>OX393580.1:4387722-5049722 GCA_947652605.1 Elmis aenea
CAGAAATGCGCAAAAGTATGGAAACAGACAAATATCTAGAATACTATTGCAGATATAGCAATGAACTTTTGTATCTGAACGTTATGGCACTTTTTGGATTCGATGAAAATATTAAGGTTGCAATACGACTTCCGGTTCAACCGGAAACGGACTCAAACTTTGAAATTTTAAATAGAACACCCTGTATATTTTTACATTTTTGGATTCCTGCTAAAATTTACTTTAAAAAATGTGAGAAGTTATATGGGTCTAAGGTCAACCGTTTTCGTAAAATTTACATTTTTATGAAAATTTTGAGCGATACAGCACTTTTAATTTTTTTAAACATTTAAGTTATTTAAAAAGGCAGTAGAATTTCGTTTGAAAATTAGATTAACAATCGATTAATTAACCATTTGCGTTAGCTACATTTTTAAAATATTATACAGGGTGTTTTTTACGCTTGCTCAAGCTTGTGATACTTTAAACATAAACGTAAATTTTACGAAAACGGTTGACTTTAGACCCATATAACCTTTTACATTTCTTAAAGTAAATTTTAGGAGAAATCCAAAAATGTATGAACATATAGGGTGTTCTATTTAAAATGTCAAAGTTTGAGTCCGTTTCCGGTTGAACCGGAAGTCGTATTGCAACCTTAATATTTTCATCGAATCCGAAAAAATACCATTACGCTCAGATACAAAATTTCATTGTTATATCTGCAATAGTATTCTAGATATTTGTCTGTTTCCATACTTATGCGCAACCCTGTATATATTACATACAATAATATTCAAAAACGAAAATAAACGTAGACTAATAGGAATTTATACGATAAATAAAATATAACTCCAGCAAAAAAAAAATAAGACAAGTTTGTGTGATTACCACAATTTTATATTTATTAATGTTATACATATAATAACGTTTACTTGAAGGTGAAACTGTTGACTATACAAATCCGATTCATACATTGCTAGGTCTGAAATTGTTGATTACTCCATTATTAATAGTCCAATCAACATTCCCAAAATGGTAATCTAACTTTGTCCTTATTCAAAAATAATTAGGATCATGAACTTCACAACAAGATTCAACGACATTTAAACTAAACTTGGTTTAAAGTATATAACTTACTTGGGTATATAAACCTACTTTATTTGTCTCGAGTAGGTACTGTTAATTTTTCTTTGATGGTCCAGTGGCGAATCATCCAAAAATAAGCAACTCATTCATATGTCAATTTATATGCAAACAACCCGGTGTTTACTACTGCCAAATTAACCATTCGCGTTAGTGCTGGCGAATATATAATTTGCCCTTACTGATTAAATAAGACATTATTCAGCAATTAGAATAAAAACTTTTCTCAAAATTGTGTTGCCTATGTTCATTGTTCTTATAGTTTAACGAAAATTATTTTTTATTACACCCTTTTTTATTTTTACAACACATTTTGTTAGGAAATAACAGATTAATTCAAGTACCGATAAGTTTTTTTAAACAAATGTATATCAGGTAGCGTAGGTGTTAATTGACATTGTAATTTAAAAAGAATTCTTGGAATGTGTTCAAAGTAATACATTGCAAAAGCATCATGTATTGTACACAGCATTTGCAAATAATAGTGTATTTGTAAGTTAATAATTAATTCAGTGGCATGATTAATAAACAATAAAAAAAGTAATTATCATGTATAAAAACTATCACGTTTACAAACTTGTGTTTGGTATTTATTTTAACTCTCGGTTATTTTTCTAAATGCCTAAATATTTCACTCTGTGTGTTTGGTATACGCGCACCGATGTGTAGCTTTTTTATGTTAAACACAACACCCTGTATATTTTTAAATTTTTAGATTCCAAATTGAATTCTCTTTAAAAAATGTAAGAAGCTTTATGTACCTGAAACCAATAGTTCTTGAATTATTTACGGTTTTTTTGAAAACAAAGAAATAACTTCTTAAGTACGAGTTTTGTATCTAAAAAAAAAGTAGTATGTGACTTATTTTAATCTTAAAAACGATTATGACATGAATTTTTAAACGCACACACAAGTATCCATATAGTAAATATGGCCTAAAACGTAACTATTCAGTTTATTTAACGACAAAAACTTAACATAATCAAGCAAGATTTTAAACATTTTGATTATTATGTAAACTAGCAGAATTAGATTAAACTTCCTTTTAAGGACTGATTGCTGATGCATGTTTTTATGACTGTGATAAAATCTATTTCAGCAATAATCATAATTGCCACAACAAAAACAATTAGATCAATAAATAATATGATACATTTCATCCAACATTCTAATTTTTTACCTTATGCTATTCATAAACGAAACAAAGCAATATTAGAAATAATTAAATTACGTGATTGCGTTTCTCTGAAAGAAAAATCGGTTTACAATCTTTTAAAGTAATCAGTATAATGACCTAAGAATTTTTAAATTTTAAAGTATGTAGGGGAGAGTGGCCTAAAATGATCCCCCTAACACCAAAATAGTTGTAAAATGTAGAAAAAGATTCATAAATAATCGAGACTTTTTTTTATTAAATCCTGTAAACATTGGACTACAAAAGTCATATATCCCATTTTGTCTGAGAAAAGCAAATAATATATATTTTTTAATATAATAGGAAACTATGCAAAAGGTTCATTTTACCCTCACAGGTAGGGCAAAATGATCCCCAGTGTAGGGTAAAATGATCACAGAATGATTTAGTAGACTACTACATAAAACACTACTCAAACACCCTTCTACGAACTTAAGGGGCAACAGCACAGTAATCACAGGTGTATGGATCGCAGTCATCGTCCCCAAGTCCAGCACACTCATCATGTGCCCAGCGCTTGCACTTAACACACTGTGCCTATCCTTCTCCCGCAGAAGATCTTGGAAATGTTTCAAAACAAATAAGGCATTCTACATCCTCTTGCACTTCTGACTCACTCTCATCTTCGTCTTCCTTCTTTCTTTTGCAGTCTTTGCCTTTTGCTAGACTTTGTGTTGGGGATCATTTTGCCCGAAAGTGGATAATTCGACTCAAGTCATTTTAGCAACATGTTGGACGTGCCTGAATTTTTCACAAACACGTCGAATTATAGACAAAAGGATGTATTTATGAAAAATATATTACAATTTAGCATTCCTATGACTTTTAAGCAATTTTTAGTATAGCTGCTATGGCCTTACCTTAAATCACGACGTATAAAAACCACTTTTTCTTATTTACTATCTACTTGCTATATTTTACCCTTACATTTGATAGTCTAACTGACACAAGTGACTCAATTAGTGATAGTGACGTGTTAAATTTATAGATAGAAGGATTAGTAATAAAATTAAAGTGTGGGGATCGTTTTGCCAGCAGGGATCATTTTAGGCCACTCTCCCCTACTATGTATGGAAAATAAATTGATTTTTTTTAACTTAATATTTAGTAAGATTGTACTTAAAGTAATTTATTCATTATTGTAGAGCATGCACATATACCTAATATATTAAAAATAGGACATCAATTTCAACATTCAATCAATTAAGTTTGATAAACTTTGCAAGATTTTGTAACACTAATTTAAAAACTTTTTTACCAAATTCAAGAGTGCGTTTACATATCGTTAAATCTCCATAAAAATTTGGAATGTGGATTTTAACCTTTACCGTTAATGCAAATGTTTATCAGAATATATGTAAGTGTTAAAAAAATCGAAAGTCTAGTAATCTATACAGGCTAAGTTCGCCTGCTACTTGTATTTTCAACTTAACCCACTAATCAAGTTTATATAGATCCAGACGAACAAGGTTATACGACACTTTGGACAACATTTTTACAGTTGAGTCGTATAAATTTTATTCGAAATTATTGAAGTGAAACACTGCCCGGATTCTTAGCAATGCAAAGCTGGTATCCTTGAAAGTGAAGATGACTTGAGATACATGTTTAACATGTGCTGCATTTAAAGCTGTTGCTATTCGAAGAATTCAGGTGTACGAAAATGATCATGAAAGTAACTGGTGAAAATTAGGAGAAGATTCCAATTTAATTCATTGATTTATTAACTCGAATAAATTTATAAACTTTTCATTAAACTTTTTACGCTTGTATAGGTACTTAACTTGTAAGCAATTATTTTAATTACTGTAAAATTAACAAAAAGTAACACTATTTAAATCGATTTCTCCACTTATGTACGGCTCACTTTATAACTAATCCTTATCTTAAGCGTTGTGATATAGTAAAAAAAGACTTCATGCGTTTTATAATATTTTTTGAAATCTTACTACATTCTAGTATGATAAGAAATTGTAAACCAAAACTTAACAATCGAAATTAAAATAGATTATGCACACATTAAGCACAACGAAGTTTTTGCAAATACTCTATTAACCTTTTCTTCGATTAAAACATAATTTTGATATGGTGAAAAATACTGCATACGATGACATAAAAGTGAACTCAAAATTTTTATGTGATATGTGATGGTTTTATTTTTTTTTTACACACTAGTATGAAAATTAAATAGTAAATTGTCTTGTCTTACCTAAAGTAATCATACTGATACGTTTAGAAACATTGTCAAAATCTACAAGGTGTCTGAAGCTTTTGAAGACACATCCTGTGATCAATTTTAAACGATTTTTTGTTTTGTTTTTATAGCTAAATAAGGTTAACCGTCATATAAAATAAAAACAAAAATGTACTAATTCTTAAGGTGGGTACACACGCTAGAGAAAAGTCTCGCAACTCGGGTCTATAGACAGGGTGTTGCTGTGTGAACAGCTCGATAGATCGGTGCCGCTAGATCGACCCTCGGCAAGTTTTGGTCTAGTTAGAGGGTCGTGTGAATACCTCAAATATTTGTCTCGTCACTCGCTCTAACCAGATCCAAACGTTTGGAAATTTATGCTAGACTGCCTATGCGTCCCTTCGTCACGATTTAAACATCAACTACAGTACTTATACAAAATTTATACTGATATTGTGCGACGTTTTTCACAAATAACTTTCTATTTTAATTTGAAAAAAGGCAATAAATCAACACTTAAATTTTTAATCGAATAGTAAAAAAACGTAACATTGTCAAATGACAACTTCTAAAATTTTAGTATACCTACATCATTTTAAAATTGTAGCTTGTTCAAACCGCGGTAATAATTGTTCAAATCGAATCGGATCGATATTATTTATGACAAGTAATTTGGTATTTCCAAGCACGCATTGTTGTAAAATTCAAATTTTAGAAACTTATTTTATTTAAAATGATTCAGTTAACAGTAATAAATGCTATTTCCTTTACTATTGAATTGAGCTATAAGCTATAAACAATCAAAGATATATTTAAATGAGGTTCAACCCATTCGTACCGAATGAATATAGTTTCTATATTCTAGGAAGTCGAATCCTATTGTTTATCACGGATTTTCCGAACATGTGTTTCAGGTACAAAACCCTTTCTATAATACTTTGACCAATCAGAGCTTTATGATAACATTCGTGTAATTATTTGAAATTTAAGATGAACAAAAATTTTAAACAGTGTTTAGATAAATTTTAAAGACAGCAGACTGAGAGTGCGGCATATTTTAGTTTTATGTGACAAAAAAATTTTTTTTTTTTTAAAGCGTATCATAAAATAAATTATTGCTAAGGAGTTCAATTGCCAAATAGGTTTAAGTTTTCCATACCGATTTTAATATTTTTATAGTAGGGTCCGACCTTTCTCAATAATAACATTCCATTTGAACTTGAACTACCGCAATACATAATGATGAACTTTTTAAATAAATAGTTAAAAAAAACTTTGAGTTGTAATTCTGTGGTATACAATAATTTAATATTATAGTTTGCATAAACCCTATTATAATATAATCGTTTAATTCCCTATAATTTTAAATTCAAAATAATACACGGCACTTTTCTCGAACTGGCATTTCGATAATGAATTGAACAGAGAGCAAATACCGAAGAGAGAGCAAACAGCGCAACACTCGTGTGAACACCCTGGCAAGTAGTTGCAGCTAGGGCTGAGGTGAGGAGTGTCCCGACGTCACGGTCGAAACAAAAATTGCATTACGTGTGAACACGCGCTAGTTCAGTTTAGAGACTTGTGTCGCAACTTTACTTTAGCGTGTGTACTTACCTTTACTTGTATCAAGAGGTCGCCGTCATGATCTAATTCTCTTTCCCAAAAAAACAGGGTTGACCTGATTTAATCAATTGATTTAAATCAGTTGATTTTTTAAATTAAAATCATGATTTAAACCAGATGTTCCCAAACTTTTTTGTCTCTTAGACCACTTGACATGTTTTTCGGTTTTGGGTAGACCCCCTGCTTACCTGATATTGATTTTTTGCAAATTCATCAACTTTTTGTGAACTAAACTAAACTAATAAAATAAAAACGTACGCGGGCGGAGCTGCGGCAACTGCTAGTTTATTATAATTCTTAAACAGTTTCATATATTAGAAAATATACCTAATAACTTAAATTTTAATATAATTCTTCATCACGTTTCATGAACATTTATGTTTTAAAAATTAATACTTTATAGGTTCTTTAATAATTTATGTGGATAGTTATGTCTTTATATTATAAGGTAGTATTATGTAAGTAAATAAATACTATCTGTGTATGTAGATTATTTCATTCATGGAATGCCAAAATTAAAATCACGACCTGCTTATATGAGATCCATATTATGAGATATCGTTGACCCCCATTTTCATTTCATGGACCCCCAATTTTTTTTTTCCGCTGACATGGACCCCTTGCAGGTCGTCGTCGACCCCTGGGGGTCGATATGGACCACTTTGGGAATCACTGAATTTAAACCAAATTTTTTTTTCAAGATTTAACATCACACGTCACATATAAATAAAAATTTTATTCTTGAGTAAAGATGGTGTATGGTATAAAACAAATTTTAAGTTAAAAAAAATCTCGATAAACTTAATAGGACACTAGATTTTAGCGATTTTAGAAATATTCCTAAAGTTACTTTAAAAAGTGACGATCTACAGAAATAACGAAAGTCTGTTTGGTTTCAGATTTTGACAAGATTACTAAATATTAAAATTCTTAAACAAATAATCTTATCAACTGATTTTGCAACCAGCAGGGCCGGCGTTGGTATGTCAGGCACTCCTCTGCAATTTACAAAATAGCACCCTCCTTTAGTATTAAATAAATTATTTATACAATTTACCCTGAAAATAACCCAGATAGGAACAGTGTGCTTTAGATTTTTTACATTTAAATATTAAAGCAAAAACTTCGAAATGCAATAAAACAAAATTATAATCTTTATAACTTCACTCGCATAATTATATTTTGATGTAATTATTGAAATGAAATTCCTTTAAAATATTATGCTATAACCACCAATAATTTAATCTAATTGATCAAAATTGGATTTATAATGTCAAGTTTAAATTAAACATGCATAAGTTTAATTTAAGATATGGATTTCCGTGATTTCACCAGACAATGAAACCAATTATTTTTTATGTAGTGGCCTATTACAAAAATCTATCGATAAGATATTTTATTACAATATTCTAACGCAACTATAACCTTAAACTTTTTAAACATTTCGTCGCCTCTTTTTAAAGTGCAAGAGTTCGCGGAAGCAATTGGTGTATATTATGGAAATGGCAGTCTGTAAAACTGAAATTAATGTTATCCTTCTTTAGAACATTTAAAAAGTGATTTTTCATGATCATACTGCGTGAGTGAAAAATTTGGAAATCGTACAAAATAATAATATCCACCTGCATAACTTGTAATGCCAAATGACGTCCTCGTTATACGGCAAAAGGTTTATTATTGCTTCACGTACATGGTAACATAGTTTTTAAGAACGCTTAGTATTACCTGATGTTCAAATTTTAAAACCACAATGTTCAATTTATTGTAACGTAATGTAATGTAATGATATTAACGCCAATTTGCAGAGCATTTTATTCTGAATTCGACAATGTATAATACATAGCATTTTTTTGAAACAATTGTTGTTAAAAAAGGACCAAGACGATTAGAAATTTTTCAAAATAAAGGATTTTTTTTTTGTAAATTTTAATAATTATTTTAAAATGTATTGTCGAATTCAAAATAAAATGCTCTACAAATCGGCGTTAAAACCAGATATAGCGTCCATAAGAAAACATTGAACTGATGATGGTTTAAAAAAAGAGAAACGTCGCATGGAAAATGTAATTGGGGATTTTGATTCCTTGCAAAAAGTGGCCATAAAAAAGTTGGAACAGAAATGAAATTCGACATCAAATAAAAAAGTTACGGGCAAAAAACAAATTTCCACTTTTTTACTTTTTCCCCTATATCTCAAAAACTAAAAATGCTAGATAAGTTCTGTTTGTGTCAAATTATTAAGCACCTGAATATACATTTTTGCCCTAATTTAACCCAAGTCGTAACTCTTACCGTTTACGAGATCCTCATAGTGGCCCTCGACGATTGATTTAAAAAAAAATAGTGACAAACAACAAAATAAGAAATAAAAATTGGTATTTTTAACCACAATAAAAAATGTTTGATAATGTTTAAAATTTGATATACCATTGTGAAAGTCTTTATCAAATAATGTGGCACTGGAAACATTTATCTCCTTGCTAAATAATTTGTTGAGGAGCATAAAAAACATTTTCTCATTTAACGACAGATGAATAATTCAAAGTAAATTTTAATCACGGATCGTATAGGTCACCACATATATTTAGAAACTGATATTTAAATTTGCTTGACGATGTACTGCCAGATTTATGAACTGATGTCACAATAGCCGTATTTTCAACAACGTTTAAATGCCATTATTTAAAATATTGGCTAAATACATTATTGGCATTAAATTACACTTCAACAAAATTACGCAACGACTAAATTAATTATAAATTTAATATTTTGTAGCGTTTAGGTAATTTACCATAGCGTAAACGTACTATATCTTAATGTATATTCGTCCATGTACCTACATTATATTAATAGTTAAGGACTCAATTTGCAAGACTTATGTGTTTAAAGGATATATGCTAGTCACCAGAGGCTAAAGGATAAAAAATGTGAAGTAATATTAATTTCGTTACGCATAATTAACAATCAAATTTGAGATAGTAATTGAATTTGAATGAACAATCAATTTTCGATTAACCTGTACAAAAAGCGTTATTCCTTTTATAATTTTAAATGACGAATAAATTTATCATAAGTTTCCTCTTAAATGTATGTTTTTATATATTTGTGTTTTCTAATAAAACTGCAAATTGATGTCTATTTACAATAAACATATAGGTATTTAAAATTAAATCAATTGCGATTAAATATCAAGGATAATGTGGAAAGTAATAAAATTCATTGTTTATCAACCAGCAGACTAAATCGTTATCCCAATGATTTTTTTTTGCCGAGTGAGTAAAGAATACATGCATCATAAAATAACACGAGATAAATAAAACTTATTACTTATTTATTATCAGATCATTTAGAAAAAAAAACATTCCAATCACATGGAGAAAACGAGGAAGCTCCTGATTGGGAAGAAATCCTACAAGAAAACAATAAAATCAGACTTACAACACCTAATGAAGTAATTACTGTAATTAAAGAAAATATTAACCAGAAAAAAGCCCATGGGTTTGATTTAATTGGAGGTGAAGTGTTAAGACAACTCCCAAGGAAAGCCATAGTAAAACTGACCACCCTAATAAATGCTTACGTTACGTGTCTGTATAAATAGACTTAATCGGGAGGAATTTCTCACTGTCCCTACATAATAAACTTTAGCTTTACAAGCAAATTTTAAAGCCTGTATGGACATATGGGATACAGTTATGGGGCTGCACCAATCAGAGCAACATTCAGATCATCAAGAGATTCCAGAACAAAACACTAAGGAACCTCGCTGATGCACCTTCGTACTGCAGAAATAGTGACATACATCGGGACCTCAACATGGAGTCAGTAACCAACACCATAAAGAAGTTTGCCAAGAGCCACTAAGAAAGGCTCCAGCAACATGTAAACGTCGAGGCGATCCAGCTCCTGTACACTACAGGATCAGTAAGAAGACTCGAAAGGGTTAAACCTTTTGAGTTAGTTTAAGCAAAAGTTTAAAAGCAGAGACTGTGCGGTAGTGTGCACGTTAATAATTAGTGTATTGTATATTAGCAAACTAAGGCCTACTATTGGGTAAACTTGGACTAAATTTGAACATTATTAATTTAGGCTAGAATTAAACTGCTCATTGGTCTCAAAGACCAGAATGCATTGTTATAAACTCTATTAAGGTTTAAATAAACAAAAAAGTTTTATCAAAATATGTTAAATTAAATGAGCAGATATGGTCTTACGCTATTGGGATGTTTAATTTTAGTAATTTTATTCACTTTTAGATGTACATTCAAAAATTTATTTGTTTACCCGGGAAACATACTAAGTATAACGTCTATAATAATAAATCCAACCGAAATAGAAACTTGCTTAAGTCGAATATAATAATAAACCAGCGACAATCATTTACCACTAACTTGTCAAGTGTAAGTGAAAGTATTTTGTGAACACAGGTGCATGGGTTTTGACCCGGTAATAATTTATATTCGTGCATCAACGTTTTATGGTGATGGCCCATCACTGATGGCGCCAATGGCTATTTACGCTTTGATCTCTGTAAATAAAAAACAGCTGTGAGGTTATTTCGTAATAAATAATAAAGCAATAAATGTATTTGAGTAAAATTATATCTTCAAGCCATCCTTCCGCAGTAAAATTGTCGTGTGAAAGATTAAGCCAGTGTCACTTTCAACCTGTTAAAAGAAACGTGAAATAATTAGGGAAACTGATTATTTGCCAAGTTTAAAAATATAACCGACGAATAAAGTAATTTAACTTTAGTTTTGTCTCTCGTCTCTTCGACAATCGGTTTTTTATTTAGGGTAAAACGTGGTAATACGCCCCAGCCGGAAAAACGCCCCACCTATGTAGTTTAGTTGTTTAATCATCGATGACACTAATAGTATCACATAATGGTAGTGTTAGTTAAGGAGTTTAGTATACCTCCACCACCTCACTAGTTTCCCGCTGAAAATCGAAAAAATTCGCAATTCACGGCAAGTGGACGTTGTATTATTTCTGTCTCAATTATTGAAAAAACAATTTCGCATGAAGTGTATTAGTATCGTTCAAATTTCGACACAAATTCGGAAAGCTTGTTTCATAACCTCTAAAATGACATTACGCATTTATTTATTAATGCCTCAATGGTGTTGGTACACCAGTGGGGCGTTTTTCACCACTGTTTGGGAATTACGCCCCAGATCTAAAAGTGTAAAATGCCCCTTTTGGTTTAAGATCACTTTTTCTCAATTTCGGACGCCAATGAGGCAAACAGGTCTACTGCTTTTTCCAAACGTGACGATGTGCCCATCGATAGGAATAAAAATCGTGGAGAACAACAATCATCCCCAACTACTGTGCCATTAGATGAACCTGGGCCATCAGGACTGCAAAGAACCCCACCAAAAAGGCCACAACCATCTGCAACTACTTTTAGCAAAAAATCCTCTGAAGAAGAAACCCCTTCAAAATTTCTTGCACAAACAAATCCGATTCCAGTCATTCCACCAATTCTTACTAAAAGAAAACAGGCCGCTACGCTGTTGACATCTCCAGAAAACCGATGCAAACGTAAAATTTTATGTGGGAAAAAGCAAAACATCAGTGCGAAAAGAGAAGGGAAGAAAACTAAAGTTGCTAATGTAACCCGCGCACCAAAAAAGATGAAAAGTATTAAACGTTTTGAATCAACGTCATCTGAGAGTTCAGAGGAACTCGTATTGAGTTCTTCTGAGGAAGTTTTAGATGAATCTGAAGAGATTTTCGTTAAATGCGGTGATTATTACTACTCCACGAAATCGAAAGTAGACTGGATACAGTGCACAGCGTGTTCTCGATGGCTTCACGAAACGTATACAACGTATGAAGATTTATGTCACTTGTGTGGTGCAAAAAATTAAGTTCTTAATAAAAATAAGTAGTAATAATCGTGTGGGACGTTTTCCACAGCAGAGTGGGTAATACGCCTCAAAGGAAAGGGTTCCAAATTGTTTTTTTATTGTTTTCCTGCGTTTACTTTTCACAAACTTTTTATATTTACGTAATGTACACTCATTATACTAATTAGAAATGTATTTTTTGTTTAGAATAAAGCTATCATTTTGCAGTAACGATTTTTTTTTTAAGTGGGGCGTATTTCACCGTTTTACCCTACATTTTAAATTCGTCTTTAACTTAAAAATCCAGAGAACCATAAACTGTAATAATATTTGTATTTTACATTCCTTCTTTAAGAAAACTTAACAAAGAACAGTTACACTGCCTTTTTTTTTCTGGAACGCAACAAAGATGCTCAAACCACGGATTAAAAGAAAGGATGAAAGCTGGGCCAAAAGTAATATACAGAAATCTGTCCTTTTTTCACATCATTTGGAGAAAATATTATAAGGACCAAGACTTATACCAAGATTGTGAAAAATGACTCAGTGATTCGACATCATATCAGCCAACATCTTCGCACTAATGATGTCCAAACTATGCAAAAATAATACTATTACATCTTAAAATAAATAATTGAATAATTGTACCTCCTATTCACCAGAAACCTGCTCCAAAACCAACGAAAAGTAAATCACTTGACACCAATTTAGCTAATAAAATAATTCAACCCCTATTGGGGGTCTTCACCAACAATGTAATACCAAACTTCAAGACAGCCAAGTAGTTGGATCGGAATTATACCAGAAAACTGATTTTAAAATAAGAATAATATAAAATGTTGATGAAAGGAAACTCGGCCCATCAATAAAAAATAGCTCATATTACATAAACAAATGTCAAAAGCTATTTGAATTTGAAGTACTCGGCTCTATGTTGTCCCAAACAATAACCACATTAAATATTTTTAGAAAGATCTAAAAAACATCGTCCATGCACCATGGTATATTAGAAACAAAGACTTCCACTGGAATCTCGATGTAGAAAATGCGAGAGTTATAAAACGACTTGCCATGAAACACGAGTAGAGGCTTAACAATAAATTATAAAAACATTTAAATACTCCAATTATTGTTTGACTGTTATTTTGTGTGATGGCTCAGTAGAAATATCGTTTAAGATAGTATTTAAAAATATGAAGTTTTGTAATCAAAAACAGTATTAAAAACGAACATTAACTTACATGTCATCAGTAAGAGATTACATTGCAATTACTCTCTAGGTGCGTCTAGACTCCATAAGTAATTTCAAAATTTCTCTAGGGGTCGTACTCTATTTGCGCAGTAATCATTTGTTTAAGTTAAGATAACACTAAAATTAAATTTCGCATTCGCTTAGTGCTCTTTCCAACTTATACAAAATTTGATTCCATTAAAAAATCTTTCCGTAAAAGCAAAAACAGACATTTAAAAACGAGTTAACAGCTAATTGAGTTACTAGAAAATCATCATAATGCCAAAATGTATTTTTTTTTAAGTTTGATTGCTTTATAATTACGTTTAGGCAATAAACACATGTTTCAGGAATTCAGCACCCCTCCTGGTGTTGAACTCGACCAACAGATGAAGAATTAATGTGTTAAGCCAACCTGTTATCAGCTTAAAACAAGTTACCAAAAATTATTAGCAGTTATAAAAGAAGGAAGCTTTGCCGAATATCTACTAATCACTAAATTGCAATAAAATTTGGGAGTGATGAACCTATAGGATGTCCAGTATAGTGTAAAAACTATAACTATAAACTAGATACAACTATAAATTAGAAGCGTCATTATTTATTATTATACACGCAGCTTAAGAAACTAAAATTAAACTTCATTTCTATTAACTAGAAATAAAAACGATTTTAGCAACGAAATGCAGAACAATCCTAAATTACTAAATTAGCTAACATCACGTCATTTCCAAATGGTCGGTGAAACTTGTATAATTTAATTAGTTAATTAATAGAAGTAATTAACAATTTGCAAAGTTAAACATACCTAATACATTAATAACAATAAATAAGTATACAGGGTGACCTCACTTAGTACCGCAACGTAGAAATTTCGCTTGTGTTAAGGGCTAGAGCAGTGTTTCCCTACGTGGGGCGTTGCGTAGGCACCACAGCGGGCAATTGAATGTTTTTGGGGGCAATTTGAATGTTTTTGGAGGCAATATGAATGTTTTGGGGGGCAATTAGAATGTTTTTGGGGAGCAATTTGAATGTTTTTGGGGGCAATTTGAATGTTTTTGGGAGCATTTGAATGTTTTTGGGGGGCAATTTGTATGTTTTTGGGGAGCAATTTGAATGTTTTTGGGGGCAATTTGAATGTTTTTGGGAGCAATTTGAATGTTTTTGGGGGCAATTTGAATCTTTTTGAGGGCAATTAGAATGTTTTTGGGGGCAATCTGAATGTTTTTGAAGGCAATTTGAATGTTTTTGGGGGCAATTTGAATGTTTTGGAGAGCAATTTGAATTTTTGTGGTGCAAATAATATACATAGTGTAATACATAATTTATATTTACTGAAGAAAGTCAGATTGAAAACAGTTTTACCTATGATCTTTCTATTTAAAATATCTATTTGCATTTTCCTTTGTCGAAATTTGTTCGACTATTATGCTAGAGGGGGCATTAAAATCTTTGGAGGCGTTGAGGTGGTGCATGATTAAAAAACAAGTTGGGAAACACTGAACAAGTAGCAAAGTTACTAAATTATACTGTATTTAATCATTTCTAAATAGATCTCAAAACGTACCTTTCATTTTGTTAATTTTTATATTCATGAAAAGTTTTTAAATCTTGTTTAACACCAAATTTTAACGATTTTGCTATTAATTCATAAAAAATTAATTGCTTTCTTAATTTATACCTACGCGTCACATACAGGGTGATTCAGTTTGACTGTCTCACCCCTATAACTTTGTTGTTTTAAGATGATACCCCTATACTCCTCATACTTTTGTAAATCGTAAAAAAATCTTTATTGAATGACGTTCAAATGTTTTTTCTATTATAAAATATGTCAGACTTGCGATAGTCAACTTTTTTTTTAATTACACGGCATACTTTTTTATGAATTTTGATAGAGAATTAGGTTCTAGATCCGATAGCGCGTTAAAAAAGTAAGCATACGGGTAAATATTTGAGAAAAATTAGTTTAAAAGTTTTTTATTATTTTTCACAAAATAGTATTTGACTAAACAAAACGCGATCGCTCTGGTAACTGACATTTTATAACTTGTCCAGTTGGCACAATATTTTTCGACGTAAAATCATTATTTTGTGAAAAAGTGGTCGTAAATACAGAATGGTTGAGAAACACTGATTGCACATAAATAGATAGCGTTTGTTTTTCACTGAAATAACATATCCTTTTTAAAAATCTACTAAATTTACCCCCACCAACAAAAATAACTGTTTATCGATTCAGCCATGAACGATAATATTGTTGTATTTTATAAACCAAACAAAAACTGCTTATTCGTCAACATCAATATAATTTATTTATTTAAATAAAGTTATGGCAACTTTATTTGCTCAAAAAATATGTATGTTGATGTAATTAAATATAGGTATTTGTTTTTTACCAAGTGGTACCTACATCATTAAAAAGAAAAAAACATTTTATTGATTTATGCAAATGACTAATAAGACATTTAAAAAAAAATCACTGTGATTTCTTTGTAACTGACATCACCAATTTATTTGGCATATGAACCTATAAAAATGCACGAAAAATTACATCATTATCATGAAAACTAAAAAAGGTAACAATTAAAACAAAAAGTACGCACAATTTCAATTTTTGTGTACATCAAGTTGCCCAGACAATTTTAAAAACATCTGTAGTCCAGATACTAGACATACTGGGATCTATTGTAACTTTGTAAATGACTTTTTGCTAATAAACAGTATCTCTAACTCTTAAATTAAGCAAGATCTCTATTAAGCTAAAATTAAATGTAACTCCCAGAGGATTTGTTGAAACTGACTTTTGGTGTTCCTAGGTCACAAAAACTGTAAAAAAAAGTCCAAGGAAATACGTTAAATGTACGCGCGTTACTTTCAAAAATAATGTTTCCATAAAACTAAATTAATTCATAGGAAATTAGTCTTACCAAAAACCACTCGTTTGTTTCAATGCTCAATTATTAGACCTTCAAGACACTTTTTAATACCGAGCCAATGTTTATTGCACCGGCTAATGTAATGTGTCATTAAAGGTGTGTCAACTATATAGATCGGAACAGTATCTTCAATGTTATACGAAGTTACTTACCTTCCTGTATTTCTGATCCAACTAGAATATTACGAAAAGAAAGTTATTTGCTAATTACGTTGTTGTTGTTATTATTCTCCAATGCTATACACTATGTAAACAGAATATTGAATATTTAACGGTAGCGTTAATAAATGGGACAAAATTGTGTAAGTATTAATATTATCTTGGCACTAGACCGCAACGCTCAGGGGCGGCAAGAATAAATAAAGCTTTATTATTATTATTATTTCCGCGGAGGTGGTTCTCTTTCGGGTCCCTTTACTGCGACTTATTGATCTATTGTACCCTCTAGTGATAGCCCCGTGTGTTTAAAAAAAAAACTCCAGGATTTAAGAGTGTTTTTCTTGACTCTTCTTGGTTGGCTTTTTCCATTCCCAGAAGTCTGCGCCGATAGGGTGTGAATTCTTCACACTGGCATAGTACGTGAAGATCAGTTTCTTTTTCTTCACCACATCCTCAGCATATATCGGTCTCTGATAGCCCTATTATGTGGAAGTGCTTTTTTAGTCCACAGTGACCTGTGACGAGTCCTGTGGCTGCTATGATGTCTACTCTGCACATCCTGAGCTTTTTTCTGTCTTCTTTGAAGAACGTTCTCCCTTCAAAAACCACGTCTCTTCATTCTAGGATCTCAGAAACTGTAACGGACCAAATTGTGCAACTTTTAAAGCTGTTTTAAAATTTGTAATAAGAAAAACTTAAGCCGACTTAAGCCGTAAATAAACGAAAAAAATTCTTATTTTCTTATTAAATGGATATTTTTAGGCAAGGAATAGGACGATAGCATAGCATTTATTTTTTGATAACCACACTCAAATGTTTTTAGAGTAGGTAATAAATAGTCAAATTTTTCATTTCTCATTATATTTGTAAAGGGTGCTTCTTAAATTGTGCGAAAAAATTCGGGAGGTGATTCCGTATCGAAAAGTAAGGGGGGTTTCTCATATAATTTTTTTTTCTTAGACGTCTCCTTACACCCCCCTAAAGGGGAGCGGTAAAATTAGGTTTTATTTTATTACTCAAATTTTAATAAATGTAGGAGAATGATATTTGGTAGATGTTTTACACTTATTAAAAGGTTTCCTGTAGTAATATTTTTAATCATCTCCCACCTTCACAAAAGGCTGAAAAGTGCGACCCCTGTTGGTTTTGTATACAGAACTTTTTAGTGGGTTAAAATCTTACAATTAAAATTCTTTTTTGAAAGCTTGTTTTATTTAGAAACTTTTTTTATTCTGTTGTTTTTCAGTAAAAGTAAAAAAATAAGTACCTAAGCATGCACCATAAAATATTCCAATATAAAACGATTCATTTTGGTGGTTCTAAATAAATCAAGCTTCGAAAAAGAATTTTTTAATAGCAACATTTTAACCCACCCAAAAGTTCAGATAAAAAAAACCAACAGGGTCGCACTTTTCAGCCCCCTGTGGAGATGGGAGATAAATATAAATATTACTATGGGAACCCTTTTAATAAGTAGGATAAGACATCTACCAAATATCATTTTCCTACATTTATTTAAATTTGAAAAATAAAATACAAACCCAATTTTACCACTCCCCTTTAGGGGGTTTTACTTCGAAAGGAGACATCCAAGGAAAAAAAAAATACCCCCTCAATTTTTGATAAGGAATCACCTCCCGAATTTTTTCGCAATATTTAAGAAACACCCTGTATATAAAGTGGTTTAAAGATATGTTATATATGGTTGAATTTAATATTAAAATTTCTATTAGGATAAACTTAAATTTACCGTTTATAAGGAATAAGAAAGTTGATTATCTCCTTAACAACATTTGAAGATACATCAGCAAAACAACGTCACCTTTCCATAAACTTGAGTTCTCGTAAAATTATCCTAAGATGCAAAAACTATCTTAGAGAAAATGAAAAAATAATTTTTTTATTTACACTGTTTATTTTTGCAAAAATTCAGATTGTCTGAAGTTTGAAGAAGTTATGGTGATGAGAAAATTTATTAGAACACCAAGTATCAAGATTATCACAAAATAATATACTCCATTAGTCTCCAATTCTTCTTTGTTGTGAGTGACTAACCAATGGAATTTTAGCCAGAAATGTGTCATACACTTTTAATGTTTTGCACTCTTTCAAAGGCTTTGCAAGGAGTGTCTGAAGTTAATTTTGTACGGTCCTCATCATTTGCAATATTTTAAGCTTAGGAAGCAACAGTTTTTATAATGTAGTGCCACAAGTTTTGGAGGAAAATTTACGATCAAAATAAACTTGAGCTATCGACCTCTGCGGAATGCAAGGAAGACAAAAAAATTGACCACCACGCATTTTGCAAAAAAAAAAGATTCGCGACGACCCGCTAACGTCCTTTCGCAGAATTTCAGGCCCAAGTTACGCCACCACTTCTTGCGTAAATGATTCTCATAAAAACTCTTGTCCACCATCGTAAGAAGTCGCGGTGGTTAGCAGCAGTGACTAAAACCAAGAAAAGCACGCGTTTTCGAGTCCGATGGCCAATGTTCCTCCGACTCTAGGTGCGGTGACGTCGGCCAATGGGGGCCGTGGATGTAGGCCGAGTATAAAAGTCGTAAGCGGTGTTGCGGAGGGCCTGTCAGGTGTTTAGCGGTGTTGTGCTTCAGTTTCACTGTGATGGCGCGCTTGCAAGGTGCGCTCCTTTTTCTTGCAATATGTGCTTTCGCCGGTAAGTGTCCTCTCTCTTTTCAAGTGAACTTATTGCTGCTGATTTACTTTCGGTAACAAACTCGCTGCTAGGAATCTCGCTAGAAATCATTACGGGATGTTTCAAATAATTACCGGCAAATTGAAAATTATACCATCGAAAGAAGTCTTGTATTTTCATTCAATTAAAACTGGCTTTTTTGCATTTTATTTTCATTGCATAGTACGGAGATAGTTACAAAAACTGTTATTCTATACGTTAGAAATCGTTGACTAGTGTTAAAAAATGCAGATCACGTAGTAAAATGCACCGAACGCTCATCCGGTGTCGGAAACTTCAATGCTAGGTGAGACAAGAAACCCGTCGCATGATTTAAATAAGTAATTGTTTACGACCGTCAAAGCATATTCACCTTTTCTTTAACTACCAAATAATGAAATGATTATAGCTGGGTGCGTTGATATGTGATGTCGTGAAAGTGGCTTACCTTGCTGTTTTCACTTAAAATGCCTTACAGTTTGACGATCGGACTCGTATTTTGGTGCTTGTCACTTATATTGACTAATTATGGTAATTTCAGCTCCGGAAAGTAAATTTGTAAAGAAAATTTTACGTTTATTCGTCGAAGCAAATGCCACGAAAATCGTTTTCACGTATTCCGCATAAGGAAGTGTAATATACATTCACGTTTACATGCAAGATTTAGAATGCAATTGGCTACGTTCGTTCACCCTGTGTTTATATAGAAATTTATGATTAAGCAAGTTCTAAAAAAAAACGTTTCGAAAGTTACTTTGTAAAGAATATGACGCTTGGCACCTAAACGTGCTTTTATCATGTACAGTGTGTCCAAAAGGTATGGAATATGCTATATATCTCGGTAAATATCCACTTTAGGGAAAAATGTTTTGAATAAAAGTTGTTTGGTACTTAGTTTTCCACCATTTTCGAATAACAAAAGCGCAATGAAAAACAATTCAATTTTTTTAAATGACAAGGTACCCCTATATTATACTCATTTGATAAAGAATTTTTTTCCTTTTTCAATGATGCAAAACTTTAGTACCCTTATTTAAGCAACTTTTTGAGAAAAACGCAAAAAAATACTCTCAAATTATTTTAAATGACTAGATACCCCTAGCTATATCACGTTAAGCGCCACCATGTTAAAAAAAAGTAGGTTTTTCTAGCCACCAATTTTTTTTCTAAATTAACGTTTCTAAATTGCCCTTAAGTAATATAAAAAAATTTCACAACAAAATAATAACATTTTAACCAGTTTTTAATTTATTTTTTTGTGAATAAATTTGTATCATAAAACTTTTTTTTTAAATATTAATGTGGGTAAAAAAATCGCTGGCCACCAAGGTTTTCTGGTTCACCGGGCCATCCTTAAACCTTTTCTGGTATAGTTATATGTAATACATGTATGTTTAAGAATTCAGGCAGCCGAATCTAAATGTAGGCTGTTGTATACAAATACAGGTGGGCCAAAATGATTTGTATCCATATGTATACAAATGGCGCTTAACATGTTAAGGTGACCCCGCCATTGAAAAGTGAAAAAAATCAAATGTATAATATAGGGGTATATTGTCATTTAAAAAAATTCAGTTGTTTTTCATTGCGCTTTTGTTATTCGAAAAAATAGAATTTTGTCTTTAGTGGAAAACTAAGTAGGTACCAAACAACTTTTATTCAAAACTTTTATACCTAAAGTGGATTTTTACTAAGATATACCACATTCCATACCTTTTGGACACACTATACACAATCAGACCACAAATATCTGCAGTTGGGTTCGTAAGAATTTGCACCAAAACAGAATTTTGCGCAATTATTTAAATTTAGATGCAATAAAATTGGATTCATTTAAGCAACGCCAATGAAATTGTGTCCAATAAAATTGTGCCTTGCGTAACCGCTTGTGGTGCATATTTTCATGTTTTTTGCACATTTCTTCAGTGTACTCACGCACTGGAATTCGATTACGCGTACGACTGTCACATTCCTCCCCCCACCAAATTACTTACGGTTCGCAATAACAGAAGCTACGCGCACATGAATCGACAGACAGATTAATAAAACTTATTGGGCGGCTTCTTTGATATCAAAAAAACGCATTAGCACTAAAATAAACTTATGGTATAAAAGCCCTCTATAAAACTTTTTATCAGTTTTTATTGGTATAATCACCACGTATACAGGGTGGATCTAATTCAAATGTTTTACGGGGTATCTCGGTTACCGTAATAGTTAGAGAAAATCTGACTTGGGCTATTTTTTGAGAAAAGAACACCAATGTAATCAGATTTTTCATATCGCTTTCCATTTTGGCACTACAGACCAAGAATTAAATTTCGTTGTATTTGAAAATTCGCAATAACTTCTTTATTTATTAAAATATAACCAAATATTAGTTGAGTCTTTTATTAACATTTCTTCTCATGTCTTATTTAAAAACAATATTAAATTTTTTTAGTGACCTTGCCTTTCGTGTTATGAAGTAAACTCGCATTTTTTTTTAAATAGAAACCCTAGTAGGTCATGACTGTATGAGACAGCATTGTTTTGGCTTTCCAAAAATATAGGTATAGTTTCATATATTTGTTGCAAAAAATAACCAAAATATGGCCAATTTTGTGAGAATTTCCTTACCAAAGTTTGCCATGATTTCGTAAACAAGTGATGTTTGCAATTATTAAACAGCTGAACGTCATGCGCAAGAAAAATTGTTTACTTTTAAGGAAATCCGTATATTCCTTTGTGTTTTATAGCTGTTTATTGTGGTATTGTGAACATAGCTGAATTTGAACACTGGAAAGTTAAATATTTTAGAAGTTTACATTGTAAGTGATAAAAACGTTTCGGCTTCTGCAGAATTTCTTGGAAATTATGTTTACTTGTTTAATAATTGCAAACATCACTTGTTTACGAAATCAAGGCAAACTTTGATAAGAAAATTTTTACAAAATTAGCCACAGCTTGGTTATTTTGTGCTACAAATATATAAAATTATGTTTTTGAAAAGCTAAAAAAGTTCTTTTTTATATAAAGTCATGGCCAACTAGGGTTCTGCTTTAAAAATATATTATTAGTTTAGTTAATATCTCATAAGGCAAGGTCCCTAAAAGCAATTTTGTTTTTAAATTAAGAACAAATAAATAATAGTAACCTTTTTATTTATTAAACAAAAAATTATAGTAAGTTTTCAAAAATGATGAAATTTTATTTTTCGTCTGTAGTGCCAAAATGGACAGCAATAAAAAAAATTTAATACACATGCGTTCGCTAGATATTACGGTAACCGAGGATATCTCGGTAAAATATTCGAATCTGGTCCACCCTGTACAGTTTTGAATAATTTATAAACGCATTCATAAAACATATTATATGAAACTGTAAAAGTGCCCTCTTTTAAAATTAATAATCTTAAACATTCGGAATTTCTGAATATTTTAATTTTGGCATTAAATTCTTGTAAAAAGTACTTAAAATCAGAATTGCAAAAAAAGCAAGATTTTCAAAAAAATTGATTATGTACATTTGTAATCACTTTAGAAATATTAATTACTGGATACTATTTGTAGGAATTTTCAGTAGACGAAATGATTTTTTTTAATGGTCACCAAACCAAGTGGTACTGAAACTTTCTTCGTGTAAAATAAATTTACTGTCAAAAGGGAAAACGAGAAAATATATTGATATGTTACCGATCACCCAGGAACCGGAATTCTGAACAAACGAATATTTAATTAGACATTAAACTACTTTCAGTTTCACGAGATTAATCCGCATGTTACAATCTAACAACAATTAAAACATAAATATACTGTTTTCCCAAGATCTATTTTTTTTCTGCCAATATTTATTATGTTATGAAGAAATAAAGGTTTGTAGTAAAAAATTATGAAAATGGGCACTGCATCACTGTAGTAATCATTAGTGTGTATTAAATAGAATTTGCAAGACATTTTTTCACCAAACAATTATTTTGACTCTAATAATTTCAAATATATGATCTTTAACAAGCTATTTTAATCTTTACAAATTTATGATTTGATTGTTTTTGTAAATTATGTATATTTATAAATAAGTAAAGTTAAAACCTCTTTGTAAAACCATATTTTTAAATTTTGGATTGTTCCTCAATCAAAATCGGATTTTTTAGCGATGTCATAAAACTCAATTTAGTTTACATTTAATTTAATTAAAGTTTATTGTTATATTTAATAATTAAAAAGCTTTACAAAAACTATGCAACCTAATTTTAGTTTTATTTTATTGAGTGTATTCTAGACCTTAACCATTTAATGCTCGTTTTTAATCGATTTTAAAACTATGCCACTTTTTGTAAATAGTTCCAAAGCTCAGCTAGTAATAATCGTTAACGCAATTAAACGCTTTTTACATTTGTTCATAAAAAAAATTAATTTCCGCTAAAACTTTATGATACACAAACAGTTATGCTTCATGTAATCTTCTTAAGGTTGAACAATCTGAATTTTGCAACGTATAATTGTTGTTCTGACCTTGTTTGCCTTTGAATTTTAATGAGTCATTATAATTTCATCATTATTAACTATTTTAGGAATCAGGATAGAATGCATTTCGTATCAAGGATAATAGGAATTTATTAGGATTTTTTAGACCGAACAACCTTAGCAAACCTATAATTCGCGTTTTAAATTACCACGGAATTTTTCGAATAAATTTTTTATAATGAATAAATAGCTACTAGCTTAAAATACAAACCAATTTTGTTTTATTAACAAGCTCAAGAGATATTAAAACAGTTTCTTTTAATTATATTTGGCCTAATAATGTATCAAAAATACATCCTAAATAGTATTTAAGTAACCATTCTTTGTATTAAAAGCAAACTGGAGGAGTAGAAATTAGCAAGAAAACACTTGCAATTTTTTAAATTAAATTTGGCCTAATAATGTATAAAAAATATATACTAAATATCATTTAACTTACCATTGTTTTGTAGTAAAAATATATTCCAGGAGTAGAAATTAGCAAGAAAACACTTGCAATTTTTTAAATTAAATTTGGCCCAATAATGTATAAAAAATATATCCTAAATATCATTTAACTTACCATTGTTTGTAGTAAAAATATATTCCAGGAGTAGAAATTAGCAAGAAAACACTTGATATTTCTTTTGTGTTATAAATAATCCCCTCTTAATGTTATCAAGTGTATTTCAGACAATTATCAAAAACTTTCAACAAAATAATGCTTAACCAATGACTGAATTAAGTATATTTAAAACGCCAATTTGTTAAACTTTTCAAAATTACTATTGCCAGTACAAGTTTAATTTGATTTGCCCGATGAGCAGTTTCTAAATTCTTTTTTAGGAATGTATTATCGAATAGAAAGCTTACACTTTGGTACTTTTAATAGGCACGTGCGATGCAAAATTATATTGTTACTCAGAAAGGAAGCTTTTGCAACAGCCTTGGACGTTCTGAAAACACAGGTGCGAGATGATATTTATAAATAATAGTCGATAAAATAAATTTGTCAGTACAAACAGGTCTTAGAATCTTGTATGTTATACAATCATTGTAATCGTGATAGGTGAAAAGTAAAATTAACCTGCAGTCATCGTAAATTTTCCATTACAAATATTGGCCATCCTATTTGCGGGCAGTGGCGTAGCTAAGAATGGAGTTTAGGTCTTTATTATGTACGTAATTTTGTGCAAAAGTTTTCGAGTTACTGTGAATAACGTAAGAATAGCAAAATGATCTAGTAACTGAACAACGATAAATGCTAAGCACCCCAATTTTTAAAGTGTTGTCTTCGCCAGTGGTCTCCAAACTGTATTGATCGCGTACAGTAGTGTGGGCAAGAGAGGGATAGGGGGGGGGGGGCAGACCCCCCCATAGAATCGCAATAAATCGATAAAAGCCGGAGTAAATTTTGTATTAAAATACTACAAAAAGCAAGCTTCTTATAAACCTTATTTATGGCTAAATTAATGATTATTAGCACTCAAATATTTTTTAAAAACTAAAGCAAATGGCTTCAAAACTTTTTATACACGTTATATATAGCTAAATTAAGGATTATTAGCCCCCCAAATAAAAGCAAGCAACAAGCATCCTGCTGCTCAAAAAGAGACTGGTGACCTAAAAAAAAAGACCCTCGGCTCTTTTTGCGTTTTTAACTCCCCTTCATGGAAGCATTCTGCCTACGCCACTAAGCGCATATCTCTAAGACGGAAAAAATTTATAGTGCAAACCATTAAAAATATATATTGCAGATATACATACGTCAAAATGTGAATTGTCTTATTTTTTCTGTCAAATGGCGAAGGGGGGGCCGGGGATGAAAGTAACACGGATAGGTTGTAACAGTGCCTATAGTTTCTTTAATTTTTGTTATACGTCGCCCTGCGCTTGTGCAATATGTTCATTTACATCCACCTCCCTACCTAACCTACATTGCTAGTTTTCATCTGTCATAGAGGTTAAGTTTTTGCCAGCCAGAGTCACTATTTTTCGCCTAAAAGTTAATGCGTTGTATCACTAGACGAATGACTTTTAGGCAATCTCTAAAAGCGGAACAAAAAAGTACGTGGATGCAATACAATTTGCCGTTGGAATCGTGGTTAATTGTGGATTCCCTCCAATTTGTTTTGTGTACACTTGGGGTCAAAAGTAACATTGTTACAACCAACCCCAATCAATGTTTTCACTTGCAAATGTTCACTCTTAGCACATAATTGGTGGTTTTCTTCGTAGATGAGAACATACAAAACTTGTCGGATTAATTTTCCAGTTAGTTGTATCTTTGTTTCACATTTTTGAATATTGATAATGTTCAATTATCCTTGTGCATTGTACCAAATAACTTTCTTTAATTTTTTCATTTTGCTAATGTGTATTTGAGAATCAAACATTAATTTTGTTGATGAATACTAATATATTTACCCACTGAGCTGTGTAAATTACTTGCTGTTACAACTTACCCCGATCACTGTTACTTTTAGCCCCAACGTTGAGGTTGGATGTAACAGCTTACTTACTACAGAAAAAAAAAAATCACATATGCTTTACGAGACATATGAAATAAATATCTTGGAAGGAAGACAAATGTTCAATCTATCATTAAATCAATTTGAATGTAAAAGCTTTCTATACTCCATGAGAAATTAAGTAAAAACAAAAAAATTTTACTTTCATCCCCGGTCTCCCCTGTACCCAGGTATCGACTCGCGTACCCCCTAGGGTACCCCCTTTTGGAGACCAATGATCAACGCCACTCTAATCAAGGGTAACTTCAACATTAATTCATCTACGTCATTGCCTCTAAAAGTAACCACATTAACGTGTGTTTCTAGAAAAACATTACATCAAGAAAACTTGATTATAGTCATTGCGGTAATTTTTTAACACGAAGTCAAAATAAAACTGGCTGTGCATTAAACCGCAGTTAATACCTAGTCCTAAAGTGTGCACATAGTCTTATATAATAAATAAAACCCGCTAATTACATCATAATGTTGACGTAATAGGCTACCGGTATTTATTTTGTTTGATTCGCGGATTGATTTTATAGGCACGGTCGGCAAAGCAGGCTACTAAATGACCTACATTTGTGTAACAAAACTTGCTACCCCCTATAGCTGTTACGGCATTGCTTATGTAGTACATGTGTCACTCTTGAAGAGTTGTTTTGTCGGATATCATATATGACCAAGAATGGTTTTATAAATAATGTTTCTTTGTTAACCTTCATTTACTTCAAAAAAAAAATCTTTTTTTTGTGTCAGTACAGTGATACTTAATTTATCTACTGTTTGAATTCATTTGAGTACTGAAGTATGCGTTTTTATTTCCGTTATCATAATAAACTAATCGTTTTTGAAACGCATCAGCTGATACAAAGTTAATTACAGAAGTTCAAATGCTCTTATTGTCATTCACACAGAGTGGAACAAAATTTAATTAAATTAATACCCATTATTCTGAATGTAAAGTTGGAATAGAAAGCCACACAGCTGTAAATCTGCGATTACATAAATAATTTATCATACTAAAAAGACCTAATTAACGCTTTTGCGATTAGAAGATATTTTTGAAGCAACACTTTAGTTTCATATGTGAAATCATCTGTTACTTTCTCTTTATTTTGCTTAATATGAAGTCCACAAGTGGCTGGAAGTAACTTTTGATGTTACTGTTAAAATGAAGAAAATGCCAGCACGTCAACGGTTGTAATTTAAGCATGTGTTGGTTACCGAAGTAAGCGCAGCAATCGCGTGTGTAGCTTATTAAACATGTTTTTTCCGTAGCAGAAGCCGTTAGAGTAAAAAGACAAGAAGAATCTACAACAGCCAAAAAAGAAGACAGTTTTGAAGCTGAGCTATGTAAAGATAAAGATGCTGGAGAATGGTTCCGTCTCGTAGCAGGTGAAGGAGACAATTGCCGTGATGTAATTCAATGTACATCTTCTGTAAGTTAGACAACTATATTTAACGTACTCGAAGGCTTAGTCTTTCTTTCTATTAGGGTTTGCAAGCCATTCGTTGTCCAGCCGGTTTATATTTCGACATCGAGAAACAAACCTGTGATTGGAAAGATGCTGTGAAAAACTGCAAGCTAAAAAATAAGGAACGCAAAGTAAAACCTCTCCTCTTCACCGACGAACCTCTCTGTCAAGACGGTTTCTTAGCCTGCGGTGATGGAAACTGTATCGAAAGAGGCCTCTTCTGTAACGGAGAGAAAGACTGTACCGACGGTTCCGACGAAAATACGTGTGGTAAGTAAGAATCCATCGATTTAACTTGATTACTAAAGGGGAATCAAACCAATAATACTAATACGGTTACGAGTCAGATGTTAACTTTCCCCTTACCGATATTTTTAACTTGCACGGCTCGCGCATTCCTTCAAATTTGTTCGTTCTTGTTGTACTTGTCAAGCGAGTAGTCTCATACAATGTAAGGACCTTGGGAGGTTACCTTTAATGCGAAAGTTAAGAAATAACTTTCGTTGTCCTTGATGTAACGTCTACCACAGCGGGTGCGGCGCCTGCACATACGTACATACGCGTCCCACTTTCCATCCGAAGAATGTAGGTGCTGCCAGCTCCGGCCGCTTCAGCTATGAAATATTTCGTTGCAACACAATTGCCCTTTGCTAACTATTCGGCGACCTGCAACCTTTACATCCACATTTCACTTTTTACAAAGTAACGATGCTCAATATGCTAATTCAGCAGGAAGTCGCATACACCTAATTATTCCGTCGAACGTACATACCCAAGAACATATTGAATAGCGGAGATAAATAATTTTCACTTTCATTAACACATTATTGCTTTACAGATATCGACAATGATCCTAACAGAGCTCCTCCCTGTGATCCCGCCGTGTGTGTTCTTCCGGATTGTTTCTGTTCCGAAGATGGCACCACGATCCCTGGGGATCTTCCCGCTAAAGACGTGCCGCAAATGATCACCATCACGTTCGACGACGCTATAAACAATAATAACATTGAACTCTACAAAGAGATATTCACTGACAAGCGTAAAAATCCCAACGGTTGTGATATCAAGGCAACATTTTTCGTATCACATAAATATACCAACTACTCCGCTGTACAGGAAATGCACCGCAAAGGCCATGAGATCGCCGTACATTCCATCACGTGAGTATAGAATTCCTGGCTAAATTTATTGTTTTACTAACGGCTTCCTTCTTGCAGGCATAACAACGACGAACGCTTCTGGAGTAACGCTACCGTCGACGATTGGGCCAAAGAAATGGCCGGTATGAGAATCATCGTGGAGAAATATGCCAACTTGACCGATAACAGTGTTGTTGGAGTACGTGCGCCTTACCTCCGTGTCGGTGGAAATAATCAGTTCACCATGATGGAAGAGCAAGCTTTCCTCTACGATTCCACCATCACTGCACCACTAAACAATCCACCTCTTTGGCCTTACACAATGTATTTCCGCATGCCTCATCGCTGTCACGGTAATCTTCAAAACTGTCCCACAAGAAGTCACGCCGTATGGGAAATGGTTCTCAACGAATTAGATCGTAGAGAAGACCCAACCAACGACGAATATCTACCTGGTTGCGCTATGGTTGACTCTTGCTCCAACATCATAAGCGGAGACCAGTTTTATAATTTCTTAAATCACAACTTCGACCGTCATTATGAAGAAAACAGGGCTCCATTAGGACTCTATTTCCACGCCGCCTGGTTGAAGAACAATCCAGAATATTTAGACGCTTTCCTTTATTGGATCGACGAAGTCCTCGCTAATCACAACGATGTTTATTTCACCACCATGACTCAAGTAATTCAGTGGATTCAGAACCCCAGAACAGTGACAGAATCCAAAAACTTCGAACCCTGGAGGGAGAAGTGCGTTGTAGAAGGAAACCCCGCCTGTTGGGTTCCACATTCTTGTAAATTAACTTCTAAGGAGGTTCCTGGGGAAACCATCAACTTGCAGACTTGCGTCCGTTGCCCCAACAACTACCCATGGGTGAATGATCCAACCGGTGACGGTTTCTTCTAAGTCAATCATAGCTAGTTCTTAAGGACAGTTCTAAGTGTCGCCTTTGCCAAGCTGTGGCGCTCCGATCGGGTTTATCGTGATCCTAATTTTCCACCTTGTATTTATTTTTGCAATGACTGTATGCGTGATTATATTTGTTGTTTTTTGTAATAAAAGATTCTTTTGAGTTAGACTGTCATTTATTCGATATCACGCAATATCCTATAGACTAAGAATTTTAATTTTAACCAGAACAGAACGCTATTCATGTTAGTTTTTAACTGTCGTGTGTAGACCTAAATGCTGTGCGTGTTGTGAAATTGGGGATGAATTCCCAATCCTCACTGATTTTGTAATATAGACGTATCCTTAGTAGCGATTATGTAAAATAATTGTAAAAAATTATGTTTCGTAAAAACCACAATAAAATATTTTTAAAACAGTGATTTTTCTTTAAGATAAAAATTAAGTTAAAAGATAAGCAGAGTAAAGTATTATGGAAAAGCATCACAGAAAACCCTTTTTTCTTCTTGACGTGCCTCAGTTACCAGATGTTGACTATCCACAACACGATTTTAATTTTGTTATCAGCATTACGGAATAATTCCATGGTTGTAGTGTTCTACCAAAATCTCACCAGGGAAGGTCACGATAGGTTGTCGCTAGAATCTAATCAAGGCTGTGTTTATTGCATCAAGAACATCAAAACTAAATGTTTTGCAGAGGTTTACGTGCCACTGGTCATTTTCTTCGGAAAAATAGGAGAAAAACTAAAAAGCTGAATAATAAATGTAATTTTTGCGATCGCGTTGGCCATGAAACAGTCAGAGACAAAATCTAAATGTTTCTATTTACTGATGCGCACATCCTTTGTAAGTAAAATGGTGCAGTTTTTGAAAAAATCTCAAACGGTTCCGGAGAAAAACGAGACTTTTGTAAAAACGGTTTTCCCAATGTTAAACGCCTGTGCAAATCGCATAGATATAGTTATACAGATATACCACAACTTCTCAAATCATAGCGCTTATGCAGGAGTTTCGTTTTGGAAGTTTTTCTTCGGAAACGTTCAAGATTTTTTCAAAAACTTTGCACCATTTTACTTGCAAAGGATGCGCGCATTGGTAAAAGGAAAATTTAGATTTTGTCTCTGACTCTTTCATGGCCAACGCGATCGCAAAAATGACCTTTTTATACCAATTTTTCAATTGTTTCCCTATTTTTCCGACGGAATTGGCCAGTGACACGTATAACTCTGGAAAACATTTAGTTTTGATGTCCTTGATGCAATAAACACAGCCTTCCCCTGAAGTATCAGTTGCAACAGAACACTTAAATTGGCAATTACAACATATTGATATTTCACTGGAATAATTCAGTGTTTTTATTTAAAGACTCATCTTCGAATCTTTTATTTTTAGTGATTAAATTCCGCTAGATTTACTTATCCAAGAATCTACGTATTTGGCGCAAAATAATATAACGTGCTCAATTTTACAACCGGATTTAAAACAAGTATCATTTCAATGTGCCTCAATACTCATTTCATTTCAATTATTTGGAAATAACAGTACATTTTCAAGGACAGTAATGTAATAACCAGTAACTAATTTCACAACTAATACCATAACTGATAACATCTTTCTGGTCTAGAACATACGTACTACGGGTCAGACACTTAAGTATTTATTTGTCATTCATAAACTGGCGACATTAACCAAGGCTAAGTTAACTTTTACGCGTTTTGAGCAAAGAAGGTATAACATTTAGTAATATTACGCTGATAGTTGTCGTGCAAGGCCAATTTGATTTAGTATTTGCCTTTAAGTGTTTCACAATCCATGTCTCTTCCCTTTTACCAAAATAACCAGTTGGAATTTGCTGAAGGCAAAGTAGTAATTTTACAGTCATTAAAAGCAACGGTACTTACAAATTACATATTTATCAAAAACGAAGCAATAACAATTAATTAATAGTTAATACGTTATTAATTAAAAACATCAAAAATTATTGATACCTTTTTAAATACCTACATTTAGGTTAACGTAAAAGCGATGTAAGAAATGAATTTGTTTGTTGTTCTGCGAAGCTTCTTGATACCATCGCGTGAAAACGAAATTCACGAATGTAAAGTATCTATTCATCTCACTTTCTTAACCTGCGCCATTAACATATTTTGTGGCAAGTTAGTAAATAAAACGATAAATTATTGGACAAAAAAAACTGAGAGTTTTACACTGAAATAACAGAAATTTATTTTTAATATTGTACCTTACACTTTTTCTTTTAAGTGATTGGGTTAATTATTATGTTTAGTTAACTTAAAAGCAGCTGATTCATTAAACGACGTTTATAACAATGAAACATATTTTAATAAAACAAAAATTATTAAAAACTGTTACAACTAAAAATCCACACAAAACTTAGAATCAACTGGCATATGCCTCGTTGCTTTTAATGTCATTTTCATGACACTAACTAAGAAAAATAAAAAATAATAATATAAATATTGGCATCTAGAATCTAATGGAAACTTCTGTATTTTTATATTGATGATGAATATAAAGTTGCATCCACCATTAGATTCTAGATGCCAATATAATATATTATTGTCCAACAACAAAATTTTTAATTACTACAAATTTTACCTACTGTTAATTTAAAATTTAAAATAATGTTAATCTGCGATTGCTTTCTATCATCCTCGCTTTTTGTTGAGTACTATGTATTACAAATATCTAACACAATTGTTTTCTCCAAATGTATCCAAATCTCATGACTGATACCTATGTAAATTTGTAGGCTACTGAAGAAGAGTGAATAAATAACTCGAAATATTTAGCTAATTTATAGAGTATTCTTTAGAGACCTCTTGACCATTATCCCGTCAGTCTGTTATATTATCTCCTTTTGGTCGTAAATATTTTTATTATAAGATATAATGTATGTCATTCAACACCATTTCATAAATAAATATATTTCAACTCTGATTTTGATGTTATTAGAAATGCATTTTAAACCACAATTTAAAGATTCTTAATCTAAACAACAATGAGGCCCCATTGGACTTCAATAAGCCCTAGGCCCTGAAAAACCTAGATCCGCCCCTGCAAACTTTAAAAAAAAAAAAAAAGTTTTTTTTACCGGATTTATAATTAGTTTTAAAAAATTACATTTGCAACAAAAATCTTTGTATCATATTCAAGATCACAATAATAAAATGATAAAATTAATGTAGGTACCAAATTATTTAACATCATGTCAATTATGTATAGCGAACATTTTTAGAAAATCTTGACATTTAAAACAATGTTTGATGTGATTGTCGTTTCTGGTTACAATTTTAAGTGTGAATAAATTGCGCGTATTTAAATATTATAAATAATTTTTAAGAGAATATCTGTTACCATTTATATATATATTTATATATATATATAAAATTATGTCAAAATGAACAAGACAATTTTTCTCATTTTAAAAATGTCCCCGCATATCTTAAATACTCCACCTTAGTTTGCCATATACAATGAAGGTTCATTGCAGTTACCCTTGCATTTAGTCGAAAATTACAAGTATTTATACAGATATACGTATGGAGGTAATTTCCTCAAATCGCCACGCCCTGTAAGTAGCAAACTTAAACGACTTTGAGACTTCTAAATTAAAGTATTTACTTGCTTATAAAGTATAATGAGCTCGGGTTTTAGCAAAACAATTATACCACTTATTGAATACATTTTGCATTGACCTTTAACTCGTTTATTCCTTGAACTTTGTCTTCCTAATTAATTTCTACCGTTATTTACTTAAGCACATAAATTTTCGTAATATATAATTACGAATGGAGATTACCTGCACAAAAAATTGTCTTAAGTCGCCCTAGAGCCCTTGAAGTAAAATATCGTAAGCTTGTAGAATACCACAAGCATTTTTTACATTGCCTCAAGTCGACATCACAAACACGTGATTCGTTTTTATTCGCTTCGTAGTTTTGATTTTTTCATAGTAAAATAGAACTACAAAGCAAAAATGGCAAGTATAGCTAAGTTAAAATATGTGCTGAAGCAAAAACTGTATTACATATCCAATTGTGTATAATGATAGAGGAAGAGTTAAATTACCAAAAATGTGCAGTTTTTTGAGACAAACTCAGAACCGTTTTCAATAATATTCTGTCATTTCCGGTTTTTGAGTATTAGCAGAAAACTGTTTTGTCATCTTTTTAATGCGTCATATCACCGTTATTGTTGTAAATATCGAGAAAAATTAGGAAGATTATTTGTAGATATTTGTATGAAGCATTTGATGGTACAAAATTAATTTTTTTACGCTCTCCGTTAAAAAGCTATGACACAAACTTACCTTTTTTTCAATGGAAACCATAGTTGACTATGACTTATATAAATTCTTTTTTCTCCCATTCAAAATTAATATAAGGTTTGATGTATTTATTTGTTTGCTAATTTATTTCAACGATAAACCTTATAGAAACAAAAATTTCGGTCAGGGGCTTTGTTTCGGTCCGGGGCTTTGTTTCGGTCCGGGGCTTTGTTTCGGTCCGGGGATTTGTTTCGGTCCGGGGCTTTGTTTCGGTCCGGGGCTTTGTTTCGGTCCGGGGCTTTGTTTCGGTCAGGGGCTTTGTTTCGGTCCGGGGTTTTGTTTCGATCCGGGGCTTTGTTTCGGTCCGGGGCTTTGTTTCGGTCCGGGGCTTTGTTTCGGTCCGGGGCTTTGTTTCGGTCCGGGCTTTGTTTCGGTTTCCAATTGTGGCCAATAAGGCCATCTTTACCATCGTGGTCGTCTTGTAATAATGAATTATTATTTAAAAAATATTAAAAAAGAAACTCCGCACTTCCACCTAGTGCTCGAAAAAATTTTTTTTTTCATTTAATAATTTTCAAATTCAATTTTCTTAAATGTTAAAGTACGCGTTGCTCTGCTTTTATTAATCAAAAAAGCTGATGCTAATGTCATGTCTTTGAAGCTAACATTAACACATTATAAATATAAAAACAGTTTTTCGCTAATAACTCAAAAACCGAAAATGATAGAGTATTTTTGAAAACGGTTCCGAGTTTGTCTCAAAAAACTGCACATTTTTGGTAGTTTAACCGTTTCTTTATCTTGGCTATTAAGCGAGATACCAATCAAAACCCATAGAATTTGGACAACCCCGTACATTTCTGAATATTGCTAAATAATATTTATAGAAGAGAGGAATCAAATAAAAATAACCTTTGGATAAGTTAATGTTATTAAATTATACATATTTTATGTGATAAAATAAAACTTCTAGTTGTTAATTAAGATTAAGAAAATTAATTTTTTTTTGCTATAAAATTACACCTCAATACAGTTTTTGGAATATACGAGTTTGAAATCATAAATAATTCTACAGAAGTGTTGCTTTGTTTATGGTTTATATTTGACAATAATGACAATTATTTCATTACAACTCTCATTACTGATTTCGTAACAATCTTCAAGAATTTTTACAATTCATAAAAGATCATTGTACCATATTACCATATATCGTACCTAAAGTCAAAGATATCTCGAATTGGATCCGGTTCAATCGCTTTCACCACCTGAACTTTCACTTTTCTATATGCCGTAATATTTCTTTATCACCCTTTGTTTATGTTTTATACGTTCAATAACATTGTGACTTTACCGAGTTTTGATCAAAAATTTTAACATTATTGCAATATTTCAAAAAATAATTTGAAGAGAGACATTTAGAAAATAATATCAATAAAATAAATCTGAAAAGTGCAAATTCTTAATGTATTTATAGAATAAGTATGGTTTAATTTATACAGCTAAAATAAACAGTGAATTAACAATAAGTTTTGTAGGCGTTAATAGTTAATAAATACCCAAAGTCGCCTCATTGGCGACTAAGAATGGAATAAAAGACGAAGCCAACCATTTCAAAGTTACTGTTATAAGAAAGAACAATTGAATTTCAATGTCATTTTTTTACTTCAGTGAGATAATCTGCGGTTGCCACTTTGTATTCAGGATTCCAAGGCATTGCCGATATTCTGTAGCCAATGTGGTATTTATAACTCGACTGTTTGAACTTTTAAAAACCACTTCATGATTCGAAGAAGAGTCCGCTGCTGGTAATCCCATAGAACGAGTAAATAACAATTTATGTGAATATTTACACCTACTGAAAACAGTTGCTTGTTGAATTTAAAAATGCCTGTTGTTCCGTTAAAAAAACTGTAAGATACTTACTGGTTTTGTTGTTTTTTTAGTGGAAATTTTTGTAAACATAAACAACATAATTAGTACATATCGGAATTACTTAACGGTATTTCCTCCAGTCACCTAGGAAATAGTTAGATGTAATTAATATCTGTCAAGGCAGATATAGCAGGCGTAGGAAGAATAAGTATTCAAATTATAATTTGTTATCCAAGGTGATTTAGCACGGTATAAGTTAAAATTTTGTAATTTAAGAAGATGCTAAAATTATTAGTTTTTCCTCGTTTGGCCTGGAGTATTTTGTATACAAGTAAAACGTGTATTTATTTAAAAAGCTAAGGATAAATAAATCTTAGCATTTATAAAGAAATCGACTTAAATTTTTTTTTTTTTCGTATACTAAACTAAACTAAAAAGTTTCAATGTTGATTTCATGAAAAATCGATCTCTGTATTTTCAAATGTTTTGCGATCATTTTGCACATTTGACCAATGTGTTATAATCATCATATTTAGAATTGTTATTGCTATATTTTACAAACAAGTGTACTGAAATATTCAAGAGCTGCTGCAGATGTAAGTAGAAGGGACAGGATTAACAATAATATTATACGAGGATGGTTCAAAGTTGATTCTATGGATATCAAAATTGAAAAGAGGCGCTGACGGGTCATCTCACAAGAACAAATGAAAGCAAAATAGTGTAACAAATATGCAAAAGGGATGTTGACTAAAGGAGCAAAAGAGTCAAGATTCTTCATTAAACTCGCCCAGTAACTGCCTAGTATTAGATCACTAAGATCACTAAGTATTCTCATAGTACACCCTGTATTAACAAACCTACCAAACATTAAGCACTTATTTATTTGATATAATACAGCAAATTGTGAATAAACGTATAGATTTTAGCAGGGAATATTTATTAACAAGGTTCATTTTAAGTGCTGTAAAGGTTTAAAACCGTCAAGTGCGCTTATGAATAATTGTTAAATAAACAGGAAAAGAAGTTTTGTTATTGCTAAAATACGTTGTCGATTAAACTTTAAAAGTTTTAAGGATAGTACTTTCTCGTAGAATATGTATGATAAGGAAGTAATAAAAGCCTGTTCGGTAACAATTTTGTTCAGTCGAAGTCATGGAAAAGTAGGAAAATCATTTCCTTTAATGTGTTTACACGCAAATGAGGTATTAAATTTGAAGTGTGACATGAGATCATAGATTGGTAGAGTAACAAGCTTCCTGTGGAACAGAGTATTGCGGCAACTTTCAACTTTAAATAAACAACGAGTATGACAAATTTTGTACAATTCACTTATCATTATTGAAAGTGCATCGAATAACAACGTTTTTAAAATTATCTTGCAGTGCGTGTCGGGCAATTTTCGTGAAACAATAAAATTATTTTTTATAACTTAATAGTCTTTAAAACAATCCGGAAGTTGAGGGAAAACGGAAGCAATTAAGTCAAATCATTTACAGCTTTGAGTTAGGTTGTAATTTAAGGAGTGTCACCAAAATATTTCATAATATATGTGCATAATAAACTAATGCTTTGGCTATTCTATATTTAGTCAAAAATTTGCCGTTTTCTCCCTATCAAACACCTTTTAACGCTGTTCTATACATTAAAAAAAAAGGTAGATCGCAATACTGGACTGTCCCAAGTCTATAAGATTAGGTTTAGAGGAACCTGTAGACCTTATATTTTTGTCAGTGAAAACCCAGGAGCGAAAGACTTGAAGAAAATGATGAAGACAAACCAATTAATTAAGATGGCTTAACTAACATTTACTATGCATGCCAGGAAGCAGGTACGCAAAAATAAAATGGGAAACCAAGTTTGAGGAAAAAAGAAGTTGAAGAAGACCAAGAACAAAATTGGAAAAAGAAGTTAGGCAGAGACTAGATGAAAAAGGGGTCAGCTGGAGATATGTGCCACAATTAGCTAAGGATAGGCAAATATGGAGAAAAATAATCAAGAACGAGGCAAAAAGAATTTTATTGGCACATAGCCTCTTAAGTGTAAATTCCTTAGCGTGCCAATTTGTTTATGTTATGATAAACATCATCAAAACATACTTGTTTATATTTAAGTGTGTGGATTAAACAGTCATTTTTATTTGTTAAACCGATAATGGTTTAACACAATAGTTACCAAGGTTAATTTAATTGTCTTTTTTGGCAACATATTGATTTCTTTCCGAGAGATAAGATTTTATAAAGTTATGCGCAGTCCCTCGTATACCATAGTGTTCTAATTTCGTTAGCAGTATCTCGTGGTCAACACTATCGAAAGCTTTTGAGACATCAACACACATGACCATAGTGCGTTCGTCTTTATTGAGGGATTGAAGTACATTTCGGATTGTCATGTAAATAGCGCGGGTAGTTTGTCTTGCCTTTTCTGAATCCATTTTGAGCGTTGTTTATTATGCCAAAGTGTTCTAGGTAATTTTCAATTCCGTTGTAGATGATTTTTTCAAAGATCTTGCTAATGTTTGTGAGTATGGCTATGGGCCTATAGTTCCCTATGTCACTTACATCCTTACATATTCTTGTGAATAGTTTAATAGCCATTATGTCTGAAAGTATTACTACCTGACGATTCTTTTTCGGCAACATTTTGATTTCTTTCCGAGAGTTAAGATTTTATTGAATCTGATATAGCTAAAAGTACGAAAGCTTTGTACTTTGGCGATGGAATTTTTATTTACATCCGTAAAGCATATGTAAGTCGATTACATGATGATGTTATATTTTAAGTACATAACTAATGAAGTTTGACTATTAGAATCTAAAGGTGCTTGAGAATTAAACGGTAATAAACTTGTTTATTTTTATTACTTTCTAGTAAGTATGAAGCACATAAAAAAAGTTACATAATTTTTATACGTAATTTCCCTGTACAAAAAGATTAAAGTCAGTGTCGTATAAATATAAAATATATAAAAGTGAAATACTGAGTAAAAGTACAAATTGACAGTGACGGCAAGTGAAACCCATAGACTACTCTCTTGCCAAGTGGAAGTGGGTGTAGTCTCTCAGGTCACACCTTGACCTACATCTCACTTTCTTTCGTAGTATTTACTTGCATTTTCAATCATTTTCTGTTATCCTCAAGACAAACAACGCTACAATTCCACTTGCGCTATGGTTTTGGTGGTGGTCAATTAAATATTGTCAACAGGTGGCAAAAGACATTGAACTTGTCTAGGAAAGCGTATCATTGCCCAGTAGTTTAGAAATGTTAGACGTGACCAAGGGCAAACTATCAATTACATTTCCTTATAAAGCATAAAAATACTCGAGCCATAATGGCTCAGCCATTCGTAATTAACCGGGGATTTAAGGTTCATAAAGGTATTAACGCGCCGTTAAAGTACATAGAAAGTACACTTTAAAGCCCGTTTAAAACCCAAATTAAAAGTAACTTGAAAGTAATCTTCTCACTTTTTTAATAATTATGCTGGAGGTCGCAAGGAAAAATACCGTTCAAGCTGTTGATTTAAAGCAGATTGGCAAAATTTTAAAATTATATCGTTAAGTATAAAGTAAGTGAACTATCATCAGAGGATTTTTAAACTTAAAGCGTTTGATTAGCTATTATCCAATTACTAAATAACTTATTTAATTTAGTCATGAACATACCTACCTGATTCTTACAAGAAAGGGTCACGATTGTTGTCGCTAGAATCTGATCAAGGCTGTGTTTATTGCATCAAGGACATCAAAACTAAATGTTTTCCAGAGTTATACGTGCCACTGGCCATTTACTTCGGAAAAATAGGCGAAAAACTGACATGAATAATAAAGGTAATTTTTGGGATCGCGCTGGCCATGAAACCGTCAAAGAGAAAATCGAAATTCTTCTATTTACCAATGCGCGCATCTTTTGCAAGCAAAATGGTCCAATGTCTTTGAAAAAATCTTAAGCGATTCCGGAGAAAAACATCAAAAACGAAACCCCTGCAAAAGCGCTATGATTTGAGAAGTTGTGGTATATCTGTATAATTATATCTATGCGACTTGCATAGGCGTTTAACATAGGGAAAACCGTTTTTACAAGGGCCTTATTTTTCGCGTTTTGCTGCGGAACCGTTTAAGATTTTTTCAAAAACTTTGCACCATTTTACTGGCAAAGGATGCGGGAATTGGTAAATAATAACAATATCTTATTTGCCAATTACATGGCATTTTTTGCAGCGTTTAACACCATAATAGAATCATTATCGAAATGTGTTTTTTTTACAGTTAAAGTAAATCATAAAGCAAAACTTATTGTCTTTCTTCAGCAACAAAGTTTGAAAGGATCTAATTTGAATGCTCATGACTGATGATATTTCTTTTTAGAGAGCCTCGTCTAATTATAAAAACTGATTTAATTACGTTTTAACAAATTTATCAAGTTTAACGAACACCTCGTGTCAATATTACAAAAGTTTTATCGATCAATAAACATTAGACATTAACTTGAGCACATTTGCAAAATGTAGACAAGTAGATAAATATACCTAACTACATTTCTCAAATTCTGTTTCGTTTATCACTATTAATAGAAAATTATATTCACAAGTATGCCGATAAAGTTCCAACATATAATAATGTTAAATGAAAAAATTTAAGGACATACTTTCCAAATATTTTTAACTATTTATTATCATGCACAAGAATTTGGTAAAAAGCGAGAGAAACCAGAAAATTATCGATGTAAAATTATCAATAATTTAATCTAATGTAGATACTAACGCTGTTATTTATTTATTATGCAAAGCTAATATTTGAAAACGTACAAATCCTAATGAATAACCTATTAGCGCCGATTAAATACAATAATAGCGAAATTTCTTGGCATCAATACATTTGATAAACAAATAACTTTCAGCTTTCTTTTAGCAAATATATATTGATACATGTAGCCGTGTTTTGAATACTTGAAACTGGCCTAAATTTTGTATATGGACGTGTTCCAGTTGACATTATTAGATCGTCCTAATTGATTGTTATACAAACACATAATTATTATTAAAATAAAGAACAAAGGTTTCTAAATTTAATGTGTAATATGTTGAGTTCATTTTTCTTTGCAAACGGCGAAGTTTCGTAATGTTGGCTCCTGAATTAGGTCGCATTAAGTAACTTCGTCGGTAAGTATCGAATAATTAGCTTTTTAAATTTTGTTATGACGAAAAAATGCAACATGAAATCACGGTTCTTAAGTCAGTGCATTTAACTAGTTTAATTGTCACGGTTACAGCGAACGCTGACCGTGTGCCTAAACAATCATCAAAACACTTGATTTTTTGGAGTAAAGTGCTGGTTTCTAATGGTTTTTATTTGTAATATTACAAATCTTCCACTGGAAATAGTGAAAAATGTCAGATTTGAATTAAAAACACATTCAAAAAATTAGGTTACTGTGGTTATGGTTAAAACAAATATTACAACCAGTTTATTATTAACAAATAAGATTTAATATGCGTTTTACCGCATAATATTTAATAGTCGTTTTGCAGCCTAAGAATCTCGCTTATTATAAGAGTTAAAGAATGGGATTAACATTTGGCAAAGTTGCTAAATTTTATGTTGACTTACAATCTGAAGAAAAGTTGGTAGACCTAGTAATGGTATTCGTACAAACCTTACCCTAAAACGAAGGCGCAGCAAATAGGGAAGAAAATTTTCTGAACATAATAAGTCTCCTTCTTGTTTCCAATTGGTTACTCTTGCACCTTTCGATCTCGAAGTATGCTTTTTTATTTCTGGATTAAGTTTCTGCACTCCTGCCTATCGCAGTGGGTGGATTTAAAAGTTTGCGTTCAATAAACTTCACAAGTACGTGAATGTTTCAACTTTTTTTATTTCCACATTGTATAGGAGAAGCTTTCCCGGGTTTAGTAGGATGTTTTCTATTGATAACCATGCATTTAGTCTTTTTGACATGTAGTTTGAGGCCATGTCGTTCGCTGGTTGCTGTTATGTTATTCAAGAGCTGTTGCAATCCTTCCATGGAGCTTGCAAATACAGATAGTATTGTCAGCATATCTTATGTTGTTGATAAGTTCTCCATTAATATGTATCCCTTGCTCGACCTCGTAGAGAGCTTCTTGGAACTACACACCAGAGAAGCGCAGATATTCTCTGTCTCTGAGAAAGGCAAGGAATGTCAACTTTAGCTAAAAAGGTCACAAAGTCAGTTTTTGGGACTCAAAGGGTATCACCATTAATGACTACATTTCAAAGGCCGAGACTATCACAGGGGAGTACTACGCGAACGTATTACGCCAAATGAAATAAAAAAATATTTAATTAAGACCAGGTTTGGCGAAAAAAGTGCTCCTTCTGAACAATAACCCACCGACTCACTCGTCCCGAACTTCCACAATTGAAGAACTGGGCTTTAAATTAATTCCCTATGCGCCGTATTCTCCAGGTTTGCCCCCCTCCGTCTACTATATGTTATCAAACAAGAAAAAGCACCTGGCAGGACTTTAATTCGGTCAAATAAGGCGGTCGTAGGCTGTGGAAGCTTATTTTACATATCTCGAAGAATTGATCTACAACAAAGATATAATAAGGTTGGAAAATCGCTGAACACATCGTGCGTAGAGAAAATGTAGAAAAATAAAAGTATTTTTAAAGGCATTAAACTAATGTTTTTATGCCGGACCGCGAACTTCGATTCATCTACGTATGGTGAACTTTTTTAGTAGTAAACCATAAAAAAATTACATAAATATAAGATACAGATTTTTACTACCTCTTACGAATTCCGATACATACCTAATATTTAAACTACCACGAGCGGGATAGCCTGTTATCTTAATTGCATTATTAACTAATGGCTTATTTTTAATAGTCCTGTGCATAAAACTTTAAAAATTTGCTTTTCGCCAACTCATTTGACAAATGTTATCGATATGATTAGTAGCTGCTACTAATCAACAATGTACACTTAACATTTTTGTGCCAATCTGTTCTCCACACTGAAGACACGTGCCGCATTCCTCCCTCCCACGCGCCCATAGCAAAAAAAGTGAACACGTCTACGGCGTCTGACAAAATGGACTCGAATAAGAAATGATGGTTTTTTAATTATAAAACAAAAAATCAATTATAGTACGTTTCTAAGAACTGTTTACTACAAAAAGCAATTTTAAAACTGCGTCGTTTTAAGGTTCGTCGCATTTTAAGAACTTTTTATGTTACTCAGAAACAAGCTCAACATAATAACTTTACTGATATTAAAACCAACTGAAAATTTCGCGTGAAACAGTTGCATTCGATCTGTGATGGATTTATATCATAAGTATGTAGTAACAAAGAATGAGAAATTGATATCTGCTAGGAGTATATTATTTCAATACTGTTTTGGTGATAATAATTTAATGTACAGTGAGAAGTACATTTTGCTGCAATTATTGCAGGTATAACAGACATGTTCAATAGCATATTCTGCTAGTAATTTTGCAGCCTTGAATTTATTCTTCCAAGAACGCTTACGGCTAATAACGCTGGTTTAGAAAAGAATCATAAAATTTTTATATCACATTATTTTAGGGCGTTGCCAGAGAAATATATAACTGTAAATTATAACAAAGGTCGAATATGTTATGATAAGTAGTCCTTCCATTTTAAACATTATACTTAATTGTCTGCTACCGAGTTACGATAAATTAGTTCCACCTCGGAATTAATTTTATTTATGAGCTGCAATCGTTTATATATGTATATCGCATTTTATGCAAACATTAGGTGCAATGCAAAGATTTGAACATGTCTTTGTATTTTTAATTTATTGAACAACGATTCTATCATTAAATTTTAGATAAAATATTATCAAAACAGTATCTTTCAAAATATATAGAAAACTATTAAATGGCTCGATAAAACAATATTTGAAAAAGTTTGTACTACTGTAAAAAGAAAAACAAAAAACGTCTTGTAATAAATCAGTAAAAGCTTAGCCAAATAGGGCAAAATTTGGCGTCGCAGAAGATTTTTATAATAAATACGTAGGTAATTTTTATTGTTATTTTTTGTTTTTAAAATAAGTGTCTGCGTTATGATGAAACTGCGAAATTCTAAATTAAATATTGCGATTGTAGTTTGAAACTGAATTTCTAAAATTATGCCATCATGGCACTAATCGCTTTACTAGCAAGCGAAAGATCTTTACTTTCTTTTTTTTTAGTTGTGAGTGGAGCAAAAATTAAATATAAGTGTCTTTACCAAAATTTGTGTATGTTTATCATCAGGAACCTTCTCCGCTCTTCAAAAATTAATAAAAATATAACAGAATGCAGGAGAGCCAACATATTAGATGTTGCCCAATGCTACTTAAAGTTATTTTAAATTAGCTTTTCTTAGGGACACAATAAGCATAAGTAAATATGTTTCAAATAACTAATAACAGTGTATTATTGGTTTAAGGAAGAAATCACTCTTCAACGGTGTGTTTAAAATTCACCGGAAGTAAAACGGTATTGACATATTCGGTATCGAATTGTGATACAACCTAGAGAAATATTTAAAGTTGTTTTCGCGTAACGGTGAATAAAACAGTATAGCTATTTGTCGTACTTAAAATACGTTTTTAACAATAATATTAATTAACGGAAATGATATTTGTAAACCATAGACGTCTTTATTTTGCATATGCGTGCCACAACCGTTTTTGTTGGAATTTTAAAAATTCTACAGACACGTTAATCAGTTTTTTACGTTAAGACTGAATTCGTTTTTTTTCTTCTAAATAATTAAGTAAGGTAAAGCAAGTAATTAATATTAATGAACTTGTAATTTATTCGTCGTCACGCTAGTCATTAACTGTTTATCAAATATAAAGTTGTCAATGTATTACCTCTCTTAATTTAAATTTTATTTCGCTCGGGGCCTATTAAAATGGATTTAGGGAGGGAATTTTTAATCTAAATGATATTCCTATACAAATTACTTCCATTAAGAATAGCTAACAGTAACACGTTTAAGCATTCTTATAAATGACAAGCAAGGCCTTCGGGATTTGTTCGAAAATGTATAAGAGAATTATTAGAAAATATAATTAGAAACACCTAAAACTAATCAATATTTAAGCGGATTTTTACATATTAACCTAATTTTTAATAAGGCGCAGTATATAAACAATTGAGTTAAGAAATGAGATCTTTTTAAATGCTTATGTTGCATTTTAAGTGATAATTGTTTTGCGTCCATGAACAAATAGAAACTATACTTTACACTTTTAAACTCAAAATCAGGACAAAAAATGCGAAAATAGTAGACACTCATTCTAGTTGGTTTAAAGTGCAGAGAACTGTTAGAGCTGCATTTGAATAGCGTACAGTTAACACCTAACAAAGTTTAAACTGTCAAGGGAAAAGCTTTTTAGATACTTCATCTTCACACGGTAAACTTAAGAGAATCGCTATTAAAGTAGTAACGTATTTGACGTATATTGGTATAAACTACTTAGATGTTGTTAAATAAATAATAATAATAATAATAATAATAATAGGCTTTATTTAGTTATAAAAGAAACTATTTATACATCAATCTTTACAACTAGTACTTTAAATTAAAATTGCAGTTTTACATGGGTCTTACAACCTTCTTTAAACGCATGCAGATTAACAGAATATTTTAATTCGTTTGGTAATTGATTAAATAATTTTAGCCCTTTGTAATAGAGCGAGTTCTGTGTACTACTTTTTTTACATTTAGGCAGTCTAAAATGTTCTCTTTGTCTTGTTTCATAATCATGCTGTTCTTTGTTGTATATCAGATATTTACTCATATATCCTGGCATCATATTGTTTATACATTTATATATTACAACCAAAACGTTATACACTGTATTTTGCCATATATTAAGGAACCCCAACTTATTATGCATATATTCAATTTTAGTTAATTTAGAACACTGTAATATGATACGCAAAGCTCTGTTTTGCTGCTTTTGTAATTTTTTCAGATCCCCTCATTACTTAGAAATATTATGCTACTGCAATAATTAAAGTATGGTTCTATTATTGTATGATAGACCAATATCCTAGCTTCAAAGTTCAATTTATTCGATATTCTCCCAAAATAACTAATTTTTGAACCAACTTTTTTTACAATATAATCTATGTTCTTTTTAAATTTTAGATGATTATCTATAATTACCCCTAGGTATTTAAACTCTTCAACTATCTCTACTTTATTATTATCTATAAATACGTTAACATTTGACATATTGCTGAATTGTGTACTACCTATTACCATGCATTTTGTTTTAGATACATTCAACTCCAGTTTATTAGCTTTAAACCAATCTGTTACTTCAATTAAATCTTCGTTTATGACATTAACTGTTGTTTGTAAATCTTCACCTGATACCGAAATTAACGTATCATCTGCAAATAAATGAATGTCACACGATTTAACTGTCTGCGTAATGTCATTTATGTATATATTGAATAAAACTGGACCTAAAACTGATCCTTGTGGTACACCTAACTCGTTAATAATTGCCTTTGATTCTACTTTTCCCACCCTGGTTTTTTGAAATCTGTTTGATAAATAACTTTCAAACCATTTTAGTTCATTCCCTTGGATTCCGTACATTTGTAATTTTTGCCAAAGTCTTTTTCTACAGATGGTTTCAAATGCTCGTTTCAGATCGACAAAAACTGCCAAAATTATTTTATCGTTTTCAATTTCATCTCTCCAATTTGTTAAAACTAAATTCAATGCTGTTTCGCATGAAATACCTAAAAGATTGTTTTTGAAATCCAGTCGTTACTAGAATGTTAACATGAAGTTTATGACTCCTATTTTGCATTTAAAGCCACTTTTTTTTATGCTAACTTATTTTTAGATATCAAACTTTTTTTATAATTTAGGTCAGGTTTTTAACCTTCTGAAATCTGAATGTTCTCATCACCAGAAGAACTTGCACGACAAGATTAGATATTATCGTTTTTCAACATATAAATGTACCATTTATTGAAAGGTCAAGTGTTCTTTTAGAGTTGCCATTATACCATCTTGAATAAATTAATTTATTGCAAAGGTAAGCTGTATCGAAATCATGAGTTTTTTGCCTTATTACAGTAAGATGGAATTGACCTTTAAAGAGAAACTGCTTTTTATTACAGTTACTCCGGTAGAAGGAGTTCATGTAATTGCTTTTAACGAAAAAAATAAACCATAAAGCTGTATAATAGTGTGATATTTGTAACAAAAATTTAAACAGATTATGTCAAATGTAATATATTAAACACATTTTAACTAATAGAAGTCGCGATATTAGAAACTTTTTTGAAATATTGAGAAAAAATCAAGCTTCCCAAATATAATGGCTTAGGTGATACTGGGTCAAATGGTCTTTAAAATCTGCAACACCTGAACATGCTGTCAAAGCTAAAATTGAGCGCAAACCGTTTAGATTTTATTAATATACAATTATTTATGTTTTCCAATTTCATTCCATTTTCATGCAAAACTATCGGGTAAGAATATAACAGAGATTACAATAAATTAATTTATTATTAATTCGTTCTATGGAAATATTTTTTTTTGTCAAGTTTAAACACAAATTTTGCCAGTTATGCTGAATCTGCCCATGTTTCTACAAATTAATAAGATACATTTGTTTTTGTTAGGTTTTTAAAATTGCAACATTTTGTACTATTAGTAATCATATTAAATGGTTTTGTAGTCTAACTGTGCTGTGACACATGCTGTGACGCTGTGAGTAAATTACGTTATTAATTGTAAACCTCATTAAGTTGTTCATTCATTGTAAAGTGATTATCACCTTGTTGAGTCTACTTTAAGAAAGTTTAAATCATCTGAAATGTCGAATACACTAAGAAAGCCTCGTAAATAAACTTAGTGTTTTTGTTTTTGTTCTAAAATAGCTTATTTTGGTCCTTAATTAGTTCCCACACATGTCCAAAATTGTAATTGAAAAAATGTCCAACAAAATATTTTGCACCTTTTGATAAGACACATGCAACAAAAACAACAACAAAATAGATAACACAATAATATTTTAACCAATTTGTTTTACTAATCCTTGGCATATCTGGTTGACATTGCTACTAGGGATTGCATTACCGGTAACACCGTTACCGGTAATGCCGGTAACGGTGCAAATATCGATTTACGGTATTACCGGTAATAAGAGGATAAATTACCGGTAATTCCGAAATACTATTTTTAATTTAAAAAACAAAAAACAAAGGCACAGGATTCGCAAACTTAAAACTAGTTTGATAATATTGATACTGCGTCTCTTTCTGCCATCTGCAGCGGACTGCAAGCGTCGCGTGTCGCGTCGATCTTATGGATTATGTCAGTTCAGTACGTCAGTAGGCTCGTCGAAACTTACACGTGTAACCTAACAAATTTAAATACCGAACGTTTTGTTGTGCCTAACCTAAAATTGTGAAAGGTAAGAATTTCAAATTTGGTAAATTACCTAAATGATAAATTAATATTTTACTTAGGGCTTCTTAAATGGAAAATACGAATAAAAAGAAAGTGTCTCCTTGGAGATATTTTGAACAAAATAAGGATTTTGGAATATGTCAAATCCAAGAGTGTAGGAAACGGATCAAATCAGTTGGAGGAAGTACAAGTGGCCTACATTCTCACTTAAAAAGCATTCACAAAATAAACTTGTTAAAAAAAGACAGCGATAATTGTGAAACAGCAAGTTTAGTTAACAAATCAGATACTGCTGTGTGTGGAAAAATAACGACATACTTTAAAAAAACAGTAGATGAATCTTTGCCAGCTGTTATTTCCCGCATGATAGCTAGGGATGGTCTACCATTTGTAAAAATTTGTACATCCTACGATATTCGAAGTCTCCTAAAATCTAAAGGCTATATAAATATCCCAAAGTCTCCAAATACAGTTCGAAATATAGTGCTCGATTTTGCAAAAACAATTCGCAAACAAGTTACAGAAGAAATGTTGACTTTAAAAGGCAATGCATCCAGATTTAGTATTACTTTGGACGAGTGGACGTCAACTAGAAATCGTCGATACGTTAATATTAACGTACATGGAAATAATCAGTTTTGGAATCTTGGTCTTGCCAGAGCTCATGGAACAATGACAGCAGAAGATTGCCGGGACATTCTTGAATCTAAATTGGCAAAATTCGGCCTCGAGTATGAAGACTTGGTTGGTGCCACAACAGATGGAGCAAGCGTAATGAAAAAATTTGGTAATCTTTTACATATCATTCATCAGCTGTGCTTTGCCCACGGAATTCAATTGGCGGTTATAAAAGTTCTATATAGAAAAGCTGAATCACCACCAGCAGCAATTATGGAAGAAGAAGAGGATTATGATATTACCACAGACTCCATCGGTGAGGATGAGGACGATGATGATTATGAGGATGAGGAAACTGGTGGAATACAAGTAATAAATAACGAATCCTGTGTCAATAATTTAATGCCTCCCAATCTAAGTACATTAATTAGCAAGATTCGAAAAGTCGTCAAAATGTTTAGAAAATCTACAAAAAATGATGCAGTACTACAAAAACATGTTACTGAAAAATTTGGTAAATGTAAATCGTTGATTCTTGACTCAAAAACAAGGTGGAACAGTTTGCTTGATATGTTCGAGCGGTTTTACGAACTTCGAGACTGTATCAGAAAGAGTCTTATTGATTTAAAAGTTGATTTTAACTTCACACTGAACGAATTAGATTTATTGTATAATTTGATATCTGCTCTTCAACCAGTAAAAATTGCAGTAGAGACACTTTGTTGTGAGGATGCAAATCTATTTAGTGCAGATGTTACATTAAAGTTTATGTTAGATGAAATATCAAAACAAGATAGCTCGCTATGCACATTGTGTAGTGAACTTAAGGACGAACTAATTATGCGTATAAGAGAAAGAAGGACTAATTATTCTGACGTACTCCAATTCCTTCATAATCCCGATGATACCCAAAACGAAGATGAATACAATATATTTAATACAACATCTAAAACAGCCATTACAAAATTAATTATTGAAATAGCAGAACGCTTGAACATAAATGAAACAAATACAAATTTTAGAGACAAAAATTCTGATGAAGAAACTGCGGAAGCTGATGTAATACATGAGCCAGAAGTGCCGTCGAGATTGCCAACAATGAAGGAAAGACTTCACCTAATGATACTGGAAAAATCTGATGCCAAAATAGAGACCAGAATAAGAAACGATGAAAAAGACGTAGGAAAAATTGTGCGCAAACAAATGAAAACATTTGCTGACGAAAAAGTTCGAGGAAAATATTTAAATTTGGTATACAAGTATTTGATGACAATACGTCCAACTAGCGTCGCATCAGAACGAGCATTTTCATCCGCAGGACTAATCTGCACAAAAATTAGATCCAGATTAAGCGACGAAAGTCTGAACGAATTGTGTTTTTTGATAGCCTATTTTAATACACAAAATGAACTATTAAAGTGTTATTAAGCTATGTTATATTTATTTGTCTTATTGAAAATGTTTTATTTTTTAAGGAAATTAATATTTAGTAATGTAACTGTAAACCTATATTATGTTTTGTTTGAGAATATATTTGTTTACTTTTTTAAGAAATTTACTTTATGTTTTATATAATAATTATTATTTATGTTTGTTATTTAAATAAAAATTTAATTTTGATGGTCTTTTTTTCTTTCCGAAAATAAATGTAATTAATAATGTAATAATTGAAATTTTAGTCATGAAATTTTCGAATTTACTAGAAAAGCATTTTTTTTTGTATTCCCGGTAATTACCGGTAAAACCGGTAATAGGACTTTTTTTTTCGGTATTACCGGTAATGAGAAAATCCGGTAAATTGCAATCCCTAATTGCTACTCTCAAAATATGTAGATTTTTTACAGTTTTTTTTTGCATTTCTGGATTTAATGTAAGTGGGTTAATTAAATTTGTTACCAGTTTTTATTATTTCCGCTTCCTATTTTACTGTGTAGTTACCTGTGTCGGATTCCACCCACCTCTTTTTCTCAACTTTTCATGCATCTCCTCTTCAATTATATTTACACACATTTGGATGTAATATGGCACCACCGCCAGTTAATAATTCTTAAGCCATATATTTTATGAGTTGGTATGAAATTGATTAGTATTTTTTCATTTCAACAAATTTGTTTCTGTACTAGAGCAAAACCTTGACTCTCGTTTTAATGGTTAACTAGCTTATTTTTTATTTTTTGAAATATCTCTGTTAGGTCTTGTGTGTATGTTGTTATGTAGTCTATGAGGCTTCTAGCAATTCGCTCTTCAGGCACAAACGTGTATTTGTCTTCTATTCTTTGTTCCCACATCGTATTTCCTATTACAATGTCATCCCTTTTACAAAAGCCTGTCATTTTAATTCCATTTCTGTTAATGGTTTCTTCGCCAAGTATTCTCATCCAGCCCATTCCTCTATTGCAATCTTGTAACCCATTATTATTGTTTTTTCGTTTTCTTCTTTTAATTCGTCTAGTAGGGTAACTGCTATAGTTATTGGCCCCCTTAAGCAAAATTTCATATTGCAAGTGAGATAATTAATTAATTTTTCGATATTAAAATATAAAAACTGAATTGTGGTGTAGACCAATAAACTTATTTTCATATTTAAAATTCGAATTTGATGTATCATAAGTTTTTAATAGTAAAAATTAATTATTTTTTAAACCCTACGCAGTTTGTAGTTATTGGCATGTCTTTCGTAGTTATTGGCCCTGCATGTACCAGTTATTGGCATTCATAATAATTGTTACTTCTTTTCAAAATTTCTCACAAAATAATAACAATATTTATTGTTTTCTTGTAACTGTGCATTTAAAGATACCAGAGAAAATAATTCCTAATAAATAAATAGGGTTTGGGTACACAAAATTTTATTTTAACTAAAAGTAAATTCTATTATAAACTTGTCTTTTACATAAAGGCTAATAGGGTAACTAAAAATATCATATTTGAACACTGTAAAAATAAATTCTTTTTTCTATTTCAAAGTTTCAGTCTTACACTTTTCTTCTTTTTTCTTATTTACACAGTCTTTGATTGACATGTTTTACATGTGAATACTTTATCCGATTTTTTTTTGTATTTTAATATAGGTACATCTCAGGTGATAATTTCTGCAACATGTGGTTCATGTTATTCCAAAATTGTTGCTATTAATATTATAGCAACAAGTAAAACATATACCAAAGACAACTTTGTTATTTAAAAATTCGTTTTGAATATTGTTTTCATTAGGTTGTTCCTCAATCTCTTGGTCAATATCAAAATTTTTAAATAAATCTTTGTCATGAACTTCTCTCTTCTTTTCTTTGATTACTTTAATATTTTTACTATTATCACTCAATTTAGTTATTGGCAATTTTAAATTATCACTTATTAGCACATTTGATACTATTTGAACTTTGATTTTTGTTTAAGTAATTTTAGTTTTTTTATTCTTTTCTTATCTTATTGCTATGGGCGGATGCCGCGACAAGAATGACTTAAACCATCCTTTTCCAGGTGTATTGGTTTCAAACAAGGTTTCTCTTTTAGAATCCTCTAGAAACTTTTTAACGGATAGCTTAATATCGTCAAACTGTTGGAAAAACCTTTTTTTTTTCTGCTTACTTCTAGCCAGGCCACAATTATAGCTTCTTTGGAATGAGTCAGTACTGAAGAACGACCATGGCGTTCTTTAACAAATTTTTCGCAAAGGCGGAACTGCGATGTGGCCCTAGGAACATTATACATCTTCGAAGCTTCTCGTTTAGATATTCCATTTTTACAGCCTCTAATGGTCTAATGCTTATTCAATATCGTTCTTATTGTATTTTTTTTTATAATCACAACTTCGTTTTACTTTTGGCATTTTCAGGAAATTTACAATTTAAATTTGCCGGTAAATTTTACACTGTGTATAGTTATTGGCATACAATACTTTAGTTATTGGCCACGGTTAATAACTGAATCTAGGCAGAATTCAGGTGTACTAGTTATTGGCCGCCTATGCCAATAACTATAGTTTTTCAGATTTTTATGATCCAATTGTTAGCCGCCCTTTAAATAAATCGATTATTGCAACTGTAGCCACAGAATTATGTATTTTTGTCACTTTATAGTGTAATAAGGTTATAGAGTTTGTAATATTATTTTGCCAACCAATAATTGATAATAAAATAAGCTATTCAAAATTGACACTCACCTTAAGGTCTAAGGTGTTCACGTTCACCGCGCCCTTTCTTACTTGTGACTGCAACGTGCTCTAGATAAATATGATTTTTTATTTTTGTTACCAACACTATCACAAAATAAGTTACTAGTTTTAAACAAAAATGATTAAAGTTTGCAAACCAATAAACAGAATCCCCTAAATTTATTTAGAATTCTTATTGTATGCGATTAAATGCAGACTATGCCAATAACTACACTAAGGCCAATAACTGTAGCAGTTACCCTATATGTGGAAGGTTAATATAAAATTCTACAATTCTTCCTCTGCTGATCCTTCTACTGGCCCGTAAATTTGTACGATGTTAATTATTTCTTTTAATTTAACACTAATTACCATTACTCTTGAATTAATTGCCTTAAATGTTGTTATTTTTCTATTTATCTCCTCTGTGGCTATTATTTTTGTTCTTTCTTTTGGTTTTACTTTGGAGTAATATAGTACCTATGTGTCTATTTGTTAGATTGTGTTTCCTTCGCCTTTTTTTTTTTTGTTTTGCTTAGTCCTATAATTTGTATGTTATTGTTATTCATTTCATTTGTTATTTCTAATTATTACCCAAAAATTCTTTCAAACCAAAACACTGAAATTGTCATTGATGGTGTACAAAATGTGCGCCCATCCTGAAAATCCATCCTTGAAAATTCGCTTTTCGAGACATTTAGTCTATTAGATCGAATGATGGTAAACTTTCATACTTTAATGGAATCCATTCAAGGAAACAAACTAAGGTATGTGCGAAGGATGGTAGCCAATGTACTGATTTTGCATAGAACCTTTGTGCCCACTCTCAATACTCATAGATTGCAGTTTGAAAATTTTGAAATTCGTTACTATTGAATTCGAACATTGCTTGCAAAATTTGCGTTATTACTTATCGTCCTACATTCATATTTTCACCAATGGGATGATAATTTGCATAATTGTTTCAGCTTATTTGAAACTTATTAAATTTTCTGTATGTAGGAATATCTTTGTATGCCCCCTTACATTTAAACTTCCAAGAACACATGTTGCAACTTATGACTAAGACTTACCCAGTCAATCAACGTAATGTGATTAAATTTTAAATCAATTAACTAAATTAGGAAACCCTTGTTCTAGTCGTAATGCAAAAGGTATTTGATGAAGAAACGTCCAAGATCTACTTGAAACAACAAAGTTATGACAGAGCTGGAATATCTTATATTTCTCGTTTTATAAGAAATGCAGTGATCACCTTATAAGTATTGAAAATGGAAACTTCTCGATTTCATTGATAGCATTTACTGTCATTCTCCAAATTAAAATCGAATAACAAATATTGTTTTCCAACATTCCGTTAAGAGAAACTAAAAGTATTTAAGTAATGTCACCTAATTAACTATATCTGATGACCCGCTGTTATCGAGAAATTAAGTATTGTTCATCTGGCTTTGTGCAAATATCACTTTCAATTTCGATTGTTAAAATTAACAATATAAATTTAATGCATTCAGTATACATTCAACCCACTTCAAATTTATTGTTTGGACAACTGAGTTGTCGCATTGAAGTTGTATGCAAATGTGTACTGTGTGGTGCAGTGCATATTGTAACAGAATTACCAGAATATACCCGGTGGAGTTTCTATTAGCTTAAAGTTTATATTAACAGTTGGCACTTAAACAAATGCTTCATTAAACAACGCAACTTTTACCCAACGCATCAGTGTCAAAATTAATTGAAGAGCCTTTAGGCTAGGCCCTAGTCGCTAAATAGAAGCAAACTAAAGCAACAACACATAAAAACAACGTAGATACTTATTTGATTTAAGTATTTTTCATTCATTTCTACAATTATATGACGTACCTATAACTGTTGACTTTAGCTCGGATGCAAAATAAAATCTGCAAAGCTATCGGTTACTATTTTTTCCCCCAAGAAATAAACCATAATATACAATATATAATACCAAAAAAAATTAGATCCTGCGTGCTTCTGCCCGATCTAAAGCCACATTGCGCCTCTTCCAAATTTCTTTCGAAATTTTTCCTTAATCGCTCCTTTAAAATTCTTTCATATAATTTTTCTACTAGACTAAGATAGATATGGCACCAATAAATGTTTGATAAGTAAGGAGATATCAAAAGAAACGAAGACGCGAGTTTTTAATGCAGTGTACGTACCCATTCTCACGTACAGTTCAGAAACTTGGACACTAACACAAAAACAAAATAAAAGAATACAGGCACAAGAAATGAGATTTTTGAGAGAAATCGAGGGATGTAGACTGATCAATAAAATCAGTAACGAAAAAATTCGAAATAACCTAGGAGTAACAGATATTAAGAAAAAGATAGAGACGAATCAGTTAAGATGGCTTGGACATTTACTACTCTTGCCAGAAAGTAGCTACGAAAAAATGGGATGGAAAATGAAGATGGAGGAAAAAATAAATAGAGGAAGATCAAGAATAAAATGGGAAAAAGAAGTGAGGCAGAGACTAGAAGAAAAATGAGTCAGCTGGGTACAAGAAGAACCGATTAAGAAGAAGAAGAAGATAAATATAACACCATAAAAACACAGTGTGTTTGTACTGATAATGATATTGTTCAAAACGGTTTAATATTGTTTCACGTTATTTTATTTTATTTTACATTGTTATACTAAACGGTGGACAATAATCTATACTTATAAAATAGTAGGTAATCTAAAACTGTTTAAAAAAAATTAAGTATGCTATTCAATGGTTTCTTGAGTGTGTTTTCTAATATTATATTTTAATATTAACGAATTATTCTGTGAATTAAATTGTAGTTCATAGAAAATGAGGTTTTCAACAAACGAAAAGCAAATATGTTTATATATCTCAGTGACGTAGGCAGGGGGGGGGGGTTGGGGAGAACAGATTCCATAGGATCACAATAAATCCATAAAGGGTCGGAGAGCTGTAAATTTGGTGCTAAAATACTAGAAAAAACAAGCTCCTTATACACGTTATTTATAGCCAAATTAAGGATTATTAGACTTACAAAATGACTTTCAATTTTTCGTGAAAAATGGAAAAGTACAAAGGCTATAGTCTTTGCACTTTTTTCGAGAAAAAAATCGATTTTCTTTAAACTAAAGCAAATGACTTAAAACTTCTTATACACGTTATTTATAGCCAAATTAAGGATTATTAGAGTTAAAAAATGACTTTTAATTTTTCGTGAAAAATTGAAAAAGTACAAAGGCTACAGTCTTTGCACTTTTTTCGACAAAAAAATCGATTTTCTTTGAACTAAAGCAAATGACTTAAAACTTCTTATACACGTTATTTATAGCCAAATTAAGGATTATTAGACTTACAAAATGACTTTCAATTTTTCGTGAAAAATGGAAAAGTACAAAGGCTATAGTCTTTGCACTTTTTTCGACAAAAAAATCGATTTTCTTTGAACTAAAGCAAATGACTTCAAACTTCTTATACACGTTATTACTGGCCAAATTAAGGATTATTAGAGTTAAAAAATGACTTTATTTTTCGTGAAAACTGGAAAAGTACAAAGGCTATAAGTCTGCACTTTTTTCGACAAAAAAATCGATTTTCTTTAAACTAAAGCAAATGACTTAAAACTTCTTAAACACCTTATTTATGGCCAAATTAAAGATTATTGGAGTTAAAAAATGACTTTATTTTTCGTGAAAAATGGAAAAGTAGGTACAAAGGCTATAGTCTTTGCACTTTTTTCGACAAACAAATCGATTTTCTTTAAACTAAAGCAAATGACTTAAAACTTCTTATACACGTTATTTATGGCCAAATTAAAGATTATTAGAGTTAAAAAATGACTTTTAATTTTTCGTAAAAAATTGAAAAAGTACAAAGGCTATAGTCTTTGCACTTTTTTCGACAAAAAAATCGATTTTCTTTAAACTAAAGCAAATGACTTCAAACTTCTTATACACGTTATTACTGGCCAAATTAGGGATTATTAGAGTTAAAAAATAACTTTATTTTTCGTGAAAAATGGAAAAGTACAAAGGCTATAAGTCTTTGCACTTTTTTCGACAAACAAATCGATTTTCTTTAAACTAAAGCAAATGACTTAAAACTTCTTATACACGTTATTTAAGGCCAAATTAAAGAGTATTTGAGTTAAAAAATGACTTTTAATTTTTCGTGAAAAATTGAAAAAGTACAAAGGCTATAGTCTTTGCACTTTTTTCGACAAAAAAATCGATTTTCTTTAAACTAAAGCAAATGACTTCAAACTTCTTATACACGTTATTTATGGCCAAATTAAGGATTATTAGAATTAAAAAATGACTTTCAATTTTTCGTGAAAAATGGAAAAAGTACAAAGGCTATTATATAGTCTTTGCACTTTTTTCGACAAAAAAATCGATTTTCTTGAAACTAAAGCAAATGACTTCAAACTTCCTATACACGTTATTTATGGCCAAATTAAGCATTACCACATCCAGAAGAAAAAATGGTAAAATAGTCCTTCAACAGTATATTGTCCCATTTTTTTTTATAAAATGATTCAAGAATTATTTTTCCAAAAGGATCAAGGATAAAGTTTGCTTTTAACTATATCTGCTATGTTTATAAACTTTCTTTGATATTTGCACAACATGGACACAAAATTGTAAATAGTATTATCTATTTAACCTACGTTGTAGGCGGTCGATGTCCAATTTGTAGATTAGGTTTTGCTAAAGATGTCTCCAGTAAAGGACGACGAAACGTTGGTTATCAAAAAGAATCCTTTAACGCTGTACTAACCCGGAAGCCAAGCTTAAAAATTTCATAATTACACACTTCCTTAGAAATGTTTTCAAAGCGAAACATTAAGAAAGATCAACATCATAATAGTTTCGTTTTGAAAAAGACCAAGACACAATGGTCGAAACGTCAACTACTTCTAAATATAGAAGACGCGGTTCCAAACCCGGAAACCAAGATTGTATTATAGTTTCTGTTTATTGACAACTATAAATTAAGTGCGTAAACCATTTTAAGGATTCAGCTACACTTACATTATTTCGTTTACAGTTTTTTTTCTCAACTCACACTGAACAACAATAATAATTTTGGTAATGCTATAAGATTATGCAATGCATGCAGTGATCATGTCAAGACTAAGACACAATGCACTAATTTCATCTGTCTTGAATGAAATTTCCCTCTTATGCGCAAATGATCACGATAAACAGCTTTTGTTTAAAATGTTAATTAAAACTGAATTACATTCTGAAATGGTTTCGTAGATTTCAATCAAAAAATCTATTACGAATTGTGCAATTTGCAATACTTTAAATACCAATAAGTCGCTGAGGAGATTCTATTTTCATTATAGAAAGTTCGAGATATCATAAATGTCAAGGAAGGTTTACGGCATTCATCAATGCATGTTTAACAGATATACGCTTTCCGTGTTTTTTCTTTCATTTTTATGAAATTCAAGGTGAACTAGCGGTAACAAACACAATTTGAATAAATACTACGACATCTATTGCAAATAATTATATGTAGTCCAAGAATGTTCCACTGAACTACACCCCCACCTGAATTTTAATTATTGTCATAGATTGACCCAAGTCTTTTACCACGTGAATCGCATGCCAAGGAGGCAAGGGAATACGTGCATACTGATTTTTAGTTAATAAACAATTTGAAGATGTTTAAAATGAGTGATGCAATAAAGACAAGTGGTATTTAATAAAGTCATGATGGACATGTTAGGAAATATTAAAAAATCATTGACACGTTACAGGTTTTAAGTCTTATATGTGTAAAAAAAACAATCGCTCCTTCTTCTAAAAGAGAATCGGTAACCTTTGGCTGTTCAAAGACATGAGGAAATATCATGTTTCTTCCTGACCCTTCGCTGTTTAAAGTAATGAATGCATCTACAGAAAGTCTCACTTATATACGACTAAAGACTAACCAAAAAGGCAGGTGGGGATATTTATTATTTATAATTCCTTACGAATTTGCCGACTGCCATAAAGTGATGTAGCAGCAGTACAGTTATTATAAATAAAAATATAAGTAGAGTCACCTATCGAGAACCTTTTCAGTTGCGGTCCAGCAGGTGCGCCGCAAGGACTATTAACCAAGTGCAGCAAGAAACTACTCCGGTGAAAGTGATTCTCGATTATAGTTAGCTATTGGCTGCAGAATTAAAACGGTGCGCATGCGAAGAGGCTAAAAAAGACTTAGTATAAATATAAAGAACAGCGGTCACCACTTCTTGGCTAGTGCTCGAAGACTTAGCATGGCTAACAAAACCGTTTGGCTGTGTTGTTTTTTACTTCTTGGGCTTGGTGAGTCATTTTTCCTATTTTTGCAACCTTGATTAAAACCAAAACAAATAGATTCGTGATTTAATAAAATTTTTAAATGACATTAAAATTTAGTGAACAAATTTTTTGATAAACTATTTACCTAAAACGCCGATAGTGACATTAATATTGGTTTTAACCTGACCACTAACAGTAACATTCACTCAAAACGGGTTTTCAAAACATTGGAGATTGTTGCCTTATTTTGTTTTTTATTTTGCTGTTTTCCATAAGGTCACTTCGTGTTATTAGAATACTCACTTATCAGGAAGTATGGTATTAATGTTCATAACCGTTAGGTTAGCAGCATAAACATTTCACTTTTGCTTTCTTGATCGGGCGTCGATATCTCCGGCACAAAACCTGTCTTAAAAACATTTCCAATAACTCGTTCGATGGGCTTGTTTAAGTTATGACTGCGACCTGCGGATTTGGTATTTTGCACCTTTCGGGCATGTCACGAGAGTGTTTCATAAGACAACCTGCAGAACCTGTATTTTTGTCTGTCCTGACACGTACCGTGTGGAGTTATCTCCAATTCGGCGCTTTCGATTTTGCTAATGCATGTAAATTTTAATAAAAAACTTTAGTAAGAAAACCCCTCAACAAAATTGTCTGTGCAATATTTTGGACAGCAAGAATTGAAAGTAAATATTTACGCTCACAAAGTATTATCATCTTATTGTAATAAATTAAATTAGTAGAGCAATGTTTTCGTCATTTTCAAGTTTATTTTCAACATCTGTTTTGTGTCATCGATATATCAGTTTCACAAATCACCCGTGTTTGTGCATTTAAATAGACGTTTACATATTTATACTTTACAGGAATGTCATGTCACAGAAAACCACTTTCTCCAATACTAAATTTCAGTGCGAGCGAAATAAATTTCTCATTTTAGCCAATATTAAGTGTACAAAGATTAACAATCGATTCAATTAACTTGGGCTTTATTGTTCATGTTGCTAGAGAAATTGTGTTTATAGCATTGTTTTGTTTCACAATATGGCTTCAGCAATAAAAATTGGTAATTAACGGAACTGGGCTACCTATAACATAACAAAAAAAAAGCTTCATAGGTTCGAAGTAGCTTTCTATAAGTCTTTTTAGGTAAAGTCCAGCTCACAAGTTTCGTGAATAGTGTGTATAATCCTTTGTACAAAAACTAATTACCAGTGTATAAAACACCATATCTGGCAAGATATTTTAGTAGGCTATATTTCTAAATTAATTAATCAATTATTCGCAATTGATTCGACTTTTAATCTCATAGGTAGCTGCAATAAAATGTTATTCACGTAATATTACTAGCCGAGCGTATTTTTAGGTGACATGCTTGAATGCTTAGCATGCAACTTAGCATTTTGATCACGAATCTCTTTGTTTCTTTATTTGTACAGCGGTTAGTTTTAAATGTTGATGCGTTCGCGATTAGCATTCACAGTATCTAAAGCAGTAAAACTTTCGTAAAAATAGTGTTTAATAAAAACAGTCAACTACACTTGCTTCTTAAAAACTGTCCCACATCTCTGCTCAGATGTAACTTTCATTTGTCCTCGATTTCTTATTCAATGTTGCTTTTGTCTTTGATGTAGTAACGTATGAATTTAGATAACGTTATTACATTACCGTAAGACAATACTATGTTTCATGTATAACTTATCCCACGTTTTTAGCATTTGCCCAAGATGAAGACGAACCAGAAGGAGATCCCACTGCCGAAGAACTTTGCGAAAACAGACCGGCCGACGAATATTTCCGTCTCTCGACGGAGGGAGACTGCAGAGACGTAGTCAGGTATGACTTTACCCTTTGATAAACTCATGTTTTGAAGTAAATGCATCTAATTTTAATAGTCTGTAGGTGTTAACTCCAGGGAGTGTCAACAACTTTAAGAATGTTCGTTTGTTTAAAAAAATGCCACACTTATTGCGTATGAATTTGTTTTGTAAGTTAATGAATATTAACGAAATATTTAAATTGTAACAAGCCTATTTAATTTAATTTTGAACAAAATCACTGTGAACCAACTGCAAAATTTTATGGAAATAATAACTGATTACTTCGTAATTTAAGTTTAAAAGAAAAGAGAGAACAATATTTATACCTTTGAGATTATTTAAATGATTTTGCTTGCTTTACGTTTCAGTATTAGTTTACGAAGTGAACAAACTAGCTAAATTTGTCGTTATCTAAGTATATCAGCCATATTTGGTTACGAGTTTTTCAACACCTCAAGTAATAGAAATGTTTAGTGTTTATACTTTTTGTGGGTTTAATAAAACACTTCAACATTTTAACGTTACTTCGTATTATTTACAGTCGATAAAAACCTTAGTAAATAGCACAAATGCGGTGAATTTAGAAATGCAAGTCGAGACGACCTGACCGCGACCATTAATCTCATTTAAATTTGGGTTAGAATTCTCGAATTCAGTTATCCCATCTAGTTCTAGTTCATTATACAGAGTATACAAAAAGTAACGGAACGAATCAATAACTCGTCTTGTGGCAACTTTACGAAAAAAACTTTCGAATAAAAGTTGTTTGTGGTAATTTACTACATAACCTTAAATTATTTTCAACTATAGTGTTTTGTTTTTGCGTACCGATACGTCACTTTGTTTTCTTAAATACCCTGTATATTTTGCACTCTTTAAATGCAGAATTAAATTGTCTTTCAAAATGTATAGGGTTTTATTCGTCTAAAATCAATCGTTTTTATAAAAAAATTTGACAGACACAGGACTCTAAGAAAATATTGATATTTCACAACATAGCAATTTCAGAACGAATTCCTTTGAAACTTTGTTCGACAGTAGTATCATAGTGATTGCTGACTAGTTAAAATTTTAAAATCGAATCGTAGTCAGTTACTAAAATGTCCTGTTTATGAGAGCAGTTGATAGTTAATATTAATAATTTTATTAGTTCTTTAATAGTAGGGGTGCAGTTTTAGGTAATTGCAAAAACTAATCATACATATGTATTCTTAAAACGTATGTATTTTCGTCACATTGGCCTAAAAAAGGAAACTCTTTTATGTCAATTAAACAATTTTGATTTTGTTTTTTATTAAACTAATTTATAATCAGGTAAACATATAGCTTAAAGATGAAAATAGAACGTTATTTGACATTTAAAACAAATGATCGAGATATTTCCAAAGCCGACTAATTCATTTCTATTAAATATTTTGTTTGTGCCCATTAATTATCATGAAAACCGCAATAACTCGAGAAATATTAATTTAAGACATAATAGACCTTTAACAAATTTTAAAGATAATTGAATTATCGATAAGAATATGCTTAAGTATATAGGGTGTTCTATTTTAAAAAAAAGACTTATCCGTGTTTGAAGTTTACCCAATTAGACCGAGCATTAAAAACACCCTGTGTATTATATTAAAATTTTAACTAGTCAGCAATCACCGTGATACTATTGTCGAATAGGGTTTCAAAGGAATTCGTTCTGAAATCGCTAGGTTGTGAAATCTCAATATTTTCTTAGTCCTGTTTCTGTCAAAATTTTCATAAAAACTTAAATAACTCAAAAACGATTGATTTTAGACACTTAAGACCCTATACATTTTGAAAGACAATTTAATTCCGCATCTAAAAAGTGCAAAATATACAGGGTGTTCTATTTAAGAAAACAAAGTGACGTATCGGTACGCATAATCAAAACACTGTGTATAGTTAAAAATAATTTTAGATTTTGTAGTAAATTACCACAAACAACTTTTATTAAAAACTTTTTTTTGTAAAGTTGATACAAGACGAGTTATTGATCCGTTACATTACTTTTTGTACACTCTGTATAAACATTTTAATTCAACCAAGGCCTAGAGGTATTGCCTGAAGAAACCCTGTTTATCAATTGAATAAAGGAACAAACACGACACTTTCTATAAACCCATGTACTTGGGTGGGTACTTGAGGTGTGAGATGTGGTTGCATAATATATCGGTAATGGCATTTTTTAAATCTTATTCTGCTAGGTGTGATAAAAACAGCGATAATGATGGCGCCACCCGACTTGCGTCGGTACGTTGTCCTTCAGGACTTGCGTTCGACATCGACCGTCAGACGTGCGATTGGAAAAGAAATGTTAACAATTGTGATCAAATAGAAAGTAAGTCGAATAAAGGAACAGTGCTGAATATTATGACTGCATTTTGTCGCTATTTTGTTGAAGCATACGTTCACTTGATTATCCTTGATTGCTATCTAACGAGATCTTGAAAGTTACCGTCGTTATTACAAGGCTAATACGGATTAGCCCTAACAAAGAGATATTTTTCTTTGTGTGCATTGTACAGGGTGGTCCAAATTCTATGGAATTGCATGGTATCTCGCCTAATATTCAAGATAGAGAAACGATTAAATTACCAAAAATGTGCAGTTTTTTGAGGCAAACTCAGAACCGTTTTTAAAAATATTCTATCATTTCCAGTTTTTGAGTTATTAGCGAGAAACTGTTTTTTTGTCATATTAATAATGTGCCATATCTCCGTTATTGTTGTAAATATCGAAAGAATTTATAAAGATTATTTTTAGATATTTTTATGTGTAATGCGATGATACTAAAATAATTTTTTTTACACCCGCCTTTAAAAAGTTATGACACAAACTTACCTTTTTTTAAATTGTGGCTATAGTTGGCTATGGCCTATTTAAATTCCTTGTTTTTTCTCTTTCCAAATATATAAGGGTTGATGTAGTTATTATCAATAAGACGCAAGTTACAAAGGTTTTAAAAAAGGTTCTCAAAAAGCTGCACATTTTATTTAACCGTTTCTCTATCTTTAATATTAAGCGAGATACCCATGTAATCCCATCGAATTTGGACCACCCTGTGCGTAACATAAGTTTAACGCAGTCAAGTAGCACCACTGTTTCTTGGTAAATCATAGATAATTAAACTTCTGTTTTTGACCATCAGGTGTACTAAATCTGGTTTAAAACAAATCACTTGCCCCAGTGGATTGGCGTTTGACATCGATAAACAAACTTGCGATTGGAAGGGTAAAGTCACAACTTGTGACAAACTCGAGAGTAAGTCGCACTTTTGCACAGTGCGGTGAAGGAATGCGGTAGTATACGGTTTTGCGAAGGTTTAGGATAGAAAAATTTGTGCTGTCTTTCAACATACGACTGTAAAACAGTGAAATATGTTGTTTGCCATCATGAATTCAAATTGTAAATTTTTTATATACTGGGCACCGGTTTAACGTCAAATGTAGTTCACAATTTTCTAGAAAGTAGATGCTATTTTACGACCTTTTTTTGACTTTTTGCCATTTGCATGCTTGATCAATTTATTGCAACCTACTTCTCCATACTTTTTTTTTACTAATTAAACTTGCTTGCTTTTAGCTCTTAATAATCAGTACTTAACGACTTTGGTCAAGGGGTCTAACTTATGTGTGTACATATGTTTTTTAACTTAACACCAACTAACAGCTTACACCCAACACGTTCACATGTTACCACTACCTCTGTCGATATTTGTAATTAATCAAAAAATTATCTTGACTTTTCTTAGATCTGTTATTTGTGTTTCAAAAGTGTATCTAACAAAATCGTATTTTCTTGTGTGTGTTAAAAATTTATACTTCCACTCTTTATCTTAGAATTTCTATGTGTATAAATCTACTTTCTATAAGTTTGTAAATATTGCCGAGTGATTTGTAAATTCGCGGTTTCAACGGGTATATTATAACGCCAGTCACATATACAAGTGTAGAAAATAGCACAAACACACTGCCAACAAATAATTTATTGTGTACGTGTCTTCATCATATGCTGTGTTATAGAACCTCGCAAAATTTTGCCCATCTTTAAGACGGACGAACCCGTCTGTCCTGAAGGAAAACTTTCCTGCGGTAATGGAGAATGTATAGACAAGGAATTGTTCTGTAATGGAAAACCCGACTGTAAAGACGAATCTGATGAAAATTCTTGCAGTAAGTACGCTATTAAATCAAATAATAATATTCGTCGCCCCATACCCGTGACAATTTGGCGCCCAACGTGGGGCGCCAAGTTGTTATCGGATTTGGTTTTCGAATCGTTTGTAGTTATTCATACTAATATAAAACTATTTAAAATTGTTATTGAAATAGTTACCAAATAATAATATTCAAATTTAATATGACTTAACGCTTTTTTTTCTGTCTAGCTGTTGAAACAGATCCCAATCGTGCACCTGATTGCGATACAACCCAATGTGTACTTCCAGATTGTTTCTGCTCCGCCGACGGCACTCGCATTCCCGGTAACCTCGAACCCGCTAACGTGCCACAAATGATCACCTTGTCTTTCAACGGCGCTGTTAACGTAGATAACATCGACTTATATGAAGATTTGTTCGGCGGAACTCGTGCAAATCCCAACGGATGTCAGATCCGAGGTACCTTCTTTATTAACCATAAATACACCAACTACTCTGCGGTACAAGACTTGCACAGACGTGGCCACGAAATTTCTATATTCTCGCTAACGCACAAAGACGACCCTCAATACTGGTCATCGGGATCTTACGACGATTGGCTTGCGGAAATGGCTGGAGCACGACTTATTGCCGAAAGATTCGCCAACATTACCGACGGTTCCATAATCGGAGTGCGCGCTCCATACTTGCGCGTCGGCGGAAACAAGCAATTTGAAATGATGAGTGACCAATTCTTCGTGTACGACGCCTCCATAACCGCTTCCCTTGGTCGCGTTCCAATTTGGCCATACACCCTCTACTTCAGAATGCCACACAAGTGCAACGGAAACGCTCACAATTGTCCCAGTCGTAGCCACCCAGTATGGGAAATGGTCATGAACGAATTGGATCGTCGCGATGACCCAACGTTTGACGAATCTCTGCCAGGTTGTCACATGGTGGATTCCTGCTCAAACATTCAAACCGGTGACCAGTTCGCCCGTCTGTTGAGACACAACTTCAACCGCCATTTCAATAGCAACCGCGCTCCACTCGGCCTTCATTTCCACGCATCTTGGCTTAAGAGCAAAAAGGAATTCAGAGAAGAACTCATTAAGTTCATCGAAGAAATGCTGGCTCGTAATGACGTATACTTTGTTACAATGTTGCAAGTTATCCAGTGGATGCAAAATCCAACAGAATTAACAGCACTCCGTGACTTCCAAGAATGGAAAGAAAAGTGTGACGTCAAAGGACAACCCTACTGTTCTTTACCCAACGCATGTGCTCTCAACACTCGTGAATTACCTGGAGAAACTCTCCGTCTTTTCACATGCATGGAGTGCCCCAACAACTATCCATGGATCTTAGATCCTACAGGAGATGGTTTCTCTGTTAGGAAGTGATTTTAAAATTTAAATCTCAAATTTAGGATGTTCTTATTTAAAGACTTTGTACATAGCGACTATATAAGTATTAGATTTCCAATTGTGTTACTATCTGTATTTATGAAATAATCTGATTCTGTGGCTTCGTAAAAACTTGCCAAAAGCCACCACTGACAGTTTGAAAACGATCTTTGTATGTACTATTTAATAAAACTGTTAATTAAAACCATAAATATTGCAGCTTTTGTACAGGGCCAGACTTGGGCATGATGTGGTCATGATACACCACCAATGACGAGCAGGGTCTTTCAGAGAAAACACGAGAACTGGGCAGTGTGACTAAAACAAAAAGGTCCTCACTTTCTTAAATTTTTTGGCTGTATTTTTAACTTCCTCTGTTTTCAAAACGTTTAAAATATACGTACATTGGGAGCAACGTTTTCATGTAATGTGTTAAACAAGGATAAAGCATTGCAAATACGCGACTTTAATTTTGAAAGGTCAACATTACTGAAAAAAACACCTATCTCCTTCTAGCATAGCACGTACGCGACTTTTTATTTAAACGTCAAAATTGGTCAAAAAAATACACATCCCATAATGTATCTATCTCCTTTTATCTAATAAGTCATGCCGCACATTTGATATAGCGTACGACAGTAACTCAATCGAAACATGACGTCATATTATCTATTAAAAGTGCAAGTTTAGCATTAATAACATTTAGGGTAAAATTAAACAATACATGTCCATTCAACTCAAGTAAGCGATCAATAAATGCAAAATGCAACACCCAAATTGAAAGAAGTTTAGCATTACAAAATACGCGTAATTTTGAAAATTAAAATAATACTGCTATTTGATTGCGTATTTTAGTTTTCATTTCAAAAACGTACCAAAAAACAGTGGTACTTTAAACTTTAGCGTAACGCATATGATGTGAAATGGTCGTTTTAGCCAATTAATCGCTTTTTATTACATTTAATCATGCCAGTAGATTTGACTATGTAAGTTGTGTTCTTAAAATGTTTAGGCCTCACACACACAGCGTTTTCTGTCGCGCGACTCGAGTCGCACGTTTGTGAAATATTAGCAATTGCATGTGCGCGACTTTGGTCGTCGTATGTGTACGCGTACATGCAATTGCTAGTACTTCACAAACGCGCGACTTAAGTCGCGCGACAGAAAACGCTCTGTGTGTGCTAGGCCTTAGTGTCTGACTGTTATTATGGCTATTAATGCATATAAAAAACACAAAGTTTTTTCTTATATGTATCTAAGCGGTATTTAAGATATTAAAAAAGAACCGATACCATCCCTATAAATCTCAATGTCATCAAGAAATCTCTCCTGCTGATGAAAAAAATAGGAGTGCATTTAGTGAAGAAATGCAAGAACATGCAATTAATGATGATTTGTTTTAAAATCCGTAAACATTGTGACATTGTGAGGCCCCTAAGTATGTAAGAGGCTTACTTAAGTTGGGAGGCCCCTTTTTCCCCCTCCACTGATAGAGCCTGATGACGTGAATGGACCTAGATTACAGTTTATGAGTTTTATTAACTCACAAAGCTATTGGGCATTTGGGAACTCATATTGTGAAGCACAACTATACTTATTAGCTTATCATTTCGTTTTGGTATGTGATGATTGAAAAATAGTAAGTTCACATAATAGTTTATTAACTCTACAATATTCAGAAAGTGAGAGGTTTTATATAACCCCTGTTGTATGATCAGATGACCATAATCACATCATTAGTTTATTCTTATGCTTAATAATAATCAATAATATATCAATAATAATCAATCATCATGTCTATAAGACATTCGTGAACATGGAAATTTGACAAAATGTTTGACTACCTTACAGTAACGATAACACCGGCAAAACAATTTTGACAAAGGAATAATAAAATATACACAGGAATGAGATGCACGATTCAACAGCATCATCATTTTATGGCACATTTTTTTCCCTCAACATAAAATCTGATAAAATTTTAACGGGCAAGGTAAGTCGGCAACATTTTTATTAAAAAAAATTATAATCACACACTTTATCAAATTTGTTCACTCACTCCTTATGGCAGGCATGTAGGAACAACAACACTAAACAACCTCATTAAACAATAATGTGATTCCAACTAAACGATATTTTATTTATCATTTTACAAAATTTTAATATGCATTAATACAAAGAAAGACTAATATTTTGTAATAAAAAGATTCGTTCCCGTAGATGATTCAATGATAACTTATGATTAAATGAAAAATTGTTTCATCATACTTTGTTCGAAAAACTAACAGCGCTGCATATATTCAAATTACTAACCAACAGTTTTTGTACATAAACTACAACACTGAAAGTGTTCATTTGCAAATTATACAACGTTTAAACCATTTTAATTGTTGTTTTTGGAATGGGTGGCTATGGTGATACAGCATTTGTCTAAAATTGTTCAGCTTATGTGGGGGCTGAAATATCTACAACTCTGATAGATGTCACTGCTATATAAATTTATTATTCTAACATTAATTTTAGCTACATATATATTTTCAAACATTTTTCTATTCTAAGATTAATTTTTTTCATGGTGATGTGATTTATGTAACTGGAAACTGGAAAAACGTATTTGATGAATCATTTACTTTAAGCAGTAAATGACATAGAATGATTGGCGAGTTTAATAATTTACATAGTACCATAACCTAAATATCCATTACCACTTCCAAAAAAAAAAAAAAACAATTGAAATGGTGAATATTAAATTAATGGTTTATTCGTTTGCTGGCACGAGCACTTAGGAACTGACTGTAAATTGCAAACTGACGGGAATGAACCTAAGGTTAAAATCACAAATTCCCCATAATAAAGGGGGTTCCTACATACTTGACACGTATCCAAAAATAGGGAGAAAACCAAAGTATATCATGAATATGATTACCATACACACACTCTTATCATTAATTTGCTTACATGTATATTTAATATCAAAGGATCAATAATTATATACTTTTATTTTTACAAAAAATAATCTATCATTAAATTTTTTGGCGGTTTTCTCCCTATTTCTAGATGACCGTTCCTTAGTCACAGGATTATTATAAAGTAACTACTAAATAACTTTATCTTAAAACACTTTAGAAGTTAAATTATCGATGAACGCAGTTCGGCACTATACAGCACGTCCTTCCCCTAATTTAACAGACTCAAGTGTTTGTTGATAATGCCGTAACAGGGCTGATGGAAATCAAACGCAAACATTTCTGCTTCTGTTTTCCATCAGAGTGCAAACAGCTTTCTGCTTGCGCTGTGTGATGTGACTTAAATAACAATCATTACTAAAATATCACAAAATTGTTGTTGAAAATAAAAAAATATTGGAGCCGGTGTGCGCGCTGAATACTTGAATAATTTCTTTTACGTAGCATCTATATATGATTTAGACATTACGGTTACCTTTTTTGTTTAGACACACTCGGCTCGTACAAGTAATTTGTTTTTTTTTTTGTCATTGATTGAGATAATTTTACCGGATGTAAAAATATTTTAATAACAACAATTAGAATTAGACGGGCAGCCTGCTATAGTGACCTGAGTACTACAGGTCTTGTGACGAAGTAAAAACTTCAAAAACATAACGCGGGGGTCAGTTACTATTCCAATATAACTAACAAATATGGATAACAAATATTTAACCAAATATAAAAATATATTTAATTTTAAATAAAACTACGCTAATAAAATTTCGACGCAACTGACGTGCCCTAAGAATAAATATTAAAAACAGTATTCAATAACAACAACCAAATTTAAATAAAGGAAATGAAAGTTAGTTCATGTTCTCTGTCAGCAAAGCTTGCGAGCGACGATAGCAACAGCTGCACTAAGCGATAGCCAAATACAATCGGGACTTGAATTTAAAAAGCATAAACAGAAGCAAAAAATTACGACATCATGTTTAACCAAGTTACTTCTTGGCCAAGCTTACAGCAGATTCAATATAAAACACTTATTAAATTATTACATCAACTCAAAAATAAAGTTTTGCAATATATGTTTTACAGTTACACATTTTGAAAATTTCCACTGATCTAGGTCATATCATTAAACTTAAACTAAAAATGGGCAATTGAGGAAATCGCGATCGTTTACATTAATAATATTTTAAATGGAAGCCATTTGTTGATTTACACTCGTAACTTTTTCACATTTCCTCAATTACCTACAACCAATTTCTTACGTTTGCAAAAACGGTGATGAATAAAAGGGATTTGATTGTGGTTCTTTTCAAGGGCCCCAAGAAGAGTGGTAACCAGCTCCGATTGGCTACTACAGTCTCTGTTACACTTCAAACATTACAATTACATTTTATCAATCTTCAATTAGAATATGGTTACACAGAATCGAAAAATTATTTTAGGTTATGTTAAGAACAATTGAACACCAATCACAGTGATGGATGTTATGTTGAGAACAGTTAAACACCCATCACAGTAATGGAGGTTATGTTGAGAACAATTGAACACCAATCATAGTGATGGATGTTATGTTGAGAACAATTGAACACCCATCACAGTGATGGAGGTTATGTTGAGAACAATTGAACACCAATCACAGTGATGGAGGTTATGTTGAGAACAATCGAACACCAATCACAGTAATGGATGTTATGTTGAGAACAATTAAACACCCATCACAGTGATGGATTCTTAAAACAGAAAAACATTTTTTTGTAGAAGGGAAAACAGCCCCGACCAGGCTTTTCCCCCCCAACTCTACTTGCTTATATAAATATATTTTTTTAAGAATCAAATAGCGCTGAATTAAGCTGATTACATAACAATTATTTTAACCATCTTAAAAAACTTTATACAGTCATTAACCACGTTCAAATGCAGTAGTCTTTATTGTATGTGCCACCTATACAATTTGTACTGAAAAATTTCAATATGATTTCCAATCTAAGTAGAAGGCACATTTTATGTTACATTACTTTTGTTTGGGGTTCATTGAATGTGAAAAATCACGGTTTTCATACGTGTTTGAAGGTAAAGAAGACCGTAAAACAAAACACTCTCCCCGCGGGCCCTCGAACAAGACTGCAAAAGGTTTAAAAGCGAATGAAAGTGAATTCAAGCGGATGTAAAAGCTTAATTTAAAATAAATAGAAACTTTTAATTTTCCTTAAAATTTAACCACATAATTTCAAAAACAACTACTGCATGCGCAAGAATTAAATATTCGCTAAGGATAGCTAATCTATAACTATATTATGTATAGAATAAGAATAATCGAGTTAAGGACATGCATAACAATACAAAGTTATATGTTAGGGAAGTTACTCTAGGTTAGGCTAACTATGCACTACAATAAGAGAACGAATCTACAGGTGTCAAGACGATTCAACAATAACCTGTGATCCCTGAAAGCCTGTTACAACGTGTCATATAAATGTGGTACATAAACAAATGACAACCATGGTTTCCAGATGCTAATATAAGAGAGCTTTGGTTGAATTAGAATAATAACGTTTTATTAATAAGTAAAAGTTAAAGTTGATCTATTTGGTATCTTGTTCATATTAGACTTATATGAGAGCATTTATAGTAAAATTGCTTTAAAAGAGAAATGGCCCCTTTGAAAAGCTTTATCATTAAATTAAAAAATGATACTTGTGATGTTAAGTAGAACATAACAGTAATGATTTAAAAATCCACCATTACCTTGATTTAATTTTAATTAAAATCAACGATGGCTAAACATATGCCAGTGGATACAGAAAATAAGGGATTTTAAAATACTTTTCTCCACAAATTTTCTAAAATGAATTATGTTGCACTTGGTGCAGGGGTTTTAATAAAAATTATGTCGCCTCAATAAACAATTGAAAATAAACAACTGAACATTAATAATTGAAAATAAACAACTGAAAATAAACAATTGTAAATAAACAATTGAGAATAAACAACTGAAAATTAATAATTGAAAATAAACAATTGAGAATAAACAATTGAGAATAAACAACTGAAAATTAACAATTGAGAATAAGCAATTGAAAATAAACAATTGAGAATAAACAACTGAAAATTAACAATTGAAAATAAACAATTGAGAATAAACAACTGAAAATTAACAATTGAAAATAAACAATTGAGAATAAACAACTGAAAATTAACAATTGAGAATAAGCAATTGAAAATAAACAATTGAGAATAAACAACTGAAAATTAACAATTGAAAATAAACAATTGAGAATAAACAACTGAAAATTAACAATTGAGAATAAGCAATTGAAAATAAACAATTAAGAATAAACAACTGAAAATTAACAATTGAAAATAAACAATTGAGAATAAACAAATGAAAATTAACAATTGAGAATAAGCAATTGAAAATAAACAATTGAGAATAAACAACTGAAAATTAACAATTGAAAATAAACAATTAAGAATAAACAATTGAGAATAAACAACTGAAAATTAACAATTGAGAATAAGCAATTGAAAATAAACAATTGAGAATAAACAACTGAAAATTAACAATTGAAAATAAACAACTGAAAATAAACAACTGAAAATAAACAATTGGGAATAAACAACTGAAAATTAACAATTGAGAATAAACAATTGTAAATAAACAATTGAGAATAAACAACTGAAAATTAACAATTGAGAAAAACAATTGAAAATACCTTTACAATGTAATTTGGAAATTTTGTTACCCCTGTTGGTGCAGGGCTTCTGGGAATCCCCGGAACCAACAAATTAATAAAGTTCCTGATATCGCGATGACACATTTTAGAAAACAGAAAAGCCATGTTTTAGATGCACGCTGTAACAGAAAACAAAAGTTGCAAGAGGTTGGCAGGGGCACACGAACAGCGCAACCCAAAAAAAGAGCTAACCTAGCAAACAATATAGCATAAGCAAAGCAGAGACCCATGCTCTGACTCTGGAAGCTCTTCATCTTGGTATTAAAGGGCAAATTCTTTTAAAAAGTAATCACCAATGTAACAAGCCGTCCATATTTTGGTTAAAGCAAATACAGTTCCACCACACAAACCCAAGGGTAACTTTAAAATGGGCGTATTAACGTAGGAACTTTAAATACCAACAGATACACGAGTACAATGGACACAGCAATATCACATACCGCGGCACGTTGCCCTTTAATATCAAGCACCATCAGACATTGTGGAACTTATATAAATGCTTTTCAGGAACATTTTCGATTAAATACATTTGTTGTGGCACTTAAATTGGGAGATATCGATCGAGTAACAAATAACCAAATACTCTTAGAAAAACCTATTTGTTGTTTTGACTAGACCATTCGGTAGCCCTAGGTTCGAGTTGTAATTCTATCATCATTGAAACCAAAAAGGCGACTAACAAGTAATTTCATAACATTCGCATAACTAAACACTAAAATAAAATATTTTAGAATACGTCACGATTCTAATAATCAACACCACAGAAATCACAGCAAAATATAAAATAATTAAAAAAAAAAAAGATAGAAACATGATCACACAAAAATGAAATCGACTCAAATATCTCCCTAGTCGACTACTGTGATTCAATGGCCCACTGCCAGGGTTACACCTGCGGGACATTTGTTACTACTAAAATGAATATTGGGTGGCTCTGTATAAGTCCATTTAAGGGCCTATTTAGATTATACAAAAACAAATAAGAAAAGAATTAAAAAATGACATTCGTTCTGACACAGAGCCTGGTTGATATTCTCACTCACTTAATTATGTTATACTATGCTATATCAATCAGAAACTAACACTTTTTTTGTCATTAAATGACCATTACAATAATTATATAATAAAGTCCTATATAAACTGACATAAATCAACAATTTGGTGAATGTCGTTGTGACTGCTGCAGGGCAGAGGCCAGGGCAGCCATGACGGGTGCGGGCGGCAGTGCAATAGGGATGTGGTAATATTTACATACGGAGCGCGAGCACTGCCCTTTTGCAGCATCGCGGCAAACAGCCACTCGCTGGTCCACCACTTCCACCCCGTCTCCTGAAAAAAATTCAACATACACCATTAACCAGTGCAAGATTTACATATAAGCTACACAAGCACACTTGTCGGTGAGCCGTGGTAACGGAATGACACGGTCTCTGTGGCAAGCGTGAGTTAAGCACGTGGTGCAATCTAAAATAATTACGTTATTTTATTCAGAGGAAAACTGTGCTGAATAGATAACTGCCATTGGTAGATCTTACTGAAATCTATTACTGTAAATGTATCTGTAATAGTAGGATTTGAGTGTTTGTACGAATATTTGCTAGTGATAAATGCAATAGTTAAATCTAGAGTATTTAATTGAACATTATTGTAAATGTTAGGAGAAGTGCCTCGTCAGCTGGTGTATGTAGTTGTGAGAGATTTATCTAGTATTTAAAAGTGTTCCTAACCAGTGCCACGTGCGTAAGTACGCAGTTCACCGAGCATTCGAGTACGCAAACGTAGCGTGTACTCAAACCACACCGATAGGAATGCCATCTTTCCGCCGTTAGCACAACTGTCACGTTCACGGGAGTAGCGTGTTCTCAAACCAACCGGAACGCCATCTTTCGCCAGCATCACCACAGCTAAGTGCACCAACGAATGGGGGTAGATATTAAGTTAAGGCCTTGTATTGTAAACGCTGTACTAATTTTTTTTGGGTATTCAATATAATTCCATTTCATGGTTCTTTTGTTTAGTTATTTGTTAGGAAGAATTAACCAAATAACTTGGCACCTTTTTTATTTTTTTTTTTTTTTAAGCTAATATTTTTAGGACCCATGGCCCTTGCCTCCGACATAGGGCAAAGGCGAGGCTGAGAAGGTTACAATATCTCAAATAGCTTAGGGCCTTATCAAGTCTAAAGCTGGCCCTGCCATTAACAAACGCAAATAATTATTTGATTTTAGCTTTTCATTCAACTTCATTGGTATACTAATATTCTTTACAAAGACAAGTTGAATTAAATTCAAGAACGATCAAGAGATGGGCAGATGTTTTAATATAGTGTGTCCCAGATAACATTTCCAGCATGGGGATCTTCCTTATTATAATAGATACGGGTTTGTTTAAATTAGATGAACTATTCCTTAGTATGAGAGGAGCCACAATCAATTTTTAATAGTACAAAATTACTTGTGCTTCAGATGTTTTAGCAAAAAATATGAAAATGTATTTCTTTTTTATGTTAAATGTAACCATTATTTTAGATTTTTTTATATCCAACCATTTTCGAGATACTACTAATTAAATTTTTTTAAGGGTCGCGAAGTTGGCTATGGAATAGTTAATTGTGCTTTTTTTCTCTTTTAAACATTTTTCACTTAAGTGGATATTTACTGAGATATTTATAGCATATTCCATACCGTCTGGACATACTGTATATGGCAAGTAATATATAATTTAAAAGAGAAAAAAAGTACATTCAACATCTGAAGGACGAAACATGTAGCTCCTGTCACACTTGGGAATAATTCATTTAATTTAAGCAAACCTGTGTCTCTTTTAATAAGCGTGATCCACATGCTGGAAATGTAATCTGGGTGACCCTGTATAGTGACTTTTTGGACACTCTATATTATTATTAGTTTATAGATATTATTACATACAAATTTAAACATAATATACCTGATTGCTTTTTAACAAATAGTAAAAACACACTAAAGTAAATAAAAAGTGTAAAAAGCTATTACATTTCTCAAAATATTGAAAGTTATGATGTTCTGTGGAACATAGAAGATGACAAGTACAGGGGCGGATCTACATAGGGACTAATAGGACTTAAGCCCTGGGCCCCCAAGTGTCAAGGGCCCACAAAAATTGAATTATTATCATAAATTTTTAATACTTTTTTTATCAACACTAAGCACTTATAGTATACTTAAAAGTAGGTAATATTAATAATGTAATAATAATGATAATTTGTAGTATTATTTGTTTTTTTTATATATAAGATAGAATGTTTGTCATTCAATACCATTTCATAAATAAATAAATTTCAACTTTGATTTTGATGTTATTAAAAATGAATTTTAAACCCCAATTTAAAGATCCTTAATCTAACAAAATATGGGGCCCCATTGGACTTTAATAAGCCCTGGGCCCCGAAAAACCTAGATCCGCCCCTGGACAAGTAATGCAATAAGGATGCACCATTTTTTTTTAGCCATTTTAAATTTCTGCTGGCTTCAATAAGCTTGTCAAAATATGAACTTAAACTTGAATTCAAGTGACTTGGATTCAAGTCGCTTGAATTCAAGTACCTTGAATAATGCAAAGGAGGCTTAACAAACTGTTAAATCAATAAACTTTTGCAGATTTTTTTGTTACATCATGTTTGCTGGGATATTTCCAAAACCATAAAGAATAATTAGGTTGGCAATGACACTCTGTACACTTATTTTATTTAAGTTTGCGTATAACCAGCTTCGTCGATAAAAAAATTGTTTAGGGTTTATTATAGCTGACATACACTGTGGGAAAATATCATTTGGTTAACAAAATTACGGTTGCTTACCTTCCTGAATATGTACGAATTTACAGGCCGGCCGATTACAGAGGCCTCGATTAAAATCTTGGCACACCGGGAGGGTGTCCAGTAACTGTAAAAATAAGCAAAAAATTCCTAGTAAGAAGGGCTGTCGAAAAACATACGCACAAAAAAATATAGAATACTGTTTTAATTCCAAATAATTGATGTTAATTCGTGAACATGAACATCAACATACTCAGAATTGTCCTTTAGTTTTAAAAAAATGCATGCCTGCCAAGAATTTTGAACTGTTTATACTTTTACTATTAATCTATAAGACATTGAAGCAAATTGACATAATATCTCCAACCATTCTGCATTAAACAATTTTCAGCAAAAAAGCAAGTATTTCTGCTACCTCCATAGTACACAATACAGAGATAAATATAAATTAATCAATGCCTAAGTAACTTGAAAGATGCAAAACTTTCAGCAAAATCTACAAAACAAAACGTCACAAAAAGTGTAGATGTCTTTTAAACATCCTGCTCAGTATACAGAGTAGATCTTGAGAGGTTGTTGAAAAACACGAGTACACAATTTGCTGGGGTTGCGTACTTAAAACGAAAAATATTCGTTGTTTAACTATCTCATGGGTATAACCCGCTTGAACAACCCGTCCGCCCCGAGGCTCTCGTGCAGGTACCGGACGTCGCAGCGCGGTGAAAGTGGTTTTTTTTAAGTGGATACTTATGTAAATGAATGTAAATGTAAATGAATACCAAGTAACTATTTTGTAAACAAGATGAATTAATGATCCAATTAGATGTAGTTTTTGTCAGCAAAAACCGAATCTTGCTTGAAAGGTCATACTATTTTTACTGACTGGGTTACTATGTCACAAAAAATGCTGATAAACAACATGTAAATTACCGAATCTGCAAATTAGACATTTAGTTTTAAATGACAACTAATTATTTCTACTAATTATTTAGCATTCTCTCTTCCTCTTAACAATAACTATCGGTTATGACTAGCTTACAAGTTTTAATTGTTTTCAAATCCAAATGCAAATTAGATTTTTAAACCGTTGAAATGATGTAATAGTTAGTATGTTAGCATTTTGGGGAATGCAGTTTTGACTAACCTTTAGACTGTGTTATAAACAAGATGAAGTTATAACGATTAATTAAGCAGGGCGTTTTAAATGGTACGATGGATAACAAATTAAAATTGTTTTCAAAGCTAAGTAATAAACAGTTCCTTTTACTTTACACAATGAAAAAAAAAAAAAATCGGGCTGAGATGTGTACCTCATAACAATAAAACCGCTTTTTATATCTACGTAGCTATGTAAATATTTAAATTTTAAAGATAACAATGTATTCTCTCTCTCTTTATCATATCAATTTCAATTGACTTTGTTCTGTATACAATACATTTCCGTATCGTAAATTATTGACTGTTAAGTTAGGTACTGTGTATTAATTAGATATGCAACTGAGTCTAATATTAACAATCAATTATGCATGTTAGAAAAATGCAGGTATGCAAATTACTGTCTCTGCTTGAAAATGTATTAGGTATGTAAATTAAGTAAAGTTAACGCTACAAACCTGTGCAAACGAAAAAAAAGCAGGTGAAATTAATGACAACTAATTATTTATGATGCAACTCTGGATGTCCAGGTGAAATTAATGACAACTAATTATTTAGGAGGTAACTATGGATGCCATTCTATGTAAAACATTTATTTTCGGTGTGAAAAATATCACAACCAATTCTTTGGCTTACAAATTGCATGATGCAATATCCTGTTTTGCATTTTATCCTTGTAAAAACTTCGGGAATGTAGTTTTTGACTAACCTTTAGAGACCACTGTATCATTTCCGTATCGTATTTTGGTATAAAAGCCAACCAAGTTTGGCTAGATAATCAAACTACAATATGCCGTTGTTACCATATACGACACTTGTTAGCTTGAACGTTTCAGAGTTCGTCTTCTACACGCCCCAGGAATTTTTGGCTGAACTCTTGGAACGGCTTGAGTTAACCAGTTATATTGGTAACGTCAAAATTTGTACGGTTTTTGAAATTTTAGAGTATAGTGATTCAGATTTACACGTCGTTCGAGTAAGGAATACACTACACTCTGAACTTACCGCTCCAAAAAACGCTTGGTTCCACGAGAAAGTAGCAACACCGATATTAGCTCTTGTGGAACAATTACGTTCGGTGGGTACCGTAGAAATAAACTCTATGGTAATCAAACGCTGGTAAAAACCTTTTTTTTTCCACGTACTTTATTTTTTTTTTACTTCTATTTTTGTTTTAAATCAGGAACGGATGAAACGGTGATGTTCGGTTTTCCGTTGATTTAAAATTACGGCACGCATCCGTCTGCATCACCATGAAATAATGGTAAGAACCCTTTTTTTTCTATACTATGTAAAATAAGAGCGTTCCAATCTCTTTAATGTTTATGATTTTTTTTTTTGTTCTGTTATCAGAAACGATTAAAAATTGTTCGTCTACACTGTTCGGTTTTCCGTTTGATTTAAAATTAAAGAACGCATCCATCTGCATCACCATGAAATAATGGTAAGAACCCTTTTTTTCTATAATACGTAAAATAAGCGTGTTCCAATCTCTCATGTTTATGAATTTTTTTTTTTTGTTCTGTTACCAGAAACGATTAAAAATTGTTCGTCGTTACTGAACCGCCTCCGTCCACCTAACCATGAAACTCCTAGAACGTTAAATCTACTACAAAGCGGTTTGAGTAATCTATAGAACAATAGGAAAAAGAAGGTCTACCTAAGAATCGACCATCTTTGATCCACCATGTTGAAATTGTTTTCTAAGTAAGCTTTTATTATATCTAGTGTGTATCTGTAATTTTATATCGTTAATAAATAAATAAGACTACCTCCTAATTTTTTAAGTACATCGAATAAAATACTAAATATCTTTACTGAAAACCATACCTATGTGAATAAAATGAATACAAAAGTTATTTTTTTTTTCCGTTATATTGTAATATATATATTTTTACAGTGCTTACGTTAATCAGTAGCTTGATAGCTTCTTAAAGAAAAACAATGAGTTACGTAACAATAACTGAGGTACAGTTGGAATCTATATTTCAACAGAATTGCTGTAATTATCACCGTCTCCTTATAATCCAGATTATTTGGCCCAATCTCTCAGAACATCAACGAAAAAAATGGAGTCAGTATCAACCGTGTTTAAAACATTTTAATACGGATACGAATATGGATCATGTGGACGGACCTAATATTTTAAAAATTAATTGCAAGACTTGTCAAAACTCAAAGTAATTGTTAAAACTTCTACAGTTGCTTGACGCATCTGAGCCAGGCGTCATGTTACCAGCTTTAGTCATTTTGTCTGCATTATCTCTGAACGTTTTGTACGTAAGTCGACCGTTTAATACTGAATCTGCTTTGATCACATTTGATTTCAATACCAGCAAACCCGTAAATTGGTATCACATGTATAAGGATTATTCGATTTATAATATACGACTTTATAAAATTGATGTTACGAATTTTACTTCAAATAATAGTTATATTTACTATAGACTAAATTATGTTTACAAAAATTTTACACGACTGTCCAATTGGCAACTTCTTTATTTTAATAATTCTTCTTCAATTACTGATTCCGTGATAGATGAAAAAGTACGTAGTTATACTTTTGTTGATTGGATTTTATTATTAAACAGTTATCTATGTTTCCTGTTTTACATACTGGTTGCAGTATTTGTAATAAAGCATAAAAGATTTAAACTATAAGTAAAAATAACAAGAATGATGATGTCATGTTTTTTTTTTCAATCATGTGACTGGACAAGTTTTTTTTTTTTTTATTGTTGTGAAACACGATTGTAGAAGGATAGGTACATTTTAAGTATATATACTGAGAGTTTATTTCATTTCGGTCGACTTTATTATCGTTGATATCAAAATTATTTTTGAATACTAAGTTTGTTTTTTTTTTTTCAACTTTTCCATTAAAATGAATTCGGGTAGTAGTAGCGTAGAGTTAACACATACTAAATTTATTTCTAGACCTTTTGATAAGAGAACAAATTCTGTTGAAATAAATAAGTTTTTGGAGCAATTAACTGAATATTTTGGTCAGGTTTGCGTCGCCGGTGGTTTTCCCACTTTTCTGTTAAATAAAACCTTACAGTATAGTGATGTTGACATATACGTGAATTGTGCTTTTCTTGATGAAACAGCTATAGAAAAATTTGGTGTCTGTAAGAAGGTTTATTCAGATTACTATCGCTGGGGATCCTTTATTCTTTACCAAAAACGTATTGCTGATGTACTTTTCGAAATTATTTGTATACCTTTTTTTAATACTTTAACCACTGAAATGTATGCATTGCGAGTTATACATTCATTTGATCTTGAAATATGTAAAAACGCGTTGTATATGGATTACCCTTCTTCAAATAATTATTTTACTATTGAGACGCCGCTTTCGAAACCCATTAGTGCTAACAGTGCCAAAGAAAACCGAAAACTAAAATATACAACGAGAATCAACAAACATTATTGCTCAACTTATCAACCCTACAGTTTAAAGTTGGCTGCATATATTGCTCTTGTGATATGTTCGTGATTTTAAAAACTGTAAACAAAAAAAAAAATCATGTAATGCACATTTAAGTTTTTAGCTGATAGGAAAATTATTAAACCACTACGTAACAAAGTCTTCTTGAAAGTCGTGTCCCACCAGACTGGTTAACCTTTCCAAGTGAAGGTCGTACGTCACCAGACTAGTGAACGTTTCCAAGTGAAGGTCTTACCTCTCCATACTGGTTAACCTTTCGAATTGAAGGTCTTACATCGTCAGACTGGTTAACCTTACAACTAAGATTGTAAACATGTTGTTATGTTTTTCATTGTTAACATGATACCTTGCGAAACGGGTTTTGAGCTATATATAGGGATATGAATGTATACTACATCAACAGTTGACAGTTATATATCCTTCAAGATGCAGCAGCTCGAAGAAATAAATTCGATTGGTTTAGCATCCAACTTTAAACCACAACTTAAAATTAAAGACATGGTGATCGACAAGTTCTACAACGTGCTTGGGATAGATACTGCGACTACGAAATTCGGCAAAGCAGTAGTCGTGGAAACGGACGAGCATTCCATTTTTTTACCGAAACGGATGGTCGACAAATTCGATGCAGTCACGCTTGAAAGGATGAGAAGTTCGCAGTATGCTTTGGTTTTTCGTGGACTCAAACCCACCGGTCAAGCAAAACCTGCATCGTTGGTGGAATTCGTGAAATTGTAATTAGTGGTAAGTTAAATTTAAAATAAACTAGTTAATTTGCTAAGTCGATTAAATTTACAGTAAATAAAAATGGAGCATTTTAGTGAAACGGCGAATGGCATGCATTTAACATTAAAAGCAGCTTATGTAAACTTACAAAGTAGTCGCGATCCCAAAGAACTTACAATTCAGACTTGGATTCGTTATAGTGGTAAAACTATTCGTTTACTTTTGCGAGCATTGCGATTGTCAAACTTAAGTTTTGGTGAAAAGCGAAATTTAGAATCATTGTTGGGTAATGTAAAAAGATATCAATTATTATTAAAAAATTTATTATATAATAAAAAAAAAAAAAAACATGGTGGTAAACTTAAAAGTCATAGAGGTGATCGTGTTGCTTGGGTGGATATAAAGAGTGCATTTAAATCTAGAATCCGTTCAGGACTCATTATAAATTTTAAACATAAATTATTAACATCATTTTTGGATGATTGTTTCTATTTGTTTGCAAGTCGTATAAAAAATGAACACCAAAAATATCAATGTCCTTTTAAAATTAACGTTGTGTTTTGTGCTGAATTTGTTAAACAAACGGGAAGCAATCAAGTTTTTGATGAAAAACATTTTAGTTCAAAAAACCAATTGTTAATTTTTAGTCAACTCTCTAATGACGATTTAAAAAATTGGTTTTCTGATAATGTTATCGATTTCGTTAACACTAAATTAGATAAATTTCAAGAGTCAGATAGTGGGTGGTCGCTTTCCAATATAATATCGTTAGCTATCAACATTAATCATTGTGATCAGTTATTTAATTTGGGATCATCCTATATCGAATTACCGAAGGAAATAAAATCGAAAAGGGCTATTGTTAACGTTAAGAACATGGATAATGCATGTTTTGGTCACGCTGTGATTTCGGGATTGTTTCCTGTTAAACAAAATCCTTCTCGTGTTTCATCCTATCCACCGTATGAAACCGTATTAAATTTAACGAATATCACTTTCCCCATGACCATAAGTCAGGTTTCAACGTTTGAAAAAAATAACGATATATCAGTCAACGTGTACATTTTAAAATTTAAAAAACGTAAATATATAACTTACCCGGTCTACTTAACTTCAAATAAAAAAGATACTCACGTAAATTTATTAATGATACAAGAAAATTACAAAGACGGTAACGTTGAAAACAATCAACATTTTTGTTGGATTAAACATTTCTCGAGATTAGTGCGTTCCCAGTTAACGAGTCATACGGCTAAAATATTTATTTGTGATAGATGTTTACAATATTTTACTAGTGATTTAAAATTAAATTTACATTCAAATGATTGTAAAACGATTAATAATTGTAAAATAACGCTACCTACAGAGGGAACGTTGTTGGAATTTACAAATTTTTCTTACAAAGAATATTTACCTGTTGTGGTGTACGCTGATTTTGAATGTTTGTTAAAAAATGTTGATAGTACTAGCGAACAGTCTACAGTAAAATATCAAGAACATGAACCATATAGTGTTGCTTATTACGTTCATTGTCGATTCAATAAAAATTTATCATTTTTTAACTTGCATAGAGGATCTGATTGTTGCACTTGGTTTGCAAACCAACTTGAAAAAATATTAGTGGACTTTCAAAGTTATTACGACACTGTCGTACCAATGCATCCACTAACACCAACCCAACAAAAAGAGTTTTATGAAACCACCATTTGCCATATGTGTGAAAAACAAATTCAAAATGAAACAGGTGTTAAAGATCATGATCATTTTACGGGAAATTATAGGGGAAAAGCACATTATACTTGCAATCTTAATTATGATAAATCAAAATATGTTATTCCTGTAATATTTCACAACTTCTCCGGTTACGATTCCCATTTTCTTGTCAAAGATTTAGCTCACGCGTTCCCAGGTAAATTATCTCTTTTACCACTCAATAAAGAACGTTATATTTCGTTTACAAAAGAACGCATTGGTTCACGTTTAAAATTACGATTTATAGATTCGTACAGATTTTTGAGTGCATCTCTCGATACACTTGTATCATATTTGAATCGAGATCAGTTTAAAATTTTGGATTCTATTTATCCACATCTTTCTGATACCGAAAAATTGTTGTTAACGAGGAAAGGTATTTTTCCGTATGAATATTTGGACAGTTGGGAAAAATTAAATGACAATGAATTACCAACAAAAGAATTATTTTTTAGTAAACTTAAAAACAGTCACATATCAGATGTTGAATACCTGCATGCTCAGAATGTTTGGAATACTTTTAACATTAAAGACTTGGGTTCCTACAGCGATTTATATTTGAAAACAGATGTAATTTTGTTGGCGGATGTGTTTGAAAATTTTCGAATAGGTTGTAAAGATAGTTACGATCTTGATCCGAGTAACTACTATACAATAGCAGGATACACATTCGATGCCATGCTAAAATATACCAAAGTTAAATTAGAATTACTCTCTGATATTGATATGTTATTGTTTTGGGAGAGGGGTTTAAGGGGTGGTGTCAGTCAATGTTCGACTCGACATGCTGTTGCAAATAATAAATTTTTATCGGGGTACAATCAAAATTTACCGTCTAATTATTTAATGTACTTCGATGTTAATAATTTATATGGTCATGCAATGTCGCAATTTTTACCATATGGTGGTTTTCAATGGTTATCACAATCGGAAATTGATGAGTTAAACGTACTTGACGTTAGTGATCAATCTCCAGTCGGTTATTTATTTGAAGTCGATTTAGAGTATCCTGCACACTTACATAATTTACATAAGTACCTACCCTACGCATCTGAACATCGCGTACCCCCAAACAGTAAATGTCAGAAATTATTATTAACGTTATATAATAAAGAAAAATATGTTTTACATTACCGAAGTTTGAAACAATGTTTACAAGCTAGTCTAGTCCTTAAAAAGATACATAGAGTATTAAAATTTCAACAAAAACCGTTTTTAAAAAATTATATTGATTTTAATACAAACAAACGTCAACATGCAAAAAACGAGTTTGACAAGCATTTCTATAAACTATTAAACAACGCTGTATTTGGAAAAACTATTGAGAACGTTCGTAAACATAGAAATGTAAAGCTAGTTACAAAATGGGATGGTCGGTTTGGAGCATTGTATTACATAAATAAACCAAACTTTCATAGTAGAGCAATCTTTGATGAAAATTTAGTTGCTATTGAGTTACGTAAACTTGAAATTAACTATAAAAAACCAGTTTACGTCGGAGTGTCCATTTTAGATATCTCGAAACTTTGTTTGTACGATTTTCATTATAATTATATGTTGACTAAGTTTACCACTGACGAATGTAAATTATTATATACCGATACTGATAGTTTAATATATTCAATAATTTGTGACAACTTTTATGATAATCTGAAAACGGATATTCATCTTTTTGATACAAGTGACTACCGAGAGAATAACGTTTTTAATATTCCTCGTGTGAATAAAAAAGTTCCAGGTTTGATGAAAGATGAAAATAACGGTTGTATTATGACAGAATTTGTTGGATTGAAATCAAAAATGTATAGTTTTACTATAGATGGAGGTGGTGTGGTTAAAAAAGCTAAGGGTGTGAATGAATCAGTTGTAAAAAAAATGATTTCTTTTGAAGATTATCTTAAATGTTTAAAAACCAACATTGTTCTAACCGCTTCTCAATTTCATATTCAGTCTGAGTTACACAAAGTATTCAGTGTACAACAAATGAAAATAGCTCTCAGTGCAAATGACGATAAACGTTACATATTGACTAATGGTGTAGACACTTTACCTTGGGGACATTGCGCAGCTGCAGAATAAATAAATGTTAAATGTATAAAATGCTCCATAGCACGATTAGTACTTCACAAACGTCTCGATAATCTTAACGTGCTTAACTGCGAAAATGAGTGTACCCGACATCAACGCTATTATCTCTGAAGATTCTATAACAGAAGATGACATCGATCCCACACAAATTGAAGAAATCATCATACCTATAAACGTTAACTGTGAAAATGTGGTACACAGACATTTGTGGAGTCAACATTATCAACGCAAAGTTGTTCACGATGACTACGCCAAAGAAGATGAGTGTTATACCTTCTATTCGTTAAATTCATTTACGCATAAAAAAATTAATTTCGTATGTCTTCACTGTTTTGATTTAGCAAGGTACGTTTGGTATAATAGCGTACCAAACGCATTTTCCAAAAGACATCATTGTCATACTTCTTACAAATTGTATTGTGATAAGTGCAAAAATCTTTGTAATCTTCCACCTCAAAATAGGTGTGCAACTTTGACATTTTATCATCAAATAAAAACAGAACCGGTTTCTGCAAATAATTATGTTAACATTCCTTCGTTGGAATAAACGATTAAACTACTACTTTTAAAATTTCAATTTTTTTTGTTATGATTAAGATAATGTTTTAGTTATATGTAAACTTTAGATTTAAATGGTTTGTGGTTTATGTGAATATTTGTAATCTTTTGTCTTAATAAATACATATTTTTAATTGCTTCTTTTATTTACGTTACTCCTTTGATACCAGATTAACGATTTAGGTTCAGTCTTACACTTAAAAAAAAACAACAAAAAAATAGTTTATTAAAATTTTATTTTCTTAAAATAAAGTACAAAACAATTAAAATAAAGTACAAAAACAATTAAAATATTAATGTATTACATTTTCCTCTCGCAATTCTTCAATTATTGAAAGTATTTCATTTTCATGGTTGTTATTACCGGCTGTTTTTGAAGCCCATAATAAGCGCAAACGACTTATGAGCTCAGCAGGTTTGTTCCAGTAAACGTATTCTAAAGGTCTATCGTTGTACGTCTTTTTGGAAGTAGAAATTCCTTCGCCACCCCAAGTTTGAAGACGTCTTGCTCTTGTTTCATAGGGCGTCCTTCTAGATGATGACGATGTTTTTGGAGTTTCGTCAAGTAGTGGTTTTATAATAAAAGAATATTTATAACCTCTATTGCTTTTAACTCGATTAGTGGGATGAAAACCTTGTTTATGTAAATTAGTTTGATCCATTATTTGCTTATAGATCTTCCTATCATTGTCTTTAACAAGACGGTACGAGGGTCTATCCATGAAAAGTAATTCGTAAAGACCCTGCGTGCCTTTGTGTAAAACATTGTTAATTTTTATGTCAGCACCGATAATTTCGATAGGTGTGTTACCTATCGACCAGGAATCAGTCACCTGATCATAATGAACTCCGTAAGTATAATCGATTTCTTTTTTATCATCTTTCAGTAATTTTTCCAAATACTGACGAGGTAACGGATCGTATTGCTCGAGGAAGAGGTTAAAAACATCCTGACTGGTTTGTAACGTATCACTAAACACGTTCTCTTCTTCTTCTTCGTCTTCATAAGGTGGTGAGTCAGCAATGACGTCAGTTGTTAAAAATCTGGGCGTAGCTTGCTGTCGCATGGATTTGCTAACATTATCATCATCATCATGAGTTTTAAAACTATGTTTTAATGGTGATTTAACTGAATCACCTTTTTCTAGTTTGATTTCACGTTTTACATCTGCCCTTGTTTGTTTTATAATTTCCTTCAGAGGTTCCGTTATAGGTTTATACGTTTGCTCACGTTGAAATGTTTCCTCAGCTTGACCTAGTTTTAAATCTCTATATTTTTTTCTTATGGCTTTGCTTGTCTTAATTAATTCACGTTTTAATTTTTCATCTTTTTTATTCATGTTGTATACTTAACGAATACCAACATACTGAGATCATAACATAAACCCAACAAATTAATATAGCGATAACAATCTTATTACGCGCAACGTACGTCAACCCCTACAAATGTATATAGAAATCAAAATTCTTACGGTATCGACCATTTTCCAAATCACTGTCTTTATCTATCACTAACACACTATATTTATCATCTTTCCAACAAGCATTGCAAATATTTTTGAATTGTGTAAAAGTCATGTCACTATTAACATGTTCATTATAGACATGTTGTAAATTAACGTAGTCCTGTTTAAAAAGAACAATTAAGTTAGCGTTATCGCGAATCAATTGTTTTGGAATTTTTGAATATGTCTGACAAAGATAAAAGCTATCAACGTTGTTATGTCGACCCATACAAAAGTATTCGCGCATTCTATTTTGTTTGTCGCAAATTATATCATCAAAAATAAATATTGAATTACGTTTAGCCTCTCTCGGATCACAAATAGCCTCGTTGTCTGTGAAAGTATAATAACCTATTTCCTTTACATGCCCGAGAGCATGTTTTAAGAACAGATATTTGGGTTGATTTAAAAATTTTGAATAGATGTATACGTTTTCGAATCGTAAACCATTTAAATCGGTAAGCAAGGTTATAAGGAGGTTTGTTTTACCAGAATTACTTGGTCCACATACTAGAGCACGAATTGATGACGGAAGCAGCGGACCATGTTTACGTTCATCGTTTACAACTTCTAATTTATCATCAAAATTATTTATCGGTAACGTTGCTTGTTGCTTTATTAACCGCATGCTTACACTTTACCCTCTAATGTTTTCAATTTTTCTTCTATATTTCGTATTTTATCGTTTATAGCCACAAGTTCAGACTGTATTTCTCTTTGCAAGAGCGGAAAAATATTATCAACGTATGCTTTGGTGGATGCATCTTGCGCTTCGGTGGGATTGCGAACATTACTCAGTCTTTTGTTTTCAATGTTAAAATCACCTGATTGTGTTAACGTAAATCCTTGTCCAGGTATGCCACGTAAAAGTTTCGTTTTGATTGCTGTCGACGTGTGTCTACCGAACTTGTCAACACTCATTACGAAATTAACAACTTCCTACCTTAAACTAAGCTTATATAAAACAAACAAAGACAATCCATTAAAGTTATTTTATTTTATTTTATTAAGTTTTATCAATAATACATTTAACATTTATATATTTAACCTTATTGCACTACGTTCGTTTTGTCTATCCAAGATCGTTCATCAAGTCCAAGCCATTTTACATACAACTTGTTTCCTTTTCGACGCAATACTTTTTCAACGAGATAAATGTCAGGGTTCAAGGTTTTTTGCAATTCATACTCGTAAAATCCACCTTCAATAGGACGTCCTTGCATATCTTCCAGTTTATACGTCACGGGGTTGGTTAATTGAACTTTAGTAATTTTAAATAACTCCGTTGACCAAGATGGTGTGTAACCTTTTTCGAAGATGCTTTTAAATTTACTGATTCTAACGACCTCGTTAATTTTATAGCGACCTTTACCAGCCACTTTTAAATGACTGTACACATTCAATTTTGTACGACTACGAACGTCACCCGGTTTCATGTTAGTTGTGCTGTGCTTACGATTATTGTAATTTTTAACGACTTCATTTAATATATCAATCCATTTATAGTTACCACGTAAACTAAAGCGTTTATATAAATCATTTTTTATCGTTCTTATTGCACGTTCCGCAATTGCTGCTTTTTTAACGCTATAAGTTGAATAATGATTAATATTATATTTTTGCATAAGTAGTGCAAAAGATCGGTTGTAAAATTCAGTACCGTTGTCAGTTTGCAAATTGTCGGGAATATTACCTCGTTTTAGTATTGCACTTTCAAACATTTGCACTACCTCTTTGGCATTTTTCGATTTTAACGGTACAGCCCAAATATATTTTGAATAACAGTCTATGACTAACAACATATACTTGAATCCTTTATTTTCTCTGGCATACAATCCAAATTCCGCCAAATCAGCTTGATACAAATCTTTTAACTTTTTGATAACAGTTCGCCGTCGCGGAAAGTTTTTACGAGCTGGTTTGTGCAATTCATTAACCACTTGTTGTTTCGTCATTTTCAATTATTTATGAAAGATTTCTTTACTGAATTGACTTTTATAAAGTTTGCTTATACACTGATGGTTTGCAACAGAAGGGGTGAAGAATGTAATCGTAAATTAATTTTACGTTTTCCACAGCACACACACCACTATCATGATAATAACACTTAGCATTCCATTGTGATTTATTCAACTGCGGTATATTTTTCAAATTAACAATTTGATCCAAATCTTTTACGATTACATCACCGTAAAAATATTTTCGAATGAAATCACATTTTATTTCACCTTTACAGTATATTACGGTAGCATACTTTTTAATATCACTTAATATATGTGGTATTCGTGATAACTCGACATCACCGTCGGACCACTTCAGTTTGTGATGATTTTTGGTTAACCAATTTGCCTGACGTTGAAGAGAATTTGAGAGATATTTAAATGGAAATGGTTCTTTAAACACATAGTGTGCAATTCGTTCACCATCCCATATTGCAAGCTCTTTTGGTACAAACTCTGGCGTTTTAAAACCTTGCACGTCGATTACGATACAACTCATAATTTACGAACATCTCCGTTCAGGGGTCTATACTGCACCAAACAATCATGTAGAATAAGAGCGTACGCGGTAGTATCTGCTGTAAATACTCCTGTCGCTTCGAATTCCAAACGGATATCCACAGTGGACGATTTGAGAGACTCGTTTTGTTTTGAACAATCAATCACGTAGACCATAGAATTATGAAATTCTGTATACGTTAACAAAGGCTGATCAGGACGATTATAATAACTCTTTTGAAAGTTAGCATAACTGTGATATGCTAACGCATACCGATTTTTTGTAATATCCAAATTCCATTGTTCGTATGGGTATACTTCATGTAAATGTAATTTTATATTTGACAGGAAATTATGATCAAAACGACTGGAATCTTCAAGCTTATTATTTTTACGATTTTTCTGAAATGCAAAAATTATGTAACGTGGTTTTTCTAAATGTCTCGAAGTTTTGACCGGCCAAACGTCTGCTTGAGCTTGACGCAAGGATGGTAGTTCATATAGATCCCATTTTCGAAAAGCGATATTAATAGGAACATTTTTATTCAACTGTTTTAATAAATCCAATTTTGCTTCTTCGTTTAACTTAATATGAGGTACTTTCCATTGAACTTTAAGCAAGTCTAACGTAACGTTATTATTGGCGGACTGATAACAATTTTCATCACTCTTAGATCGAATCAATATCAATTCCAAACTGGTATTAATAAAAACCTTTTTATAATCCTCGGCTGATCCTAATAAATGTTTTAACGGTATGCAGGCACTGAAATTATCAGTAAGATTAGCACTTTTTTCATTTTTGAAATCCAAAAACCATCCAGCAGACTGAAGAGCTCTACTTTCAAAATCGTTGTAAGATACGAGTCCTTTTAAGGTACTAGTAATGCCCGGTTGTTTCGTAGAGTCTATTTCTTGACCGTTCAATTCTAACCGAATTTCATCGAAAAGAAAAGCTAAGGAGTTATTCGTTAACTTATATTCATTCTTAAGATCAGGATCTGTTTTAGTAACCACACCTTCAATGTATAAAAAACTATCACAAACAGCCGATAATAAGTCCTGTCGTTGTATGCGTATACGAATTTCATCTGTATTGGCGAACTTAACGGATCCATACGGTTGATATGTATGAAGTTCTTCACTCGAAATTAATTCATCGAACACAACACCATCAAAAACATTTAATTTTTCGAACGACGCCATTGATGTTTTTTAACTCGAAGCCCGATAGACTGTAAGAATAGTAAATCACTACGTGTTAACGGATTCACGGATTGTGATTTAATAGGTTTAGTTCGCTTCGGAAATCCTCTTTTATTGCTAAAATCTATCCCCATCTGTTAGTTGTTTTAGTTCTAGTCGTACTGTTAGTTTTTCGTTGGCAAAATTTACCAAATCACCGTCCTGGTCAACGATTGTCAAGGTAATGTTATTGATACTTTTTGTTAAAACAGGTAAATATATAATATTTGCAGGTTCCTTAGTTAATCGGTAACCTGGTTCAACGTCAACGTCAAATTCAAAAATTGTATGTGACAAATCGTTATTATAATAAGCTCCACTTGTAATGTTACACTCGATTCTGATATTTATTATTTTCACAATTTCCACAGCTTTGTCAGACGAATGTAATTTATTCGGTTCCAATGATTGAGAAAATCCTAACAATTGTCCGATTGATTTTTTAGCACTAAAATCAAGAGTGAAGGTACTCTGAATTTCACACTTCAAGGTATTGTCATTCGGTCGAAGCAGAAAATTATTACTCCCCAGTTTACTCTGAATATAAGTATTTATTTCTGTAACTTCGTAAGCTCCAGGTGGTATGACGATCGTTTGTAGTAATTTTTCCTCAGGTTTTTTTTCATCAGGTATAAAATACGTTAAGATGTTATTAGCTTCATGTACATTTGGAATTGAATTATAACTGTAAAAACCAACCAAACCAAGTCCATACGAAAACTTCGGATTCAATTCTATCGGTGGAAAGTATGTACTAGTGAGGACGTTGCTATTACCTGTCAAGGTGAATGTTCGAAACATTCTAACCACTTTTAGACGAATAACTACTACTTATTTGTCACAAAATTTGAGTGCTTGAAAAACTTTAGTTAAACTTTTCACCTTTTCATATTCGCAAACCAGTTGTTGTAACTGTTTTATATTTTTTAATAAACAATCAATTCTTGTTCTCAGTTCTTCGTTTTTCTGCTCAACGATTGCATTCATTGTACAAATCTTGAACGCTACTAAACTATTCGTTTATACAATATCATTATATAGAAATTTTAAACATAAATGACCACAATTATAAGTATTATATTTTTGATGTACTTCGTAGTTGTATATGATTTTACTACCTCGAAAATAATCTACAACTTCTTTAGGTGGTCTTAAATTACCGAAACTATCAAAATAGTCTACACTCGAGTTTCGTTTTCTATATGCAACCCAATGTGTTCCGGGACCGTCATCATCATCCAAATTTACTATTGCACTTTCATTTTTATACGGTTTATTGGGTAGCATATTTTTCATGAAGACTCCGCGAAAGTAAGGAGCATTTTTAGCATATTTTAACAAATCAGCGTCGGTAAGTGGTCTACGAGGTAGTTGCTCAATTAGTTTTTTGAAGATTTCATGTATAAACCCAACCCTTTTTTGTACGGTTTCAAATATAAAGCACTTCCTTTTGTTTTACCTAAAGCAACAGCTTCCATCGTTTTATTATGTCGTTCTGATTCTTGAAGTTGTTTCGTTGCATCTTTCGCCTCATTCACTGCTTTGACAATTCCAGCTACACCCCCTGCAAGACCTCCCAAAGCTGACAAACCGGCAAATATAGCTGGTAAAAAAGGTAAAAATCCACCTCGTTTTGGTATAGCAATTACACGAGGTATTTTAACTTTTCGTTTTCCTCCTATCGTCTTGACAATGTGTTTAGCTGCTGTTAATGCAACACTTGCACCTTGATGTTGATCTTTAACACCAGACCGTTTGAGAACATCTTTTATTTTTCGAACAACGTGAGAATTAAAATTAATTTGACGTTTTACCTTCTTTTTTCTAATTTTTCTAATCTTTTTTCTACTTCCTAAACCTAATTTACGTTTAGCTTTCATAGCGTTGGTTACTGTCCAGGCTGCAATTTTTTCATTAAATGATGCGTCCGGAGCGTTGACTCTCCGCCAAGCCTTTTCTTGTAATAAAAGATCTGCCTCATGTCTTTTCTTTATATCCTCTTTATGAATAAAATATGATATATCGTGTTCTCTACACGCAGCATCTAATGGGTTTACACCAACTTCACCTCGAAGCAAACGTTTCTCTAATTTAGTACCTGGCCCACAAAACTGAAATCCCGGCAAATGAATTTCGAAGGGTAATTTATTTATAACGTCGTTAACAAACGACATTTTTTTTAAATTTTTTAATATTCTTGTTTGTGAACACTTTTTGTCAAGTTTTATTGACTTCAGAGGTATCAGTTAGTTGAAGGTTAGATATAACCAACAAGTTGACTCACGATCAAATACGTTGAGACTTGTTCAAGGTTATAACTAACAAACAAACAGGTCGACTCACGATCAAATACGTTGAGACTTGTTCAAGGTTAAAAACAACAAACAAACAGGTAGACAATCAAATACGTCTCCACTTAACAAAACCACTTTCGCTTGGCATCAAACGCCTGACCTCGAACCGCCTGACCTCGACTCGGGAGCGCGCTGCGACGTCCGGTACCTGCACGAGAGCCTCGGGGCGGACGGGTTGTTCAAGCGGGTTATACCCATGAGATAGTTAAACAACGAATATTTTTCGTTTTAAGTACGCAACCCCAGCAAATTGTGTACTCGTGTTTTTCAACAACCTCTCAAGATCTACTATACAGCATGTTGCAAATGTAAACCAAAACCAAAAAGCGGTGTTAATAGTTCGCAAATGTATAATACAGTAGTGTGGCTCATGCAGAATGTTTGAAGAATGGCATGTTACTTTTGCAGTTAAATGCCAGAAAAGCGGCTAAATATCAAGCAACATTTACCATAGCCGTCTTTTATGGCTTCTAACGAATTACTAAAATTTAGAAATATTAAAGCACAACAATCTACTACGTTCAGCATAAAAATAACTAAGTCTTTTCAAAGCGTTAAAAGTATCAAATTATTATTGCACTTAGTTTACGATGATGTTAGTATTTTAAATTGTGTGCATTATGAATTAAAACAAGTCACAACAATGTTGGCAACGTTCAGACTGGACAGACCATTTATATAAAACAGCAGCAGGATGTTATTTTAAAACTAAAATTACAACAAACCTATCAATTAATTTTTAAAATAATGTTTGCACAAAAACAAACATTCAAAAAATTTCTGAAATTTGAGTATGTATAAGTATTGAGTTTACTGGTGCATTATTGGAAATTTTAGATCAAAATAGCCCATAGCATAACACTTGTTTATTGTAACATAGGTAACAAGATTTCCTCTGTTGATCTTCTAAGTTTTTAAATTTACAACAAACCAAACAATTTATTTCTAAAATGTTTGCTACAAAAAAAATATTCAAAATAGTTTTCAAATTTGAGTATGTATACATTTTAAAGAATCACTAGTGCATTATTGGAAATTCTAGATCAAAATAGCTCAAACTTAAAACTTGTTTACTGTAACATAACAAGATTTCCTCTGTTGATCTTTAAAGTTTTTAAAATTACAACAAACCCAACAAATGATTTCTAAAATGTTTGCTCCAAAAAAAATACTCAAAAAGAGTTTTAAAATTTAAGTATGTATACTTTTTAAAGAAGCACTGGTGCATTATTGGAAATTCTAGATCAAAATAGCTCAAACAATTGATTTCTAAAATGTTTGTCCAAAAAAAAAAATACTCAAAAAGAGTTTTGAAATTTAAGTATGTATACTTTTTAAACAAGCACTGGTGCATTATTGGAAACTCTAGATCAAAATAGCTCAAACATAAAACTTGTTTATTGTAACATAACGAGATTTCTAAAATGTTTGCTACAAAAAAAAAAAAAATGCTCAAAAAGAGTTTTGAAAGTATGTATACTTTTTAAAGAATCACTGGTGCATTATTCGAAATTTAGATCAAAATAGCCCATGACATAAGACTTGTTTATTGTAACAGTGGTTTCCAACCTTTCTGTACCTCCAGCTTCCCTTTTCATAAAAAAAATGTTGCGCCCCCTCACTTATACTTAGTAACAATCTAATTTCATAAATACTGTTCTGATACTATAATTATTTAATGCACTACAAAACAATATACCATATTATGATATTTTGGTAACAGCGGCGCGCCCCACCCCCCTTGCAATAGTCCCGCCCCCTAGGGGGGAGGCGCCACACTGTTTGGAAACCACTGTTGTAACATAACAAGATTTACTCTGTTGATCTTCTAAGTTTTTAACTATATGTAAGTCCTTCTGGACTTACCATTTGAAATGAAAAAGCTATATTATATGAGTAAAATATTGAAGTTGGGTAAAATAAATAAGATTTAATGTAATTTTAATAATAACTGAAATACCCTGCACTATTATTAAAACGTGGTCTATCCAGTACTAAGTTTAGCGGCAAACAATAGGTACTGTTTACAGCAAACCGGTTATTGCAACTTGCTATGATTTGCGACACATGTTAGCTGTAACTACAACACAAATTAATGTTTCATAATATAAATACCAATTTGAAGAAATATCTCCAAGTAAGACTCTAGCGTAGTACAGCACACATGAAGTTAAACATACAATCTATACCTGTCCATGGTCATCGGTGTAGATCACATAAGGGGCGTTTGAGGACACAGGCGGGCCATTGTCTAGGGCCGGCGACATGCAGCGACCAGCAGTGCAGCAAGCCAACGTCATCGCAGCCAATCAGCATTACGATAACATTACGTTACAGCAGTAAACATACCCACCATACACCATTACGAATGCGGGTGAAATACACAATGTGCATATGTGTAAATGTTGTTACGTTTATTATTTATTACAACGCAAGTGTATTTGTTAGTCATTGATAAATATTTGTGTTTTTTTTTTGGTAAATATTTCGTGTTTGTAAATTAAATGAATGTACAATGTCAGGTGTGTTTGTTTCATGTGGTGTTGGTGGGTATTCCCAAAACCACGCGTTTGCACACCATTAGTGCGCAACAAGTTACAAGAGCAAATATACATCAAATCAGTCCAAAATAGCAGTCAAAAATATTATAGCAACAAACAATAAATTTAAAAGTCAAATCATAAATTTAGTAAGAACAGAAGTATATGGACGAAGACCAAACCAGAAACGTAAGCATGGAACAAAAAAAAAAGCAAATTATTGATTACTCAAAAAAAAAAAAAACAAAATCAAATGTTTGCTGCTAAAAAGTCTTCTTCTACACACGAAATTTGTGCATCTACTGTTTTTATTATCTTTTCCATACGAATGTAAGTAAAATTTGTCCAAAGGAACTACAACAAAATTAACCATCGGTTTATTTGTTGGGATATTTTACATATTGCTTTCGTATGAAGATATGTTAGTACGCACTACAACAAAAACAGAAAATATTAGTTACGTCTACCAATTAAAAAAAGCATCTATATATAATTAAAATAAAATAAAATACACTTTATAAAACAACTTTAAAACTACCTGGATTGACTCTTAAAACACAGACTATGAAATTTAATATCTTACTTAAAATTCTGCTCTAAAAAGCATTAAAGCTCAGAGCAGGAATATTTTTCAGAGCTTGCAATGAACGCAGTAAAATATTAACGGACTTTTAACTTGACCCTCTTTCATTTGGTCATTAATGGAGTACTCGATTCTAGGGAGGGGCAAGTGCCCCGTTTGCTCTCTCCTGTGGACGCCCATGCATCATAGAATCAAGATTTATTTTTCTATGTGGAATCAAAATCCCTCAGAGTACGCCTCTGATTCAGAGCTAGAGCAATACGTTTTTAAATGGGCTGAATTAAAAAAAATAATAGTAAAACATCAATTTCCAATAGGAGAAACAATTGCCATTTAGAATGTCAATAGTGTTCAAGCCTTATGAAATCAGGAAGTCAAATTCATTTAGCAACATATCAAGACAAAACCTGAACCAAAATTATGCAAATTTAATTTAAAAAACATCAAATTTTTCTGTAATAAAATGAATATAAAAAAAATCCTCCTTTGTTTATATAAAACAAAACAAAAACAAAGGAAGGCTGTTTGACTTAAGTAGGTGCGAATCAGTTTTGAATGTGAAATTCAACAGTGAACATAAAAAAGGAAATATTTAAAGAATTGGTAAATACATTTTAATGGGAATTACTCTTAAAAATTTAATAGTTTGACTCCTTGGCTGATATCCTGTTGAACACTGTACGAAAAAAACATGTAAATAGGCAACAAATAAATTGTTATGACCAGGTAGTTTTAAAGCAAAAAAATTATGTGCTACTGAAACAAGAAAATTAAAATAAAGAATAAATATTAAGAAGCGGTTACGTGTAGGACAACCTGCGATGCTACATTTAGTGAATGCGGCTGGCTCTGTAAAACATAACACCTTATGAATACTGCATCAAATATATGTTATTAATGATAACTGTGTACTGTAAAGACAAGAAGATAACTGCACTACGTTTTATCAGATTATAGTTTTACTTACTACAAGCTACAAGTAGTCTAGCAAGATGTATAGAAAAACAAATGGAGGTATGGAGTCAACCAAAGTTTTTAGACTTTTCAGTGTCACTGGCAAAACACTAGAGCATGTTTAGAAACACAACTTTTCACTTTCTGTTAGTTAAGACTGAGTAATTCAATTTTTAAGCTATGCTTTACATTAACCTACACGACACTGCTGTGCAAGGTGCATACTTGATTATATTTCTGTAAAAACCAAGTCAGACCAAATTTTAAGGAAGTGTAATCGATGGGCTTTGACTTCATGGATACTAAAGCCACCCGTTTAGCGTCTTTTTTTAAAATGCACGTTGCACGAGCAATTTGTATTCAGGTTGGAAGCAGGAACCCGCTAAATAAATTTCAAAATACCATTCTAATAAGCGCAGCTGGATACAATTCTTTACAACTCAATGTTACTCTTTCTTAAATAACACTCATTAAGTACGAATAAATAATACAGAAGCAAGTTGAAAGATCTGAGCACTTGTGGTAGCGTGTGAAAAAAGGGTCTAAAATTAATGGACACGGTATAAGACAATCAATAAGAAGCAATGATTAATAAAACAAATATCATGCATTTTCAAGCATTATTATTACAAATAGTGGCTGTGAACATAATTACATACACCTCAGGATTAGAGTAGTACAGTAAATAGTAAATAATATATGTAAATAGGAAATATAAGTTGTCACACTAGGTGGCGAGCGTGACCCACACCTTGCGTAAGCGTGATCAGCGGCCCAAGGCACTGCATTATTGTGAGTCAAGATGGAGGGTGGCTGGCAGCTGATTACGCAAAGTTGTGTAGCCTGTACGACTGCGCTAATATGCAAAAATCAAACCAGTCCATATACGACTGGCCCCCAGGTACTATACATTGTACGTGGCATGCAGTCACAAACACTACACAACAAGAGCAATGCCGTTACCAACGTACTAGCTTAGCAGGATGGCCACATTATTTATAATAACCTAACCTAAAATTTATACTGTATATAATAATTCTACTGAAAATGCGGAAATATTATGCAATATTACATTTGTATGTACTTATAGTAGCTTACAATACAATATAACTGCTAATACACAACAGGCATCACAACAGAATAACTCGATAATAATAGCAGGTTATATACGGTTGATTTAATCTAACAGTTAAAGACACCTGTCATTTATGTTGTCCAACAACAGCATATCACAAACTATACTAAAATAACACACTAGCCTATCTGAAATATTTAATAAGTAGTAGATAGATAGATAGATATACGCATATATGTATATGACAAACTAATACGGGACTTTTCATTCACTAATGCACACATTGGTGTCTTCTAAACAGAGCTGGATTCAACTAATTTAGGAACTCTGCATATGTATAACACACTACACAGGAATGCGCAAACTAAAAATGCCACGACCCCATCTTTTCCCCCAAACCAACTGGCGTCCCCCAACATGGCTGGCAGTACAACAACAAACTTTCTTTTGCTCTGAAATTAGCAGGCAACAATTATTTTTGATCACCCTGTACTAAATATTACAAAAATTATATTTTTTTCTGTTAAAATTAAACATGGCTGTCATCGCGCCGCCTCCACCATTTGTCGCGCACCCAATTGGGGGCGTGCCCCCTAGTTTGCGCATTCCTGCGACTAACATCATTAAAATACTTTATAAAGCTCCTTATTTTTTTTTTTTTATAGTGACTATCCTCATAATATTCTGGACTAGGCTCTTTGCAATCCTGCATAATGATTACATCTGGCTCTGCTCAAAAATTATAAAAGGTAAAGATCCGGTAAAATTAGGAAAGAATGATCCGACCGGATCAGCGAAAAACTCCTCTCAAACGGGGCAATTTTGAAATAAATCTCGCGCTCTTATAATTTCCGAGACTTCAATGCATGCAAGAGAAAATGAGAAAGCCTATTATATGACAAACTAAAGCAACACGTTAGGTGATAACACACAGGGCGTAGACTGCTAATTTGTGCTTTGTGAGATCAACTCAGGAAGACAAAAAATGCAAGTAGCAGGCGACTGTATGATCACCAAATAAGACATATTACGAGACACAGACTTTACTAATTTAGAAAACGAAAACTCAACACTTTTTTTAACATGTAAAGAGGCCCAACCCAAAAAGAAGTGTATCTTAAAAAAAAAAAACAATTTTAAATCGACAAGTTACCGCCAAAGTTTTAAAAGAAATATTAAAAATCACATGCAGGACATGTACTTAAAAAGCCCCAGACATGCACATTTCGAACTGAACTAACACATACATGAAATTGCACGACACAAAGCAGTGAACTTCTCACCGCATCTTTTTGGGTCAGTTACAAACTACAGACTTGTACCTACTAAAATGGCACTATCTAAAATCATACTATGCTCACAGAATCTACCATGCTATTGACGAAGGCTTTAAAGGATAAAATATAATACAAATAATTTTTGTGGACAAAGCCACCATGCAAACACCTCTATCTAACAATTTTAAATTAAAACACCACTTTTATGTCAAAATACGTTTTGTAAATATATCATTACGAACTGTCTGCCAATATACTGTAACAAAGTGGTGCCAGGGGCAGGGATTTTAGCGGTGCTTACAGCGGGCGTGAGGATATCACAGACTCGAGGCACTCGCTTGGTCCGGGGTCGCTCAGCGCTACACCCATTCTTAACCATATACAGAATTTCGACTAGATCCTATAGTATCTTTCGTAAAACACTAACCAAATTAAAATAGTAACCAAACATAAACAACATGTACAGGGTGGTCCAAATTCAATGGAATGACGTGGGTATCTCACTTAATATTCAAGATAAACACTTAAATTACCAAAACTTTGCAGTTTTTTGAGACAAACTCAGAACCATTTTCAAAAATATTTTGTCATTTCCAGTTTTTGAGTTATTAGCGAAAAACTGTTTTTTTGAAATATTTATAATGTGTCACATCTCCGTTATTGTTGTAAATATCAAAAACATTTATGAAGCATAAAAATATCTAAAAATTATCTCCACAATTTTTTTCGATATTTACAACAATGACAGACATCACACATTATTAATATGACAAAAAATAGTTTTTTTTATAATAACTCAAAAACAGAAAATGATAGAATAATTTTGAAAACGGTTCTGAGCTTGTCTTAAAAAACTGCATTTTTTTGGTAATTTAAGCGTTTCTCTATCTTGACTATTAAGCGAGATACCCACGTAATCCCACTGAATTGGACCCCCCCTGTATAGTTAATATACAAAAAATATCCTAAAAAATTTTTAATATTCAACAAAAATTACGCAAACGTTCTAAATAATATATATTAGCTTCCATCTATAAATTTGGAATTTTAAAAAAATTATAAGAAATGATCTATGACGTTTTTAATTTCTTGTATGGTTGAAGGACCGGATTGTTATTGTTATTTTGGGCTGCCGCAGCAGCAATATGTGATGGAGGAGGAACGCTAGTCATTTGTGTCGTTGCAACGGACATTGGATGATATTGTCCTGTAGTGTATATATTTCCACCTACATTTATCAGTTGTGAAGTAGTAGTGGTTGGATATGGCGAACGCATCAGAGCGTATGGGTTAAGCATAGTCGCGGGGGGTCTAGCGAAATTTAAGAAATTCGAGTGTGTTAGTGCAGCGTAAGGATTAATTCCCAAGTTTAGACTATTGGCTCCTAATGTTAACGGAACTGACGTAGGATAACGCTGCATGGCAGCTTGAGGAATGGTAACCGATTGTTTGTTTAAAGCCACACCGGTGTAATTTAGGGCGTTTAAGTGATTCAAATGGTTCGTTGCAAAAGAGTGATTCGCGGCAGCTAACTTCACAGCTTTGGCATAGTTTTGCTGAGCGACTTCCTTAGCCAGTGCGGCAGGGTCTGTTATGTTAGGAGGTGGCATAGTGACAGGTGTAGAAGCGGGGGAGAGAACATCCTCCTCCTTAGGTATTGGTGGCAACTGGGGGGTTGGAGGAAGTGGGTTATCAGTTGCTGCAGGGGAAGCGCTGGAAGTAGCAGGAGCTGACGTAGGAGTGACCGTGTACTCACATGAAACGGGCACAAATGGCTGTTGCAACTGCATGAGTTGTTGGTATGTAGTTGCGTTTGGTTGATAAACTGGAACACCTGATTTGTCAGCTGCAGGCCGCTTGTATGGCACCATTCCAGGGAAGGCCTGCGAAACATACTACACTAAATAATACTAACACAGCAATGACCATTCGAACGTCAAGCAATTTTGGAAATATTGAATGTATGGTATGAAAAACCACTGAAAGTTTCAGTATTTTCATTTGTTTCACGCATTCTTAATTGTCTTAATTGTAAAAGTGTTAACTGATAAATCCAACTTTGTTGTTTGAGCTTATAAACTAAAATTTTGATGAATTTAGTTAAACAGTTTTTTTTTATAAACAATGTATAAACAAATTATAAACAACAGTTGACTGCTGTATAAACAACAGTTGACTGCTGTTTAAACAACAGTTGACTGCTGTTTAAACAACAGTTGACTGCTGTTTAAACAACAGGACTGCTGTATAAACAACAGTTGACTGCTGTATTAACAACGGTTGACTGCTGTATAAGCAACAGTTGACTGCTGTTTAAACAACAGTTGACTGCTGTAAAGCAACAGTTGACTGCTGTATAAACAAAAGTTGACTGCTGTTTAAACAACAGTTGACTGCTGTAAAACAACAGTTGACTGCTGTATAAACAACAGTTGACTGCTGTAAAACAACAGTTGACTGCTGTATAAACAAAAGTTGACTGCTGTATAAACAACAGTTGACTGCTGTATAAACAAACAACAGTTGACTGCTGTATAAACAAACAAAACACTTTTACTTTAATAATCCATAAACCTTGTGTCAAAATTTTTGTTTAATTGTATTTGTTTTAAATAAATGGGTCTTAATTTAAGTTAAAAAAAAAACAATAACAAATTTTAAATTTGAAAGTACATGATTTTATTACAAAATCATTTCCTGACATATTCAGACAACGCCATAAGTGGCTGAATTTAATATAAAACACTGTACATTTTAACTGATGTCAGGTTTTGATTGAGAGGTAATTATTATCTAGACAGGAAATGATGAGACATGTATAAATGTTTTAAACTTTCTAAATTGGCTTATTATTAGCCAAGTCAAATTATTTTGTATGTACCTAGTTAAAAATTTGTACCAATTGCAAGTAAAAATTTAAAAAAAATCAATTTATGTAATGCTATTTGTTTGTTTGTTTGCATTATATTACTGTTCTGTCAAAAAAAAAAATCGGGACATAGTGCAACAGTGTACAACAGCATTATATAAAACATGAGGGTCACAGTTATTATAAGAGACACAAAGTCGGTTTGAAATAAGACAAAAACTGCACGTCATGGTGTCTAATAGGAAGAATTATATTAGGGACTTCACTAAACAATGGTCAGATATTTAAAAACAATTGAAACTTTTGTTTTCCATAAATTTTTTGAACATCCTGCAGTGTGACCAAATTTTAGCATTATAAGTAGACCTTTTTACGAGGCTTTTCAAACATGGACCTATAGTCATTTGTTTTTTTCGCAATTAACATCAACTTTGTTAGGTTATTTATGTCCATCATTGCAAATTATTTTAAAAAAATTGTACATGACAGATTCCAAAATATAAGAAAACAAAAAAATGACATTCACATAAAATAGCTAAATTCGTCTGAAAAAACAAATGATACAACAAAATTATTGAGTTGACTTTTAAAATCCTCTTTAAAAAGTCTCCTGATGTCAAAATTAAAATAAACTAATGTACATTGTACAGAGGTACTCACAAAAATAAATTTGGAATTTTTTTAAATTACCCAAGACATGAATAAGTATGATATCACAATTTTAATTTTGGATTTTTATTAGACACTATTGCTCCAATTTAGTTAACTTAGTATCTCATGATAATAAAGATCATGATGCTGTTCAACCTTATCATGGACACAATCTGTACAATATTAATATTTCCTTACAAAAAAAAAGTTATTAAATTCGTTAAGAGTACTCACAAAGTTGTCATAATAAAATGATCCCACAGATTTCATGTCCATCTGAAAACAAAGAGAATAGTAAATTTGTAGCAGGTTCAATTAAATAATTATTACAACACAAAAAATATTTTTGACATTCTTAGAATAGTGTCGCCAATCAAATAACAATTATTTGAAATGTATATCATAAACTTAATTAATGGTAAACTGTGAATCATTTAAATTGTAAATAAAATTAATTTTAAACACATGAAAAGGAATGTCATAAACATTTGAAATCCGATTAGTAAAAAAAAAAAAATAGAATCTATTTTGCCTGCCAGGATTAAAACAATTTGAACAACATTAATTTAAGCCTTTTGGTTATTGACATATTTCTGATTATTCAAGCATAAAAAAATCAATCTATTAGAATAAAATATTACCTCTTCACAGCTGGCAAACAAAATATAATATTTTAATAAACTGATTAATCATGTATAACTGACAATCATCAAAATATTTTCGCTGTAATTGCAGTTGCTAGAATGTTGCGAGTTTTAAAACCCGTTGGGGGGAAAACTGTACACTTTCAAATATTATATGAAGCCGATTGCTGCTAATAAAAGATGTGTGGATTACTTCAACATGCAAACATATAAATGTAAGCAAAAGCTTAGACGAAAGCAAAGGTTTTCGGGATAATTTTATACGTCATACTTTGTAAGCGGAATCAGCCTCACAACATGCTAACAACTCCTGTGGTAGCAGTTCGCACCTTTACTAGTACGCTTCGTCAAAATACAAAAGCTTCAGAAATCTAGACAAAATTATAATGCATATAAAGCGAATGAAATTTTTTGTACACAAATTTTTTACTTCGACTGCATAAAATTGATTTTCTAATTGAGATAACAAGAAACAAAGAAAGCTTACTACAAAAATGATCACTATTTAAAGAAATGAAACATTTTTTACCATTATTAGTTGCTTTTTAGTTATAATAATTTCATATTTTCTACAAACAATTATACACTCACACAAATGGAAACTACAACTTTATGGCAGTGATTTTTAATCAGTGGGGTACGCTCCCTAAAGGGGGGGGGTGTTAAATGTACAAAAGGGGGCGCGAGAAAAATTGAAAAGCAAAACTAATTATTAAAATAACAAAAACACAATTATATAAAATACATACTGAAAATGACAGGAGTCGCACATACGATAGGTTCTTAGTGAGGCTAAGTAACTACCATTTCGGATGTATTTTTAAGTTTAAACTAGCAAAAAAAAATACTAAGAATACACATTTTTAAAATAATACTCAGTTCAAGGACGATTGAGAAATAAAAACAAATAGTGTTTTGGAGAGACAAGAGAATTGGAAAGGGGGCGTAATAAAAATTTACATGGAAAAGGGGTGCAATATAAATTTATATGGAAAAGGGGGAGCGCAACAAAATTTTGTATACAAATACAAAAAGGTTGAGAAACACTGCTTTATGGATAAAGTTAGTATTAGGTAACTTTAATAAAAAAAAAAAAAATTGAATCACTGTAAGATTTTTGATAGAACTTTTACAAAAAACATCGAAAATTCCTAGCAAGAAATATCTCTTGAAGGGTGACTGTATTTATTTATCTCAAACATAATTTTGTTGGAAATATGAATGAAGTTGGCCATGAAATTGGCTCCATCTGGATCCATATCAGTGTGAAATTAATAACCAATACTACAAATTTATCTGATGTGGAAAAATACAATTGAACAGATAAAATATGAATGATTGCATCCAATGAAGAACAATTTACCTATTAAAAAAAAACATGGTGTTTCATGACCTGACCAATGAATTTTCCACTTTGAAAATACAGGTTTATAACTTTTTTTTGTGTTAGTACTGAACACACGATATCTATCAGATTTTTACCACTATTAACTGATATGTGAATGTATATAATAAATTTATATAAGTAGATAATTAACCCATAGCTTAGACAAAAATATGTTGTTTTAAACTGACTTCCAATTTGCACTACAATTTCTTTAAATTATTATTTTACTTCGAGCAGAATATGTGTACAATTTAGTTTATGTATGAGTATTTTATATAAAAGGTGTTTGTTAAATATTGCAAAAACAATCGGGAGGCAGTTCCTTGTTGAAAATTAAGGGGGGCTTTTATATAATTTTTTCCCTTAGAAATCTCCTTTCAGAGGTACACCCCCCTAAAGAGGAGCGGTAAAATTAGGTTTTTATTTTATTTCTCAAATTTGGATGTAGGAGAATAATATTTGGTAAATGTTTTGTACTTACCAAAAGGTTTCCCATAATTATATTTTTATCATCTTCCACCTCCACAAGGGGCTGAAAAGTGCGACCCCTGTTGGTTTTTAATCAGAACTTTTTGGAGGCTTGAAATTTTGCAATTTGAAAAATTTCGTTTGAAAACTTGATTTATTTAGAAATTTTTTATATTCTTTAAAATTTTCTGCAAAGCCTACAGTTTTTGGGTAAAAAATTAAATGAGTGAACATGAATGATAAAATATTCTAAAATAAAACGATCCATTTTATAATATTTAATGGTTCATGTTCACTAATTTAATTTTTTACTCAAAAACTGTAGGTTTTGCAGGAAAAGTTAAAGATCAAAAAAAGTTTTTAAATAAATCAAGCTTTAAAAAAATATTGCAATTTGCAAAGTTTTAAGCCTCCAAAAAATTCTGATAAAAAAACCGACAGGGCGTCACACTTTTCAGCCCCTTGTGAAGGTGGGAGATGATTAAAAATATAACTATGGAAAACATTTTGATAAGTACAAAACATCTACCAAATATCATTCTCCATTTATCCAAATTTGAAAAATAAAATAGAGATCTAATTTTACAGCTCCTCTTTAGGGGGGTGTAACTCCGCAAAGGAGACGTCTAAGGGGAAAAAATTATATAAAAGCCCCCCTTAATTTTCAATAAGGAATTGCCTCCCGAATGTTTTCGCAATATTCAAGAAACACCCTGTATATTTTATTCTAAAAGCACAATAATGGTTTCGAGTGTGAAAATTTGGATTCACTAGGGTTTTGCAAAAAGTAAGAATAATCTACTGAAAGCGAGGGTGTCGAAATTTGCGATACAAGTGTAACAATAGTAATAACTAGCAAAAGCACGATCACAATCACACAAGAAGCTCTGGTACCTTAACGCAACGTGTTCATAAATACAAATTTCAAAGTAAAAAACAATACCGAAGTTCGACAATCTTCGTCAAAATATGTACAAAAGAAGTTTGTGTTTCGTTTTGAAATATGCAGTTAACGAATGGATATTTATAATAATAGCAAACCACTACCTGTGTATATTTTAGTGTTACGTGTTAGATGATACAGCTGTATAAATACTGCATGGTGTACGCTGCAATATGAAACAATACGGCAAGTGCGTGTACTTGAGGTAAACATTATTGATAATACTGCAGTGTACACTATGCAAAAGAAATAAAAAAAGTGTCATGCAAAGCAGCCGCAATTGGTACCAGTAATAGATCTGTGTCGGCGGTGCTAGGCTCGCGGGGCCTCTTCTTGCCAATCTCGAGGGCGGCGGCTGCTTGGGGTGCCAGCAAGGGTGACACCGCAGCGGGCTATTAGTAGCGCAGCAACAAGACCAAGCACATCCGCCCAACGGGATAAATAAAACAAACCAGCACTAAATTAATTAATGCCAAAACTGTCGTTTAGGCGACAGGAGGCCTCGACTACATATTTAATTATATGCCACTAGCAGCAGGGTCAATAAATGCATTTCCATTGTGACGCTACAACATCTTCCATGAAAGTTACAAAGACAACAACAAAGTGGCTAAATCAAGACGGTAGGGTCACAGAGGAATACTAAACAATGGTAGTAATAACAAATTATAGAACTGGCTATCAGAAAAATTTATATGAAAATATCTGTGCAGGTGCGTTGACGGCAACTGACATAAGGCGAGGCCGGTGTTGGCTGAAGCTAAGTTGATCATGCAGTTCATTGGCTGAAAAAGAAACTTTAACACCGATGTCATTGTTTTATACACGAAAAATCGTTAAACACAAGAACGTAACGAAAACATGACATCAGTTTCAAATTAATACGTTAACGGCAAATTGCAATTGTATTTTTTTAATCGTTTGGTTTTACCAATAAATTATTTATTCCTCATGTAAAAAAATTTAAATATCGTAGAGAATTTTGTCCTGTTGTATTAAAATAAAAATATAGTACTGTGTGAAAATGAAATTTAAGAAAGTATCAATGGCCATTCATAATGTTAGGGCATGCATGTCCACTTAACCAAACTTGGATAACCAACATATAACATACATATTTTTATACAGGGTAGGCTAAAAGTCAGGAAACACTGCTATAATGGCATAAACACAAAACTTACAAAAAATAAAAATTTTCAGGAAAATAGAAATGTAGATTAAGACCACAATTAATTTATTCAAAAATACAGAAAACCAAAACTGGATTATATCAACTAACAATTAATGACACAAAGATAATATGGCAAAACATCAATTAATTGAAAGTGTTATTTTGAACTCACATGGATAACTAGTGTAAATTTTGGTACAAATTACTTATTTACCACTAATAAAATTTTTGTCATGTCAAGAGAATAAAAGTCTAGAGAAGTGTAATTAAATACGAGTTGCTAATTTAAAAAAAAAGGATCGTATTCAGTTTCATATAGCTACCCCAAAACCTAATTGACTATGCCAAAATGCACCCACAGTTCACAATTTTTTTTTTATAGAACACTTTGTTTCATAAAATTCCATATTAACGCCGATATAGCAGTTTTTCAAGGCTTTTCTATTAAATGCATTCATTGTTACCACATTTGACTAAAAAAAAAAATGACTCCGGTTGCATATGAAGATCCTATTTTGGAAATTTTAGCCAGGACTCATAAAATACAAAAACATTCTCAGGCTTGTTCTAATCATACAAAAACAATTAGCATTTTTTTTTTCTGTAGCACACTCAAGTTTCTGATGCTTTAACATGTATTAAAATCTATTTTTTAGTGCACTCAATTGGTATCTTCACAATGAATATAAAAAAAAGAATACAGTGTGTTCAAAAGGTATGGAACGTGCTATATATCTCAGTAAATATCCATTTTAGGGGAAAATGTTTTGAATAATAGTTGTTTGGTACTCTTAGTTTTCCACCATACGACAAAATTTTTTTTTTTCGAATAACAAAAGCGCAATGAAAAACAATTGATTTTTTTAAATGACTGATACACCTATATTATACTCATTTGATAAAGATTTTTTTCTCTTTTCAATGATGCAAAACTGTAGTACCCTTACTAAAGCAACTTTTTGAGAAAAACGCAAAAATATACTCTCAAACAATTTCAACTGTTTAGTATTTATTTCTAACAAAAACATCATAAGAACTAAAATTTTCTGACGAAATCTACAATAAGTGTTCAAATTGTGAACCATTTACTGCGTGGCAATGATAAACCCGTTAATAACATTCCCAACCATTTCAGGTGTAATAGACCGCATCTCTTCTCTAACACGATCTTTTAAATTTACAATATTCTTCGGCCTCTTAGCATACACTTTATTTTTAGGGTGACCCCATCATTAAAAAAAAAAAACTCCTCTATCAAATGAGTATAATATAGGGGTATCTTGCCATGTAACAAAAATCTATTTTTTTCATTGCGCTTTTATTATTCAAAAAAATAGAATTTAAATTTTGTCTTATGGTGAAAAACTAAGTACCAAACAACTTTTATTTAAAACATTTTCCCCTAAAGTGGATATTTACTGAGATACATAGCAATATCCATACCTTTTAGACACACTGTATATCCAACTTTACAAAATAGTACTGTTACACTCTAAGTCACTTAAAAATGTTGGCTTTGCTTGCAAAACAGCCGAAATTTGATTAAATTTGATTGAATTAATTAAAAATATGCACATAGTTGTTCGCGAAGGAGGGTTGTTGTTAAAATATTGATAGTAAAATATGGCGGAGGCGCCTGGCGTATTAAAAAGTGAAGTGATTTCCAAAATCTTCAGTGCAACACTGTGTCATTTGATTTGCGTCAACAAGTGTAACCGAACGACGCGATCTACAATTTCAATTTGCCTTAAGAGTGTAAAACTGCAGGTTTAGAGCATTTTGCCAGAGCATTGTGTTTGCCCACAACCTAACTTATACAGAAGGCATTTTAACATGCAGTCCTGTAAATCAACATTTATTAACATGTAATGACACTGAAAGCGTTCATAAGATAACTTCAATTACAGCTTAAGACAGTTTACATTTTTTTGGTCAAATTCCGGGACCTGCACCTGAAAATGTACGACATATTAGATCATGTGTTAGGAGACAAATTCGTGACGCAATGAGAATAATCTGCGAACAAGCCCTTGTCACTTAAGTAAATGTGTGTGTTACTTTTATTTTATTTATAGCACCATGTAGTGTACTGCATGTAGCAAAATGTTTGTGTAAATTTAAACCGCAGTTGTCTTCGCGAACCGATTTTACTCCTACCTAAGGATTTTTCCAAGTTTACCCAGAAACTCTAATTTCCACAATCAATAAACAAATTTCGGATAACATCAGTGAGCTAAAAAGTCATTGTGAACTAGTACAACTGTGTGCTAGGACTGGTTGCCGTGAGCGAGCAGGATGGAGCCACTATTCAGCCAATTGTGTAGCTAGAGGTATAAGATATATACACACAATACACTATGTATATAGATTTTGTGCAGGAAGAGCTCTAAATAAAATATCAGCATATATTCACCGTACTTACAACCATGTTTCAAAGATGCGCACCGGTTCAGAATTCATTAAAAAAACATATCCGCACAAATTTGAAACATGGAAAGATTGCAAGCTCCCATTACTATACGTAGGTCTGCTTATTCAGTTATTAGTTCGACCCAGTTCTGAACACGACCGTCGGCGTGAAATTGCCTTTGCAAAAAACATCTACGTACTATTCTGAACTAATAAAAGAAGCAGCAGCTAAGGGGATTGGGTGTAGCAACAACGTATGTGAGACTAGAGCGGTAAGGATATAAAATATGTCTGTATACAGTATCGGTCAGGGTTGTGAGATGTGCAGGTATAGCAGGGCTTGTTGGCAGGGCGCAGAAATGTGGCAGCCAGGAATAGTTCCCATGCTATATAAAGGGCAGGTTTACATAGCGAAGCAAAATACGGAAGCGGCATAAAAAGTTTTACGGAAGCAGAAGATATTAAAGGGTGAAGCCGCCCCTGTACTTGTTTCGCAATCCCTCTACAAGAGATTACCACCACCTTAGCCCAGGTCAGCAAGAGAAGACAGCACGTACACACTTTCATTGCATCATGAATATTGCGCAATACACTTTACAAAACTAAGGACTATAGCTACAGACACCAAAAACGAAAAGGCCACCTTTCTGCCACAAAAAAGACGGCGACCTTTTTATTTTTCATTTTAAATAGAGGAAACTAAATAAAACTAAACAATAACAAAACCAAACTACACAGGCAACGCACACTTTCTGATTGCACACCATGTAATTGCGCTGTACGCACGCGAATGAGGGCTGTAGTAAAAAAAAAATTGCACTTGCGATTTTAATGGAAAAGTTGTCTTATTACGAGCACTTCATTTAAATTTAATATACTGGGCTCTCGTTTTACGAGGGCCACTATGGATATCTCGTAAACGGTAAGAGTTACGACTCGGTTAAATTAGGGCAAAGTTGTATATTCAGGTGCATAATAGTTTGACGCAAACAGAACTTACCTATCTAGCTTTTTTAGTTTTTGAGATATAGGGAAAAAAGTGGATTTTTGTTTTTTGCCAGTAACTTTTTCATTTGATGTCGAATTTCATTTCTGTTAAAACTTTTTCACGGCCACTTTTTACAAGGAATCAAAATCCCCAATTACATTTTCTAAGCGACGTTTCGCTTTTTTTAAACCATTATCAGGTTATTTTTTTCTTATGGACGCTCTATCTGATTTTAACGCCAATTTGAAGAGCATTTTGTTCTGAATTAGACAATGCAAACACTTAGCACTTTTTTAAAATAACTGTTGTTAAAAATGGCAGAAAAAAATATTTTATTTTGACAAATTCCTAATCGGCATGGTAAGTAATTGTCATTGTACCTTTTAAACAGCAATGTTTTAAGAAAATTTTAAGTTTTATACATTTTCGAATTCGGAATAAAATGCTCTACAAATTGGCGTTAAAATCAGATATAGCGTCAATAAGAAAAAATTGACCTGATGATGGTTAAAAAAAAGCGAAACGTCGCATGGAAAATATAATTGAGGATTATGATTTCTTGTAAAAAAAGTGACCAATTTTTTTTTACAGCAATGAAATGCGACATCAAATGAAAAAGTTATGGGCAAAAACCAAAAATCCACTTTTTTCCTATATCTCAAAAACTAAAACAGCTAGATAGGTTCTGTTTGCGTCAAACTATTAAGCACCTGAAAATACAACTTTGCCCTAATTTAACTGAAGACGTAACTCTTACCGTTTACGAGATTCCCATAGTGGCCCTCGAAAAACGAGATCCGTGTGGAAGAAGTTCACTTTTTTTTTGCCTGAAGTTAATAAATAAGTAATGGTCTACTTATTTTTAATGAATATTAAATTTTAAATAGGTTTTAAAAAATACCACGAATTATTGTCTTTTTCACCACTTTACCGATGGCAGTTTCTTTAGGTAGTTTTTGAGTTCGTGTTAACGAAAATACTACACTTTTATTTGTAACATCACTTAACTGCATGAATAATTGTGTAGTTAAACAGTTTTTTTTTCTTCTAAAATTCAGGCTACAATTTTATTCTCCAGCGAAAAACTCTCTTAAGGTTTGTTCCGCCGAACTGTCAGGAGCATGCGTAGTATCGATATAGCGTGCATTTATAGCCTCTAACGGCACGCTATATACATACTGCGCATGCTCCTGAACGTTCGTCAGATCGTACATGGTCCTGCTGGGATAGACCTTCACTTAACACGAAACCAAACGTTAATAATGTCGAATAACGCGAGCGCAGTGGCGTAGCGTGCACGCGAATAGTACACGTTAGCTTCTACACACCTACTCTATCAACAAAAAAAAAAAAAAAAAAAAAACAACGAAAAGAAAAAAAGATCTAGTAAGATTTACTAAAATAGTATTAGAAAGAAACGAAACACAACACAAAGGCTATTAGCTAGCAAGAAGAATTTTAACTGTAGTAAAGATTCATTTGCAACTCATGACTGCTTAACTTTTTGATAGCTATATGAACCGTGACTACAGAAAAGGGCAGACAGAAAGATTTAGCTTGCGTGCGCCCTAAGACTGCGTAGCATACCGCGCTAGCCCGCGACTGTGCGGCCTTGATTTGGGCTTGGAGGTGCAGAGGGGGGTGGAAATAGCGGCAGGGGTCGCGGTTGCAGCGGCCCTTGACTGCATCCATGCAGACAGTGACAGTGCCGTCCTCGTTGGCCGTCACAGAGTCGGCGGGATGCGCAAAGCGGCACTCAGACTCGGCGCGCTTGCACGCACCGCGCTGGAACTCGCGGCAAACCTATAGCAGATACCGGGCTCAAGCCACCGCTGCACTTTTTTCAGATCCTCGTCGAAGATGCTACCATCTTCGATAAGGAACTGGACTAATTAACACCTACCTATGAGGAATTGACTAAATAACGACACTACAATTGACCATTCAGCAAGGATTTATGTAAACTAAAGTTCAAGTATATTTAGTTTGGGGTTGGGTCAAGCTTGATTCAAATTTTTAATGTCTATATGACTGTTTTTTTTTCTACGTACGATAACCCTCTATCGAATAATTAATTATACAAATTTCAAAATATTTTATAACGTATAAATAACAAATATGAAGCCAGGTTTAGGTAGACAACAAAAATTTATACTGTGCGTGCATAGCTGCAATCGATAGAAAGTTATAGAGTGAGTGCTAAGACAGGTAGGTAGACTATAGCAAAGTATTAGTATATATACAGCAGGACAATGAGTACGTATTTACATGAGGTTGGTTATTGCTGCTAAAACACTAAATAGCACCTAAGTGTTTGTGTTAGTAGTGTACTTCGGATTATTACCTCAAATTATAACTGATCGAAGCGTTAGAAGTATTTCCCACATAAACTTTGAAAATAAACCTGCAGAAACAAAAGCAAAATAAAATAAAAGAACTTAAGAACATGCATAAGTAGCCGCTACAGAACTTAAGTGACTAAATAATAAAGAAAATCGTTGGCAACGCAATCCTAACAACGATATAAATTAAACGATAAGAACTTAAAAGATAAAATAAAATGTAACAATTAATAAAATAACAAAAATTATGTTAAATATTTCGAATGTTAACACAAAAAAAAATATAAAAACATCTACAAAAATCATAGCAAAACAAGCGAAATAAAAATAATGAAATAAAGCGAAAAATCTCGTCGCTTCAAGATTCGATACGGTCTATAAAATACTTTTTCGTTCATAGATCCTTAATATTATTTGTTGTGAATTGACCCCCCATGTAAAGTTATCTTTTTCAAAATTTAAAACACGAAGGATTTATAACAGTAAATTGTAAAAGTTAATTAGTTACATATATTTTATTGTATATGATATAGTAAAGGCCAGCGATGACACAAAACATACCTCTAATCTGTCCGAGCGGGGCATTTTCTGCTGTGCTACAACAGTCTGAGGAACCACACCAAGAGGTGATCCTACGCTAGAAGGATCCGGGCCTAAGATCGTTGGCATGACAGGACCTTGTGCAAAATATGGACTGTATGTGCTGCCCACCTGGGGTACTCCAGTTAGGTAAGGATTCGCAGCCTGTGAAAAATACAAACGTTAAGAAACTGGAATCGACACGGCTTCCACATATAAATTAAACTGTTTAGGAATAATGTACAGCTGGTACATAAAAAAAGCAAACGCGCATGCAAAGCAAAAGTAGCTACTACTTTATTTGTAATAAAATAGTAAACACGAAATGAACTTATAAGCATTTTTATTTACAATTACTCCAATTAAAGGTGTCGTGTTCTACAACACCATGCAGTTTTCACCAATTAACTACATGTTATAACGATAACAGAGAAAAGTGCAACTACAAATCTTTGAAAAACTTGTTAATGCACCAAACAAATCATCATAATATATAATCTAATCTGAAACATTCCAGTTGGCTGACAAATATAGTTGAAAACTTAAGAAAGAGCACTGACATTTAAAGTGAAAGAGTTTTATCAGCCATGTAAAAAAGTTTTATCCATAGAAAACATATATTTTTATGTAATCGTTTTGTTTGTGCGGTTGATAACTTTGTAAACAAGATAATTTTTAATCTGTTTTCCCACTCAAAAACCTTAAGATTTAAAAGTAACTTCATGACTATTTAAAAAAATATATAACAAACGGTTAGTTCAGCGATTGATTTGAAGCCAGGATGTGTTGTTCAAACCGTTTTCCACTTAAATGTTTTCAAACATTTAGTGGAACACGTGGTAATAATTAAGATACGATGAACACTTTAACAGCTTCAAGAAAAATCAAAAGTTGTTTCCGTTATCTTAATACCGACAAAAAAACTGAAGACATTTAAAATTGATGAGATCGAAAACAACGATGTGTGTAGCAGATCTTGAATCAATCCTAGCGCCATAGGAATACACGAGGAGCAGCTTTGAAGATCTTACACTTGCTGTATCTTACGTTAAACAAGACATAAGTCCTGCATCAAGATTTACCAAGTCCGTTGTGCGATACATAATCGCGTAAAACATCTCCAAGTCGAAGTCTCAGGCACTATCTTACTTGCCCGATATCTTGTGATGGACAACATACTTGGCCTTCGTCTATATCAGTGGTTCTCAACCTTTTAAGCTGCTGGCAACCCTTGAATTTTTAAAATGTTTTCGTAACCCCAGTAAACCTGCAGATCTGACCAGGGAAGGTCACGATATATTGTCGCTAGAATTTGATTAGGGTTGTGTTTATTGCATCAAGAACATCAAAACTAAGTGTTTTGCAGAGTTATACGTACCACTGGCCATTTACAAAGGAACAATCGGGAAAAAACTGAAAAGTATAACAATAAAAGTAATTTTTGCGATCGCGATGGCCATAAAATCGTCAGAGATAAAATCGAAATTCTTCTATTTACCAATGCGCGCATCCTTTGCAAGTAAAATGGTGCAAAATTTTTGAAAAAATCTTGAACGGTTCCGGAGAAAAAAATCAAAAACGTAACCTTTGCAAAACGCTATGATTTGAGAAGTTGTATAACTAAATCTATGCGACTTGCATAGGCGTTTAACATAGGGAAAACCGGTTTTCCCCAAGGGCTTCGTTTTTAGCGTTTTTCTCCGGAACAGTTTAACATTTTTTCAAAAACTTTGCACCACTTTACTTGCAAAGGATGCGCGTATTGGTAAATAGAAGAATTTCGATTTTATTTCTACCGGTTTTATGGCCAACGCGATCGCAAAAATTACCTTTATCATTTAACTTTTCAGTTTTTTCCCTATTTTTCTGAAGAAAATGGCCAGTGGCACGTATAACTCTGAAAAACATTTAGTTTTCATGTTATTGATGCAATAAACACAACCTTGATCAGATTATTTCGGCAACAAATCGTGACCCTCCCTTGTAAGGCAAGCAATACATTACAGAGTGGTCCAAATTCGATAGGATACCCATGTAATTCCATCGAATTTAGAACACCCTGTACAGTAGTCACTTGCAGTTCTGGGCATCGAATGGAGAACCTGATGTGCAGAACTTAATCTAGCACCATCAAGAGGAGTTACTTGCACCCCAGAAGGCGCGTGCAACCCTGGTTAAAAACCACTGGTTCTTGGTTCCTGAAATTTAGAAATGAATTCCCGAATACTGTTTACACTTGGAACCACTTGGGACTGAAAATGTCAGAGATTTATCCTGAGTATTAAAATAACTGAAACGAAATATTCTTGCACGCTGGTGATATCATCGTACACTGGGTTATTATAAAATCCCCAGTTTCAAAACAACATTAAACACATTTTTTCAAAACACGATGCATCGCAGTTAAGAAGAGTAATAAAATAAATAAAATTGCATTCGACATTGGATACAAATAAGCTATACTCGTTTAAAATAAAAAGAATAAGTTGTGCTTAGACATAAATATAACACCTGAAAATGATAATCATTGAAAAGCGGCCGTAGGAAAGCTAGTGAAGCGGTAGCGTTAGTTTATGAGGTAAATAAAGGTTGTGAGTTTACCATAAGTGCACACTGCTCATCTAGTGACATGGAAGGGTGTGGGAACAAGGTCAGGGGGAGACTGCAGGCCGATCCGTCCACCTCCAAACAAGAACCCAATTAGTACGACACCAACTACAGCGGCCGGGCCGCATGCACGTGCATATCATATCTACACTTAATCGACTGGTCGGGTTAAAAAAAAATAAAATCTACACCACAAAACGTGCACTGGAAATTATATTTCAAATAAAATACTGCAAAGTAATTTTTAAAATAAGCAGCAAAAATAATCGATAATTTATTGCACAACGGTTGAGCTTAAATGCTTTATCGTTGAACTGATGAGGGTGATTCTTTGAAACAGATGCAAAATATTCGGAGAGAGATTTGAATAATTCCTCAAATTGACAAAATTCCTTTTTTCCAAACAACATTGGTAACATCGGAGCGAAGATTCTATTTCTGGAGTTATCGTTAAATTCTCACATCATGGTTCAAGAATTTTTTTTTTTGTAAAACCTAGTTATATAAACCTCAACTTTCGTTATAGTTTACATTTAAAAAAATCAGTACAACGCAAAAAATAAGTCGGTGTAAAATCATTTTAAAAAATTCCAGGATAAACTTGCAACGAGGATTTGTTGGATATTTTGTAAAGTTGATAAGCAACTCCTAGTAGTCAATTTTGAAGCAAACTGTAATAGGTTTAAAGGGAATTGGCTTTAGAGATACGATTTATATCTAATGGAGGTGTTGAATTCAGGAGAAAATCTTCTTTGGAAATATAAAAGCCACCACAATCGTCGCAGATGCTGATGTAATAATATCCAATGATAAATAATTTTACGTTTTGCTTTAAGTTTTTTGTTTATACGTAATTAAAAACCGCAACAAAAGTTTGCCATTAAAAACGATTGTTCAATTCGCTGGTCAAAAATTGGGGGGAAAAAACTAAATTTAGTAAAAAGGACTCCAACATTTTAAATTTACTTGAGGTTTATAACATTTTAATGATATGGGAGGTTTGTATTATTTAATGATATGATAATTCCTGAACAGAATCTTTGGAAACATTCGGGACGTTAGTGATTCGATATTACCTATTACTCCAACGGGGATTCCTGACATCAGTTCTAACTTACACACAATTTTTGTTTATTAGCATCGTTTTCGCCGAATATTGTGATTTATCATAGCAAAGAACATCAAACTGTCACCTACACCCAAATGCACACACTGGGTTAGTGTAAAAAAAAAAATGTGACTGTTAATAGTTGTTCGGGACACCATCACCATTAACAATAGAACCTTTATTTCAGCATAAACGCTAAAATAAATTTGGATGATTGAGGTACATGTTCCGAGTTTAAAAAAAATATGATTAAATATGAATTAAATAATTTCTTTTAGCACAGTCAATAACTGGCAGAATTCAAACTATAGTAAACTTACTTTGGTAACTTTGCAACGTTATGATTTGATATGAATACCAGGTCTGTTCAAAAAGTAACCGAACTTTTGATGTTGCGCGACAACTGATAGTCCTAGCGACGTCCGGTTGGCGGCGCTGCATTCGCTGTAACCTCCTGAGTAACTTCTTCTTTTCTGTTTGTTTATATCCTGTTTAGTTTTCGTAATATTGCTATTTAATGGTCGAATTACAGGAACAACGTTTCAACGTGAAATTTTGTGTGAAACTGGGAAAAACTTTGACGGAAACCTTTAAACTTTTGAAGGAGGCTTACGGAGATAATGCTCCGAGTCGTACGCAGTGTTGTGAATGGTTTACACGATTCAAAAGTGGTCGTGAGTCGGTTCAAGACGATCCTCGACCATGGAAGGCCTTCGACGTCAACATGACACTAACACTCAGAAAATCAATGATCTAGTGAGCATCAATAATCGTCTGACTGTCAGAGAACTTGCTGAAGAGGTCGGGATTATGTCATGAGTCTTTGACGAAAAAATTAAACATGCGTCGGGTTGCAGAAAAATGTGTTCCTCCTTAATGACAGCTGAGCAGAAGGAACCCCGTGTCTGTTTGCCATGATCTCCTTCAACAAGCCGAAGATTCATGCAAAGGATCATCACAGGTGACGAAAGTTGGATTTACGGCTACGACATTGAAACAAAAATCCCATCATCATAGTGGGTTGGATCAGGTTCTCCACGCCCAAAAAAAGCACGACAATCTCGCTCGAACGTGAAGGTTTTGGATTTTGATGGCGTTGTGAATTTTGAATTTTCGCATAAGGGCAAACAATCAATCACAATCACTACGAAGATGTGTTGAAAAGGTTGCGAAAAACAAATTCGCAAGAAGAGGCCAGCGTTGTGGCGCGATAGTTCATAGTTCCTCCATCACGACAACGCGCCTGCCCACTCACTTAGCCTTGTCGATCCGCGAGTTTTGTACAAAAAATCGGATGACTGTCATCCCCCAGCCTCCCTACTCACCTGACCTGGTCCCGTGTGACTTCTTTTATTCCCCAAATTAAAATCGGTGCTCAAAGAACGTCGTTTTGACACTATCGACAACATTAAAGAGAATTCGGCACGAGAATTGAAGGCGATACACAAAGAGGCATTCCAGGACTGTAAGGCAAAGTGGAAACACCGCTGGAATTAGTGTATCTCTAAAGAAGGAGAGTACTTTGAAGGAGATAAAGACCAATAAGTTTTAAATACTATAAAATAAATGTTTTACAGAAAGTTCGGTAATTTTTTTGAACAGTCCTCGTAACAGAGTTACGTACAAAGCAATTCATTTTTACGATTTAAAATACAAAAACCCCACCGACGAGAATTTAAAAAAAAATTAAATTTTATTTGATCATTTTAATATGTTAAACCGTGTTACTCGAACATGTACCAATAATGAATGAACACTTTATGTGGTAAATCGTGTGTATATAGAAATGTGAAATGTGTTATAAAGACTTACTACTGTTGGCACCTGTCCTGGAACTAAAGGCTGTCCGGGTGAAATTCCCATTTGTTGCATAAGCGCATTCTTGAGAGCGAGGTGATTTCTTCCATTGATGAGTAACTGGTCCTTGAGGTGCTGAGGCGGGTGGAAGTACTTGCATGGCGGCTTTTCTCGGTTACACCGACCCTGCAACGAAAGCATACTTTAGCGGGGAAACAAGGAAGTTAAGCCTTATATTTACAGCAAGGCGACACACGTGGCGTGATCATGATATATGTGCCACATCAATCCTATTAAGGGAGAGACCTACAGTCAAATCCTTTAAGTAAGCTGACGAAAATTTCGCAGAGCGAGCTTTACATCAAAATAATATTAAAAAATGTATTATTGTCTATATTAATATTAAAAAAAAAAAAACGAATACAGCTGAACAATCTTATTTAGATTACAAAGATATTGTGTTCTTCCTTTCAAAAATTGGGGTTGAAAATATGTTAATCACTGATTTGAATGAAAATAATACAAATGGCAACATTATCATTAGCTGTCATCTGTTTTCTCGTAATTATTTCTAGTTTGTGTTTTACGATACCCAAAAGTTTGCAGCTATGTTTACGAACTGAAAGCTTTTAGTTCGAACAAAAATTGTAAATACCTAAGTAAAAATTGCTGATAAAAAAAATGTCCAAACGCAAATCAAAGTATGCAATGTTGCCAATTTTTTTTTTCTTTAAATGGTTTCTGAGGCCGTAGGAACCATGGTACAACATTTTTGTATCAAAATTTTTGACCTGAAAGATTGCAGCTATGTTTACGAACTGAAGGCTTTCAGTTCGAACAAATATTATAAATACCTAAGCTGAAAAAAAATGTCCAAAAGCAAATCCATGGATGCAATGTTACCAAGTTTTAGTTTTTTTAATGGTTCCTTAGGCCATAGGAACCACCATAGGAAACCATGGTACAACATTTTTGTATTAAGATTTTCGAATTTTACGAAGAACATCGTCACGTGTAGCGCTTCCGCCAATTTATATACACCCTGTATACAGGTATACAGGGTGGTGCTTTTTTCGATGCTCACCATTGCTATCTTGGAAACGGTAAGAGATACAAGGTCGGTTAAATTAGAGAAAAGTTGCACATTTTTATGGCGATTAAGAATCTGAAAAGAAATCCTGGATATTTTGATTCGTTTTTGATTTATTACAAAAAAACTGAAAAATGTGATTTTAGAAAAATATTATTATCTTCCCTACCATTGACGCTATTTCATTTAAACTTGGTAACTTTATGTTTTTGACCGTCCTGGGTTTGATGACATCAACAAAAAATTTCTAAGCCTTCTAGATTTCAAGTTGCGATAGTCAACTTTTTTATTTCTTATGGCCGCCATATTGGATTTTTACACCATCAGACAGACAAAAAAATTAGCTTTTCAGATTGGTAACCAACATACCTTTTTTCTTTCAAAAAACTTGTTGAAATTTAAAAATTTGTGTAAATAATTCATAAAATCGAGAATGCTCTGAAAAACAATTGAAATTATAATATAAATCAAAGTGACACAACATTTTATAGGTCTAATGATAACGAAATTAAGATTGTTGGAAACATATTTAGAAGATATGTTAGGCGAATTGCCATTATTAACAATTCAAATCATCAGTAGTTTCAGCAAGAAGGAGCTGGTCCTCACAACGCCCGCATTGTAAAAGGATATTAATTTAGATGTACGCTTTCAAAATGCATGACTTGGTACGTTTGGTCCTGTTCATTGGCCTCCGCGATCGCCATGTTTAATGCCTATGGATTACTTTTACATTGATGTTGTTTATGCAACCCCAACGGAAAATATTGAACTTCTTCGCCGTAAAATCAAAAATGCTTTCGACTCTATTTCGAGACAAACTATCCTAAAGGCAGTGGACGAAATGACTCTGAGGACTAACCAATACATCATACATAACGGCGCGCACTTTAAACAATTTAAATAATTATTTATCTGGTGTTTTAAATTTATTGTCCTTTCGTTATTTTATTAGACCTATAAAATGTTGTGTCACTTTGATTTATATTATAATTTCAATTGTTTTTCAGAGCATTCTCGATTTTATGAATTATTTACACAAATTTTAAAATTTCAACAAGTTTTTTGAAAGAAAAGAGGTATGTTGGTTACCAATCTGAAAAGCTAATTTTTTTGTCTGTCTGATGGTGTAAAAATCCAATATGGCGGCCATAAGAAATAAAAAAGTTGACTATCGCAACTTGAAATCTAGAAGGCTTAGAAAATTTCTGTTGACGTCATCAAACCCAGGACGGTCAAAAACATAAAGTTACCAAGTTTAAATGAAATAGCGTCAATGGTAGGGAAGATAATAATATTTTTCTAAAATCACATTTTTCAGTTTTTTTGTAATAAATCAAAAACGAATAAAAATATTCAAGATTTCTTTTCAGATTCTTAATCGCCATAAAAATGTGCAACTTTTCTCTAATTTAACCGACCTTGTATCTCTTACCGTTTCTAAGATAGCAATGGTGAGCATCGAAAAAAGCACCACCCTGTATACGTTTACAACTCACAACTGACATTGAAATATTTTCAAGTACCTGAAGATTTTATCACTTTTTCTACGTGTAAACCAATTAAGATAATGACCGATCAGCAAAATTTAATCCAACTGCTACACAACATTTGTTAAAAAAACATAAAGGCAGAATATTTTTACATTTTTACCTTTAATTTCAAGTGAAAACTTTATTTTGTGAAAAGTTTCTTGAAAGTAGACTGCCCGTAATTCAATTATAATACGCTGGTAGCAGCCAACTCTAATGAAACAAGAATTATCGTACACTACACTAAAAGAATTCTGCCCAGAGTAAGAGGAGAGGATTATATAATAAGATTGCGGGTGGTTTTTCGGTTAACGAGAAAACAAGGAATTTAATTCCGAAGCAAAACGACTATTACTTCGCGAATTGAATATTTTCGAACAAGCGAAAGGTTTGGATACTTGAGAAATTGAGTGTTATCCCGATTGACGGGTTTCAGAACGCGTGATGTGCAGCTAGACACCAAGCGAGACGTCACCGATGTAATCCCGAGTTGATGGTGTCGGGAAGTCTGCTGAGATCTCGAGCAGGGAACGGACTAGAATACAGACAAATGTAAATGAGATTGAGGTGACGCGAACGCAGACACATAGCGAGAGAAAAACTTCGATAAGAAGAATAAAAGGTCCCGATGTGTGTCTTTAAGAAAACGAGGAATGTAGCACACAATGTGTTTAGGGTATCGTTACAACAGTTCAATTTATTATCGGGCAGGAGAAAGTCGAGGGATAAGTACTAAAGAGCAGATGTATACTGCAAAATAATAAAGTGGGGCTCCGTTTTCACATTTACGTCTCCATTTTTTCAGTTCCCTATCCTCTTTAGGGTTAAAAGAGAATTATTCTATCCAATCAATATTGGTTTTCTCACCAAACAGTTTTGTTCTGCTTGTGCAGAAATGATCCACACACACAGTGTTCTAAAATTTACAACTTGATACGAAGAATTCAATAAAAATAATGTTTATGTAACCATAAGTTAATAAAAATACAAAAAAAATAATTTTATTTAACTGTTTAGGATGTTTTTAATTAGCGAAAGAAAATATCTACAAAAAAAGTCTTAAATTAACAACAAATTAGGCTAAGGAATGTGATTTGCAAGAGTTGTATTTGTTGCAGAATTGGTCCAACAGTAACCACAGTATATTAAAAAAATAAATAAATGTGAGGTTAGTGCGTAGAAATATGAAGAGGATACTGACTCACGGTAGGAACTGTTAAATGTAGTTGACGCTGACGGTGAAAAGCGTCTAACAAAATCGTCAAAGTACGAACGTTACATAATGAAGAGTGACGCCACAAATGGAACAAATGTTAGCACGTTATGGTGTAACAAGTCCTCAAAACGTCGGAATGCGTGCGACGTAAACAGACTTCAATGGCTTTTTGCTTTTTGTTAGCGAGAGTGTGGGTTACAGAGGACGACGTAACATCAAACAAAATGTAAGACAGCATCAGCATGTAGCCCCTTCGTTTTGTTCCAAACTTGATCGTTTAGTTTACCTAATTTCACTCGTAAATGAACACAGAGACGGTTAATAATATCACAGTGGCCTGGAATAGGAAACCCTTCATAGTTATGACTGGGCATTAGGTCAAGATGGACAGACGGCCGGTTCGGTCCATAATATCACAATTAGCGGAGTTTGAACGGTTAACGAGACTTTGGAACAAGTTCGGAATGCTCCGACGATAAGTCTTGCAAACAAACCTCATACAAACAAGAGATAACAAGGGAATTAAAACACTTAAAACGTTCATCTGCAACTTTCGAAAAACAGTTTCTTCACAAATAGAACATACAAAAAATTTTGGACTTTTACACATAACGAATAGATTTTCCGGAAAAGCTGAAAATAAGGAACAGAGTGTTAAAATGAAATTTTGAGAAATAGTGTTTTACACTTAAAATTGCCATGGCAACGGAACTACTCATATTATGTATATAGTCATCAGTTTCAAGGACTTTTATGAAGTTTGAAATTCTCTACAAAACTACCCCTAATCATTTTTTTTAAGGAGCATTCTGGATAGCAAGTTAGGGATTTCCCTAACAGAAAATATCCCAGGAAATGGATAAGGAGAGGAGGTTTTGTCGAAAAACCAATTCAGTTTCCCGTGTAGCCATCATAGCCACCTTAATAGAACTGGCCATCAAAAAAGTTATTAAGTTACCTACGATTTGTTGTTGCGTCTGCTCGTTAGCTCCTTAAAAAAATGATTAGGGGTGGTTTTGTAGAGAATTTCAAACTTCATAAAAAGCCTTGAAACTGATGACGATATACATATCATGAATTGTACCGTTGCTATGGAAATTTTAAGTACAACACATTATTTCTCAAAATTTCATTTTAACGCTCTGTTTTTTATTTTTAGCTTTTCCGGAAAATCGGTTTGATTTTCCGAAAACTTTCAAAGGACCAAAATTGAAGCCCATAAAATTTGCTATCCAGAATGGGCCCTCCGTTTTATTTTCTTGTACAACCTTTGGTTTTAAAGATACAGCGGTTGCAAAGTCTAAGAAACAAAGTTTTTAAATTTTTAAATTTTTTTTGTACAAACTCCTTTATAGCTTTTTATTCATTGCTTGTAGACAAAAAATGATTGGAACCAATTTTGTAGAGAATTTCATGCTCTATTAGAAAGCTTAAAGGTATTTTACGACAAAACTGATATTTTCGGGAATAGAGCCTTTTAAATGCAGAAGTGTAAAAAACTCAAGTAAATGTTGGTATCAGCTTAGAATTTGATTTTAGGAAAAAGTTTAACTTAAATTTTTTTAGAACAAAGTCCTCTATCGGCACTTAAAACATTTACACCGATAACGGAGACACCCTGTTTATTAACCTTGGCTATTTAGTTAAACAAAAAAACCGAAAGTACAACTCTGTCGCTATGGATACTATCAGCAAGTTAAAAACTTCAGTAATAACAAGTAAATAAACGTTGAATAATTAATCTTTTATGGCATAGTCTTAAGGCCAACTCATTTATTGCTTTCGTGTAAGTGCCTACTCCATGTAACGCAATTAACAAATAAAATGCGTTTCGTTTGCACGAACAAACTTTATTATATCGGTATAATAAACCTGTATAGCAGGTCCCGTTGAAAAAGTGTGTGATGACTGTATAAACGGCGGGTGCTATTATTACAGTATTCATGTTAGAGCAGTAGGTTACTAAGTATATACGCCATTTCCTGTTCCGTGACCGTTGGGAGCTCCGTCATCACGGCAGCTCCACTTCCTTATCACATTGGTGGTTACAGCTGCCATATAGCGCACTACAGATAAAATATATGCTAAATTCACCAAAAACACCACTCGAAATACAAACTGATTATTCCAGAAGGGCCGCGCCACATAATTAAAATAATTAGCTTGTTAAATTGCACGAGAATATACCGTCGATTGGTTTAGTAAAACAGGACCGTATAATTTTCGGTCGTGGAAACAAAAAGACTCGAAAATCGGTCTCCATGCCGGCATAACGGCGAGAATAAATTTTCAGAAGTAAGGCATTAGATTAACCTCCTCTAGCCCGAAGCGCGTAGATTATAAATTTAGCAGTTTGCCAAGGGATCCCCGCTCATTGATCCGTTTAACGTTTGCGGTCGATTTGCGCGTCTTGCGACGGATAATTGCGGCATTCCAGGAACCGAAAAGATGCTGTCGAAAGATCAGTTCAGTAAAGCAGTAAGTATACATTTAGGCCGTTGGAAAATCCGTTCAAATCCCCCGATATCCGTCAGAATGGCGGGCCGTTTTCAAGTTAATTAACACGAGCACAATGACGGGTGTTCAGCGCAGACTGAAACGATAACAACGGAGATAAAAACTGATCGGCTACAAAAGGATACGCGGCCTTTTTTCTTTTAGAAGTTTACGATCGCTCGACATACTTAATACTTCATCGATACGATCTTAACTTTAAAATTATTAAGACGAGGGTGTTTGAAGTGAAACTGATATTTTCTCAACAAAGATCTTTACCCGGAAAATTATCGATTAGATACACCTTTTCGCAGCTATTTTCACTTCATAACAACCAAATAGATATGCAATAAAATTGTATCGAGTAAAAAGCAATGGCATTGAAAGAAAATCCGACTTAAGTTTTTGATTGTAGATCCATGTTTGATCTTACAAAGAATTTCCTTAAAACATATTCTCATTCTATCCTAGTTAAGTTACGTGACACCTGGAAACTGGCCTAATAGAACGAGTTCGTAAAGAAACAACGTAATAGGAAGAGGGAATTAAGCAGAAGTGATGTGAATACGTACACACAGAAGAACTGATGAACACCTCCGATGTTTGCTAGTTTCTGTTATTAATGTTTTCATCAATGTTTTTTTTTATTACTAGGAAGATATCGCAAAACTACATTAAGATAGAAGAGGGACTGGAATTGGCGGCAGATCATTCCTCAGTTATAATGACAATAAGTGATAATATAATAATGAAAGAAGATAATCCTACCCTAGCCAACAGAACCACCGACTGGGTAAGCTTTAAAAATGTTTTAAGTAATAAAATTCAGTTAAATGTCAGCTTAAATACAACGGAGGAGCTCGACTTGGCGGCTGAAACTTTCAACAACGATGTACAACAAGCCATCTGGACAAACACAAAATCAGTCAAACGAAGAACAACTGGAAACAATTATCCAACTGAAATAAGAGTCATGGTAGCTGAAAAACGACGAATAAGAAGACAATGGCAGCAACGTAGATCGCCCAGTGACAAAACCAAATTAAATCAAATAACCCAACACATAAGAAGGGAGATTAGAAAAACAAAAAATGAATCGGTGAATTCCTATCTAAGGGAGCTCTCATATGAGAAAGATACAGACCATTCTTTGTGGAAAGCCACTAAAAGGATACACCAACCTAAGACACAAAACCCGCCACTTAGAAAACCTGACGGCTCATGGGCTAGAAGCAACCAAGAGAAGGCGAACCTCTTTGCCGATCACTTGGAAAACACATTTCAGCCATACGATACACAGACTGAGGAAGACCTTCCAATAATAATAGAAAACCCTCCTCTCAAAATAGAACTTGTTACACCATCAGAAGTTAAACTAGAAATCAAAACAAACATTAATGCAAAGAAAGCACCAGGATACGATCTCATAACTGGAGAAATCCTGAAGCAACTGCCCCGAAAAGGAATGGTCAAAGTGACTAACCTAATCAATGCTTCCATTAGACTAAAATACGTTCCTAGGTGCTGGAAAATAGCACAAGTTATCATGATTCCTAAACCTGGTAAACTGATCAATGAAGTATCATCGTACAGACCGATATCACTGCTACCTGTGCTATCCAAACTGTATGAAAAACTCCTTTTAAAAAGACTCAAACCTATAATAGAAGAAAAGTGTATAATTCCAATGCATCAGTTTGGATTTAGGAACAATCATGCAACCATAGACCAGGTACATAGGATTACTGATCTCTTGGAGAAAACATTAGAAGAAAAAAAAATATGTTCGACTGTATTTCTGGACGTTGCCCAAGCTTTTGATAAAGTCTGGCACGAGGGATTAGAATTCAAACTAGAACAACTTCTATCAAAATAATACAGCCTATTGTTGAAATCCTACATCAATGAGAGGTTGTTTAGAGTCAAATGTGATGATCAATACTCAGAACTGAGAACAATAAGAGCTGGTGTACCACAGGGCAGTGTATTAGGTCCATTGCTGTATTTATTATACACATATGATATACCGGAAACGGAACAAACTATGATTGCTACGTTTGCAGACGATACAAGTGTTTTGGCAGTCGGAAACAACGAACGAGAAGCGAATGAAAAACTGCAAAAATCTTTAGATTAAATTAGCGGGTGGACAAAACGCTGGCGTATAAAACTTAATCAAAATAAATCAACTCACGTCAATTTTACAACCAGACAAACGGAACAGCTTCCAATTATCCTAGATAATCAAATTATACCTTACGCTAACACAGCGAAGTATCTAGGTATAAACCTAGATGCTAAGCTGCGATGGAAGGAGCACATAAAAAAAAAAGAGTGGAACTAAATGTTAAATACAAAAATATGTATTGGCTTCTTGGTAGACATTCCGAACTGTCAACACATAATAAACTTATGTTATATAAACAGATTCTAAAACCTGTATGGTTATACGGGATAGAATTTTGGGGGTGTGCCAGCAAGAGTAATGTCGAAATCATACAAAGGTTCCAAAATAAAGTTCTGAGGAGTATTGTAAATGCTCCTTGGTACATAAGGAATTGTGACCTTCACAGAGACCTAGGTATGGAAATGGTTGCTGACGAAGCTAAAGATTTGCACAGAAGCATGAGGAGAGGCTTCACAATCATGTTAACATTGAAGCAATCCAACTGCTCGACCAGCGCGGGATTGTTAGAAGACTCAAAAGGACCAAACCTTTTGAATTAGTTTAGTGAAATTAGTTTAGTGGACCCATAGCAGAGCATTGTGCGTTTTGTGTATGTGTACCAAACCAGAACAACCTGAGAAGACCAATGGGTAAACTCAGTAAACACTTTAGCTTAAGATACTATTAGTAAAAAATTGCTCGTTAATCTTACATTAGATTAGTTGTAATCTACAACACCAGCAGGTGTGAAAAAAAAAATGTTTTCAGCAATTAGGAAACAGAACAGCCACAAAGAAAAAATAGCGCAGTCACTGAACCTATTCCAAGCGATCTATAGTTATTACGTTTTAAGATAAGATAATCCTGATGGATTTTTGTCGAGGGAAGCTTCTTTTATTCAGACAAGCAAATACCGATCCCGTTTCAGGGTTTACATAAACTTCACACTCTGCTTTGTTGTATCACAAAATTTCCCTGTTCAATTTATTTTGTAGGTAGGCTTTTGGGACGCAGAAGTTATTTATAAAAGGTTATATTTTACCTGTAAAATATGCAATTTGAGCACATGGTAGCGAGAAAAAGGGAAGACTGAATTTTTCAACACTTAAACGCCTTACCTAACGCATATTTCATGACGGAGGAAAAAAACTACGAATTGCAAATTTCGCGTTGTGAAAAAAATATTAAAAGATCCCGAGTACATTTCGCGTAACAAAACACGAACGAAATTACAATTGGAAAAAAAAAAGTTCAATAACAAAGTAAGGATTTTAGAAAAGGACGGACTTATGATTTGCTTCACAACTTTAATTTCATTTGAACTGTTCTGTAATACAATAGGGTATTGTAGAAGTTTTAGAAATTAAACAATGAATTATTTGTGTGTTTGTCAGGCATGCCAGAAGGTATGTTTGTTATGCTATGTGGGCACATGCAGTCAAGACGCCGAAATATTACTAAATATAATATTATATACGACTCGACTGTAACATATACGCTGCCACCATAACAACATAACATACACCAACGTAAAAATAGCTTGTTACCAGAACTACCTTAAAATAAAACTGCCACGTTCATGAAGGGTTACACAATGATAAGTAGCGAAACCTAGTAACATTTACATTTAGAAAAACATATAGGGCATGCCATAAAGTTCAAACCAGGGTGGTTTACATTCGACTTTCTGATAGGTATTAACAATACACAATAGAACTACGGGAGCATTGACAGATCCAAACAAGTGAACAATTTTGAGTTGCACATAAACAAGACGTTTTAACAAACGGAACGACAACTTCGGTACGCAGAGACATAAAGCCAAAACATAGGGACTCCCTCAGTACGTGAGGTTTTCTGAACCCATGGGATTAAAAAATACAAAACGGGTTTTAATTCAATTAAATCGGCTTTCTGCCTGCTGCGTATAGACCAGATTGCGCTGGCAGGACGGAAACTCATTTAGTTATGTCCGAACTCGACCGCCAGATGCCGACTCCACAGAACTATTAATATTAATTGGCAATCTGTACAATGTTCATTTGCTAGGGCTAAATGCCCGCGCGACGGAGAACAGATCATCATTAGTGTTGCAGCTTTGAGACGGGTTTTCTCGGTATGCAAACAAAAATTAGGTTAAGAGCCGGAAACTCGGAACAATCATACTTTTCAAACATAGCATGTGTGTTTGGCGTTACCGGAAACTAAGGATCTTAGGCTAGAAACATAAAAGAAATTAGGCAATTAAAAACGACAAAATTTAGCAAAGCAAACTTGTCAATTAAAATTAAAATAATTGTGTATTCAAAATAAGGTAAAACACACAACTTCTAGAATCGATATATGGGAATTTTTAAGGCACATTAGTAATTATTGCATATTATGTAATATAAGCAAGTTCAATTAGCGAAACATATATTTTTTTATATATAATCTCTTGACGTTGACAATCTTCAACATCATAATGAATGAAATTATACAGAAGGCCCGTTCATTGAGAGGATACAAAATGGGAGATAGAGACGATGCTGTGCTCGTTGCAGAGAGTGAAGACGACTTACAAAGACTCTTAAACTCGTTTAACTGTACAGCTGAATCACTTAACATGACAATATCTTCCACAAAAACAAAATATATGAAAACTTCAAAAACACCCTTGAGATGCAAACTAGAAATCGATGGAGAGGTTATCCAACAGCAAATGAAATTCAAATATCTCGGGATAGAACTTTCAGGCTTTGGCGATGTGGAAGCAGAGGTGAGGGAAAAAAAAAGCAACAAGGATAGCAGGATGTCTAAATATTACAATATGGTGCAACAAAAACTTGGGAATTAAGGCCAAGTCTAGAATCTATAAAGCAACAATTAGACCTATTATGACGTATACGGCGGAGGCCAGGCCAGAAACGTCAAATAGAAACAACGGAATTGAAAGTATTGCGCAAAATTACTGGTAAAAGACTTCTGCACAGGGAGAGAAATGAAGAAATAGAAAAACCTACAAAGTAGACGATATTAATAGCTGCGTAACAGACAGAAGAGAATAATTAAATGAACATATTAATAGAATGGACGAAGGGAGAATAGTAAAAATCGCCCGCAATAAGTCTCCACTGGGACGCAGGAGCGTTGGACGTCCTAGGAAAAGATGAAGCGACAACCTCAACGTAGAGCAAGAGGCAAGTGGCCGAAGAATACAGACGAATCGCCTATAGTCAAGGAGGAAGAAGAAGAAGAAAAGAAGAAGAAGAAGAGAAAAGGAAGAAGAAGAAGGAGGAGGCGGAGAAGAAGGAGAAAGGAGAAGGAGGAGAAGGAGAAGGAGAAGGAGAAGGAGAAGGAGAAGGAGAAGGAGAAGGAGAAGGAGAAGGAGAAGGAGAAGGAGAAGGAGAAGGAGAAGGAGAAGGAGAAGGAGAAGGAGAAGGAGGAGTAGGAAGGAGGAGGAGGAGAAGAAGTAGAAGGAGAAGGAGGAGGAGGAGGAGGGGGAGGAGGAGGAGGAGGAGAAAAAGGAGAAGGAGTAGGAGGAGAAGAAGAAGACAATCTCTTGACGAAATGTTAGACAATTTAAAAAATATTAAATTATATTTAAAAAAAGAATAACAAAAATATAATTGAGTGCACAATGCTTATTTCTCAAGTTAATTGTAATGACCATTTAAACGTTTAAAAGATAATCAACAGATTTACAGAGAAAAATAACATTTTATATGCATAACTTAAATAAAACACTTTAAGATTATTACGTCAAATTACTGAAAATTGAAATCTAGATCATTTTAAAATCATACTGCCGTCAACAAGATAATTTACAAACATTAATACCCGCGACACGTCAGTTACCATCTGTAACTTCGCACATACATGTAAATAAGTTAATTATGAAGATATTCTCGAGGCAACGTTGAGTTTTATCTATATTACCGATCTAATCGCGGCGAAATTTCATGTAAAACGAAGAGAACGAGCCCTGTTTCTTTTTTTTTGCGCTTCAAATTCACGTACGTCTATGTAAATACGTACCTTGTGAGATAATTTCATAAAATACGTCACTCTCGCATGCAAACGTTAAATTTTGTGTTTAAAACGTGAAAGGCATTTTGTACAAGATGCCAGTCTATTTTTAAGCACCGCGAGAAGAAGATACGCGTAATTTGGTTATCCTACATTCGGTGTCGCAAAAATCCCATACGGTTAGTCTCAGGCTTGCTTTTAGAGTCAATTTTTGTGAATTTTAAATGACATTTAGGTTACTTTAATCCGCTTTGAAGGTTGCGGAATCGTTTTTTTTTGACAAAAAGTCTATTTTTTAAACGGAACTATGGTGGTACAAGCGATTATTTAAATAGGGCATCCTCTAACGAATCCATCGATACCAATAACTTGTATTTTTATTAAAAGGCTGCTTCAAAAACTTTAAATTATTGTGAAGTTTTATTAAAAGATCCTGTTAATCGCAGTACACTGTGCATAACTGCAACAAAACAAATCATTCGAAACAAAAACAAAGGAAGATCGCTCTGGAAACAAACAAATGCTTGTTTCCGCGTTTGTTATATCATGTGCTAAGAAAGAAAATTATTTTTGCGATAAAAATATCTAACACCGATAAAGTTGAAAAGTTACGCAACACTGTGTAGTTTTGAACTTTTTGTACAGCTTTACTTTCTAAATTATTTCCATTTATATCGACCCGATTTAGAGGCATCATCTGTCAAATGCAGTAATTCGCACAGCGGCTCTGCATTCCTATGCATATTCCGCCCAATAACTAGTACGATCTTCGACGGTTTCTGGCACGAAACTTCGGGCTGACTTCAGAGGGTAACTTCTTCATGTGTTCGTAATAGGGCATATTAAGTTTGCTAAACTAATTGAAATTTAACTTAACCGATTTCGTTAACAGGGTTATTGAGCATCTTCGTGGACTCCCCGCGTGCACTTATCACCTACAGCTTACACATGGGATAAGTGGTACGAAACAAGCGGGCAGAATTGCAATATAAACACCAATATTCGGGTTCGGCTGAAGGGATTACGCAGTTAATTATGTGGGGCTTGGATTGAAAAGCTTGAAGGGTCAAGCCCGATATAACGAGGATTGGATACAATGTTTGCAGCGCCCCCTGTGAAGATTGATTAGTTCGGAAGGTCCGCAGTTTAAATTAGAAATTAGTGGTTATTGCCAAACAATAGGAACTCGGAAAAGCTAAAAAATAACCCGCGAACATTGTACAAGACAAATATTTCACAGTTTAGTTGAACATGCAACATGTGTATACAGGCTGTTTCATAAATATTGCGAAAATATTCAGGTGGTGATTCCTTATCAAAAATTAAGAAGGGTCTTTCCTATAAAATTTTTCCTTAGACGTCTCCTTTCTGAGTAACACCCCCATAAAGGGGAGCGTAAAATTAGGTTTTTATTTTATTTCTCAAATTTGGATAAATGTAGGACGATGATATTCGGTAGATGTTTCATACTTATTAAAAGATTTCCCATAGTAATATTTTCAATCATCTCCCACCTTCACAGGGGGCTGAAAAACGCGACTCCTGTTGTTTTTTTTAATCAGAACTTTTTTGGTGGGTTGAAATTTTGCAATTTTATAATTTATTTTTTAAAGATTGATTGATTTAGACATTTATCCAAATTTAAGAAATAAAATATAAACCTAATTTTACCCCTTAAGGGGGTGTAGCTCAGAAAGGAGACGTCTAAGAGAAAAAAAATATACAGGGTGTGTAAAAGTTGGCGGAAGCGCTACACGTGGCGATATTCTTCGTAAAATTCTAAGTCGAAAATCTTAATACGAAAATGTCGTACCATGCTTGCTGTGTCTGCAAGAGGTCCTCAAAGTTTTGACATTTAGTCCTTTAATAAGCGTTATTATTTAATACTTGCAAATGAAAAAGCTGCAATTTGAAATAAAAATAAATTTCGAATAGTATTTTTTCCTAGATATTGTGTTTTTCCTTTCAAAAATTGGTGTTGAAAATATGTAAATCACTGATTTGAATGAAAATAATACATATGGCAACATTGTCGTTAGCTGTCATCTCTGTTTTTCTCGTAATTATTTCTAGTTTGTGTTTTACGATACCCAAAAGTTTGCAGCTATGTTTACGAAGTGAAGGCTTTCAGTTCGAACAAAAATTGTAAACGCCTAAGTAAAAATTGTTGATAAAAAAATGTCCAAACGCACATCAATGTATGCAATGTTGCCAATTTTTTTTCTCTTTAAATGGTTCCTGAGGCCATAGGAAGCATGGTACAACATTTTTGTATCAAGATTTTCGACTTAAAATTTTACGAAGAACATCGTCACGTGTAGGCTTCCGCCAATTTATACACACCGTATAAAAAAAAGTTTCTTTTTCAACGGTTGCTTTTCTCAAGTATTTACTGTACATCATTGTAATTTTAACTAAAGTTACAAAAAAACAGCTTTTTGTTTTTATCCAGTAACAAGTTTGTAATACACTAAATGTAATTAAATTAAAGTAAACCCCATTTATTAATACAATTGCAAGGATATATAAACAATTTGCTTTATTTGTGAGAAGAAAAGCAATGATCTGGTAACCTGTAATTGTAATGGATACTTGTTTACAAAACAAATGCAATATTGGCTGTATCGTAAAACAGATCTAATTAGCTAAAAGGAAACAGGAAGAATCTCCGCCAGTTTAGCAGCTGCGACAAATTTTCTCGAACGCAATCCGCGTTACACAGTTGGCTAATAAAACAGAGGCAGGCTTGTGTACTAAACCGGACAGATACCTTGCTAATTAAAGACTACCGTGTTTCACTTGCTTTTAAATCTGGTAAACAGCTAATTTTAAAACGGAGCTTTTTTTAGAGTTACTCGTACTTTTACGATCGCGCTGATATTTGATTCCAACAACCTTTCCGCGGTTCGCTGCTAATTTTAGGGTTACCCCCGCCGCTGCTTCGCAGGAGAAGGCGGGAAAGAGCTTGGCATTTTAATTTAATTCATAGGGTTTGCCGTTAATGTCACAGCGAACCCGCTTGACCATAAAGACCTTCGCAAAATTTTACCCAGAGTACACCTAAGCGAGACACTAACGACGACTTCACAACCATTTTAAACGAAAATAGATCCTCACAGACACGGATATAAATTTGTTGAATAAACAATTAGACACCTGAAACTACAGCACTATGCAATCTTAGATAACGAGATCGTAGAGGATTCCAAAGCTCTGCGCTAGAAAAGAGCACCTCTCTAAATCTCTAGCATTCCTGTCAACATTTCAGTTAGACGACTAGAAGGGCATGATTCAATTAGATTCTTTCAGGATTCCGGAACTGTGCGAAAAGAACGAGTACTGAATTACTGAACCGCTCGATTTCTGTTTTTTTTCTCTCTCACTATTTTTATTAAAGCACGTAATAAAGGTTTCAGACGAAAAAATCTCATTAGCTTTGTCGTTGTTTTAAGTGTTAGTAATCGTCAAATAAGATAAAAAAAAAAGTTTACTCGAGATATTAAATGAGTACAGGAAAAGCAGATTTCAAAGCGCCGATACACAAACAAACGTAATAATGGGATTATTAACAGCCCTAACTTTATAGAAACATTTTATAAAAATATTAAGCAGCTTTTCAGCAATTATTTTTGTATTTTAGCATCAATAAGTTAAACATTTTAATATATTCTGCACACTAAATATCACAATTTATCAAATAAACCCAAGATTACATATTACATTAAGTATTTCAATTTAAAGATTTAAAGATTTTATGTAGAGTAAAGTGCCCTAATATGGAACAGTTACCTATTATAGAATACATCAGTTTTATGACAATGAATAAGCGATATGTGTTGAAAAGTATATGTACCTATTTGTACATTGATCACACATTCCCAAATGTAAATTAGTTAAAAAATATTCACTAGATTACATAACAGTTTCAAATATAGTTTTGACGTGCTACTGAGTTTTTAGGCTAAATCTTTCAGTGCAAAATATTATATGCTAGGGTAAATGATAGGAGTATAAAATATTTTATTGCATGTTTATTTAGCATGAGCCTTTACATTTCAATTAAATAGACCAAAATTTTGATTGGGGCCATTTCATGTTTTACATATACCGATTTTTGAAATGTCACATTGATGCCTAATATGGAATACATAGAGAGGTGCCTTTTAATGAATATGATTATGGTCACTAAGTACAGCAATATGGGTTCAGTGTCAAAAGTGTCAGAAATGGGCAGACGAAAAATGTGCAAAATACCCAAAAAAACAATTCTATTGTCCTACCTGTAAAAAATTAATAAATTATCAACATTTAGTTCGAATGACACTTGAATTATAATTTAATTTACATAAATAATAACAGAGTTTTGGTTTGGTTTAAGTAATAACGTATATCAAAAAGAAATAAAATATTAATCTATGAATTTTTGTTTATTTTAATGTAAATTTCCTATATAATTCTATATTCCATATTAACAACCCCTAGTATTCCATATTAGGTTCCCCGGGAGCTTAATATGGAATAGGTAGTAGTAACATTAAAAAAAATAGCTATATAAGAAATATCTACCGTGATATCGTACCAGAATTCGAGTAATGTGTTGCGTATTCATGACAAATTCCTTACAATTTTTTTTTGCAAAATTTTGTTGAATAAAATAATGTGAATATTATTGCCGAATACAAAAAAGTATTCCATATTAGGGTACCTACTTTATTCTATTATTGCAGACTTAACCGCAGAAATGGATTAAAATCGAGTTAATGGGTGTGAGTATTGTTTAATGATATGTGTCACATAAATGTCACCGCGTCACAGAATTTTTATACAGGGTGTTTCATAAATATTGCGAAAAATTCATGTGGTAATTCCTTATCGAAAAGCGTTTAAAACTATAAATTTTCTTGGTAAATATTGTGTGCTAGCCTCCATAACGTTATATTTTTATTGGGCCAAGACAGTTTAAACAATTTGATTGTTTGCAATACACAAGCATCTTTTATAAGTCTCGTAAATTATTGAAACTACGCACTTTGCTTAGCAACAGGCGTTCCACAGCTAACGTTAGCAAGCAGGAGCCAAAAAGATAGCGAGACTCGTATTAAATAAGTTTACCTAATAACCGTTATTTCGCACAAGCATGGCGGATAAAGCAAGCGTTCATCCAATAACATATTTCACCCCGAACGAATTCAAAAAACATTCGACTGTTTCTACTTTTTTAAACTTTAGGCGAGAGGGTCGGACGACGAATTCGTTTTCCTTTCCGTAATGTCTTTACATGTTTCACGAGCATAACTTATTTAATTTTAAACCTCGGACGTTTTTATGTGTAGTAAATTTTACTCTCAACGTCTATAAATAACGCTAGATACAATATTTAATGTTCAACGAGAATATAGTTTCAGCGAAATTTTATTTCGACGCGCCAGTTATTTTTGATTATTGTTGTTACGAACAAATGTTCAGTGACATTTATTTGCGTTCGCACAATTTAAATAGAATATGTTATTTTCCATTGTTTGTTTTTCGATTATTTATTTCAACTGTTTTGTTGATGCGTTTATTTTTAACGTGCGGTGTAATTTGACTTGCGGTTAAAGTCGCTTTTTAAAAGTTTTGTTGGCACTATAACTTATTTCAGCATGGTGGCGTTCTTGTTGGGCTCCGAAATACAATCAATCCATAGTCTGTTGCGTGCACGGAGCATTTTCGCGGCACTGAAATGAATATTATAGAGCTATAAAATAGTTATAGAATGTTGCGGTACTGAAAATGCTGTTATAGCCAAACTAGGCCATTATTTAATGGTACTAAAGCAGCTCAATAAACAATTCTGCAAGACCATACCCTATAATTCAAGCAACATTGGGAATTTATGGCCGTTGCATATAGAACTTGCCCACTGTGCAAATGGAATATTCTATTTCATGGATGTGTTTGCTGCTTGAGCATTCCCAACTAAGAGAACCATTTAAACGCGAGTTGGTAGTACCTGAGCTTTGAAAAACAGATAATACATTTTTCTTTCCGTTAAAAAACTATTGGTTTTGCTAGAAATGTAATAAATTAACATGAACAACATAAAAAAACTATTGGTTTTGCTAGAAATGTAGAGTAAAGTGCCCTAATAAGGAATACTTTTTTGTATTTGCCAATAATATTCACATTTATTCAACAAAATTTTGCAAAAAAAATTGTAAGGAATTTGTAATGAATACGCAACACATTACTCGAATTCTGGTACGATATTACGGTAGATATTTCTTATACCTACAGCTATTTTTTTTAAATGTTACTACTATTCCATATTAAGCTCCCGGGGAACCTAATATGAAATACTAGGGGTTCTTAATATGGAATATAGAATTATATAGGAAATATACATTAAAGTAAACAACTGCTCATAGATTAATCTTTTATTTCTTTCTGATTTGCATTATTACCTAAACCAAACCAAAACTCTGTTATTTATGTAAATTAAATTATAATTCCAGTGTCATTCGAACTAAATGTTGATAATTTATTTATTTTTTACAGGTTGGACAATATAATTGTTTTTTTGGGTATTTTGCACATTTTTCGTCTGCCCATTTCTGACACTTTTGACATTGAACCCATATTGCTGTACTTAGTGACCATAATCATATTCATTAAAAGGCACCTCTATGTATTCCATATTAGGCATCAATGTGACATTTCAAAAATCGATATATGCAAAACATAAAATGGTCCCAATCAAAATTTTGGTCTATTTAATTGAAATGTAAAGGCTCATGCTAAATAAACATGCAATAAAATATTTTATATCATTTACCCTAGCATATAATATTTTGCACTGAAAGATTTAGCCTAAAAACTCAGTAGCACGTCAAAAATATATTTGAATCTGTTATGTAATCTAGTGAATATTTTTTTAACTATTTTACATTTGGGAATGTGTGAATAATGTACAAATATACTTTTCAACAGATATCGCTTATTCATTGTCATAAAACTGATGTATTCCATAATAGGTAACTGTTCCATGTTAGGGCACTTTACTCTAATAAATTAACATGAACAACATAACTTAACGATTTCAGACAAAAAAATCCTTACTTAAAAAATTAAGCAGAAAAGTTCCCTTTAAACTTAAGTTGACTACAGTGTAATTTGACTATTGAAGGTTTAAAAATAGTACACAGAGTATTACTTATGTCCGGTCCAATTGGCTAAACTTTAAACTAGCAATAAACGACAAAACGTCTAGCGAGCAGGATCTCGTTGAAGAAGATTAATCATACAATATGAATTAAAGGAAGAACAGCAAGTCAACGCACTCCAAACAAAGATGAGGACGACATGGCACAGATAAGGAAAATCACAACAACAAGGACGACAAAAAACTGAGAAAGGATAACACTAGCGAAGAAGACATAATACTGACCACGGCTAAGAACAAGGATAATGAATTGGAAACAAATAAAGATAAATAAATATACAAATAGTACACAAGAAAATAAGAGAGAAAAAAAGCAACAAATATTAAAAACGGATAAATATAGACTGCAACATGGAATGTTAAAACAAAGGAGGAACTCGGAGGAGAAAATATCATTCGACACATTAAAGCACAACGATTAATTGGGCAGGACACATCATAAGAAGGAATCCAACCGAAATGATCAGGAGGATAACACGATGGATCCCTATTTGGCCCAGGAACAAAAAAAGACCAACAAAAAGATGGAGAGACGCCCTGGAGAAAGATACAAAGACATTGAGAATAAATGACTGGAAATCGAAACGCAAAGTTATGAAAGAATGGAAGAAACTCTAAAAATCAGAGAGAGAGGATCGATCTACCTCCATAAATGGATTGAAATACGCCTGGGCGTTAGCCATAATCTTAAGGATTATACGGCTCAATGATGATAATGCTGCATTTTAACCTAGTTCTAAGTTTAACATAATTTAATCCCAGGTTTAGATTTTATGCAATTGAGCCAAGGACTTGGAATATTTGTTTGAGGACACCCTGTAGTACATCAAGGTCTGCAGTTTATTGAGCGAAATTAAATACTTTGACATGGTTTTAAATTCTTTTTTTTTTCGGTGGAAAAATATTACTTTGTTAAAGTCTTATTTTCAAAGGATAGATTAACTTGCTGAAACATAACAAATTTGGCTATACATTATTCTTCACTAGATAGGTCTTTATTTCTAAACAACAGCGGTCCATAATGTAAGTCTGGAATAAGCATAGTGTGTTAGTTAAGCAATTCACACCAAGTAATGAAAAAATTAAATACCGAACCAGTAAAATCGAGAATGTCAATTTGTACTCGCTAATGGGTATGTTTATGCGTTATAGCACGTTCGTAGTAAATTTAACTGTTGTTGATTTTTGTTAAAGAAGAGCACAAAATGGAGATAAACAATTTTTTATAGAAATTTAGCTATGTATGGTATTTGCAGCAAATATATTCTTTGGATTTACCTGCGTATACTGGTTTAATATTTTTATGATACTTTTTAATGGACGTACTTTTCCTACCACATCGTTCTGAGAATTAAATTTCTGTACGTGCTCCAGAATCACAATTTCTTATTACACTATGGCCGCGAATAAAAAAAAACTGTAAAGGCGAACATTCCTTATAGCGTTCGTTCGTTTTATTTCGTTTCACGGCATTCAGTTTGGTGGATGCTATATTTCGAAATGTTTGGTTTCTATTTAAGCCGTTGTGGTGCTGGAATTGCTTTCTCTGCTTTTAATACGAAACGTGGGCTTATTGAACACAAACATGTTACCTTTGTAATCCAGCAAATGGAGGGACATATTTTGAGAGGTATAATGGAACGCGTTTGAACGACCCGCGCGATTTAACGCCAAGAATACAACGTAAACGCTATTTTCTGATAAATTTGGTTCTTTTACGAGCGCCCATCACTCGATTGATGACGCAATGACGCGGGCATCCGCAATTAAAGCAAACGCGATTTGGTAACTGCGGATGGTTTCGCTGCGTTCATGCGGATTGATTATTCCGAAGAAACTTGAGCTTTTCTCAGTGGATTTGTTTTGAGATAACGCTCGAAGTGACCGTTTAATGTGTTAAACACGTAGTGTTTAAATAATCCAAACGATATTTGCTGCTTACACAGATCATGTGCAACACGCTATAATGGTTTCGTCTCTCATAAAAACTCGCAGCTTTGCTCCGATATGACAAACGTTTTATCTTTTAAAATAAACAAGTTACAACCAAAAAAGGTAAGCGTCATCTAGTTCCTGACGATTTTAGAAGAAATATACGCACGAATATCATAATTAAAGAATTCTGTGGCAAACTTAAAGCATATCAAAATTGAGCAAACTTTTGTTTTTAAGTATCTCAAAAAAAAAAAAAATTAGGCTGATGTGGACGTCAGTTTGAAATTTACGGAACTGCAAAATAGCCACTTGAAACAAAACCACGCTACAAAAGCCATCACGGTCCCGAATCCTAGCTGTCCCTTCGTTTATGCAAGATCATTTCTTACTTCGCGGATCGTGTCCGGCTAGCAGCATGACTGTATGGGATCAGCCCGCTAGGATAGGGCAGTAGGAGTGGAAATGGAGAGCTGGTTGCACGTCAGGGGGAACTACGAGCCACAATGTATCGGATTTATGTAGTACAGCCTGACAAATGACCCACAATTTACTTGCTAGGGCCTGTTGTATTCTATATTCACTCCTTAATATAGAGTTTTCTATACGCAGAGTTCGTTTACAAAACGGAAACTGAAGCAACAACATTTATTTATGCATTTTACATGATAAATCCTAAAATGGTTTTAAAAAAAATAAAGGAACAACAAACCACCAATCTCCAAAAAATTGATAGTAAAGAATAACAGAAATATTAGGTCAACTACACAGGCAATGAAAAATGACACGAGAAAAAAAAATAAGAAAAGATAACAAGAGGACATCGGAAATGGCACAAGCAATGAAAAAGGACTTGCGAAAGGAAATAAAAAGAAAAGAGGAAACACAAAAAGAACTCAACTCCAGAAAAAACGCCAGAAAAGAAAAGATGCCTTACACCCCCGTGAGGGTAGATAGGCCATGGATTAAGTGAGTGTCAATACTATGCTTTTTATCGATATTTGCCTAACTTTATTTCAGTTACTCAGATTTCAGAAAATCAGTAAATGAAAAAAACAAATTCGGCATTTGTTCCATTTTTACTTAAATGATAAAAAAAACTGAAACATAATACGACTCTTTAAAACTTTATATTCCTTGTGCAAATTAACGTTACATTTATGTATTGTAAACACCGCTGAATGCCGTCAGGTGGAGTAACTGATGAGTGGCGATAACATTCCAACTCTTTTCAGATATATTAAACAACGGACTTGGTAGTAATGGAAAATATTCAAACCCCTAAATCTTATTAAATTTATTGGGCTTTAGAACCAAACCGCACAAGCAAAGTTTAAACACGGAAAACTTTACAAGAACCCGCACAGATGTGGCGTATGCTTATGAGATTTACGGCCTAAATTACAACTTAAGTTTGAATCAGTGAACAGAAATTCGAAAAGGGTGGAAGAAAAAGAAATTATGGCAAAAAGTGGGTAAGTATAACGGACCCGACGCTCGCGGACAACCAATTATGACTAAAGAACTATTACGTCGCGTTGTTTGGTGTAATTCGTTAAACGAACCTTTGCTGTAATCATTTGAAAGTACAAAACCATTTATTTTAACAACGAACTTGAAAATTTTGCAATAAAATCATTACATAACAGAGATGCATCATAAAACAATAAATTAATGAAAAATATATGCAAAATTTAGAGTTAAACAAGGATAAAAAATGAAGGTTAGATTAGATATAAAGAGTAAAAACCAAGAAGACGCTTAGCAATGAGAAATGTGATTCTGTTGAATACAAAACTATTTACTAAATTATGTTCAAGTCATTTGATGATTACAACAATATACAGGGTGTCTCCGTTATCGACGCAAATATTTTAAGTTGATAAAGGACCTTTTTTAAAGAAAAAATGTCAAGTAAAACTTTTTCCTAAAATCAAATGCTAAGCAGATATCAACAGTTACTTGAGTTTTTTACACTTCTTCATTTAAAAGGCTCTGTCGCCGAAAATATCAATTTTATGGTAAAATACCTCGAAGCTTTTTAATAGAGCATGAAATTCTCTACAAAATTGGTTTGAAACGTTTTTTGTCTATAGGCAATGGTTAAAAGTTATAAAGCAGTTTGTACAAAAAATTGTTAAAAATGTAATTGTTTCTTAGACTTTGCAACCGCTGTATCTTTAAAACGCAAGGTTATACAAAAAAACGGACAACTTATTCCCGATAGCAAATTTTATGGGCTACAACTTTAGTCCGAGGAAAGTTTCGGAAAATCAAACGGATTTTCCGGAAAAGCTGAAAATAAGGAACAGAGTGTAAAAATAAAATTTAGAGAAATAATGTTTTGCACTTAAAATTGCCATAGCATAGAAACTATTCACATTATGTATATCGTCATCAGTTTCAAGGGTTTCTATAAAGTATGAAATTCTTAAGAAAACCACACCTAATCTTTTTATTTTAAGGAGCTAACGAACAATTTTTTTGTGAACAGATTGATTCTAGATACGCTAAATCACATATTTGCACCCCAACGGTGATAATTTAAAATAAATTGTTTACTGTAAACAAACTTATACATAAACATTTTTTGCTTTCGTAAAATATTTTAAACATTTTTTTACTTACACAATTAGCAACTCCTTATTATCGTAATGGCATTGAAAGCTATGATTAAAATTTGTTAATATACAAATTTCAGTTTTAACAATAACGATGAGAACAATGATTGCGATTTTAAATATCTCTAAAAAGGAAAATTCGTCCGAAGATCATAACCAGGAAACAGCGAACAAGTTATAATGTAAATTGGAAGTTATTTTCCTTTTTATCTCTTCAATTTTCACCCCAGGCAAACATTTATTTTAGAGCTCAAATTTGCGGAGGTCATTTTTCGCGTGACACATCGACCTTTTGACTGCTGATTTTTCCGGTCTCGTTCGATTGGGCGCCGACGTAGATTTCGCAAAAAAACAGCGATATGGCAGTTTGAATAATGCGGGGGATCCAATGACAATCGGGTTCTGTCTATCTGCGACACTGAGATATCATTTCTCGGCGTTTTTGTCGTCAGCGTAACCCAAACAAAGTGGACAATTTTTCAGTTCCAGATATTTACACCTATATCTTCTTGCGAACTGCCCTGTAGGCTGACTTTGTGCAAAGTAAATTATGATGTCTTTGCACTCTATACAAAACATTCTTGAAACTTTTTCTTTGAGTATCTTGAGAAATTGTTTGGATTTTGTTAGATATGTATTTAATAACTCTACACTGAACTTCAGCGTTCCTAATTGAGCGAAAAAGTGTGTTTGAAAATTAAACTTTGCTTAATTGGATTAATACTTATAATACACACACACTGATTCTCAAAAGTGGAAATTTTTTATTTTGCCTATGACTTTTTTGCGTATTTTAAGCTTACATATTAGCAAGGTTTAAGTCAGAGCTTAAAAGCAAAAAATTAATAACATATGGAACAAACCTTTTATTAACAAACGTAAAAAACTGATCGTGGTAACTAACGAACAAGGCACTGTCTAGCGATAAAAAATTCGACAACATAAAATCATTCATAAATAATGCAAAAAAGCATTTATCTAGACGTCCCTCGCGAATAACAGGGATTGAAATATCAATCTAATGTCAACGGTTATAAATGATATATTATTCCGACAGCTCGTTACGATGGGCTAATTTATAACAACACGCGTGGCACAAGTCAGGGATGCCACCTGAACAAAATATGTCAGTTAGTCGTTGCAACTGATGGAGAATAATGGACCCCATAAGCTGTTCCCAAAAATAAACAATTACACATAGAGTTGGGGTGAGAAACGATCAATTTGATGTTAATTTTAAAATAATAATTCAATCCGATACGGTTCGAAGCGTACGCCAGGTGCGCGTACTTCACCACACTTACAAGCGTAGGGAATAATTTTGATTTAATTGGCGCAATAAATTATGTAAAATCGACTCACAAATCAACAATAACCAACAAAAATTTTAACTATAATTACAAAAACAATTATTGATCCATAAGATTTCTATCGATAGAGTGCCACAGGAAAAGATCTGGAGGATATTGAAACAAAGTCGAGTGGGAGGAGGATTGTTAAACGCCATCAAGAGTTGAGTGGTAGAAATTATGTGCGAACCCATAACAGCAGTTCCCAAGAATTTCTAACAACAGTGGGAGTAAGACAAGGAGGCACATTAAGTCCACTGCTCTTTATAATTCTTACGGATAAAATAATTAAAGAATGCAAGCAAAACACAATGAAAGCCTACTGGGGTTGGAATAAACTAAAACCAATATCCTTAACAGAACTAGCCTTTGCTGATGATGTGGTGCTATTAGCTAAACGCGAAAAGGACTTGCAATTCAATGTAGACGTATGGACAGATACATTAAGTAGATATAATATGAATGTTAATATAACAAAGACAAAGGCTATGGTTATAGCGAAAAATCATGCACCAGTTACAACTACGCTAGATCAAAAAAAGATGGAGCAGGTAGCGAATTTTAAATATCTAGGAACAATAATTGCAGAGAGTGGTAAATTGGAGGAAGATCTGAATAAAAGAATAGCGGAAGCGATGAAATTTTACTACGCTCCTAAAAATGTTTGATAAGCAAGAAGGAGATATCAAAAGAACGAAGACGCGAGTTTTTAATGCAGTGTACGTACCCATTCTCACGTACAGTTCAGAAACTTGGACGCTAACACAAAAACAAAGAATACAGACACAGGAAATGATATTTCTGGGAAGAATAGAGGGATGTAGACTGATCAATAAAATCAGTACCGAAAAATTTTGAAAAATCTAGGAGTAACAGTTATTAAGATGAAGATGAATCAATTAAGATGGCTTGGTCATCTACTACGCATGCCAGAGAGTAGATACGCGAAAACAAATAGAGGAAGACCAAGAATAAAATGGAAAAAAAAAGTTAGGCAGAGAATAGGAGAAAAAAGCGTCAGCTATAGAGATGTGCCACAATTAGCAAATGATAGACAGGGATGGAAAAAGATAATCAAGAACTAGGAAAATATACCTTGACACCGAAAGGTACTAGAAGACCTGAAGAAGAAGAAGAAGAAGAAGAAGAAGAAGAAGAAGAAGAAGAAGAAGGAGGAGAAGGAGAAGGAGAAGGAGGAGAAGGAGAAGGAGAAGGAGAAGGAGAAGGAGAAGGAGAAGGAGAAGGAGAAGGAGAAGGAGAAGGAGAAGGAGAAGGAGAAGGAGAAGGAGAAGGAGAAGGAGAAGGAGAAGGAGAAGGAGAAGGAGAAGGAGAAGGAGAAGGAGAAGGAGAAGGAGAAGGAAAAGGAGAAGGAGAATAAAGTAAAAATTCGATGAATATAAGTTTACCGTCCGTGCAAAACGATTATATCGACAACGTCCTGTACATATGTATGTGTATGTGTACCTAATAAACTAGTAGGATTTATAGCTTTAGGAAGAACATTAACACAGAAAATGCTCGATAAAATAAAAAAGAACAAAAGTTATATCTCGACGTACTCCGATATGTTCCCTCTCCGATTTATTTGTAAAACGTTTATACAAGTTGGCTTTGCCACATGACATGGAGCAAATATTCCCAGACGCAATTATCTATTCATCCGTTTCCTTCGAATGCAACATACATTTGACTAAAAATACAGCGGATTACGCTCCATGTGCGCCGCATAAATATAATCGCATATAGATTTAAGGGGACGCCAGAATTATAAAACACCTTTATACTCGCGATGTTGCCTTTTCCATCAAAAAACGGAAATTGTGTACAGCTTCAGACAATGGAGAAGCGAGCGGATGTTCGCTCTATCGGCTTCCGATTCCTGCTTGACCTGTCAGCGCTGTCAACATTTGATAATCTCAACCAGCGACACCGAAATAGCCATTATATATAAAAACTTGGAAACTCATAGAGGGCTGAAAATTCGAGGATTATACTTCTCAAAGACAGTTTTCATTAGCTAAATATCTGATTAAAGATAATTGATTGCATTTTTAATCGACTCGGGTTATAAAACTAAGCTCCTATTAGGCGTTTCGGGTTTGAGAGGGATTTTAGGGGATATTAAATTCCGACGGAAAATTTGTCGGATAACTTTCTTAATTTGCTCCTCGCGGATGACTTGTTGTATAAGCTCCATTACGGAGAGGAAAATAAAATTTTTATTATTATCCTTCTCTACAATTACTTCAAAACTACGCGAGCTAATGATACCTACTTTTTTCCGTTCTGTACCGAAAAGAGCGCAAAGAAACGGCGTTGTTTAAAAATTGAAGCTAATACCATTACGGTAAAAGGATTAATAAATTAATTACGCAAGGAAATTGAATCGCTACCTGTAAATATTTAAGGCGATCGGCTTTTGCCATGTACACTTCAAGCCAATACAAACGGCATTACATTCGGTTTATAAGAATAAAATAAAATTGCGAACACGGTCTTGAAGCACATCGCGTGAGTAATAATCGATATTTTTCTCCCACATACAGGGTGTGTATAAATTGGCGGAAGCGCTACACGTGACCATGTTCCTCGTAAAAGTCGAACTCGAAAATCTTAAAACAAAAATGTTGTACCACGTGTCTGCAAGAGGTCCTCAAAGTTTTGACACAGTCCTTTAATAAGCGTCATTACTTAATATTTGTTACCGAAAAAGCTCCGATTTGGAATAAAAATAAATTTTTTTCGTAGATAATTTTTTCCTTTCAAAAATTAGTGTTGAAAATATGTTAATCACTGATTTGAACGAAAATAATGCATATGGCAACATTGTCATTAGCTGTCATCTGTGTTTTTCTCGTAATTATTTCTAGTTTGTATAAGTCATTGTGTGCTGCATTTTTATTAGTTGTGTTTCTGTTTTGTTCATTAGCTATTGTGTTTATCCATTCATTCATTCATTTATTCATTATGGATTTCACGTTTAATAAGTACGCTGATATGTACCGACATGGCATAAGTTTCTGTAATGGAAATGCAGCCATTGCTAAAGAAGAATATCGAGTGCGTTTTCCAAACTGGAGACATCCTTCGGAAAATGTATTTCGAAGGTGTTCGTAAAAATGGTTCGGTTGTTCCAAGAAAGATCAACGCTGGTCGACTAAGAGAAAGGCGCACAGTACAATTGGAAGATAACATTTTGAACGCAATACAAGAAGATCCCTCCATAAGCCAGTTGGCTGAAACATTAAATATCCCCAGCAACAGGACGGTTCATTTAGTTCTACAACAAAACCTATTGTATCCATATCATGCCTCCAAAGTTCAGCCCCTTTATAAAGATGATAACATACCTCGATTGAATTTATGCAACACTATTTTAAACAGAATTCGTGAGGATGGCGGCTTCTTGAGACGTATTATTTGGAGCGTCGAGTGCATGTTTACTGGATGATGCGTTTAATTATTACTAAGCACTATTGGGCTGATGAAAATTTCGTGAATGTGGTCAACAAAGAAGGTTTTCTGTTAATGTTTGACTGGGCAGGGTTATTGGACCGATACCTTCCAAACCGTCTTGATGCTGTTGAATACCTCAACGTTTTGGAACAAGTCATTGACGATATGCCGTTGAGCAAACAACCTCCTGCTCATTTTCCCCGAAATGTAAGAGAGCGGTTGGAGGAAAACTTTCCAAACAAATGGATTGGTCGTGGCGGTCCCACTCACGGCCTGTGAGATCTCCCGATCTCAATCCATTAGATTTTCTTGTTTGGGGCTTTATTTATTAAACAAAAAGTTAAGCAACGCTTCCGCCAAATGCCGAAGAAGCTAGAAACAGAATTAATACGGCGGTTTTACAAACAACACCAGGAAAACTGGAGCTAGTAATGCAGAAGATGCCTGAAAGATTGCAGCTATGTTTACGAACTGAAGGCTTTCAGTTCGAACAAATATTATAAATACCTAAGCTGATAAAAAATGTCCAAAAGCAAATCCATGGATGCAATGTTACCAAGTTTTAGTTTTTTTAATGGTTCCTTAGGCCATAGGAACCACCATAGGAAGCCATGGTACAACATTTTTGTATTAAGATTTTCGAATTTTACGAAGAACATCGGCACGTGTAGCGCTTCCGCCAATTTATACACACCCTGTATGTTTACTATTACTTTAGCAATAATAAACAAAAGTTTTCCTTTCGTGGTTTTATATTATATAAAATACCAATAAATTCAAAAATTATACTGAGGTCCAATAAATTCATCGTAAAGATTAAATTTAACATATTTTATTCATTAATAATTCTATGCTTTTAACAGCAACTATTCGAAGATAATATTTTTCCATGGGAGTGGTTAATATTAAATTTGTATCTTATTTATTGTATGTGCCAGCGAATGACATTATTAAACATGTAAAGTACCTGAGTGTTGCTACACTTATGTTGTCACTTTGTCGGTCCAAATTTTTTAGACGTCAATAAAAAAGTATAGGGAAAGTTATTCTGCCTTTCATAAATGTCAGTAAATCAAGAATATCGAAAATAAAGACGATACGAACATTGCTTTATTTTGCATTTCTCTTTTTATAATGCTTGACGCGAACGCTGCTGTAATATCTTTAATCGAAGTAGGCCGACATTTTTCCCGGCGAACCCGAAAACGCCAATATTGTGATACAGATCTGAGTTCCAGTATTTTTCCAGTGTGCAGCCGGTATGTTTTTATGATCGCACATTGAAAACGGACGCAAGGCAGTGTAGTGAACAGTACGTCTTCGGTATCGTTAAATTTAAAATTAATTTATAGATGAAAGCGTTAATTCTGTTTCGCGCTATCGTGTTGCAGGCAATAAACCGTATATTAATTCGGAACAGACAACGGCAGAATTCCGAAGAACAAGAGAGAAAACTTAATAAAGACCAAACTTGGAGCAATCGTCTGAACTACGGCACGGGTCAAAATGGCCATTCCGGCATTCGAGATTGCCGCAGCAGGTGGACTCTGGGGGACTCCCGGGATGACTTCGAACATTCGGAACCCTCCTGCAATTGTCTACATTCCTTAGCGCGATGCACTCCATTATGGCAATACCTGCCGAGCCACGCAATACATGCGATGCGGTGCGAAATTAACCGCGTTGTGGAACTTGGGCGCTTATGCGGCCGTATTGTTGGACGGATGAGAATAATTTAGCATAATTATGTTAGGAACTCGGTTGAGCATTGATTAACAAAAACGTAAAAGATATATTAGAAGCGCGAAAGTATTGCATGGAAGTTAACTTGCATGTGCTAAAGCTCCAACAATTTTACATAAATTGGTATTTAAGACAGACGATAAATCAAGGCGCAGCCGAACGTCAAATTATGCACTTACTTTGTCAGATCTGACCTACTTTAAAAACAAAAATTTGTATGCTCCATTGTTCATCATTATTTTCTGTTTTATAAGGCTATGTTAATTTATATTTAAAATTGGTGATCAGAACAAAGAAATAATAGTAACTTCCGGTACAGACAAGAGAATGTATTTCTTTTAGATTTTAACAATAAAATGTTACAGCGATTTTCAAAAATCGTAATTTCCGATTTTTCCAAATTTTCTCGGATACCGTTTGAGATATTTCCAATTTCTCTTTGGATTATTAATAACCACCAAATTTAGCAAGTTTGCCAAATTTAAACCTATACTCTAGCTATTATAATAAGCGAAATCCCCATGCTTAACCCATTAAGGCCTAGGTACATTATTTTTTATTTTTTTTTGTTTTTTTTTTTTAAAGATATTTTAGTAACTTACTTCTATGGTCTATATGAGCATATTACAATAATTTTTTTTTTGTCAGAATAATAGTTGCGGAGATATAGGCCATCCTCATATGAGGACGCTGGCCGCTGAGAGTACTTGCGATAGCCGATAACGATGTATAACAAATATAACAACATTGAGCTTTAGAGAGTTCGCTGTTCCAGTAAGTGTTAGTTGCAGAAGTAACTGGTAAGCACATAGGTCAACCATGTGCCAACCGTGCTCCTTTTTTCAAATATGTCACAGCTATTTGTCTTCGAAAATCCTTGATGGATATTGAGATACTGCCGTGCACTAGTTTGTACAAAAGCCATGCCTATCAAACGGGTAAACAAAGGCCAATCCCATTTTTTTTATACCTCTGATAGAAATGGTATGTTTTTCTAATAGCCAGTCATGGTGATCCACCCCTCCCATAAATTTGTTGTAAGCTTGAATGGCCGCAGGTTGCTGAACGTTTATAGTTGTTTTTTGTTCGCGACTCTAACGCTGGACCTTTCACCGTTGGCTTTACTTTATCAAAATTGGTTGCTAGTGTTACTGAATTGTTATCATTCCATCTTATTATTAGAATTTCATTTTTTTTTTTATCGAATTGATAGTCTATAAATCCTCTAGCTTGTTTTTGCATTTCTTTAGGTGTTATAAGAGTACATTTTGCAAATCTATTATCCCTTATTGTTCCGCTGCGCAATTTTTTTTCTCCCTTAGATATATTTAGATAGAGTTGGTCATCATCTATAATTCTATACCTTATTCGTCGGTTAGTTCATCTACTTCTGGCGGTAAAGCAACAATCTCACATTCTATTTCTTCAGAGATAAGATATTCAAATGCTTCTTGGACAGTTTTGAATATATTTTTATTCATATTTTTTGTGGGTTGAAAAATACGATGCAAGATCAAAATATACATGTAAGCACTATAAGTCATTCAAATATTTTAGCACAAACATGTACACTGCAATAAAAGTGTCCTCAAAATATAAAGCTCTAATTTAAAAAGATGTTACAATGCCCAGCGTCCTCATTTGAGGACAAGGAGATTAGAGGGTGTATAATTTAAAAATAATATAAACAGACTATGCAAAATGTGTCTTAATATAATTTAGCATCGTTTTTGATTATAACTATAACAAAAATAGTCACTTACTTAAAGTTTTGAGACTTGAAAAAGAAAAACGTAACGAACGGTATCCGACTACTTAAAATCGGTCTGATTTGAACCAGTGCTGCTCAACAAGTATTCAAACTAAATGTATCTAATATGATTACCTGTCATCGTTGGTACGAATAAAATGAAAAGTAATAGAAATTACGAAGAAAAAAACAGTTTTGGAGTAAATATATGCTTGTCCTCAAAAGAGGACGCTGGGCGCTAATGGGTTAAACTCGAATTTCAATCACCCTGTATTTCATCGTAAAAAAATATTTGAACGTCGTTCAATAAAGAATTCTCAACGATTTACAAAAATATAAGGTTTATGGAGGGTTTCCTGTTAAAAATAACAACGTTATAGGGGTGCAACAGTTAAACCCGGTATGCAAACGTCCTTACAAAGCATAAAATTCACAGCGTCAACTTAATTTTTAACTATTTTAAAATATCGATCTCTACGTGTTAAACTTGTGATTCTTTTCAGAAAAAAGGCAATAAAATATAATCGCACTCGGTTAAAAACAAAAGCCATTTTGATGAGCTATTTACAGTTAATCCCTAGTCACAATAACATAAACCAGACAATTGTACTACAGTTGTTTCAGATTTTAGATTACTAATTACTTCCGTGCAGTTTAATAAAATAGAAATGCTGGAGACAATTGTACAAAACAACAAGATAGAAGCCTGCACAAAACGTGATAATGACAGCGATAAATTGGTTTGCAAATAAGGGTGCATTGAATAAGGAAAACTGAAAATAGAGACGGCGGTAACACTAGACAAAAAAAGATAAACACTTAAAATCGACCGGTTTAAAACTCTACTGACAAGGGGATGTGTTTTTTCAACAAAAAAATAACGCAAATAAACCTTGTACACAAATAAAAGGTTTAATGTAGGGTCCTTTATAGCGAGGGAGTTAAGAAACAAGGTCAGAATCGCAGATTAAATCTTTGTATGTATAATAGACGCAAACAACTTCAGTGTGAACGCTTTTAGAAATAAAAGGCATTGATAAAAACGAAAGTCTACGCTCCTGATCCACTCTGATGAAAATGAAAAATGCCAGCCAGCACTTGATGGAGAGAAGAGAAAATAAATTTAACCCTGCAACAGGTTGGCAGGAGGCTGAAGTGGCGACAAAAAGTTCCATGTTTGTTACCATGGAGATCATAACCGAGTCCTTTACTCTCACCACACAATCGTAATCTCCCTGCACAAGCATATTATAAAAAGTACCTACGTGTCACAATTACAAAGCGTCGCTGACGAGGGTAAACCGGATATGACTATTTGAAACTGTATGCGAATTAAGGGTAGAAAAACGTTTCCATTAAAACGCAAACTTTAAAACAGCGCACTTTTAATTGCATATGATTATTCTTTTATTCTAATAATTTCACAATTACATTCAGCGACCGGCATTAAAAAATAATGAGGCAATTAATTGTCTTTAACTCATTTCAAATATAAAGTAATTGAAATAATTTTGGATCATTATTAGGATTATGTTTAGGAATTCAAATTATTACTGGTCTATTTTTAGCTTAAGATACTATTAGGTACATTTAAGCAATATTATAATAAACTTGTGAAACTGTACATTTATCAACAATATATAAAAGACTAAAAATACCTATATTAATACAGATTTTCGCAGCACAAGTTCGTGCGCGTTCTTTTGTTGTTAGTTAAGTTAAACAACTACAACACAAGTAACACAATAATTATGTAATGAATGCAATTAAATGTTTTAAAAATTTTAAGTTAAATCCTTTGAGAGTTTTTAATTCACAAAGACATTTCAAGAACTAAAACTTAATGAAATGTCGTTTTAATCAAGAACGGTATACAAATTAGCGGATGGTCTTTAGTTTAAATAAATCTTTCAAGAATATTCCACTCATAACATAAGTAACCAATCAAAACATACTATTCAGCCAATAAGACACGACTCTCGCTGAAGACACCGCAAGTTGAGGTGTCTCAGCGAAAACACCATGACTAGGTCTATTTTTCACAGTAGGCCTCCTTATTTACGTTTAGTTACACATAAACATGTCAATTAAATTTGTCAAAATGACTACAAGCGGTCGTTTTTCTTCGTTTAATTAAAAAATAATGTTGTTAAAATAAATATAATACCTAACTTATTTACCTATCTGTGATTTAATAAATTAATTAACAAATATATATATTTTTTTAATTCGCGGAATATTCATTCGAATACCACTTGTGGTAAAGATTTTTTAAAGAAAATACTTCCGTTTTCCATGTAGACTTGTTCCAAAATATCACTCGAGCAAATTTCATCTAAAAATACCCCTCCAGCTGCGCTGTCGGGGTATTTTTGTTGCAATTTGCTTTCGTGATATTTCAACTGGAACAAGTTTCCATGGAAACCCAAAAGTATTTTCAAAAAAATCTTCACCAGTAGTGGTATTACATACGATAATTTTCTAAACCTAATCCCATCTCTTGTTTAGACTTTTTAGCTTCAACTACCACGAGCTCAAACGTTAAACAACGTTCCAAAAAGGTTTGTCTTTCATGAAGGACAACCTGACCTTAAAATGCTAGAATAAGTAAATGATGTTTTGTAACATTCTTGCAAAATGGTTTGATTCATTAACCTACAAATTCACTTTCGTGTATTTTTCTCAGCGATTGAAATATCCCCCAGTTATTTTATTGGTATTGGTCCTTTACTGATAAAGAAGACTTGATGTTATCGTGAAATGCTTTAGACTTTCCCATTATATTATCAATAAAGTATTAATTATTCACGGCGTTTTTGTTTCTTCCAACTGCCGCATTTAAATTTGATACGTAGCTGAAACAAAAGCGAACACCTGAAACAAAGCACATTGTTAAACGCAGCTTGCGTGTGACCTTTGTTTTGATCTAGTCAAAAGTTAATAACGACTAATTGTCTTAAACTTCTGTTTGATTATACGCTAGCTCGTTAACACGGAGTTTATTTGATTAACTTAAATAGATTTTTTTGTATCTGCATCTGATGTTATCGAATTTAAATACCTGCGCCATCTGAGAATTGTGCCAGCTCACAGTATAGTACAATAATATTGACTTTTATTTTCTTATAATTACACAAAAAAGCATTTAAAAGATTGGCTTAGTCAAAATGTTGCAACAAAAGTACAACATTCGGTAATTGCATACTTCCTAGACTTTTTAGTCGAAAATCTTGATACAAAAATGTTGTACAATGCTTCCTATGACCTTAAGAACCATTTAAAGAAGATGTGGCAACATTGCATACATTGATTCACGTTTGGACATTTTTTTATCAGCAATTTTTACTTAGGCGTTTACAATTTTAGTTCGAACTGAAAGCCTTCAGTTCGGAAACATAGCTGCAAACTTTTGGGTATCGTAAAACACAAACTAGAAATAATTACGAGAAAAACAGAGATGACAGCTCGACAATGTTGCCATATGTATTATTTTCATTCAAATCAGTGATTTACATATTTTCAACACCAATTTTTGAAAGGAAGAACACAATATCTAGGAAAAAATACTATTCGAAATTTATTTTTCTTCCAAATTGCAGCTTTTTCATTTGCAAGTATTAAATAATAACGCTTATTAAAGGACTAAATGTCAAAACTTTGAGGACCTCTTGCAGACACAGCAAGCATGGTACAACATTTTCGTATTAAGATTTTCGATTTAGAATTTTACGAAGAACATCGCCACGTGTAGCGGTTCCGCCAATTTTTACACACCCTGTATAGGTACACTTATTAGAAATGTTTAGTGGCAAACGCACATGCCTCTATAAAAATTTATTAAGCTGTTTGAGTTTTGTCGCCTGTACTTCATATCACCTTATTACCGGTTCGCAGAATTTTGCAGTCGAAAAAGAGTGCTTCATATATTTTTGTTTTTATTCCTATTCAGTTGTTTGTATAACATTTGTATGGAAATTTATATTTGCGAACGCCTTGATTAACGGTTGAACCCGTGATGCTCTTTATAATCAGGTTCCGCTATACATAACCCATAAAATCTAAATATAAACCAAGTTAATTGGGCCCATAATATACTTATGGTCGTACACTGTTTATTACGGTCAGCTGTATTGTCTTTAATTATTTTAGCGATAAGTAGGCTTTAAAACTAATACATTTTTGAGGCTGTAAAATGCTTTTGCAAACATGAATATCGATGTTGAACGTGGCCAACAAAGCATCGCCAGACAATGGGTCGGCTAAAGGGTTTCACGTTGTTAGTTTACGACTTGTGCAGAATGCTTGGTACGTTAAGCGAATAAAGTACATAATTTGCCACATTAAAACAACAGTTGTTACACTGAAACTGCGAAAATTGCTTGTCTAATAGCGCTGAAACTCTTTACTATATGTAATTTATTATTATCTTCTCCACCACATCTACGGCCGCATAAATGACCGTTGCCCTGTTAGTAAATCTTTAAAATCGTTATTCTTTTTCTTTTACAGATGTACTTATTTATTTATATTTGTTGAGAAAAAAACGCATTTGCTGCTCATTACTTTAAAGCAAGTTTTTTTTAACAATTAACATTAAAGTATCCCTGATTGCATAGCTACAAGAGTTAGTTATGAACAGCGCATGCGTGTAAAAATCCCAGCAAGAGTTCGTCCCTTCGTTCATGGACTATTTTGAACGTCCGCAAACCTGCACAGGGTAGGCAAACTTGGATGTTTTCATAGGGAATCTCGGTAACTATAAGAGGTATCAAAAAACGGACCCCGTATCCTCGATCTCTTTTTTCGAGAAAAAGTTAATGGTGAAAACTTGTGACCATGGGGAAAAAATAACTCGACAATTTACGTACTTGCAATTCATACAGCTCAACTGGCAATTGTTAAATGTCCTCTGAGGTTGCATTTAGTAAATTGTCATCTTAAATTACTCTCAAGATTGTACCGAAGGAAATAAAACACAATCGGCAAGAGTATTGTGAATGTACTTCCTGTGGAACCTAATCACAACCACTCAGAGGTAAGGACCAAAGCCCTGCAGTAGTTACTATGGTTACTTATTGATATTTGTGCTAAGATTAACCGTGCGCTGGCAGTGAACAGATTATAATGGAATTTTCGTGTTAAAGTGTTGTGTGGAGTACACGCAGTTTGCTTCGCTTTGTTATTTATTAGGGACTCGGTATAATTGACGTCATTTAGGCGGTAAGTGGTTTTTCAGAGATTTTCTTTATACTTTATTGTTACTGCGATCAAATTTAGAATTCCCTCAACAAGAGGGCAAACGCGACTAACAATTCAGAACGAAACACGGCACGGTAATGGATACATGAATATTTATAAAGATTTAAACTCTCCCAGGACGCTTTCGCTTCATATTTTAATTGACTCGTGTCACTGTTTGTTAAAAGTTTCTTGAAAAAAAATCGAAATAGGTTAATCAAAACTGATAGTTGAGAAAATCGAGTTTCCAAATTTCTCACAACTGTTATTTTAAGACGGGCAATCAACTTGTCAACCTTGTACGTTAACTCACTTTATTTACAACATTAAATAACGAATAATTTTTAACCAACAACTCTGAAGATGTCCCCGATAAAGGAGGACGAAACGTCGGTTATAAAGAATAACATTCGACATGGTTCCAACCCGGAAACAACTTATATACATTGGACATCGTCCGCGGAAGCCTACAAAATAGATTAACGAATAATTTATTTTTTCCATCGCTCTTTTACATAAAGTTGCAATCCTATAATATTGATATTGCTGCTTGATTTGTCTTTAGTTGGCGTTACTAGGAGTTTTGTTGCGACCCATGATAAAGGCGGGCACGAAATGACGTATCGTATGCTATTAATATTATTTTATTGGCGTTTAACGATACGGAAGATTTTCACAACGCGAAAGCGTCCATATTTCGGACCACATTAGACAGAAACCAGAACCGCATTGAGTTATTGTTACCGTTTGTGGTATCGCACTGTTACAGTTCAAAGCTCGTAAGTGGTACTCGGAATTGCCTTTTAATAATTGTCTCTCTGTAATAAACGAACGTATTTCAGTTTTGTAGCAACGTTTTGTACACGAGATACAAACTAAAAGGAACGCTGCAAAAATTCATCGGCCAATTTAAACGAGTAAAAATTAAATGCTCGAAATATATTAATGTTTTTTCTTAATTGATGTTTGTGTCTATAAAAAAGTGCAATAGCTATAAAACATAATTTTTGCTATAAAAATAATAAGTTTGCTTTAAAACTTAAGAAACACTTTACATAATAAATAAAGACTATAAAAGCAATGAAATTTGTTTGAAAAAATTGAAAAATCCGTGAATATTTTTATTTTTGCTACAAAAAATTTGAGCTCAGGTTAGTTTAGATTGGGTTAGGTCAGGTTTTCAAGCACTCTGGTAATACCATTCTTTAAGGAGCTAAAGACGAATCTAAAATCTTCTGTTGTTTCTGAACTACAAACTGCAATTCCAAAACCGTGAAAAGATCACTTGTACCCCTCACAAGGAACGAAAATCCGTGCCAATTTAGTTTACATGGTGCATCTGCATGTATATGTTCAGACAGTAATATATGTTGTAAAAGCCTACGCGAGCGCGTATTTCCACGAGTGCGTAATTGCTTTACAACTCGTGTTATGTAGCGTACTTTTTCTACGATCACATAATACCTAGTCCAGTTTACTTCTAGTAACCAATATAATTTGAAAAAATTACCTTACCTAGAAATGACAATAGAGGATTTTTGATTTAACACCGTACAGCAGCTTACCTAAAAACAAAAATACAAATTAAACAGAGTTCAGTGTTTTCAAAACAAATTTAATATAAATGTTACTTAAGACGAGCAATGTAAATATTATAGTATGGTATATAGTACATAACATGAGTTGTAAGAACCATATTACGCATGAGTGGAAAAGTTACGCGAGTGCGTATCTCCACGAGTGCGTAATTGCTTTACAACTCGTGTTATGTAGCTTACTTTTTCTACGATCACATAATATCTACGATTTTAACGGCTTTTTGGCTAATATACACATGTAATTACGTTGACTTGTCAATTTTGACGTAAGCCAACTTTAAAATTTCTAGACAAGTGTGCGTTTTTTTCACAAGTGCTTTACAACTCGTGTTTTGTAGCTTACTTTTTCTACGATCACATAATACCTACCATTTTAACGGATTTTTGGCTAATATACACATGTAATTACGTTGTCTTGTCAATTTTGACGTAAGCCTACTTTGAAATTTCTAGACAAGTGTGCGTTTTTTTCACAAGTGCTTTACAACTCGTGTTTTGTAGCTTACTTTTTCTACGATCACATAATACCTACAATTTTAACGGCATTTTGGCTAATATACACCTGTAATTACGTTGTCTTGTCAATTCTGACGTAAGACTACTTTGACATTTCTAAGCAAGTGTGCGTTTTGCTTACCGTGCGTTATAACTCACTTACTAGGCATGCAGAAAGTGTATGACGTGGGTCTACTTTGATCATTTCTTTTAAAAAAACTGTGCTTTTTGCTTACCGTGCGTAAGAACCCACTTACTATGCATGCAGGCTGTACGGTAAGTCATTTACATTAGTGGTTGTAGAAAAAATAAATTAATAAATGCTTTTTGGAAATATTGTACACTTATAGACGCCATTGCATGTTTTCTGATTAGCAGCTAATTTTTAATTAAAAAAAAACTGACCTTATCTATAACTAATACTAAGCTTTTTTATTCTTTTTAATACATAAAGGAAATTTAATAAATTATATTAATGTTGTATTAGTTATTGGCAGAATTACTTTCATCCGAGTTATTCTTCGGTTAGCCGGTGCTCGACAGCATATTTCCAGTATTAAATATTGAAATTGTCGATGAAACTTGTGCATCTCTTAGTAGGATAACAACTCGGACACTGTAGTTGCTTCCCAATCAGTAGCTGGGCAGGTAAACGGGTCTTCGGGGAGTCCGGCAGAGCACGTAGCTAACTCACGTCTCCCCGGAGATTCGCAGACGAGTCCCGGTGAAACTATCGTCGTCAGGCATAACGATAAATTCAGAGTGGTCCGTTTGCTCGGCCGCTCCGGCTAACGACTTTACGCAGTTCCATAACATACATTCGAAACACAACTTTGCCGTTGAATAAATGAGAATTACAGTTGGAGCACTGGCCACGAAATCTTCGCAGAAAGAATTGGCCGTTATGTAAAATTGTATTGCTATGTTAGAGCAGATAACGCGAAATGGAATAAACAAATGAACGAAAGAGTTCGCTCAAGAGGAAAAAAATTGAGCCTGGTCTTGTGGCAGTCACGCTTGAACTAAGAACAATGACTCGGGCTACAAATGCATCATCAATGCATTAACAACATTGTTAAACAAAGGCGGCGGTGACTAGCGAAATACGGCGTTAATAGAGTGCATGAGTGAGGCAAGGCGTGTCGGTTGAGGTATTGTACTGTCACTGTAGATACAGCGTCATAAGATACGCCTACCTTTAAGGATTGCGATGAAAAATAGCTGCATTGTGTTCGCAGAATAAAAGATATCTTTCTCATATTACAAGTTATCATAGCTTTATGTGGCGATATCTGTCTTATAGAGATAAAAAAATAATCGCATTTCACAAACACATCTATAATACGTTTGGTGTTCGACCTTTGTGGCTTTATATTACATGGTAGTGTACTCTATCAGTTAAGGACTCGTTTGCGAACAATCTTGGCTTGCTCAACACAAAATTTCAAAACATTTTCTCTACTTAAAATCAACTTAAAAAACTAAAATACCTTAAAAATGTGTTTACAACGCGTACACACTCATACATTTTTACATGTGAGCATTTACCAAAACTTGGTTTTCAAGTGTGCATTTTGTAAAGCTCATTAGTTGTGTCAGTACAAAATTAATTCAGGTACGATAATTGCAGTCTGCTACTTGTGCTTAGCGATAACTGGCTGGGAAATGATTCTGTTAGTGAGCAAAATTCTCAGCCTGGTTAGACTTCCGACTCCAGTGGCACTCTAATCCGCGTCAAGTGTTCTTTCGCAGAACGACCAGGTTTATCCAGACATACACGATATATGATTTATATTTAAGAATTTAGTGATTGGTAAATGTAAGCTCAAGTCGATTTTTGTAAAGAAGTGAAAAACTGCCACAATATTTTCGTTATAGGTAATCACTGTTGTTTAGGTCTGTTTTTTCTACGACCACTAATGTAAATGACTTTTACCGTACAGCCTGCATGCATAGTAGTGGGTCCTTGCATCCAGAGAAATCTTAATAAAACCCGGAGTCCGGAGAAAAGATGTTAACATCATAGTTTACAAAAAACGTCCAGAAATCTGTTTACGCTTTTTGCTTATTAGAAGTCATTAACGCAGATAAAAGGCATAACTCGTTATTTTTTGTTACAAAGGATTAAATACACATTTTTGAGAAATTTATTACTTAACCAAAGAAAATATTCAAAAAATATTTGCTAATAGGTAAGTGAACTATGTTAATGCATTCCTAACAGATTTATTATTACCTATTTTTTTAATTAAATCCCTTTAATAGATAGTATTTTCATGCGGTTTACTTACGTGCTTCCAAGGAAAAAGGGCAAAGACAATTATTTACAATGCCGATTAGGATTTGTTTTAAATTAAATATTTGTTTTTGCCATTTGTAACAACAATTGTTTTAAAAAAGTCCCAAGTGTAATACATTGTCGAATTCAGAAAAAAATGCTCTACAAATTGGCGTTAAAATCAGATATAGCGTACATAAGAAAAAATTGAGCTGATGATGGTTTTAAAAAAACAAAACGTCGCACGGAAAATATAATTGGGGAATTTGATTCCTTGCAAAAAGTGACCATGAAAAAGTTTTTACAGAAATGAAATTCAATATCAAATGAAAAAGTTACGGGCAAAAAACAAAAATCCACTTTTTTACTTTTTCCCCTACATCTCAAAAACTAATAAAGCTAGATAAGTTCTGTTTGCATCGAATTATTAAGCACCTGAATATACAACTTTGCTCTAATTTAACCGAAGTCGTAACTCTTACCGTTTACGAGATCCCCATAGTGGCCCTCGAAAAACGAGAACCCTGTATAGGCGTCTCTGTATTTTGTTTTTCTAATAATTTAACGAAAACACATTTTACTATAAATGTTGTTCAATAAAAAATGGTTGCAATTCAAGTGATCCTTACCTATTTCATTTTTTAACACAGACTTGGCAAATTAATTCAACAGTTATGTGCACTGTGACACAAAACGTGATTGCACAATTTGATATGCAAGGTATAAAGTTTCGTAATTTTCCAGTTTTCCGGAAAACTATCTAGTTTTGTCGAAAAAGCGGGAGACGGTACTTCTGCAGAAATATTCCGCATTATGGAAGCATGAAGCGAGATGATTTGCAACGTAGACCCAGCATTACAATACGTGCAAGCCGAGGCCGATAGATACCCAATAACCATATATTGCGTCCATATCTGTCTCGTGGGGCCGGGCATGCATTACCCCAACGAGACAGACAAATAGCTGCGGCCGTCGTGATCGAAAACATGCCGCATTTCTGCACCGCTCCTAATGGAGTGTGCCTTTTGGGCTTCCTATGCGTTTCAAGGAAAACCTGAGAGTTGAATACGTAACTGAAAAATTCAATTTAGAAATCGCAGAGGGTTCACTTCTTGGCACAAAAAAAAGCTGAACACAGACTGATGCAGGACATAAGATATTTATAGTTTTATTGAATATTATGTACAGTATACGTACAAACAAAAACAAATCGACCATAATAAAGAACGATTCTCACTATTTTGTCCTTATATTAGTTCAAAAAAATACAAATTTGCTTGTTACAAAATTGGCCAGCTTGTAAACGACTTATATTCGGAACATATTGGAGATTTATCAATTTAATAACTACTTTAAAAAATCTTTGCCGTAGCATTTTTTGTTTGTTACGTAATCCCAGTAAAAGCTCCTTGCTGTATTTTTATTGGTGTGGCATGGGCAGCCCTGCTTGTTTTATTAAGTACAGGAGAAAACAAACGAAGTAGGGCAGTAAAAAATATTTTTATGTAAAATAATAGTTAATTGATCAAATAGCACTATTTTAAAGCTTAAAAATACAAATAAATTTTGTATTCAACCAAAAATACTAATGTCCTCGAATGTGTACTATTTGGAATAACATTTGTGTGTTGGTTATAGTTTTGGTCATTATAACATGAACTTCATTAGGCAAACTGTAAATCTTATAAATAAAATTATGCGTTTTTTTTTTTTTAATACTTAGATAAAAATGACCAACATAACACTTTTAACCAAAAAATAACTTGAAAAATTATTGTTTGATTCTTCCAATAAAGTTTTAGAAAATCCTTCGTTGATTTATTTAAATTTTAGTGTAAACGAATCCACTGATGGCAATTTTAGTGATTCAGAAGATGAAAAACAGATCCTTTTGTTTACTCAAAGTCCAAAAAACAGACAAAAAAAAAACACCAAAGCAGATTGCCCAAAAATCGAGAAAAAAAAACGTTGTAAAAAAGAAAGCAATAAATAGAAGAGAACTCATGATCAAGAAAAAAATAAAATAAAATGGAGTGTTGAAAAAGATATCCATTATCCGGTAATAATAATAATAGGCTTTATTTAGTTATAGTTATAAAAGAAACTATTTATACATCAATCTTTACAACTAGTACTTCAAATTAAAATTGCAGTTTTACATGGGTCTTACAACCTTCTTTAAACGCATGCAGATTAACAGAGTATTTTAATTCGTTTGGTAATTGATTAAATAATTTTAGCCCTTTGTAATAGAGCGAGTTCTGTGTACTACTTTTTTTACATTTAGGCAGTCTAAAATGTTCTCTTTGTCTTGTTTCATAATCATGCTGTTCTTTGTTGTATATCAGATATTTACTCATATATCCTGGCATCATATGGTTATACATTTATATATTAGAATCAAAACGTTATACACTGTATTTTGCCATATATTAAGGAACCCCAACTTATTATGCGCATATATTCAATTTTAGTTAATTTAGAACACTGTAATATGATACGCAAAGCTCTGTTTAGCTGCTTTTGTAATTTTTTCAGATCCCCTCATTACTTAGAAATATTATACTACTGCAATAATTAAAGTATGGTTCTATTATTGTATGATAGACCAATATCCTAGCTTCAAAGTTTAATTTATTCGATATTCTCCCAAAATAAGTAATTTTTGCACCAACTTTTTTTACAATACAATCTATGTTCTTTTTAAATTTTAGATGATTATCTATAATTACCCCTAGGTATTTAAACTCTTTAACTATCTCTACTTTATTATTATCTATAAATACGTTAACATTTGACATATTGCTGAATTGTTTACTACCTATTAACATGCATTTTGTTTTAGATACAGTCAACTCCAGTTTATTAGCTTTAAACCAATCTGTTACTTCAATTAAATCTTCGTTTATGACATTAACTGTTGTTTGTAAATCTTCACCTGATACCGAAATTAACGTATCATCTGCAAATAAATGCATGTCACACGATTTAACTGTCTGCGTAATGTCATTTATGTAAATATTGAATAAAACTGGACCTAAAACTGATCCTTGTGGTACACCTAACTCGTTAATAATTGCCTTTGATTCTACTTTTCCCACCCTGGTTTTTTGAAATCTGTTTGATAAATAACTTTCAAACCATTTTAGTTCATTCCCTTGGATTCCGTACATTTGTAATTTTTGCAAAAGTCTTTTTCTACAGATGGTTTCAAATGCTCGTTTCAGATCGACAAAAACTGCCAAAATTATTTTATCGTTTTCAATTTCATCTCTCCAATTTGTTAAAACTAAATTCAATGCTGTTTCGCATGAATGATAATATATCAACGTGTGGAAAAACTCGCAAAGTTAATATCCAGGGAAGCACTCCTATAGATTATTTAAAAAGAAATTATTTTCTGATGGGTTTTTGGATCTAATTGTTTACCAAACCAATTTATGTGCCCATCAGAACAATAATTTAAAAAAAAATAATGCAAAAAACGCATCTCGCTGCAAAAATACATAATGGAAACGTAAAACCAGATATTTTTCCGGTCGGTGTTGCCCTATGTCCCGAATGTTTTGAACACAATCATTCTTAGAAAGGTGTTAAAAAAGATTGCATTATTATAAATATCATTATTTACTTTTTGTTATGTTTATTATACGTTCTTGTTTTACATTTTTAATTATCCGTCCCCATTTGAGGACAAATTGCTTGTACTCATTATCACATAATGTACCCATGTGAGGACTTTGTTTATTTATAACAAATGGAGTGCTTTTTTTAAAAATAAGTTTTAAGTCGTTTCTTTGACCCAATGTTTCGCAAACAATATTTTGTGTGTGTGTAAAAAAAATCATGCATGAGAGTGTTAAGAGATATTTCGTTTTAAATTTATGTTCGTAAATTGTTCCTTACTCCCGGTGTACGTTTTGTGAGTGCTTTAAAAATGATTAATTCACATAACAAAATTTAACTGTCCCGCATTATCGCTGCATAAATTTATAACGAGTTAGTTGTTGCAGTTAAATTATATTGTTGCGGCGGCAGTGGCGTCGTTCGTTACCTGTCGGAGAGTTGCTGTACTTTTTATGAGCGTTATTTTATGTTAAGCATGACTTTTTATTACTTCTGCTTTCGTACCACTCAAATTCATACAAAAGAAAACCCATAATTCTGTTGAAGAATTACCCGAGGCCAGTCGTAAACAACGAATTTAAAATTCAATTAATTATTGTCGAAAGTTATGTCATAAACTGGCTCTCTCGTGGAAAGTATTTTTAAGACGCGCGCTCTGTCGATGCTCATGTAGCTACTAGATATGGAATCGGTTTTTATCGCCGGAGTGAACTAGATTGCTTCGATTTTTCCACTCGCATCGCAACTTTTCGCAAAGTGCGCTATCTCGTATGTTTCAAGTTGGCACCGGAGCCTGCAGCACCGTTTGCCCGAAGCCGTAGCCCGTCACGTACGGGCTTTTATTTTCGCACTTCACACTTCAGCTGCTTTTTAAGTGGCAAGTTTCTGAATGAAAGCTTTTAAACATTTTGTACGCAGCTTTCGCAAAGCAAATATTCTTTGATAATTGATGGTGTAATGTTACTCGAAGCTTAATTTATTTTCGCGCGCGTTTATTTTGTTTGAGTTTTAAACATAAACGTTTACATTAGCCACGATTATGTTTATTGTTTTAACAGCCAGCATAAATAATCCGCGCTTTGTAAAGCAAGAAGGAATTTGGATATTTCTGTCTAAAGGACACGGACCTACATAAAGCTGTAGACGCCTTGCAAAGTTTTTTATAATGAGGCACTTGAATTTTCAAGGTATAAATTGGATATTTAATATAGTTTTGCGGTAACAGGACAATCACCCCCTGGAGTAAAAATCCAATATGGCGGCCATAAGAAATAAAAAAGTTGACTAACGCAACTTGAAATCTAGAAGGCTTAGAAAATTTCTGTTGACGTCATCAAACCCTGGACGGTCAAAAACATAAAGTTACCAAGTTTAAATGAAATAGCGTCAATGGTAGGAAAGATATTATTTTTCTAAAATCACATTTTTCAGTTTTTTTGTAATAAATCAAAAACGAATCAAAATACCCAGGATTTCTTTTCAGATTCTTAATCGCCATAAAAATGTGCAACTTTTCTCTAATTTAACCGACCTTGAATCTCTTACCGTTTCCAAGATAGCAATGGTGAGCATCGAAAAAAGCACCACCCTGTATATATAGAGGCTCCAAAAGTACTTAATTTGTAGCAAATTATGAACGTGTTAAGTTTATTATAAACTTTTACTTGAGTAATACAAGAAGCTTATATCAAAACAATGTTTAAACCGATCTCAATGAGCTTATAAAATATAAAACGTTCCACGGAAAAAGATAACAATTCGTATAAATAAGGATTACTTAAAGAGTGAAAGGTTTATAAATTAATAAAGACTTTGGTCACGTAGCAGACGGTCGCATATTACCGCTACTTTAAACAGCTGTCAGTTGCTTAAAAAATAAAAGACACTTATTGCCTACATTCTTCGTAAAATTTAAGCTTTCCGAAACTTTCCGCATTTTTCACTTAATGTTGAGGGTCGAGGCGCGCTCCGTTGCGCTTTAGCTCACGATACCTAACGCGGTATCGGTGACATATATTGGCAGTTTGATAGAACCCAAAGAATTTTTGGCATGGCGTTACCATCACGCTAAAATAAAGGACATCATTAAAACGTATTGCTATGTCGATACAGGATGAATTTAAACTGCCAATTTGGTGGTAAGTGCTATGTTAAATTCTCACAGTAATACGACTTTGAGCCTTCGCCAATATTTTCCGGTATTTTTAATGAATCGACGGGGTGCTCCAAAAACTTTTTTAAACCCACGCGACGCTTAAGATTTTGTACTGCACCCTCTTTACTTTTATGGCAGTGTTATGAATTTTAGAGGTTTTATGAGTATTACAACTATTAGCTTTAACCCGATGAGGGTATCATCCGTATTATCACAAGGGTTAATAGTTATTCCGCAAACGACTTCTTCAAGTTTTTGTTTTAAACCATGTACTATAAATTTGCATATAAAATTAAATAGGATAAGACAGAAAAACCTTATACAGGGTGATTGATTGGGACCGTGCATTAGAAATATATGAAGAATGGAATATGATAAGGATCTGAAATTTTAGGTATGACCATAATTGCATATGAACTGTTTAGTGAAAATATTTTCGAGACGGCAATACCGGAAGTTGACATATACTTCCTTATTTCAAACACATTGGTCTATTTTTTATTGCATTTTTGGATTTATTACGTTATTTTAGAGGGACTTTTGTTGGAATTCCCTATACCTAAGTGCAGTCGTTTTTTAGATTTTTGGACTTTTTTGAAATGTTTTTGATTTTCATTGTGATGCTTAATATTAGTTACCACAGCCATTTTTGAAGCGAAAACGCTCAAATTGAGACTAAGCATAGAAGAAACCTTGGAGTTCATCCTGGAGGTTTTGCAATCGATGCATTACTTGCAGGGTGTCCAATTTTTTTTTTTTTTAAATTAAACTTTAGATCACCAAAACTTGTTTCTTTTTAGATACAATGCCCATTTTTTTTTTAAATTCCCAGGATGTTAACTTCATTAGTTTCATTATTTGTCACACGCTTAGGTCAAATACTAGCAGATTCACTCTCTTCCAAATTGCAAAAAATTAAATTCTATTCGTTGAAATTTCTATTTGGTCATTACAGTCAAATGAGGATACCTCTCACTGAACACACGGCAAGTTCTTACAATAATCTTGTGACATTCTTCATGAATATAAAATAAGTTTAAAATATCCGTGTTTGAATACTCTTGAGTTTCCATTTTTATGAACACAAAAGACAAACGCTATAAAAGTGATTGACAGTAAGTTATTAATAATGGCATTTATCGTCATTTTTAAGGCTTACTATTTAAAAATTATTGCAGAGAGGTATAGGAAATGCTAATACAGATGTATGCACAATGTAATTTTGCATTAGAATATTTAAAAAAAAGGCATTGTATTTGAAAAAAACGAGTTTTAGAGGCCCGATGTTGTATTAAAAGAAAATTAAGTTTTGGACATCCTGTAAGTAATGCATCGATTGCAAAAATTCCAGGATGAACTCTAAGGTTTCTTCTATGCATAGTCTCAATTTGAGCGTTTTCTCTTTAAAAATGGCTGCGGCAGCTAATATTAAGCATCACGATGAAAATCAAAACAATTTCAAAAACGTCCAAAAATCTAAAAAACGACCGCAATTAGGTATAGGGAATGCTAACAGAAGCTCTAAAATAATGTGTTAAATCCAAAAATGTTTGAAATAACAAAGTAGACGTCAACTTCTGTCATTTCCGGAAGTGTCGCAGTCTTGAAAATATTTTCATTAAACAGATCATGTGCCATTATGTTCATAACCGAAATTTCAGGTTAATACCCTTCTTCATTTTTCATATATTTCTAAATCCAATCAATCACCCTGTATAGAAAAAAAATTAAAGAAAATATTTTAATAGTCTCATTTTTTGTGATTGCAACTCGTTTACGTTTTTAAAAATTTACGTTAAACGTACTTTAATTATTCTCTCAACGATCCACGAACCTTTCGGTCGAACAAAGGTTAGGTTTTAATGAAGCGGGAACGGTCGAGGGCCCTTACGTATAGGAGACAAGTACGCTTTACAAATAATTATGTAAAATAATGTTATTTTTCAAACAACTCTCCAATGATTCAACTTTAAGTACGCGCGCAATTACACAAATTAACGGAAATAACAAAAGCGGCCGAATTTAATAAAAGCAGTTGACATAATTACTTCAAAATTGCCAGTAATTCTATCAACAAAATATGCTTTAGTTATGCGCAATTATCTATGACAAACAAAACGAGACGTGAAATTTACATAAACAAAACACGTTCAGTTGACTGATAGAAGATAATCACAATGTACTCTTCCGAAACAATCGATTTCGATGCTTAAATTGGTCCAACAAATGAAAAATCGCTGTAGATAAACGAAATATTTCATAGGATTTAAAACAAATAACAGTTTCACGTCGAAAACTAAAATAAAATAAACGAATAAAATAATTAAAAATAAATAACGCTGTATTAATAATATTTGGTCGCTCTTGGTAATTACATTGAAGTTTTCCCAGTACACAAAGTCCTACAAACAAACATATAAATTTGTCACAGCACGCACGGTTTTTACTATTATTTCCTGAACTGCAGCGTACTTTGTGCAACCCGACCCGTTTAGATAAAAACACTGAAAAATCAATGCAATGCTTTCACAAGTGTTTCATTATGTATAGGGTAAAATTCTACGAACGGCTTTGAACACTCGTTCCAAAAAGTGGGCAGCCTTTTTTCTATTCTAATCTTTATGTTATTGTTGCAAATATTTTTAAATTTCATTCGCTAAAAAGCATTTATGAATGTGGAAAAGCGATTTTTAACATTTCATTAGCCTTTTTTTTCAACCAAATGAAGACCATGGATAGGAACTAACAAACGAAGAAAATATAAAACTGGAAGAAATACCGAGGGTAACACTTAAAGAAGCAGCCGAGGAAATCGAAGGAAATATTAACTCTAAAAAAGCACCAGGGTATGATTTAATCACAGGCGAAATATTAAAATATCTACCACGGAAAGCTATTGTTAAGCTGACGTATATAATAAATGCTGCATTTCGACTGCAGCATGTACCAAACATGTGGAAAGTCGCTGAAGTCATAATGATAGCCAAACCTTGCAAACCACCTAATGACGCTGAGTCATATAGACCAATATCTTTACTATCTAAATTATTCGAAAAACCCTTATTGGAAAGACTGAAACCAATTATAAACAGTAAAAACCCAATACCTGAACTCCACTATCGATCAAGTGCGCAGAATAACACACGAAATAGAAAAGGCACTTGAGAAAAAAAAAGATCTGTTCTTCATTATTTCTAGACGTAGCCCAGGCCTTTGACAGAGTATGGCTGGAAAGCCTAGTACACAAGCTAAACAAATCTCTACCAAAGCAATATTGTGACATTCTAAAATCCTATCTATCAGGAAATATTAGGTTATAAACTACCTGACAGTTAACAACCTTAAGACCTCCACGTCACTACCCTTAGCGGGGAAGCCATAATCTCAGAGAACTTATATTCAGACACGCACATGCGCTTTTCGTTCTGCTTAATGCAATGTACAATTTTCGTACTCTGTAGCGGCCGAAAAAGTAAAAACTTTTTCGGCCGTTGCTAAGGATAGGGCCGGAAATGCAGTACTTTATGGTTGCTAAAGCGTCCCTCAAACAACTGCTTCTAGTACGATCGCACAAAAAAAGTGTTTTTAGCCTGGAATGCATGCCATAAGACTCGAAGACATTCCAACCATAAAATTGAAATTCAAAACAAGCTTAAACGGTTTGACGAAGCCTAAACTCATAAGGGGGTGACCGCAACACTTGGCGGAAAGCGGAACAATGACATATTTACGACAGCGAACAATAAGCCAACACTTTCAAATCCGATGTAAGTTACTTTCGGGGCGCGATCCCTTAAGCTCCGAAATAAATCGCGAGGAATTTTGCACACGGTAATGAGATGATATAAACATCGCTGATCTTACGGGGGATGAAGTACGGATCGGAACAGCAAAAGCTACGACATCTCGTACGCATAAAATACGAATGATACAGGCCTGTTGGTTAAGAACGTCAAAAGCTGGCTGTCACCAAACACCACGCCGGAATTTATTATTCATGAACATCAGCGAACAGCGGCGCCTAAAATAACGAATTTGTTTCAAGCAATAAAAAAGAACGTACGATGAGAACAAGAGAGGAAAATTATGGAATACTAAAAATGCACGCTGTTCGATCTATTAGGAACGTAAATATGCCGCGGGCCATGAAAACATGAACCTTGTAATCCAATTAAAAGATGCAAAACTAGAGCACCTGAGATTATGAGTCGAGGGAAAACATTTTTTGATTATAAATAACGTATATATCAATATTTCATGAAATATCCTAATTTGAAGAAAATAACGTATACACTGTGGAAGTCAAGCATTCAAAGTCATAAAAAATATACAGAGTGTTCTGATTCCAAATCTAATACATCCCATTTTTAACTCGTGTATTCAAAATTTTAAAATGTAATGTGTCCAAAAGGTATGGAATATCCTACACAGGGTGCACCACGACCCTGAGATTCTTCGATAGCTCCTTTATTAATGAAAATATAAAAAAAAATTTAATACAAATATTGTGCGAACCTATTTTCTACATAAACTAAAATTATTTTCAAATATACAGGGTGTTTCGTTTGACCGGCACATATAAAAATTTAATTTTTTTAAATAGAACACCCTGTATATTTTTTCCTTTCTTGGATTCCTCTCAAAATTTACTTTAAAAAATGTTTAAGGTTATATGGGTCTTAAGTCAACCGTTTTCGTAAAATTTATATTTTTATGAAAATTTTGAGCGATAGAGCACTTTCAATTTTTTTTTACATTAAAGTTATTTAAAAAAGCGGCAAAATTTCGTTTAAAATTGAGATTGACAATAGATTAATTAACACTTTGCGCTAGCTACATTTAAAAAATATTATACAGGGTGTTTTTTACGCTTGGTCAAACTTGTGAAACTTTAAACATCGATAAGTCATTTTTCTTAAATGCAACACCCTGTATATTTTTACATTTTCTTGTAGAGAATTTAATTGTCTTTCGAAATTATTGAGCATGTCCTATACCTAAAGTTAATATTTTTCGAGCTATCTCGATTTTTATTAGTATTACTAAGGCAATTAAAATATTTTTAAGTGGGCCATGGACGTAAGTCGTAATTTTTCAAAGAATTTTTAAGCAAAAGAATAAAAAGAGCTGCAACTTTGATTTTAGGCTAAAAATGTACCCCATTTTACCGAAATTTATCGTATAAATTGTTCAAGATTATGTCCTTGTTCTACGCACAGCCGTAGACCTTGTATGAAAGACTCTAGCTCCCTTTATAACATTTCGGGGGTTATACCATCAAAAGCAACACGAATCCTGTTCTGCACATCTTCAGCAGTTGTTGGGGGGTCTTGATACACTTGTTTTATGGGTCCCCACAAAAATAAATCTATAGGGGTAAGATCAGGTGATCTAGGTGGCTAGAAGATTGGTATACATCGCCCTATCCATCTATTAGGATATTTTGTGTTCGGCAACTGCAGTACTTGCTGTGTTGCTTTTAATGGTATAACCCCCGAAATGTTATCAAGAGTGTTAGAGTCTTTGAAACAACATCTACGGCTGTGCGTAGAACATGAACAAGGATATAATTTTAAACAATTTATACGATAAATTTCGGGGAAAAGGGGTACATTATCGGACTCAAATTAAAGTTGGAGCTCTTTTTATTCTTTTGTTTAAAAATTCTTTGAAAAATTACGACTTACGTCCATGGCCGACTTTAAAATATTTTAATTGCCTTAGTAATACTAATAAAAATCGAGATAGCTCGAAAAATATTAACTTTAGGTATAGGACATGCTTAATAATTTCGAAAGACAATTAAATTCTCTACAAGAAAATGTAAAAATATACAGGGTGTTGCATTTAAGAAAAATGACTTATCGATGTTTAAAGTTTCACAAGTTTGACCAAGCGTAAAAAACACCCTGTATAATATTTTTTAAATGTAGCTAGCGCAAAGTGTTAATTAATCTATTGTCAATCTCAATTTTAAACGAAATTTTGCCGCTTTTTTAAATAACTTTAATGTAAAAAAAAATTGAAAGTGCTCTATCGCTCAAAATTTTCACAAAAATATAAATTTTACGAAAACGGTTGACTTAAGACCCATATAACCTTAAACATTTTTTAAAGTAAATTTTAAGAGGAATCCAAAAATGTAAAAATATACAGGGTGTTCTATTTAAAAAAATTAAATTTTTATACGTGCCGGTCAAACGAAACACCCTGTATATTTGAAAATAATTTTAGTTTATGTAGAAAATAGGTTCGCACAATATTTGTATTAAACATTTTTTGATATTTTCATTAATAAAGGAGCTATCGAAGAATCTCAGGGTCGTGGTGCACCCTGTATATCTCAGTAAATATCCACTTTAGGGAAAAATGTTCTGAATAAAAGTTGTTTGGTACTTAGTTTTCCACCATAAGACAAAATTTCAATTCTGTTTTTTCGAATAACAAAAGCGTAATGAAAAACAATTGAATTAATTTAAATGGCAAGGTATTATACTAATTTGATAAAGATTTTTTACTCAATGATGGGGTCAACTTAAAAATAAAGTTTATTCTAAGATGCTGGAGAATATCGAAAATTTAAAAGATCGTATTAGTAGAGAAGAGATGAGGTCTTACACCTGAAATGGTTGGGAATGTTATTAACGGGTTTAAAAACCGAGTTTATCATTGCCAAGCTGTAAATGATTTACAATTTGAACACTTATTGTAGATTTTGTCAAAAAATTTTAGTTCTTATGATGTTTTTGTTAGAAATAAATACTAAACAATTAAAATAATTTGAGAGTATAATTTTGCGTTTTTCTCAAAAAGTAGTTTAAGTATCTTAGGATACTAAAGTTCTGCGTCATTGAAAAAAGAAAAAAATTCTCTATCAAATGAGTAAAAAATTCAAATGTTTTTCATTGCGCTTTAGTTATTCGAAAAAAATAGAATTTAAATTTTGTCTTATGGTGGAAAACAAAGCACCAAACAACTTTGATCCAAAATATGTTTCCTCAAAGTGGATATTTACTAAGATATATAGCATATTCCATACCTTTTGGACACACATATATAAAACATGAGCACATCATGAAACAAAAGGTTGTCCAGTTTTTAATTATTTGATAATCTACACATTATACAAACTAAAATTCAGATAGGTCGCAACAAAAAAGATCGACTGATGGTAAGCAATTTACCATGAAAAAATTATCGACATTACATGACTTCAACCCGTTTCTAAAAATAAATTTAAAAACAGAAAATTTGTGTCCGAACAAACTTTTACTCAAAAGTCTTCCAAATGATTTTGTATTATTGGCTCTTCTAAGGTTTTTTTAAAAGAAATAATCTAAAATTTAGTAACAACATAAATATGTTATAGGAGATCACTACTTTAATTTTGTTATCTTATTACGATAAAGGACTTGGTTACTTTGACGATGAAAACCCAGGAAATGGTTGTCAGGTTTAAGATGATTGATATTTTCCTTGAACTACATTTTCTGAACAAATAGGTATGTTTTGCCTTTTACATAAGTTCAGGAGCAATTACTTAATCATAAACTAATAGTGCTAGGTTCACTGAAAATGTTAGAAAAACAAAAAAGGGCAGAGTTTTTTGTAAATAGTTCATTAAAATAGCCCTTAATTCAAAGCTAAATTTATTCAAACAAATACTAAGGACACAGTAGGTTAACCGATTTTTTGTTTGCCATTTATAAAAACTTGTTGGGATTTCGAATGGTGTCTAAAGCTTGCTTCTAGTAGCAAATATATTTTTAAAAAATTACCTTACCTAGAAATGAAAATATGGGATTTTGGATTTAACACCGTATTGCAGCTTACCTGAAAACAAAAATACAAATTAAACTAAGTTCAGTGTTTTCAAAACAAGTTTAATATAAATGTTACTAAAGCAAGCAATGTAAATATTAAATCTATGTTCCAAACAACTTTGTTTAATATATTTTAACTTTATTAACACAACTATTTGCAAAAGAATGTTGCTAGCAAATATTCTACGCGATAGTAAGCTTCTCTTACTAGGGATGTTACACACACAAAAAGCTGATTTGACAGGTAAACCTTTGATCCTATTTTGAGGATATTCCTATCAATATAGATTCACAAACAACTTTTACAACGTTTACTTCAAAATATTATAAAACAAGGAGTTGGTGAACAAACATGAAACAATAGTTGAGGAACACAAAACCGAATGTTTTTTTCGAACTTTTCTGTAATTAATAATGTTTAACGAAACACTGAAATTCGATAGCAATTTTTTTAACGAAAATAACCAAGTTAAGGAAGCTTATGTGGAAGTATGTGGAATATTTGATCGATCCTACATATTGTGCTAGTTTTACAATATTTTGAAATTTTTTATTTCAACTACATACTATAATTCATTATTCATGACCTTTTTGCCACCGCGTAGGTACGTCAAGTTTGGACATAGCCAATAAATCGAGGCATTAAAATTGACCTAGCGTTTTTGTCGATTAACAAGGTAATTAATTCGTTAAATCATGTTGCAACGATATTAATACCTACTAATATTGGCTAAAAAATGTCTTTCCATTACAAGATGTGTGACAGTTTGAAAAGAGTTGGTTGTAGGAGATCATCAAGGGGCTACGGAATTGCTAGTTCTGTATGAGAAAACCTAGCCACTGTCATTACATATTACAGTGTCTTAAATAGTAAGCAGTTTCATGGTTTTATTCTTAACGACCTACTGAAATTTATGTTCACAGAATGCCTTGTATTGTTCATCGTTAATTGTCATAACATTATGTATGATTGTTGTGCGCGCCGTAAAGTTAAAGTGCTCCTTTGATTACCGCAAAACGCTTGTTTTTGATTTATGTACGGCGCGATAAATATAACTTTCATGCACAACTTTTCTCCAGCCTTATCTCCATCCCGTTAATTGACGAGAGGGTAATTTTGATTATATTCGCGGCGAGTTAAGGAAATTGTCTTCGGCATATAAACCCAAACATATAAAACCCTCTGATAACACTCCGTCAAGTTGTAAACAAGTGCTAGAGTAATTAAAATAAGCAGGATTTGAGAGCGGCAAAGCGCGAGCAAGGACGAGACAAGATGACGGCTAATGAACAACAGAAACACAATCTAATCTGCAATAATCCGTTTGCAAACGATTCACACCCCTGTATCGAGGAAACATATAACCAAGTGTAACCAACATATACCAACAATAAACTGAGGGAGATCATTGCACTGTACGACGAAAATTGAGCGACTAATCTCTTAGCTGAGATCTGCAATCAACGAAACGGAACTAAGCCCGTTTCGACGAGATAACTCCAAAAGATCTTACCGATACGTTCGATTTAAACTTAGATAAGAATAACTCCTAAGCAAACTACGGCGATGCCAATAAAGGTTTGTACAGCATTCAAAAAGATATAAACATTTTTATAGCAACAGATAAAAAGATCGAATTAATATAAGAAAACGCGTTTCCTTTAATAGTTTTAAACAGACATTTTCAACTTGCTAACAACTAATAATACTAAATAACATAACAAAAGTTGTAAGAAGCATATTACGCACGCGCAGCGGCGAGTGCGTAAATGCTTTAAAACTCGTGTTATGTAGCTTACTTTTTCTACGATCACATAATAACTACGATTTTAATGGCTTTTTGACTATTATACCCATATCATTACGTTTTGTCAATTTTGTTGTAGCGCACAAAGCCGTGTAGCGGCGAGTGCGTATTTCCACGAGTGCGTAATTGCTTTACAACTCGTGTTATGTAGCTTACTTTTTCTACGATCACACAATACCTACGACGGCTTTTTGGCTAATATACGCAAGTAATTACGTTGTCTTGTCAATTTTGACTCACTATGGATGCAGCCTGTACGGTAAGAGTCGTTTACATTAGTGGTCGTAGAAAAATATAAATTTTAATGCATTAGGCTACCAAGAACACTGCACAGCTACAAATACAACGACGTACCGTAATGTGGTGATAACATTTCACATACGTACATACATAAAACATTTAGGGCACAAGCGAAAAAGCGTGAAATACAACTTATAAAAGAAAAGTTTGTGAAAACTAAAAAAATTGGACATTTTCCCATTTCGTTTTACGTACTCCCAAGTCTAATGGGCCAAGTTGGAAGAGTTCACGAAACGATTTTTCATTTTAACGATAGTTACGAAGTTAAAAATATGGCTTGCTCTAGACAAATAAAATAGAATTCACAGTACCAAGGGGCCCCTAGCTAAAAATGTACTCGATATTAACAACTTGTTACAAGATATCCATTTACTTTATTTACTAGATTTCATTTAACAACCAGTACACTTCGTCACAAAAAGATTATCAGTTTGACCTACTTTCATAAGCACCGGAAAATATGATATTCAATGTGTTTATACAGGGCGACAATAATCTAAATGTGTTGTATGGGTAACTTTGTTATTATAAGAGTTACATGGTCGGTTAAATTAACAAAGTTGGGCAGAGTTGCAAGACGAATTTATTGCTAATTGGACATTTGACCTACACTTTAAACTATTTTTAATATTTTAAAAAACTTAAAAACAGACGTTTTTTTCAAAGGTTATTAATTCCATAGCAACCTACGTTAAAATCAAAATGTGAAATGATTCCTGTAGACATTTTTACGAAGAAATAGACACACACACTTGATTTTTGAGATATAAGCCAAACGACTTTTTTTAAATGGCAACGATAGTTGGCTATGGGTTCATTAAAAATAGATTTCTTTTTGTAAATAGATTATTGCATAGTGAAAATCATCAAAATTTATTTCAGGAGAGAATACTTCGTTTGGCGTTATTTTAAATTAAATTGCCAATTGATGGTATCAAACTACAAAATTCAAAAATTAAACCTCAAATAGAATAATGAATAACTTGGGTGTTCCTCAAGGTAGTGTCCTTGGGCCTTTGTTGTTCATACTGTACATGAATTACATTGAAGCAAATGTCGGACACAGCGTCATAAATTTATTTGGAGATGATACTCTTATATTTATTTGTAGCAATAACGTTGACAGTATGGTAAGCAAATTAAACACTGACCAATGTAGAGTCGCAGCGTGGTTAAAGGTTAACCAACCGAAAACAAGTGTCGCCAAAACAAACGAATTAGTGATAAACAATAACAATATGCTTATTCGGCAAGGTTTAGAATTGGATGGTGTAGTATTGAATAGAGTTTATCAAATATTTAGTTACAATAACAAACGATAAGCTTGATTTTAAAAGTAAGGTTATATAATTAAGGTTTCTAGAAAAATGGGGTTTCTTGGTAAATTAAGCAGTAAACTTCCAGTCCTTAATAAAATTTTTATATACAAAAGTATCATAGCACCCCATTTCGAATACTGCTCCAGTATTTTATTTCCAGCGAATACTTATGACTTGGACTGGCTTCAAAAATTGCAAAATAGGGCTATGAGAATTATTTTACACTTTTCCAGATACACCAAAATTACTCTAATGCTAAATACTCTACAGTGGCTTAGTATTAAACAACGGATAATTTTCAATATGATTATTTTCATTTTCAAGATTATAAATAACCTGCTTCCAAATTCTTTGTTAAAATATGTAACCCAAAACTCTGATATTCATAATTATCCAACTAGAAACTGCAAAGACTTTAAATTGCCATTCGGGACACGAAATTACACTCAAAATTCTCTATTTTATAAAGGACTAAAATTTCATGACGATCTAACAAGCGGACTTAAAACTGAAACAAATGTTGTAAGCTTTAGACGTAAGCTTAGTAGTTACATTAAGAAAAAGTTTTAAATTTTTACATATTTATAGACGTAAGTCATAAAATGTAAACAAAACTAGCTAATCGCTAAATAAATTACAGACGTTTTATTAAGTAAATCAACTCGTGACTGTCACCTACACATTATATTTCATTATTTAATTATTTTTCAGGGAAAAAACCTGGATTAGTGAAGGGCCAACCGTGTCACGATCACGTGGTCTAGTGGCGATGAGGCGATCGGCTGATGGCTCGCAATGTTTTCCAATCAATAGCGCGTATCCATGGTTACGACGCTGCTACGACACGAGGTTTATGGCCCAAAGGTGGCGCCATCCCGAAAAAACACTTACAAGATATTGTTTCCAGTTTCCGTGAACGTCATATTCCCGGCCCAAATTACCGGGCTGTATATTCGTTTCTGCAAGTGTCATCAGCAGCAGGCGAAGGTGTAACTCTCGCGCGAGTTCGCCGTTCCGACGCCAACTGTAAGAGCGCCCAGCAAGTTGCTGATTGAAGTGATAACGTCCCGTGGCGCCGCTCTCCGATACCATCGACGACGAGAAACACATTACGTCGCTTAGTTTTATGGGATTTTAATGAACATAAGGTTGATGTGAAAACGATGTTACGTTTTACGAGGTCAACAGTGGTAATGTACACGGGCACACGTAGAAGAACGTTCGGAAAAATACTACGTCTTAACTGCGGAAGCACGGCGGCGTCTTGCCACGTCAAGGCATTTTAGTAAGTGCGCCAAAGCTTGTGGAACCTAATTAAAACCAGTTACTCGTGACTAGGTTTGTAGCTTCCTGTCTAGAAAAGAAAACTGGGTAAATGTCACGTGTTTGACGTAAAAGTTATTCCTGGAAAAAGCTTATCTGCACTGAATCCTTGACAAAATGTGTCCTTTATATTTATGAAGATCAAAACTAATTGCCCCTGAATAACTAAATAAAAGTATATATATTTAGCAATATTACACTACGCATACGGCTGTTTCTTCTTAGCAAAATAGAACAAGAAATAGTCACTGTACGGGGTGGTCCAAATTCGATGGGATTACATGGGTATCTCGCTTAATAGTCAAGATAGAGAAATTGTTAAATTACCAAAAATGTGCAGTTTTTTGAGACACTCATAATAGTTCTCAAATATCTTCTGACCGAGCTCGGTGGCTGGTTGGTACGCAACCTTCCGAGTTAATCAGGAGGTCGTGGGTTCGAATCCCACGGCCGTCTGTCATCGTAGAGGTTTCAGGTGGTTCCCTCTACCTACTATAGGCAAATGCTGTGACAGTACTTCCACCTACCCTTACCTAACCCACCCTTTCCTTGTTCCCCGCCCGGACGGTAATGGCCAAAGTAGTTGAAGCGTCCTTAAATCAACAATTAAAAAAAAAAATATATATATATATATATTATATATTCTATCATTTCCGGTTTTTCTTGTTTTTTTTTTTGTTTTCACAGCCTACTTTTTGTTTCTCATCTTCAAAAAAATTTAAAAAAAACCTTTGTAACTTGCGTACTATTGAAAATAAATACATCAACTCTAATATATTTGGAAAGGGAAAAAAAATAGGAATTGAAATAGGTCATAGCCAACTATAGCTTTCATTTAAATAATGGTGAGTTTGTGTCATAACTTTTCAACGGCGAGCGTAATTTTTTTTTTTAGTACTATCACAATCTACATAAAAATATTAAAAAATAATCCCCATAAACTTTTTCGATATTTAAAACTCTAAGGGAGATATGACACATTATAAATATAACAAAAAAACAGCTCTATCTATAAAACAAATATTTATAATGCTAATCTGGATATAAAAATTAGCAACAATAATTTAGAAAGAGTAACCGAAATTAAATACCTTGGTGTTATATTAGATGAAAATTTAATGTTTAAGTGACACACAAAATACATGATGAACAAAATTTCCAAAAAGATTTTTGTCTTCAAAAGATGTAGCAACACATTAGTATGTACACTAGAGTTTTACTGTATAAAACAATAATAGCTCCTCATTTTGAGTTTTGCGCTTCATTACTTATTAATTTAAATTGTAGATTTCGTTAAAAAAATTTAGTTCTTCTGATGTTTTTGTTAGATATAAATACTAATCAAATAAAATAAATTTTGCGTTTTTCTCAAAAAGTTGCTTAAGTAAGAGTACCTACTAAAGTTTTGCATCATTAAAAAGAGAGAAAAAATCTCTATCAAATGAGTATAATATAGGCATAGGGGTAGGTACCTTATCATTTAAAAAAATTCATTTATTTTACATTGCGCTTTTGTTATTCGAAAAAAAAAATTGTCGTATGGTGGAAAACTAAATACCAAACAACTTTTATTCACAACATTTTTCCGTAAAGTGGATATTTATTGAGATATATAGCATATTCCATACCTTTCGGACACACTGTATGTATTATAATACGATTTCAGTATTTATTTTAAAAAGCAACTTATTTCAATGGCATTAAGGCAATTTATGCATTATTTTCTTATGATATAGTCTTGTAAGACAAAAAATAAACTTCTTTACCTTTTTTCCTAGTATAGTATAGATTTGTTTTGTATCCGATACTAAATTATGAAACGACGGTCAATCGTTTAATGTTTTAAAAATACCGGAGAGAACCAGACCTTTCCTAAAACAATGTAAGCCATGTTACAAAGTGCCGAGGGTGAATACTGTCTGACCTCATTTCTCATTTATGATGAGATTTTTTTTTCCTGAACGGAGAATCCGTAACTCTCTCTTAAAAATGTTGAAAAAAGTATCGCAATAAAGTACACAAAAAGCGGCGCGGATAAGTATTGACTTTTTAAATTGCCGCGAATGAAAAGGCGTCTTAAAGACTGTGCAAAAGAAGAACTCGTTATAACAAACGCGGAAGTTCAATGGAGATTGAATGGGTTCGATTGACTCCACATTCATCTTGATCGTTGGCAATAAGAAATCATCCCAAAAACGAACTTTTTCACTTTTTTGCGGATAAAAGAATGGAGCGAGGTTATTACGTATGCCCCATAAATTCGGTTATGAAAATAAAAGTTAATCAAGTCTTGAAACCCTCACTGCGACTACAGAGCCGGCCGCGAAAGAACATTCATTATTACCATCTTGAATTCGGGCTAAAATACATTTAAGAAATTTACGATATATGAGGATTTATTCGTGGAATTAAGGTGTTCGGGAATGATTATAAATGGCTCTTTAGAATGTTTTAATAAAAATACGCGGTCTAATAAAATCCTGCTTACAGAAAAGCATTAAAGCAACGCGCAAGTGGTAATTCAAATCTCCATTCATCCGTGCGACGCGCGTGCAGAGTTACAAACTCGGAGAAACCGTGTACACTTATAAATACATCCTCGGGGCCCGTCCATAAAGTTGCTACGTACATGAAATACAGTGTAGCGGTCGAAAGGGAAAACGAAAACCCCGCAGTTTTATAGCCTATTAATCCACTTGGACGAAGGACAGCGATTTGGTGCTAAGGGGCGGATTCCTGGAGGCGTAAAACCATGTTATATGGTACTATTTATCTTGTAATAATTAACATTATTACACTCCTGCCTTTTTCTTTAATCCTCGGACTGACATAGGTCATAAAACCTGGACATTACACGAACCCTCGTCAGTCTAAGAAAGTGCCCCGGACTGTAGTAATATACAACATTATGTTGTGATATACACACGTAATATACAAAGATCCACTGAAAAAAGTTACTCCACAAGAGTTACTTAACAGTTGTATACGACTCGCAAGCACTAATTTGCAAACCTAATTCGGTACTACGTTTCCTTCATTGGTAAAACAAAAATTGTAAAACTTTTAATCTAAAACACAAGCAATCCTTACAAACTTTGCTTATCAAGCACTAGGAGCTCAACATGTGTAAACAGGAAGAAACAGCTTCAAATAACTTAAAAGTACACTTTTAAAATTTAATTAAATAACATTAACTTTGCAAAAATTAAACTACATGAGGTAGATTTTGCTTGGCTTCTATTACCCAACCGTGCCAACCGCAGAAGTCACTTATTATTGTTTACTAATATTCAGAACACACAATAATTACTTTCCAAATTAATATATTTAATTAAATTTGTAATCAACAGGATTTTTCATATAAAATTTACCAAATTTCACATACAGCAGTACTGTATAGGGTGGCCTATTTTCGATGCCCATACAGGGAGGGTATCTCGGTTATTAACAGAGATTGAAAAAAGCTAAGTAGTCTCGATTCCTTTTTTCTAGAGCAATTCATTGTCGTAAACAGATTTTTGATATCTCTTTTAATTTTCGAAATGTAGCCAAAAGCCGATTTTTGTCACTTTTAAAAAATGTTAGATTTCTCGATTAAACGAAAAGATAGCGAAAAACTTTAAAGACATTTTTATTATGTTTTTTTTGTCCCTAATAAGATAGCGATACTAATTTTTTTTACTCATATAAATATTGATATAGGTATTACACCTTATTTTCCAATTTTCAATGGCAACCATAAGCAAATTATAAGTATATTTTTGAGAAGCGCAAAAAGTAAACTTTCGATTGTCAAATCCAACTATGGCTGCCATTTACAATGAGAAAGTTGGGTGTAATACATCGAAATTTAGATGAATAAAAAAATGAATATCGCTATCCTATTTGAGGACAAAAAACCATGCAAAAATGTCTTTTAAGTTTTACCTTATTTTTTTGTTTAAGCGAGATATTTAACATTTTTAAAAATTGCCAAAAATCGGTTTTTGATTATATTTCGAAAATTAAAGCCGGAATCAAAAATCTGTTCAAGGCAATAAATTTCTCTCGGAAAAAAAATCGAGACTACGTACTTAGTTTTTTTTTTTTATCTCTGATTATAATATAACCTGTATGGGCATCGAAAAAAGATCACCCTGTACTCAGTTCAAAATATTTAATGTTTTATTAATTTTTTTTTAAGTGGAATTTACGAAGGCTATTAAAGATACTTGGTCACAATGTTGTTAACGATATTTTAGCTGAAAGAGTGGAAAATTGAGAATGTCAATAAACTGGGGGTGCAAGGGATATCCGGTTTACAGGGTAAATACTATCTACCCGACTGAATATCCGTTTAAAAGAGATAATAGGAAGCTCATTGGCAATGTTTGGGTGTAAAGAATCGAATAAATGCAATAATTATTTATATTCATATTTGGGTCAGCTACTTAAAGAAACTTCCGAGGAAGGGAATAGAACTGTTATAGAATATCATGTAACAAGTGTTGTAAGAAGCATATCACGCAGGAGTGAAAAAGTTGCGCACGGAGCCGCGTAGCGGCGAGTGCGTTTTCCACGAGCGCGTAATTGCTTCCTTGTCCTTGTCTGAGTCATTAATTCTGCAAATTACTTAGCCGTTATCATAATAATTTCACTTTCTCAATTATGTTCCGTGCAATATTATTGAACTTTATTGTGCCATTGAATGAAATTATTTGTATTACGCTTCATAACGAAATGATATTTCTTTATCGGGTTTAAACGCGTGAAGCTCACCTGCAGTATTTAGATAGGAAAACTACACCTTTCGAATTTATCGGCGAAACTTTCGTACTTCCGTTGAGAAACTTTGGTACTCGGAAGTATTTGGGGCGCTGTTGCGCCACTATACACGTACGGTATTCCGATACAAACACGTTTCGCAGTAAGGAGTTTGTGAGAGTTTGCCTCGCTATAACACATTTCACCCTTCACACCCACTTTATAATATTTTCTCTATCGCGCCCGAGGTTGCTGTGCGAAATCGTATCGATTCCCTTGCCCTCGGAGCGATAAAGTCGCTCCCTCATACATTTTTTCAAGTATCGATTTAAAAATCTGTAAACGTTTGCTTTGTCGGTGTAATTCTCGAATGTAACTAGTTAAACGGATTCATATGCAGGCACTTCCTTGTAATCGTAGTAATTGCTTTTGCAACGATCTGTAAAATTCGAAAGACAGTGGAATATTGCGATATCTGAAGAATTTATCAACTGACGCTTGATCTAGGATTTGCAGGAACTGCAAGATCTCGAAATACGTGCCGTTCTTCTCTGGCAGTATCTTTCATTGGCTTATAAGTGCTTGTTATTTTTATTTTGTTTCTGATATGTGCAGTAACTTCGGGTACAGTTGAGTGCCGCGTTATCAGTGCCGATTCTTCCCCTTTCGCTAACGTACTTCGTAATATGTACGCCGCTACGAGGAACCACTTGCAGTTTGCCTGTATGTGATCTACTCAAGGCTCGTTACATCGCAGCGAGCAGCAGGTTATGTCTCGCGCCGTGTATTTTAACGTTTGTTGCCGTAATGAGAGTCTTGTCGTTAATTGCGTATTCTGTTGGATAATAAACATAATCGTTAGCGCTACAACAAGGAATCTGCTCTCTGCCGTACGTATCCTCACCAACTAGATTTATCCTAATGATTATCTTTTATATCATTTTGTACCAGTGTTCTTAGCAGCTCGGGATAAATAACGTTGTAACAAGGTAATTTTCAGCACGGCGTTCGCGTTTTCTTTCTGTTTTCAGCGAGGACTCGCCGATCAAATAATTTTTTTTTTGAAATGTACGCTTTTGGCGTTCTGAAATATTAAAGCTGGTCTATAAAAGACCAACTAATTAATTTATTTTTCAACTCTTGGCACTAAAAACTTAAATTCTAAAGTTCGCCCGTTGGTGTAGGGGAAGATGGTATATACTGGGACATGGTATACAGGGTGTCCCAGATTACATTTCCAGCATGGGGATCTCGCTAATTATAAGAGATACAGGTTTGCTTAAATTAGATGAATTGTTCCTTGGTATGAGAGGAGGCACAATCAATTTTTAAAAGTACAAAATTCCTCGTACTTCAGATGTTATAGCAAAAAATATGAAAATGTCCAATTTCTTTTTTCTCTCATAACTTTTTTGTCGTAATCATTAGAACAATTTTATTTGTTTTTTCTTAAGGCACTTTTTAATGGAGAATGTAACTGTTATTTTAGATTATTTTTAACACCTACCATTTTTGAGATATTACCCCTAACTTCATTTTTTCTTATGGGCCGCAAAGTTGGCTATGGAATAGTTGAATGTGCTTTTTTTTTCTCTTTAAAATGAGATATTACTTGCTACGTTTATTTTTATAAATAAGTCACAAAATCAAGAAAAATCGTATTTTACCTATCACTTATCAAGCTATCTATAATAATAAAAACAAAAAACAACTAATTATGTGTCAAATGACAGTTACCATTTGTCTGCGGTATCATTTATTAGAATTTTATAGTATTGTTGTATAATTCGATAGTCTTTGTAGCAAATTTGTTATCATATAATTATGAGCACATTTACAACTAATTAAAAATTGTATATGTTGAAATGCCACATTATTTACAATAAAAACTGTGTAAAATAAATAATTCTAATTAATTATTGATTTGTTTTGGATTTTTGGTTGGTTTGTCGAAAAAACCATATACTTTTAAATTTATTTCCAAATTTTTGTAATTACGCATCTTTCGTTGCCTTTTCTCGGGATATAGCTCTAATTACATTCGCTCAGCTTCTTCACAGTTTTTATGGCAAAGAATGTAGCATCTCAACATGTCAAATTAATCGCTATTTTTAAATGTTGCTATCATTATAACAATTACTACAAAGACTCTCAAATTACACAACAATACTATTAAATTTTCATAAATGATACCGCAGACAAATAGTAACTGTTATTTGACACTTAATTAGTTGTTTTTTGTTTTTATTTTCATAGATAACTTGATAAGTGTTGGGTAAAATACGATTTTTCTTGATTTTGTGACTTATTTATAAAAATAAATGTAGCAAATAATATCCCATAAGAAAAAATGAAGTTAGGGGTAATATCTCAAAAATGGTAGGTGTTAAAAATAATCTAAAATAACAGTTACATTCTCCATTAAAAAGTGCCTTAAGAAAGTACAAATAAAATTGTTCTAATGATTAAGACAAAAAAGTTATGAGAGAAAAAAGAAATTGGACATTTTCATATTTTTTGCTATAACATCTGAAGCACGAGAAATTTTGTACTTTTAAAAATTGTTTGTAGCTCCTCTAATACTAAGGAATAATTCATCTAATTTAAACAAACCTGTATCTCTTATAATAAGCGAGATCCCCATGCTGGAAATGTAATCTGGGACACCCTGTATAGTGGGACAACAGAGATTTTGGCCATCTGTTACCCCGTACTTGAAGTTTGTTTACATCAAAATAGCAGTTAAGCAGTCCCATTATATCCTGTCTACAGTATGTGTCGTAAACAATGTCATAGTGACTTGCACATGTGAGGCATGTTTGGTAACTGCGCATTGTTTTTTTGTGGTTATTCAGTTTATGTGCTAAAACTTGTTTATTTATTTAACAACAATTAGAAAATTTGGCGTAGGTGTACCTTACAGTATATTAAATGTATGTACAACGTTAAAACTTAAAATAATCATACAAGTTTTTCATTAAATCGTTGCTTTTAAAAATTGATCACATGGTGCATTGTGGGACAATGATGATAATCAGGTAAATTTTCTGAAAAAGAGTTCCGACTTTAGATTTTCTTTCTCTAAAAACAGAGATAAAGACTGTCTTGAAAAAGAAAATATTCTGTGTAGGTTAAGCGCACCGACTACGTTTGGGGGCACTGAAAAAACAAAGAAACATTTTCAATTTTAGTTTGATTTTTCAAAGTACAATGTCTAAATGCCCATGAAAAGTGAAAGTTTTTAAAATAAAAAATTAAAATTAAGCTTTTTTTTAAATTACTTATGCTTTATTTCATATATATTTTTTGCTGTCCCACAATGTACCACGGGGTGGTTTATGTGGGGACAAGTGGGGTATAGTGGGACAGTCCCTCTATTTGTGTACCTTTATTTAAAAAAATATTTTTTAGTATATGCAATGATAAACTAAAGCAATATGAATATCTCATATCAATTTGAGGTATGCAAATTAAGCCGTTCAAAAGTTACGCAAAATTTAAAAAAAGTGTCCCAGTATATACCACCTTCCCCAACTTGTGATTCTACTAATCTGCACACAGCATTATAATTTTCGCACTGTACTCTGCTTTTTTAACACTTAACTCATCTGGCTCTGATTTCCTTTATCTCCGAATACTCATATTCTTGTTTTATTTCAAATATACGATTGAAAATGTATGATTTCAGTAATTTAGCATATTGTTGTGGTAGCAATTTATTTTGTTACACAAGCCCTTTGTGCCAGACTTAAGCGAAGATCTGCGACACAAATCTAAAAAAATAAAGCTGAGGAGACTTGTTCGTTTTCTAACGCTTTCCCTATGACATCAGTGATCCAATGTGCTATTTTGATCTCTGAATAAATATTTGTCGGTAGTTATAAAATTTCGCTTACTCAGTTTTGCAGAATGTGGCAGTTTTGTACCGGTCCATAGCTAATTTACAACCCCGGCGGCGTTAATGGTATTAAGAGCGGGCAGGGCGTCACAATGTGGCTATTAGTTGAATGCTGTGGGCTTATTGTTCGTCCGCTGATGACTCCCGCGGCCGTTCCACACGTATTGGTCTGTTAAACACTCAGCATTCGCGCAAGCAAATTCACAATGCAATGATGAAAATTTCCTCCTGTTTTTGTAATTAACTCGTTCATTGCTCACGGTATGATGATACGCGCTATGCAGATTAGGATGCGAGAAACAGAGTTATGAAGTGCGATTATCACACCCGGCTTAATTATTTCAACTCTGTTGCTGCACACTATATTGAAATTAGACATCTGTATTTCACCAATATAAGCATACGAATATAACGCATATGTTTTATCTTTAATGACAGGAATTGCTTGAATTCAAAATAAGTTATCGGCAATCTTTTTTTGGTAATACCTTTATATACAGGGTGGTCCACTTTTTAGTAGCAGGACTTTAACAGTCGATGGAAAAACTTGTTTTAAAGCGATTATTCCATACCAACATGGGTCCATAAACGCTTCATTTCAAAGACACAGGGTGTTGAAATTTTCTAAAAATTACGATAACGTTTAACCGTTTCTCAACCAGTAGATATATTTAAACCAAATTTGGTATACAGCACCACCTTACAGGTTACCACAATCGGTGAAAATTTCAAGTCCCAAAAGCAACCAGTGGCGGAGTTGTAGGGGTTCAGTTTCAATAAATGTAATAAAAAACTAGTACGGATCTGTTTAAAATCAAACTTATTTTTGGGTAGACGATTTTATTCTTAACAAAAAGTGTCTCTTGACTTTTCTTCGTATCTGCCACCGTTTGGCGCGGAATTTGATTTATTTTACTATTTTCGCGAAAAATTTGCTCCTAAGTTCGATCTAAAAATATCGCGAAAGGCAGAAAATTGCAACTTGCAGAGTAAATGCTCATTAATCGTTAATTTAGCGAAAAATTTTTCCTCATTATTAGTATGTTTTGTTATTAAAAACTGCAACAATCGTAATTACTTCTTTATTACGAATATTATCTATATTTTTAGATCGAACTTAGGAGCAAATTTTTCGGGAGAATGGTAAAATAAATCAAATTTCGCGCCAAACGGTGGCAGATACGAAGAAAACCCAAGAGACACTTTTCGTTTAGAATAAAATGTTTCAACCAAAAGCAAGTTCGAGTTTGATTTTAAACAGGTCCGTACTAGTTTTTTATAAAATTTATTGAAACTGAACCCCCACAACTCCGCCACTGGTTGCTTGTGGGGCTTGACATTTTCACTGAATGTGGTAACCTGTAAGGTGGTGCTGTATACCAAATTTGGTTTAAATATATCTACTGGTTGAGAAACGATTAAACGTTATCGTAATTTTTAGAAAATTTCAACACCCTTTATCTTTAAAATGAAGCGTTTTTGGACCCATGTTGATATGGAACATTCGCTTTAAAATAATGTTTTTTCACTACTAGTAATATAGCGTAGCATTATGACGTATATTAGAATGCCGTGAAATTCAATTTCTCTACCTATGCATGGTTACAGGTAAACAATTTTTCATTATTAACCACTGGTGAATAATGAACAAATTTATATTTTTTGATAATGCTGTTGTAGTTTTAAAGAAAAAAAAATTATAGGACGATTTAGTATGATAAAGAAATTCTCTTTATTGGTATTTTAGCATTTAAAACGTTGTTTAAATAAATAAATTTAATTTTAAAAACTTTGGTGTATTTAAATAACACGACTTTCGCGCCGTAATAAATGACGGTTGTCAATATCCACACCGTCGATTGACACAACGTAAAAAAGAGAAAAGTTTTAATGTCAGTATTTTAGATGAAACCATCGCTTAAAAACAATGTTTTTTAATAACAATAGTGATTTAGCAAGATGAGTAACACGCAGATTCAATATTTCTATAGAATAGATAGGTACTTAACTTTTTATATTTTAGGTTAGAAAGTGCGTACATAACATAAATGGGTTTGTCTTACTAGTAGTGAAAAAAATAGTATATACACCACGGTAGAGAAGTCTTATAGCCTTCGGGCCCTTAGATCCCTCGGCGCTTCGCGCCTCGTGATCTAATCTGAGCCCTCAGGCTATAATAGTTGACTTCTCTACCTTCGTATATAATATACTATTTCTATCGACTGTTAAAGTCCTGCTACTAAAAACTGGACCACCCTGTATTAGCAGACGCATGCATTATTTGTCAAATATGAGCTTAACAGCTCAGAGCTTTAAACGAAAGGAAACTATTAGTTTAAATGTGAACATAATATAATGGCCGTTTTTATCACATTCGTTATAAAAAATATACTTTCCAAGTATTTTATTTTGTTTGATGTAAGTATTAATTCAGAAGTAAGACGGAACAGCGTTCGATATTCGCAGTTTCTTTTCTTCCTTTTTTCCCAGTAATGCACGTACGTAATACCCTGACAATGGAATCAATTTAAATGCAGAACCGAATCTTTCTTTCATCACGATCACGTGATCGATGGAAAATTCATGGTATTCGCAGCTCCGTTCCGAATAATGAAATGACATCTGGTGTTCGCCATGCCGTACAGTACAGTAGCGGACCGCTATTTGCGGCCTTTATTTGGTACGTGTTCCACAGCCTGAGAGCACTTAATTATAAGGGTAATCGTTTCTAGGGTGCGGATGCTTTGTTACACATGTAGGTGTGATACCAGACGTTAGCGTTCAAGCAACGTGGCTCGGCGTAGCTTGGAACTGTCTCTGTGATTCCTCAAATGGATTGCGACCTCGTTAAGTATTCTTGGCTTGTTCACTCTTCTGCATTGAGTCTGCAGTACTTCGACGGACAATTTGGTACGTGGACGAAATTTTTAATCTTTGACTACATCGACATTTTCCTCGAGCATAACAAGGACGTACAAAAAGCACAACGCCGCCTAGATAATGTTAAGGGTTTTTACTAACGGCTCTTGCTTGATCTCCCGACGATTTCTGACATAGCAGAGACAGTTTAGCATTTTACAATTTTATCGACGTGTCGACGATTTTTCGTTTCGTGCAAAAAAGAAAACAAATTCGACACGCAAACGTGATTTTGCTCAATGCGCACTGAATATTGAAAATAATCACTCTATCCATGAACGTGCCCGTGTTGTAGAAGCTCAGTACTAGCATAAATTTAAAATGATTGATAACTGCGGAACATTATAATCACTGAATTAGCTATTAATAGAGTTCGTTTTGCTGCACTTATTTATTATAACGCGGTGATCCTAAACTCAGGGACGAGTCCCGTAAGTACAAAGATTATTAAAAAAACGTTTTACAACGTTCCATGATTGCAACTGAAATCAAATTAAAGAAGGAAATGTTCTAAGCATAATTAATTATTGTGATCGACCGTATTGTACAGGGTGGACCATAATCGATTTTTTTACGGAGTAGCTCGGTTACCGTAATAGTAAGCAAAAATCTGATATCAGTCTCTTGGAACATTTTTTTGAGAATAGTAGGGAGACCAGGGATGGAAGTAAAATTTTTTTGGTTTTTATTTAATATCTCATAGAGTAGGTATAACCAGTTTTTGACATCCTAATTGATTTCATGATAAATTGGACATTTGTCTTCCTTCCAAGATATTTATTTCATATGTTTCGTAAAGCATATGTGAGAAATTTGGTTTTTTTCTGTACTAAGACAGCTGTTACTTCCAACCTCAACGTTGGGGCTAAAAGTAACAATGATCGGGATCCAAAACTGGAAATGATAGAACCTTTTTGAAAACGGTTCTGAGTTTGTCTCATAAAACTGCACATTTTTGGTAATTTAACCGTTTTTCTATCTTGACTATTAACCGAGTTACCCATGTAATCTCATCGGTTTTGGACAACCCTGTACTGCGGTACATAACATATCGACATAATTGCTCAAGAACTTGAAGTTTTATGTTTTAATTCAGATTACATCGCGGATACGATAATCGTTGATTTTCCAAGTCTGTTTTCGGCCAAAAAATCTGTTAGGGTAAATTTCTGGAAATAACAAAATTGTGAAAACTAGTGTCTCGAAGAACATTTCAACCAAACAAGCACCTTTACACGGGTAACACACGATCAAGTTTCCAATTTAGTATTTGAATACTCCGGGTCCACAAATCACTATCCCATACAAGTCGTAAAACTCGAAGAAAATACATTACACAAAAAGAAAGCTTCATAAATTTAAAATTATCTCGAGAAGAGGAACACAAAGAAAACCGTTTCTTGTGTGAACAAACTGCGCCCCGCGGCGTAAACATAATCCTGTTATTATAATGCACTTCGCCGTCACCCTTGTTTCCTAAAGACAATCAGTTTGACACCTTTTTACTTAAAGTTTTCGCAAATGGGCCCAAGTTTTTCTGGGCTGATTGATAAATTTCTATACTTTCGCCGTGTACCCTAATTCGTCGCGAAACGGGGACTCAGATGCGCCCGTTTTATTGCGATATATACGAAAAATATAAAGATATTAAATCATTTTAAAAACATATAGTCAGTTGGAATGTAATATTAAAATGTCGGAGACCGTTTTGCAGACAAAAAAAGCAATGAATCCGACGAATATGGTGAGAAAAAACGTTACCAGGTCATATTTTTTTTTAGAGCAAGTTTATCCAGAAACAAAACTGCAGACAAATTTCACATTACAATTTTATAAAGGACGCAATATCAGCGACACTGTAAAAGTGTTGTTAAAGTTATGGGAAGGGTACTTTATGACAATATGATAAAATAACGGCTTGCTAAACGATTGTTTCGAGTACGTTTTAACACATCTTTAAAATGCAACCACTGCAATAACGCCTTTAATATCTTTAAAAACAATTAGCATTGCTATTAAAGACAATTTTACACAGAAACATGCGTGTTAAGTAACTCCTTTAAGCAATTATTATAAAATCAACTTTTTTACAACCCAGTACATTTGATAGACACGTTCAATAAGAAAACGATATTTTTATACAACAAAGGCTGGCAGTGAACGGCAGACTAACGTCGGATTGTGATCATATTCGCGTTCTAATAATGTAAAATAAATTGTTCAAAACATAGCGTGTCGTCCATTACCATATTTATCGACCTTAGGTTGAAGGAACTTATATATGGAAACTTTTTCCTCCTCTCGTGATCCGGGTAATCGAGCAAATTCCCGCTAATGTACGGCAAAAGCCTAGCGATATACTTGTAGGCTAAAACTTTTTGATAGCTCAATCTACAGTTTGATGCGGCCATATAATGTTCGGCAAAAGTTTCGGACGTGTCTGTACAGCTAATATGTTCGGGGCGTGTGTTCAGCGATCTTCGAGCAAAGTTATCCAACGATTTAGAACTCTGGAATCACTTTTTCGAGTTACTACGAAAAATATATTGACGTCCTTCGTTCCCCCGCAATGGCAATCTCGGTTGGTTTATTAACAACAGACTATTTCGAAAGATAAACATCACATGAGTTACATGCTAGTAATAAACTATAGTTGCATCTTGCATCACTATATAGTAAGTAATATTTGGTAGGTACTTTAAATCTATATGACGAATACTGTGATGTTAAAAATACCAACAAATATAAACTAGGATTGAAATTATAATTTAAATTGTGCAAATAGTTTTTTGTTTAGACACTATTCAAAATAAATTTGTTTTTATTTTATTTAGTCATGATTTTTTTAAATTTTGCTGAAAAACTTGATGAGATAGCAAAAATCTGTGTGTGCCATTCAATACTGCGTGTTCCATTGAATTCAGAGCATGTAGTTTATATAAGAACAGTTATCAAAATTAAAACAACATTCACAGAGTTCTGAAATGTCGGCCTGTGTTATCAATAATTAACTTATGGAGTTTAAAATTTGAAAGATTTTTGAGAAAATTTAATTTAAAAAATTGGTTTCCGTATTCTGTTAAACTTGGTATTTTTCGAAATAACTGCTTTATATATTAACTCCAAAAATTGTGAAAGTTAATAAAATTTTAAATGAGTGCCTTTAAGGAACATTAAGAAGTTACCTCTATTTTCAGTAGAAAACATCACGTGGTATAAAATCAAATCGTGGTACTTTTAAAAAAAATATATAGAGCTTCAAGCGAAAGAACACGACTACTCAACATTTTCTAAATGGATTGTAATCCGTCACACAACAGTCTAGAGAGCGTTTTTATTCTCTTGAATTGCTCGGGGTTAAATTTGTGTCGTTAGCTTGTTGGAAGGTTCGCAGAGTGGAATTAACTTCTGCTTTCGATTAGAAACACGAAATGCGTAACATGTTTGGAACACGTTGGAGCACACATCTTATAAAAAAATTATTTCAAATTCATTGCTTGATATCTTGATAAAGTACTACTGATAGAATCAGCGTTTTGGGCCAACATCATTGTATTTAAATTCTTAATTTTTGCAAAGACCAAGTAAGTTAAAGGTGCATCTTTACCAAGTTTTTAATTTGTTTTGATATCAATGAGATACGAAGATGCAGCTTTAATGCTAGATTATTGTTCATTTTAGTTTTGAATAAGTGTATACTTAATGAAACATTACTATTTTGTTCAAAAATTGCGAACTTCCAACAGTATAGGGCACGCGAAAGAAATCTCAAAGAACGGTAAGTGGGTGTTTTTGTGTTGTCCCATTGCCGTATACGATATTCCAAATGTCGCGGGCAAAGTTCGAGAATAAAGTTGAAACACAATCATAGATCCAATAAAGAACTTTTGTATTTGATAAATCAATCAGTCCGAGAATTCAGTTAGAGAACTACAGCGGTCGACAGTTGTCTCCAGATTTCCTAAATCGGCTGAGCAGCAACAGAGGTTGGAAAATTAAGTTGCACATGGCGCGGGTTAGGAAATGACCAAAGTTTCGTTGCTACTTACCAACAAGCCAATATCCGTATTTGCGAAACATATGGCAATCGAAACTCACCTGCAACAAGAGATACGATTATTAGTAAACATGTAAGAATAACCCAAACATAGAGACATTCATACCAAAACACTAATAGCCGGTATTATAGCTTCAGTTTAAACTGCTTGTCAAGTTTAAACTGAACCTATAATACCGGCCATAAGAGGGTTTATCAAACTTTGTCTTTGGGGCACGTCACAAGAATGCTCGATTAATTTTTATTATTACAACCAAGTCAAGCCAATTTACAACAAAGAGATTCCGAAATACTTCTAATAAGATTACAGTATGACAATATATACAACTGTTTGAAAATTTCATACTTCTATATTTTATTGTAAAATAGAAACACAGTCGCGCATTTTAATTTATATTCTTAAGAGGAAAGACATGAGAAAGCTTTTTTAAATATTTAGTTTGGCCATACAAAGACATCGATATAAATGTATAACTGTTTTGAAAAGTTTTTCAACAAGGCAAAGCTACTGAGTAAATATTAACTAAGAAATTACTTGTGACGGTTTTAAGACTCGTTGTTTATAAATATGTAATTCTATTACACATGTTGTGGGCTTTAGCTGCCACATTTTAAGAAACTGTCTTCTTTTAAACAAAAAAATAAGACACTGTACATTTCTACAGATGATTTTTAAAACTAGAATGTGAGACAATTGTGAAGATGTACCGTGGAGCAAATGTTCCCCTCTTAATCCAGCTCTGCCCGTGCAGACGTGGATAAAGATTTTTCATCTTCGATATATCACTTCGTATAAACATTGAAAAATATCTTATGAGACGATCCGCAAATAAAGACGGCATTTAGTACTCAACACGAGCACGACGATTGGTAAGTACGCTTACTGCAGTTGGTAAAGTCTAGGCAGGCGAACATGAGTTATTTTTAATGGGATGTTTGATATGGAAGGCAAAAACAACGTTTTTCTGCGAACACTAATGTAATGACTCTTACCGTACAGCCTGCATGCATAGAGAGTCTGTCCTTGCGCACGGTAAGCAAAAAACAGTTTTTTAAAGAAATGATCAAAGTAGACTCACGTCAAACTTCCTGCATGCCTAGTAAGTGAGTTATAACGCAAGGTAAGCAAACAGCACACTTGTCTAGAAATGTCAGGCTTACGTCAAAATTGACAAGACAACGTAATTACATGTGTATATTAGCCAAAAAGCCGTTAAAATCGTATGTACTATGTGATCGTAGAAAAAGTAAGCTAAGTAACACGAGTTGTAAAGCAACTACGCACTCGCCGCCAAGCGGCTCCGTGCGCAACTTTTCTACTCGTGCGTAATATGCTTCTTACAACTCTTGTTATGTGATATGCTATAATAATATCTACTGAATAAAGAACTGACTAATGTTAGCGCTCGTTTGTTACTTTTCGTATATGTGTAACGGTACCAGTAGGATTTGCTGTTTTTTTATTGGCTGTCAATTTACATCTCATTGTGAAGTAGTCCATGAGCCTTCTACGCCCGTTTTCACATTCGCGTGTTACCGGATCTAAATTTTATCTATCTATTTCACCCTTGAGCGAATTTTATTTTCTTCGTTAGAGCTTGTTGGATGCTTCCAGGATCCCATCCGTTCATCGCTTCACAGTCTGTGATAAAGTATTTTATAATTGCGGCTTTTCCAACACAGAAAAGAACGAGTGTTATGAAACTAATTAGACAATACCGTAGTTTAGTCGGATCGCGAACCGCCCCGCGGTGCACTCTTCAGCGAAACGTTTCATTTCTGTGACTCGGCACCCGCCCGGATCATTACTGGATATTAGTTTTGTAATAAAGCGGCCCGCAGTGTACTGCAATCTAAGCGAATTTCGAAATTAATGGCGTTTTAAAATTCTTTAGCATTCATTTGTCCGTAATAGGTTCTCGAAATGAATTTACCAGTAATAAATTAGCGCAGATGCTCTTTTGTGCAATTTATTGCCGCGAAATTCGGATCCGGTTGTTGTAATCTTTTAAACTTATACTCGCCGTCGTAACTCTTTCCGCATCTGTGAACACAGGTTTGTACTTTTAATGATTTTTATATTGCAGATACTGCTTTGCGATATAAAAGGATTCCTGGGATCGTCTTAATGCTTGTTTCATTAATCCGGCTGGTTTTTGATAACGGGTGGGGTCTTGCTTGGCGACGTGCCGTCGTGAGTAGGTATATGCAATCGGCATTTGGACACAGTTTATGGTACCACTTCGTACGGGCCACCTTATATAGAATAACGTCTTTTATTCAGAACTTGCTCAACTTAGGATGTTCTTTTTGTGTAGAGTTTGGCCAAAACGCGCGTACGTGCTAAACTTGTTTCGGTCTGGCACCTCAGCCGAAACTGTCGCTTTCAAAGTTTCATACCTAGACACCAGGCGATCTCGAACGGTCGCTAATTGGTTTCGAAGTCAAGGTCAGCTTACCACGGTTTAAATGTTATTGAATACACTCACAAGGGAGGGTCACGATACGTTGTCGCTAGAATATGATTAAGGCTGTGTTTATTGCATCAAGAACATCAGAACTAATTGTTTCCCAGAACGTGCCACTGGCAATTCCCTTCGGAAAAATAGGGGAAAATCTGAAAAATTGGTATAAAAAGGTCCATTTTTGCGATCAATTTTTTTTTATTTACCAATGCGCGCCTACTTTGTAAGTAAAATGGTCCAAAGTTTTTGATCAAATCTTGAACAGTTCCGGAGAAAAATCTCAAAAACGAAGACCCTGCATAAGCGCTATGATTTGAGAAGTTGTGGTATATCTGTATAACTATATCTATTCGACTTGCATAGGCTTTTAACATAGGGAAAACCGTTTTTACAAAGGCCTCGTTTTTCTCCGAAACCGTTTAAGATTTCTTCAAAAACTTGGCACCATTTTACTTGCAAAGGATGCGCGCATTGGTAAATAGAAGAATTTCGATATAATTTCTGACGGTTTGGCCAATGCGATCGCAAAAATTACCTTTACTACTCAGCTTTTCAGTTTTTCTCCCATTTTTCCGAAGGAAATGGCCAGTGGCATGTATATCTGCAAAACATTTAATTTTGATTTTCTTGACGCAATAAATACAGCCTTAATCAAATTCTAGCGACAATGTATCGTTACCTTTCCTGGCTGGAATGTAATACGGGTCGTTTCATACTAGTTGATGGTGTTTTAGAAAACAACCGCCAACACAAGACGCACATTAAGTAACATTTTGATGGAAATCTTCTAATTTAACACGCCATTATAACAGTGCAATAATTTGTTTAAATTAAAAACTAGGAATAAATCATATTGCTCATAATTTCGATTGTCCATAATCCTTTTTGCAATATTTTTTTACAATATCTTTTTTAGGTATATTTATTATTGTAGACTTTTGAAATTTTCTAAAAACAAAATAGTAGTAAAAAAAATACTTCTCCAGTGTTTTAATGTTTTAGTAACAGTAGATTCTTCTTCTAAAATGAGTTTCTTGAAATTTAAATCTACATCATTTATTGACATAAAACGTTCTTTTTTTTTAATCTGTTGGAGTTTTATTACCAATTAAAAATTGTAAAAATCATCATTTCATGCGATTCTACTTCGTATACCAAGTTTTGCGAGGATCAAGTGTGTATTAGCGTGGGAACAAGTAATACGAAAGTACAGGGTGTCCCACAAGGTATGCCTTTGCCGTTTTTTGCATAAATCTTATGTTTAGGGCCTAAATAAAACATTTTCGGGCACACTTTTTTTTTTAATGTGTCCCTTCATATAGTTATGACGTCACAAATTTTAAATACGAAAGTCAAAATTTTTCGTTAAAAAATAGCTCATTTTAAAGATTATTTAATTTAAAACATTTTTTTTCAACACAACTTTGTTCTAAAATCAATAGATCAAAAGTTATATCAAAATGAATTTTTTTTTTCAAAAAGTTTGTAATTGTGAAACGATCTCATCCTCCACGTTTTAAGTGTTTTGTTTTGCTTTTGACGTTTTTAACTGTCAAGAAAATTATCGAAAATGACTAGATACACCGTGGAACATCGTGTATTTATGATTTTAAATTATAAAAGTACGAGTTCGTCATTAAAAACTGTAAAATTATTTAAGAAAAAATTCGGAAAACATTATAAATTGGATCCAAAAACAGTAAAAAGGTACGTATAAATGATTGTAGTCAAATGTCATTCTACTTATTGTTTGTCAGGACTTTTGATAAATTTGTTGAAACGGGAAGCGTATTGGATGACGTGGAATCGATGAGTTTTGCCAGAAAATGCACAAAAAATGTAGAAAATATTTCGAAAGTAGAGAAATTTATTGCGGAAAATCCATCGACATCAACAAGGAGAGCTTCGCAGGAATTAAATATTAGCAAAAGTTCAGTGCACCGCATTTTGTCGAAAGAATTGTCACTATATCCGTACAAAATCCAAGTTAATCAGCCAATCAACGAATTTTCAGCTAGACGTCGATTTGAATTTGCAAATAAAATGTTGATGATGGAGGAAAATGGAGAAATCGATTACGGAAAAATATGGTTTAGTGACGAGGCGCATTTCCAATTACAGGGCTATGTAAACAAACAAAATTGGAGGATCTGGGGGAGTGAAAATCCGCATTGTTCAATGGTAAAGCCGCTACATTCTAAAAGATTGACCGTTTGGTGCGCCATTTCCTCAGAAATGATAATTGGGCCGATTGTGATATTTCAAAATATAACTGGAGTTTTTTATCACAACATGTTAAAAGACGAAGTAATGCTCTATCTCACAGGTCTAAACAAGGTGAATAAATTTTGGTTCATGCAGGATGGAGCAAGACCCCATAGAATTCAAGAAGTATTTGAATTATTATCGGAACAGTTCGACAATCGAATAATTGATTTGGATTCCGACAAATTTACAGGACAAGGTGTTACATGGCCTCCATACTCACCAGATCTCAACCCATGCGACTTCTTTCTTTGGGGATTTATAAAAGATGACATCTATAAGACCCCAGTTACAACTTTAGAAGAGTTAAAGAATCGAATTGAAGGCAGAATAAAAGAAATTTCACCTAAAATGTTGCGAAAATGCGTCAAAAGTTATGGAGATCGTCTCAAACATGTTATTGCAAGTGAAGGAAATCACTTTGAAAATTTATTGTATTGATTTTTATAATAAAAATTAAATATTCATCAATCATTAAAAAATTTGAAAATTGATAATTTAGTTGAACGATAGGGACAGTTAAAAACGTCAAAAGCAAAACAAAACACTTAAAACGTGGAGGATGAGATCGTTTCACAATTACAAACTTTTTGAAAAAAAAAATTCATTTTGATATAACTTTTGATCTATTGATTTTAGAACAAAGTTGTGTTGAAAAAAAATGTTTTAAATTAAATAATCTTTAAAATGAGCTATTTTTTAACGAAAAATTTTGACTTTCGTATTTAAACTTTGTGACGTCATAACTATATGAAGGGACACATTAAAAAAAAAAGTGTGCCCGAAAATGTTTTATTTAGGCCCTAAACATAAGATTTATGCAAAAAACGGCAAAGGCATACCTTGTGGGACACCCTGTATAAAGTTAGCTCAAAACTGCGTTAAAAGTTCACTAGTCTCTTTAGATTTCACGAGTGAATGCAAAACCAAGAAGCTTTTGAGAGATTGTAAGAGGCATGTTGTGTCGTTTTATCCGAATACATTCACAATTCATCAGCACTCAGCAGACAAGGGCACTGACTGGTTTGGGGTTGGCTTGATGCTATCGAAGTTGCGGAGTCACTGTGGAAGTGCTGTCTACTTCGAGTGGTTGTATCATGTGATCAGCTTGCGACTTTGCGTCGCTTGTTTCTTGCTGATTATATTCTGATGTAAATTTATTGTTCTCCATGTGAAATGATGAATGCTTTGAATGTCACATGCACGTTGAGCTAGCTAATGACTTGCATCCAAAAGAAATGTAATTTTTTTTTATGAAGCAAGGACTTCTTAGAATACAGTGCAGTCTCTATAGCGTGAACATCCCATAATGTGGACAACCACAAAGATGAACGATCGGTTTGGTATTGAGGTATACTCCAAAACATAAATGATTCGTACTCTAAAACGTGAACAACTAATGAACAAAGCAGTGGTAAATGTAAATAACCAGTTACTACTCTATTTGCAAAAAAGAAACCCTGTCTAGATTTGTTTAGACTTGTCTAATATCAACCCACCGTACGCGCTTTTAAAAAAGGGGAAGCTAAAGTAACCTCAACATTTTCTGGGCCAGGAAAATGATAACCTTTGGATATTTCAGAATTTACCAGGATGGAAAAGTCATTCTATTAATGGTTTTCGCGACAAAGAGAACGAAATGCTGCAATAAGTGGTGTTATTTTGAAAGAGGAAGCAAAATATTTTTACGAGAGGATTCGAGACAAATTGACAAACATTTTTCGCTAGCTCAGGATGGTTGAAAAATTTTAAGAATTAAGAATCGATATGATATACCTACGCTTTCTGGTTGAAGAAAAATTATCTTAGCAACCAGAGGTAGTTGCTTCCATTCTACAAAAAATTGTAAATAAAATGGAGCAGTCAAATTTAACTCATAATCTCTTGTACAATGAGAAATAGACTTCACTTGAAGCTATTTAACAGAAAAAACTTACGTTTCAAGTGTTCAATTAGTTCAAGTTGCAGATAATGTGCACTGTTTTAGCAATTTTCTGCGATTTTATTAGTAAAATTCTCTTCTATAACGATTAAAATAAGTTGAGAAACTTTCCAGCAAATTTATTTCACACGTAAATGGAAAATACAATGGCATTGCAAACATTTATTAGTAAAGGTGTTAATTATGAGAATTTCAAAAACAACCAAAAGTTGGTATTTATTTCCTATGCTAACGTTTTCAGCCTAATTTATTTGCAATGATAAAAACTTTTAGAAAAAGTTATGGGGTATGGTAATTGGACACGTTAATTAGGGTTCTTAATGTTCTTTTTTAATGAGCTCTGTTATTTGCCGAAGTAAAAACCTGGTTTATTTAAGCTACTGGCCGGGTTGGTTCACAGTTTTATCTTCTTTTAGTTAAAAACTACTGACTACATAGTATTTGCCGCGGAACGAATACAGTAAAGACAAATGTAAAGTAAGCATTTTCGTTTTGGTTTTGTGATTTAACAGTTTTGTAAGATATTTATGCGGTGAATTAATTGTTTGTTGCTACGGAATAGTGTATTTCATAACAAGATAATATGTAAGAAGCATATTTACGCACGAGTGAAAAAGGACGGCACGGAGCAGCGTAGCGGCGAGTGCGTAATTGCTTTACAACTCGTGTTATGTGGCTTACTTTTTCTACGACCACATAATACCTACGATTTCAACGTCTTTGGCGCATATACACGTAATTACGTTGTCTTGTCAATTTTGACGAAGGCCTACTTTGACATTTCTAGACAAGTGTGCGTTTTGCCTACCGTGCGTTATAAGTCACTTACTAGGCATGCAGGAACTGTTTGATGTGAGTCTACTTTGACCACTTCTTTAAAAAACTGTGCTTTTTGCTTACCATGTGTAAAGGACCTACTTACTATGCATGCAGGCTGTACGGTGTACGGTAAGAGTCATTTTCATTGGTGGTCGTAGAAAAAGTATGTTAGGAACCAGCAATAGATTCATCAAAATTTCAATAAGGTGCAATATCTAACACAAAACGTACTTTTTACATACAATGATATATGTCGTCAAAAGTAAATCAATTTTAAAACTCCCTTCTCAAAGACAAAGAACTCTAGATTATATTAAATATATCATCCGGCATTTGTTCCTGCCAACTGCAACGCGTCCATATAAATCTCGATGGCAACACAGGAATACAAGCATCTGGACGGTATTTACGACATGCAGTGCATCCGTAAGCAAAAATTTCCTAAAGAACGGAAAATTGTCAAGTTGTATTTTGGAAGGAACGAGCGAGACTCGCGATAAACTACGCCGGAGCGCAAACGGGGCCGTCTAGATAAGACTTCAAGATAGGAAGCGAAAATAAATAATAGAAAAGATTATATTGAAGACGATGAAGGAACGCAATAAGGGAAGTTACAAAATAAAATATGGATGGGTGCTAGCCTTGCAATTGCGCGAGACGCCGGCTCCCGATAAAAAATGCACACAATGAGTGTATAGTGGGCGATTATACGGACAACTCCTTCCGATTGGAATTCAGATAGGGGATTAAATATGGATGAACTTTGGCAATGAACAATAGTAAATAATTCACAACGGATGCTTAATTCAAACAGGAAAAGGCTTGTTTACGACGATAAACTTCAGAATCCTTATCCCGTATTTCCGTCTAGCATTCGTTAACAATAAAAATGTATCTTAGGAAAAAACCAATCACAAAAATACACAATAAGTTACTGTTGAAATTTTGTTTTAAGTGTACTGGCGGTTTTGGCATGAACTTAACCAGGCCCGTGCTACCTTTTAAGCCAAAAGACCAATTGCAAATTTTATGAAATCGTGACCACTTTTTAGTGGATATGGAGATTCTTCAAGGTGTGAAGGGTCTCAGTTTCCTAGAAACGACCAATAAACCTAATCATACATTGATAATATCCTTTTTGCAATTAAACAGATTTTCATGCGTTGTTTATTGGTCGTTTCTAAGAAATCTGAGTTTGTGATTGGTCGAAAACATAAATTTTGAGAGGGAATTAAATATTTTGGTATTGATAATTTTTTGACGAATTTCGGCGACCAGTAGCGTTACTTTAATATAGATTAAACCACACCCCTGGCACACAACTCTGACAGTACTTGTAAAATTTGGCATAACATACATTAATTTGACAGGTAGGTTAGGTGAAGGAAATGTTCTGACAAAATATCAGTCGTGCATTGCAAATAATCCACAATTTTTGACAAATCTTCACTCATGCAAGTTGAATCAACTTGCATTCGAGCATATTCACCAAAAATTATAGATAATTTTTAAGGCACTTGCTATATTACTATTGATTATTTTTCGCGTAAAAATTTTCAATATGAGCAACGCAGTGACACAAAGAATTCCCTAAAATAATCGGTTTCAAAATTTCTTAGTCACAAGCGCAGTTAATTCGAAGCGATTTTCTCATATTTTATTTCTAAATCAGTTTTTAATATAAAACAGGGATTCTCAGCTGTTGTATTTCATCCCTACCAAGGCTAATAATTCTCCAGTATTAGATACATCCGTTGATTCACCAAGACAAAGAAAATAAGACAAAAAGTTATTAGCAGTATATTTAAGAATTAATATTACTTTTTCTGCCATCTTATCAATTTACCTTTCCACAGTAAATCTAAATAATATAATATTAGAAAAAAGCTTTTTTTCCGGGCAAATTAAGTTCACAGCCATTTTAATACATTATTTTACTAAACTACAATCAGAGAATGGTTTCAGATGTTTAGCTAAAATATTAAAAAACTCATAACTTGCTATTGTTTATAAGCATTTTCGAATCAGTTTTGTTGTCCTGCTAAGTTCTCTTTCATGTCCATTGTCCATTATTCTTTCCTCTTCTCAAATCACCTGTTAATTTCTAACACTTTTTATCACTTTTTGACATGTAATGACACTTAATGTTATACTCTTTAAAAGCAGCAATGCTTGTAATATACAACTACTGGGCCGCGGGCTGCATAAAAATGTCAGAAGGGCCGCATGGGGCCCTCGGGTCTGCCCTTAACTGTTAAATGAAACTGAACAGACTTCAAAGACGTTAACAAGTTTACTACTCAAGCAAAAGTTACCCAAACTGTTAAGCTTATAAAAATTACCTTTTATTGGTAAAAAAAATTGGAGCTCAAAAAATATTTGATTGAAAAAGTAAAAAAATTCATTTGGAAAATGTTATTTTATTTTAAAAAGCATCAAGTCTTTTTAATTTATTTTGCAGGTACTATGTTTTAAGCATTTTCATTGTAAGTGTATGATGCGTTTATAGATTATACGTTATTTCTGGAGAATTTCATGAAAAATTGCTTTCTGAAACCTTTACCGCTTGCTAAACATACATCCGACGTGTAAAAGCTTGTTAAATGGATTTGGGATTAAATTGAAATTAGCACGGAATATAGAGGGATCGACAAAGTGTGAATTATGCGAGCTCTTGAGATAGGAAGGAAATATAGGGTAATAAATGTTAGACAACCTTTTATAAGTATGAAGAGAATGAAAAATAGTCTCCACGATACCCAAGTTAATAAATAGTGACAGTGACAGTACAGGGGCGGTCGATGATATACTGGGGATTAATCTTGCACATACCGGAATTGATAACGCGGGCCAAAACTTAACGGCGGCGAGCTGCAGTAGAAGGAACGGCTGCTCGGCGGTGATATGCTAATTGTGTAATCAAACTTTGCTCACAGTGGCAAGAAGTACACGTTATTAGGTCATTAATATTACTTTTGTGGAAATTTGCGCGCGGCAATTATAACGGGTAATTTGTATATTATACTTTAACCGAGATGAGAAACACCAGAAGACGGGAGAAATAAAACACCGTCGCATATTACTCGCACAATATCTAACGGGGGCAAAACTTTGCGAATTCTGTTCTTACAGCAGCCATTATACGCTAGATAAACTTTCGAACAAGATACAAGTAGTTGGCAACTCGGCCTCCAAAAAGTACGATATTGGGCGCTCTCCAGAAGCATATTAAATCAGGAAACATCTCTTTGAATATAATGAAAAGGGAACATAAACTATTATTAGAAGTTGGCTTCTTATCATATTACAGCGTGCATTATGGGGCCCATTTAAAACTGCGTTAAAGTTCGAGAAGATCAATAGAATACTGAAATGTGGCTCACGGAAATCTTTGCCTATAAATCTTTGCCCGCTACGCTACAAAGCTCTTCCATCCCCTTGTGCTACTGCCGACTAGTCTCCCCCGCCTTCCGAGAAAAGGCCACCTAGCAAACTGATACCTTCCCGGTTTATAATTGCGCAATTAATCATTCGCCGTAATAACCAAAGATCCCGGCACGTTCCGTAGGCATAATTACGAGACTACTACATTATAATTAGGACACTTACACCGTACAAAGCTTTTAATACTCTAAACTTTTGTACAATGTATAAAGAACTGTGAAGCCAAGACGGTAATTTCGTGAATAATTCCACATACACCAGCTGCATTCTGCATTAAGGCCGTAGACGCTCTTTTACAGTTCCGTTCGAGCAGCCAAAACTGCCGGCTTGCGGAATCTTACAATTAAACGTTCTCGAAAAGACAATATCGTTAGATTATATTGGATAATACATTTTGCTTTCCGGAATTCCGTAATTTTGTCCCGCCTGAAGGATGGAGGCGAGGAATTCGAATCGAATCGCGCCGAAATTAACGTAGCAATCTGTATCCATACGTTTTAAACAAGGTGTGCATATCATTTGATATCGCCTTTCCATTTCGTACAGACAAACTTCCATTATTACACTCTTCTCACGAAATTCACTGAAACTCGATCATCCAAACCACACCGCCTCTGCAGATTAAAACTTTGCAACTTACACTTCTCTACCGATACTCCTACATTACTAACAAAGTCTTTCCTTAAGCCGATGAAAAGATAACACTTTGAAATGAAGAGAGTTTTGCACGATTAATTCGAACATTTTTAGAATTCATACTAGAAGGCTAAAAACCACAAAAATAACTTAAAGAGACACCGTTTATTGAAAACTGTAGTTTTAAACAAGAAAGTATTTGTTTTATTTTATATCCAATTTATAATAAACTAAAAACCTTAACGTGGACTTCACATATACTTGCGTTATGTGTGGTAACTGCAATTGTTACGAAAGCAACAAATTTGATCTTCGTAAGTTTAACATTTCATTAAATTTATAGCCATTCATTAGTCGGATTACAGAAATTATTAACCTTCACTAAATCCGTGATGGGTCTCATCGCTATAATCGCGTTCCTCATAAACACTGCACGATAATCGATTTAATAAAGTTGCTATAAAGATTCATGAAGCATAACTTTTAATAAAGACACCCAGCGCATCGGATTCGCTTTAGCAACAAAAACTGTGCAATTATAAATAATAAACAAATAAACGGGATTAAAATCAATTAAAAGTATATACTTAACAACTGAAAATGTAGTAGGAGTAAACGGGAAAACATCTGATAGGTTCTTAACAAGGAGAGGTGTTAGACGAGGAGGTGTATTGAGTCCTCTACTCTTTACTATAATAATGGACGAAATATCCAAAAAGGTAAACTAAGGTCTAAAGCAGTGGTTCTCAAACTGGGTGCCGCGGCACCCTAGGGTGCCGTAAGTACACCAGAAGGGTGCCGCGAAATTTTTAACTGTTTATATGTTTAAAACCAAATATTTAACTGCTACAAATATCTAAATCTAAAACAAAAAATTATACTCCTATATTTTAATTATATTGGACAAAGCTTAAATAAAAATTATTATTTGGTTTTTGGTGTTCCAAATCAACTTATTTAACAGACATATTTGATCACCTGAACAAGTGGAACTCCAGTATGTAAGGAAGAAATGAAAATATTTTAACTTCTGCAGATAAAATTAAGGCGTTTAAAGATAAAATTAAAATGTGGAAAATAAAATTATACTCAAATAATGTAGAAATGTTTGTTAAAGTTGTCGAATTGTAATATAATAACAAAGATTTGCAAAAGCTTAGTTACAGTCATTTAACATTTTTAGAAGAACAAATTAACCATTATTTCCCAGACATATCAGTTAATTTGTAAGACTGGATTAGAAATCCATTTGTAGAGTCAACATCTGAAATAAGTGACTTAAGTCTTATAGAAGTTGAAGAATTAATTGATATACGTAACGATCGCACGTTAAGATTGAAGCATTCAGAAATATGTCTGAATTCATTTTGGATAACAATTATAAAGGAACACCCCAATATAGGGTTCAAATCACTTAATATTTTATTGCAGTTTTCCAAATCGCATTTCTGTGAACTAGGATTTTCTGCACTCGTAAATATTAAAACAAAGAAGAGAAAGAGACTAAAAATCCTTGAAAATGAGATGAGAGTATGTCTCTCAAAAACACGACCTAATATCAAAGAAATATGCAAACTCCATCACGCACATATTTCACTTTAAGTTCACATTTTAACACCAAACACTTTATAATAACTTTTGTTTTGTACGTTTTTGTGCTGTTTGGAAATAAACTTACTTTAAATAACTTTCTTTTTTTTTTCTGTAAAAAAAAAAAAAAAAAAAATAATAATAATAATAATAGGGGTGCCGTGAATTTGGTTTAATGATTTCAGTGTGCCGCCAGACAAAAAAGTTTGAGAACCACTGGTCTAAAGAAAACACACCTAGGATATAGCAAACTTCGTCTTGTGTTCCTACACAAACTATTGTATGCCGATGACCTATTAATATTTGCAACCAGTAAGAGAGACCTACAGGAGAGAACGGAAAAATTGAGTATAAGTATAAGAAAATTTGGGCTAAATATAAATACGGAGAAGACAGAGATTATAGAAATTGCAAACAGGATAGAAAAAAAAACTCAAACAAGCACTCGACGCATATGAGATGAAAATACTTGGAAAAATCCCGGGAATGGCAAGACTGGATAAAATTTGAAGTGATGTAATAAGAAAAGACTTAAAGGTTACAAGTGTAGTGCAAAATATACAACGTCAACAATTAAGAAGGTTCGGACATTTGGTGAGAATGGACGAGAAAAGAGTGGTAAAGGAGATATGGGAGATGGAAATAGAGAAGGAAAGGTAGACCCAGGAGAAAATGGAATACAGGAGTGGCAGATGCATTGAAGAAACGAAAACTGAACTGGGCTGAAGCGAGACGCAAGGCAATAAATAGAAGTAATTGGAAAAAGATAGTCACGTCTACACCTATGGTAGATGAGGGTGAGGATAAGTAAGTAAATAAATTTATTGTTTTAACATAAACCACACTGTAAATCCGGAAACTGTGCTAGAACGCTATAATGATACTGCGCATACAGTTGATCGCCCATCGCATTATACATAACTCTGCTGAAACAACCCTAAATCTACTAAAAATTTAGATTTTCTATGCTTTCAAAAAGATAGTACATTTTAAACTAAATTCAACCACATTTTAAGACCACTCGAGTTGGAAATAAAAAAAATTATTTGACCATTAAAGTCGATAAATAATGTGTTAATTGCCATTTGCTTAAAGGATATGCGCTTTTTGTCGGCAATAAATCCAATTTAAGGACAACATAAAATAATGGGACATACACTACTATTACAACCGTTTGAAGTAACCGAAAATGTACAAAATATTATGAAGGATTATCTTATATTTAGAGATTAAAGTAATCTTTTTAGATATAAAAATGGTACGTAAAAAGTAATTCCTTTAAATCCGATTTATTAAGAAGTGCTACAAAAACATTGACACAATAAACAACCTTTGTAGATAATTACCTCTCTAAGCTGTAAATAAACAATAACAATTTAGGCTTTACCAGCTTAACAGACTAATTTATTGTGTACGCTATAACAGTACAAAAGCTTACAGCTAAAAAACAAAGAAAATCGGACAAATATTTACATACCTACGAAGGCGACTCGTTATCTTTTATTTTTATTCCACCCCTATCATATTCACAAATATATCCGCAACAAACACGGTAGATTAATTTTGAAGACCGCCGATAAAATTATTGAAGAAATTTTTATGCGTCCATAAAATAAGGCCAGGATTATGTGTGTATAATAAAGTGGTTCTACTGCGTAGCCGAAATATCTACCCCAAAAATACGACAACAATCGCTTGTGCTACTATAACCACGCTTGCAGATAACCCGTACCAATTTGAAAAGCGAACCATCCAAGCAAATAAAATTAACACACCTTTTCGATAATACAAGCGACAAACTCTTCTGTCCAATCACATACGGCTGAATCGTTCGTAAAACGATAAATTTAGGGTTATAGACGCAGATATATCAAACAATATGATTGTGTGTATTGTGAACTATTTTAGGGTAGTAGGAATTTTTAATTTGATGAACTTAACGGAACGAAAATCAACAAAAGTCTTGGACGTACGTATAAAGCAAAATTCTCAATAATAGGCTCACGGGAAGGATTTCATGTGCTTTTATTTAGTGATCGACGAGATTGAAAGGTAAGGAGATAAACTGGGTCCGAATATGGGTTATAGATTGTCTCTATTTTTAACAACTTGAATGACATTTGTAAAGATATAGACTAAAATCAGTAATATACCGGGTGAGCATAAAGTCTTTCCCTGATTATAAACATTTATTGCACTTAATGTGAACAAGGTAGAACAACAGTTTTTGGCATGCTACTAGTATTTTTCTAGAAGTTTTTATTCACATACATACGAAGTTCAGTAAGTCTCGACATGGGCTCTCTCTGTCGCTCGAAGAATATCTAAATTATAGGAGTATTCAATTTCACCCAACGTGTTTAGAAGTATCTCCATAGTTACAGATGTGATTGCTTCGGTAATCCTTGTTTTCAGTGTGTGTAAATCATGAACCGGAGTATGGTACACTCTGACCTTGACATACTCTCAGAGAGAAAAATGAGGGGGGCAATGTCAGGTGAACGCAGAGGCCAGGGTGTTGGCCCATCTCTCCCAATCCATCTGTTCGGAAACGTTTCATTCAAAAACTGACGGACACAAGCCCCAGTGTGGAAGAGCTCCATCTTGTAGTATGACTGAAACTCCTCCAGCTGGGGTACAGCATACTGTTCCAGCTTGTTCAGGTACACATTTGCTGATAATGGTAGATTCAGCAAAAAAGAAAGGTCCTATGACCCTGTCATGCAATAGACAGCACCAAACATTTACCTTACAGCTCTCTTTGGTGCTCTACCACAACGTGTGAGTTCTCTGATCCCCATTGTGTCTATTAACTCGTCCTGATATGTGGAAAGTAGCCTAGTCAGAAAAATTTTCATAGCACTCATGTATGATTTTTTATAAACGGGGAAAGACTTTATGCTCAACCGGTATAAAAGTATCCAAATGCTCGAAGGAAATGATAAAAGTAAAAAAAATACAATCTTTTAAGACCACGCTTCTTTCCTCGTCAAAATTTGTCCTTCCTGCCTTTTGTCCATCGGCTCGTGAGAGATAATTGCCGACTGCTGTTTTTTACAGCTTTAAATAATATTCACAACCAGTCGATTTTTAAACCTTGACAACATCAAAGTAAAATCGCTCAAAATGTGTGTTAAAAGGCGCAGGTTCTATTAATCTAAACAATTGAAACGTGTTTATTTATGGCTGCTGGGAAGCGCGATGTTTAAAAAAGCCAATAATACATCCCATCAAGATCTCGGAAAAAATCGCTCCCTGCAGACACAAAGAGGCAAATCCCATGTGAAATATTGCTTTTCAAGTGGAAAAGAGAAATCAATACATCCATACGTTAGTATGTACATACATATTCAGATAATATTGCATAAATTCCGGAGATCCACAATGGAAGGTAAACACACAATCAAATATTTCACCCTAAAGGTAGGCAACCTCTTTCGCGCGAAAGGGTAGGGGCGAGATAATTGGTGTTTTGTGCTTCCAAGTGAAACATTAGTTTGAAATTTAACTACGAGAGGGCTCGGTAATGTTTCATTTGTTTTGGGTGGCGGTAATACTTCTGTTTTGTGCTTTAGTAAATAAAAGCTGCAAAATAATTGGTTACTTTTATGTAAATTACAATTCACCTCGACAACGGTTGAAATAATTGCCACGACACGATAGACGAGAAAAAAAAGGCGGAACGGGGCGGGCGTCTTGCACAGATGTTTTGAACAAGATTGTGATAGATAAAATGCGTTTTACAATAGCAAACTATTACTAGCGAATTAGATATGCTTGGATAATTTTTAATCTGATCTACCATCTAAATTTAAAAAAAAAAACAAACAATGAAATAAAGCTTTTAACCCCTGCTGTCTCCCTAGGGTCAATAGGACCCATTTAAATGTTTTTCCTTAATATTTTATGACTTTGTTTATTTAGTTGTAATGTACACTACCAAAATTAATTTTCAAAAATTATGTTGTTGTTCGTGGTAAGAAAAATGTATACAGATGTATCCCATGGGTCAATGTGACCCTTATGAGGAATATTACATTAAACTTGCTCGAGTAACACGCTTTGACAACAAATTAGACCGCCAAGAAAGAAGAAAAACTGATAAACTAGCAGCAATAAAAGAATTTTATGAAAAGATGTCAATTTTGCCCTTCTAGTTGTGACAATAAAATCGCTATGACATGTGCAAAGGGCAACAAAAATATTTGTAAATCTCATGTTACCTATTTTTGCCCAAACTGTCAGAAATAGTACATTTTACGTTATAAAACTTTTATTCATATTCTATATTTTAAGATCTATACTGTTTATTGTAGATAGTGCTTTTTGATGTTTTAAAAAAAGTAACTCGTTAAATGCCATTGGTTTTTTATATTATACAGCATCGGGTCATTATGACCTGAAGGACTATAAGTGTGTGGTGTAACGGAGGAAAACAACAGGGTTAAACACAAGTTGTTTTAAGTTTTATTGGATTGGCGAGCGACGCAAATGACGAAATTATTTTCAATTTTGCGAAACTTTTGCCACAACAATAAAATGTTCAAACCTTACAACAAGATTCAAGGTTTTGCTGGTGTGCATGTGACAAAGGCTGCGAACTGTGGTTAGGAGCTTCGTAAAAATGTATTTTTCGGGTTCTATATCGAGGATGGTCTGGTTGAAAACAGAAAAACAAAACTTGTAACGTAGTCAGTCCCTTCTGAAGCTTTGAGACTCTGCGAACCGTCGAGATACAGCAAGTAATTTGTGCCGCCCGTCTTCATCCCAAACTGTGTTTTTTTTTTGAAGATTATAATAAAATAATTCGAGATATATAATTCTAAATATGGTTCACGAACTGAAAATATAACATTGCTCATAAATTACACATTTTACTGTTGTACAACGTAATAAAAGCTGTGTCATGCTCGTTCGACGAAAGTGAAAAACTTCTGAATTCACAATCATTTTCACTAACTGTTACATAAAATTGATTTTGTAACGGCAATTATCCTGTTTTGAAGCTACGGCAAAACTACAACGAAATTGCTTTAATCGTTTGCTTCAACACTAGACACTATAAAACAAATTCACGGGTAATTATGTGTATCCGAAACCCAAGCATTTCAAACAATGGAACTGACTAAAATTAAATTGATCCTGTTCGTTTGCGTGCCTGAGCTCTATCCATTAAAGTAGTGAGTCGTAAAACTCCTTTAATATTATTTGCCATAGTATGACTGGCCTACTTCTGTGAGGGAAGGTTCAGATTCAGATAATCTACTCAAATCAGCTGAAAAGCGATTAGCAATACCACAGTATTAACAGGAAAAAGAAACACGCACTTATGTCGGTATAAAATCGATAAAGGGCACGAGAACCTTCAAACGAAAATTAAATTTCATTAAAAAAACTTTTATACTTGAACAGTATTTGGATACAAAATAATTGCTATGGACCAAAAGCAGAAGATAAAATTTTAATTAAATTAGTTTTAGATGGAGGAATACTTCGATCAAAACCATAATTTTAAACTTCCACCGATTCACTACTGAGTTGAGGAAATAAATAAACCAGTACAGCTTTTGATAGCAACTAGCTCAATGGCATATGAAGAAGAAAAAAGAAAACAGGGACATAAAGTACCCTATTATGGAATACTTTTTGTATTCGGCAATAATATTCACATTTATTCAACACAAATTAGCAAAACAAAGTAATAAGGAATTTGTAATGAATACGCAACACATTACTCGAATTCTGGTACGATATTACGGTAGATATTTCTTATATAGCTATTTTTTTTAAATGTTACTACTATTCCATATTAAGCTCCCGGGGAACCTAATATGGAATACTAGGGGTTCTTAATATGCAATATAGAATTATATAGGAAATATACATTAAAATAAACAACTGCTCATAGATTAATCTTTTATTTCTTTCTGATTTGCATTATTACTTAAAAACCAAACCAAAACTCTGTTATTTATGTAAATTAAATTATAATTCAAGTGACATTCGAACTAAATGTTGATAATTTATTTATTTTTTACAGGTAGGAGGATAGATTTTTTTTTTGGGTATTTTGCACATTTTTCGACTGCCCATTTCTGACACTTTTGACACTGAACCCATATTGCTTTACTTAGTGACCATAATCATATTCATTAAAAGGCACCTCCTCTATGTATTCCATATTAGGCATCAATGTGACATTTCAAAAATCGGTATATGTAAAACATGAAATGGCCCCAATCAAAATTTTGGTCTATTTAATTGAAATGTAAAGGCTCATGCTAAATAAACATGCAATAAAATATTTTATATCATTTACCCTAGCATATAATATTTTGCACTGAAAGATTTAGCCTAAAAACTCAGTAGCACGTCAAAAATATATTTGAATCTGTTATGTAATCTAGTGAATATTTTTTAACTATTTTACATTTGGGAATGTGTGATCAATGTATAAATAGGTACATATACTTTTCAACAGATATCGCTTATTCGTCATAAAACTGATGTATTCCATAATAGGTAACTGTTCTATATTAGGGCACTTTACTCTACTACTTGCTGCAATGGTTTTATTACATTTCCACTTACTAAACCGTATAAACTTGTATGAATTGTTTGGGCAACTTGCAACAACCGAATCGACTAACTAGAATTTTTATGTTATAACTGAAAACTGCCTAAGATTTAGGAAACTCGCACTGTTGTCCTGATTCTAAAGTAAGGCGAAGGGATAAAAGGGAATTACTAATTAAACTTTTTTTTTTTATTTGTACGATCCATCCTAAAAAGCTTGACGTTTTCTGAACTTAAATGAGTATTTCTATCATCCGTTACAGTTTCGCCCAATCGATAAAACTGTGCATCGTTTATCATTCGTTATTCGCCGAGTAGGAACATAAATATTTTTCAAGTTCATTTCATCTATTTTTAAGTGTGGCGTCCGTACATAGAAATGCATATTTAAACGCTGCCTTATATTGTGTCGTAGTTGCGCGGAAGAAACAAATGAAAAACACGACTTCCATCTGGCGCAAGATGAATATTTAAGGGAATAATTTTCATTCCCGTACCATTTACAGCCAGCCGTACGAGCGAACTCGTACCGGTCCTTCGCCGTCTTGGCTGCATCATCCGCATCCTTCATCTTCTGCGGAAACGAATTGCCGACAAAACCGCAAATATGACGGACTCGCAAAGTGCCTGCAACTCGAGCCGTCCGGAGACAAAAGTAACGAATCAGGTTAAACATGCATGAATTTCTGAACGACAGCAGTCGACAGTCGCCATATTGGATGATGCAAATCTATGGTAATGAGTCCTATCTGATTGTACGGCCGTCAGGGGGCGTTGTTTATGTGATCAGAGCACATTGTTGTAGCCTTTACGGCGGATATTGTTGTCGATACATAGCCCATTTAGCGCCGAACAAACGATATTATAAAAGTACCTCTTTTATTCCGCACAAACGTCCCGGCTTACAAGTAATAAAGTAAAATTATACGCATAAATACTACGTAATGCCACGTTGGAATTTTCATTAGTTTTATGTAGAGAGCACGCATATAACTCAAGATAAATGGGCGCAAAAATTAACCGAGGATTTTGAGATAATAGGACAGTTCTAAAACAGCGTGTTACCTAGCGGAAAAATCCGATTCGGATTCTAGAACTCATAACCATCTCGAATCTCATTTGTTTTTAGATATAACCCAGAACCTTAAGTATTGTTAAATGGGGTAAAAACTACATAAAATGGCATAGAAATAAATATGCACAACATTTGATGAATATTAAAAAGACGTTATGCAACTTTTTAAATAGCGTTCAATTATTTAATTATAATTTAAATTGACTCCTACACTTCCGAATTCGGACTCCGACTTCCTACCCAACCCTGATCACTACGCCATGAAGACAACCCCTTCCGATAAGAAATCATTATCTTAAATACTAAAATTGTCTACATTTCTGGAAAATAAGAACCCGCATATCCATAGAATGTGAGATGAGAATAGTATGGCGCCCAGCGCACACTAATACCGGGTGTAAATGAAGTGTGGTACACCCCTTTTTTTTTCTTTAGTTTTGATTTTAGATAAATGAAATCGCTTCCTCTTTCCAAAAATGTAAAACTATACAGGGTGTTCCATTTGAAATAACAAAGTTGGGGACATTTCCGGCGAAACCGGAAATGAAACAATTGTGTGCATGTGCTCATAAAACCAGGTTTTTTGAACAGATCGTATGTTCAAGATTTCGTTTATCTAAAATCAAAACTAAAGAAAAAAAGAGGTGTACAACACAGGGAACGAGAAAGCGGATCGCCTAGCCGAAATTGGTAGCGAGACACCTTTCTTCGGACCAGAACCTGCAGTTGGAACTTCCTATGGAACAGCCAAGCGGTGTCTCAATGACATATTAATACAAGGGCATAATGCTCATTGGAAAAAAGTTGCAGGGCAAGCCCACTCTAAGGCCATCCTATCAATGGTCTCCAAAGAAAAGACAGAAGAAATGCTCAGAATGAGCAGAGTAGAAATCAGAGCAGCCACAGAACTCGTCACAAGACACTGTTAGCTAAACAAACACTTCTACATAATAGGGCTATCAGAGACCGATATATGCAGAGGATGTGGTGAAGAAGAAGAAACTGCTCTTCACATAATATGCCATATCGGCGTAGACTTGTGGGTATGGAAAAAGCCAACCAAGAAGTTTTAAGAAAAACACCCTTAAAAAAAACCTGCAGTTTTTCAAAAACACAGGACTTCCTTGAGGGGCTATCACCAGAGGGTACAATAGACCAATAGGTCGCAGTACAGGAACCCGAAAGCAGACCACCTCCGCGGAAATAATAATAGGCACTGTTACAACCTACCCGTGTTGCTTTCATCCCCGGTCTCCCCAACCTATTTTTTGTTTTAATGAATACTAAAAAAGTTATGTCAAAAAACTAATTTTGTGTTTCAACGTGCCCCACCTACATGGTGCTGCACGCAAAGAAACCAGTTTGTTTAAGTTATCGCCGTCACAACCAAAGCAAAAAAAAAAACGATATCGTATTCTTTAATACCAAACTTAATAGATACGCTTACCCTTAGACTAGCTCAGTGGTAATGTCAATTGTGTCGGTATTTACCTGAAACAAAATAAACACAATTACTTTTCCTGTCAAGTAATTGCACTGGAGGAGTATTAAAAGAATTATAAAATCGCATAAGCTATAAGAATTTATAGACAAACGACGATTCCACGTCAAATTTTATTACATCCACCAATATTATCTAAACGACTATTTTTTTTGGAAACAATTAAAATTTCGAAATTACTTTTTATTAATAAGGTAAATGTGGGTATAATTGACACCGATGTAGTAGTTGACATGTTAGTTTTTAAATCATTATAAAGACAGTTCGGTTGTTGTTACATCCACACGTTTAGTGCCATCTGGTAATTTTGTACTTTACTTTTGTTTGTTGATATCCTGACAACACTGAGAACATTCATTTTGACATGACATAATCTTTCTCGTAAAACGTTGTGAGCATTCAGATATATCAAATTTTTCTATTCGATTTAAAGGAGATAAGTAAAGTGGTTGAAGTGATTTTTATTTTCTTTAATACATTAATATAGATCATTGTGTTGTTACATGTTGTTACTGGTTATTATGTAGTGTTTTAAACTTGCAAGTATTAGTGTAGCGGTTATTTTTGACCATGGTTTTAGTATGTCAACTACTGGTTGAGTGGAAGAGCAATCCATTGTTCTAGACAATGGATTGAACTACGCCTTGCGGTTGCCATATAACATACCTATATGTAATAATATTGTTGTACTTTTTGTTTCTTATGGCAATAAAGACATTATTATTATTATATCTCTTATGTTTACCAGTAGTTGACATGGCTGTCAATTATTGGTGCGTTTAAACTCTTGCTTGGAAAAACATTTTAACCTAAGTGGATATGCCTCCCATCAAAGGTAAAATGTTAGCATATCCTGAAGAAGATATAAAAAATGCTCTAGAGGATGTTCGACTTGGAATGCTTGTAGCTACTGCAGCTAAAAAACCTAGTGTACAGTGTCTCCTTTACAAATCCAAAGGAAAAAGCCCCACTGAAAGAAAAATGGGGCCAAAAACAATACTTTCTAGAGAAGAAGAAGACGTAATAGATTGCAGGTTCTAGTATCGAATCTGAAGAAGATTGGGTACAGTCGGGTTCCTCGACGATGGACACAAGTTTTGAGTTAACAAATCTCCATGAATGATACCATGATTTTTATGAAGACTCGCAAAATATTAATAAAGACAGAGAGACATTCGCTATGAATAATTTTGTAATTATAAAAATTTTCACAAAAACAACTGTTTAATATTTTGTTGGTAACATAATTAATATCATTTCGAAACTACCCACTTCGATTGTTCTTTAAGTGCAATTTTCAGCAGTTCAAATATTTAGGATAGTTATTTTAGTAAAATGTTTATTTACTTAGTATAGTAATTTTATACCAAAGTTATTATAGGAATATGTTTAGTTCGCCATTTAAATGTTCAATACTCAATAACTGTAAGAATTGTAAACTTTTATTAAGGATTTTTAATTTAAAAAATAATGGTTCTTTGATGTCAACTATACCCACAAAGGATGTCATTTACTGGTACATACCGATTTTAGCTATCTCAATTACTGGTGAATATTCCTATAAATAATAAAATAATCAGTTTCAAAAATGGTATCACCTTACAAAAATTTTGTGAACACAATGAAGATATTTATAAATACACATTTCTTTTCCATAAACCCAGAGTAGTATATGTCAATTTTTCTGATTAATATACATTTTTTAAATTGTTCATCTTGTCTAAGTGTCAATTACTCCCACATTTACATTACATGAGATTTGTTGAAGTGGTTTCTAAAACAAAACAAAAATCGACATGGCATTGCCATGCGGTAAAATGTGCTTGCATGGGTCATTCAAATATTCCTAACCTAATGTAGGGGCTATGAAAAAATAATTTGAAGTATTCCATAAATCACAAAAAGCATCACCAGTAGAGTGTTAATTTAATTAAACGTGATTACGCTCTTCAAAAGTATGTAAAGCCGACGAGTGAGTGGCGCTTAGATATATGAATGCACAAATCTGAAAGTCTTTGTGCCACGGATAAAAAGGAAACAAATCGTCGGAGGTTCATTTTGACAGATCCCTTTGTTTTGATTAATACAGCTGACTTGGTGGCTCGGAATCGCGTGTCCGCCAAAATGCACGCAACGCACGCTCTGCCTTAATTTAATGCCCACCCAAATATTGACGGACTCCTGACCCACTTTTCACACCTTGAAGAACGTCAGTGCTTTATTATCGCGGGGTGGCTTTCATTGTGCGCTCAACAATAAATTATTTTCGGCCGACGCCTTCCTTACTTTCAAAACAAATTTGCCTCGCTCCCACGTACGATCAAGCTAAAATAATCAAATCGTCCTACAAATCGACAGCTGCGCAGTGCAGTTTGTTGAAAACAAAAACAAACTGCAGCTTTAACAGTCGAAATTCAAACAGCGGTCGCTAGATATAACGCATGGTATAGAACATATCGATATAACACCGGCACATGCAAAGAGGACGGCAGATATACACCACATGTTCTCGGCAATTAAACTGAAAATAGCGAAATCAAAAATAAACACTCGGTCCGGAAATAGAGCGAAATGAAAACGCGATGCGCGGATGGAGAGATTATCCAACAATCAGTCGAAAATATTCTGCTCCATATTAAAACGTTTTACATTGTTCACACACAAATATTTACCCCAACAAATGCCAATAACACTGAAAGCAGTTTTTCTGCATTCTTTGCAAGATAAACACAATCATTTCATTTATATTGCACATACGTAATTTTGAACGTTTAATTTTTGTACTAGCAACTAGATTTAATAAATAAACCGGGCACTTCATCACGTCCGCGGTAAAAAGGGATAAAAAAGGCACTTTTTAATTATCGACCTTCGTTTAGTTACCACGAAAATGTGATTATTACATAAGATTAACAGAAGCTTTGGTAAAAGCACGACTGTGCGTAATTTTGGCTGCCTAACCTCAATAAAGTTAACCCTACTAACCCTTTAGTTGGAGGAACAGCCGTCCAACATGTAATTCAATTTTACACCTATAAGTACAACCCACTCACGGCCTGCTTGTTCTTGATTACACTCATATTGCTATAACATTTTTATACTGAATACATTAATCAAACGAAAAGGTCGCGCGCCGTCTCAAATATTTGAACACGAGAACAATTCATCGCGCTACAAAAATGTGTCGTCAATTGGTTAGGAATAGAGGTGAGCGATAATAAATTTGAACATTGAAAATCCTAAATATTTAGGGGCGATTATCGAGAATAATGGAGGATGGACAAGGAAATAAGCGAAAGAAAAGGAAATGTGGAAAGAATATTTAACAGTTTAAGAACAAAATTGTTTGGAAATAGAGAAGTCCCATAACGAACAAAAGTGGAAGTGGTCAAAAAAGTAGTAACTCCGGCACTTTTATCCGGAAGTGAAACGTGGACACTCAAAAACAAAAACAGTAGCCGTGTGAATGTAGCAGAAAGGAGATTTCAAAGTAAAACCCAAAGAAAACAAAAAAAAAACGAATCAAAAATGAAAGATATAGAGAACAATTATTAGAGATAACATCAGTTGAAACAAAAATACAAGAAAGACAGCTGGTATGGACGGAACATTTATAGAATCAAAGAAGAAAGGTTAACCACAAAAGTCTATGAGCAAGGCCACAGGGAAAAGACAAAGAGGCACACCAAGAAAACCCTGGCAAGACGAAGTAAAAAAAAAGAGGCAACGGATAGAAAATTCTTATGGGAAGAGATAAAAAAAGCTACCACAAGACAAAAAGACGTGGAGTTGTAATTAATAAATAATATTTGTTGGTGGACACATTTACGATAAAAAAAGCTCCATCACTAATTTATATTGAGTATATACGAAGCAAATTAATGTGTAAAATTAATGTTAACGACATTTCAATGCCTTTCGTAGCCAAATTGTCAAGTTCTTCGGTTACAGTTTGAAAAGTGTAGTCACCCTCGTTAATCTTCCATAAGAACCAGTTTTTAGCTTGAAGTAAAACCGGATAAGCATGGGCCAGTATAAAATTTTTGCACGTACAAGACGATTCGGTTGTTTATCTACTTCTTAACCCATAAATTTCGGTATACGCGGAGGGAGACCGAGAAGGAGAGGAAATGAAATAAGCGCGTCCACGTTGCCGTCAAATTTTCGAATTATATGCGGGCACGGATTGTTGGTTTCGATATTAGCGAGTTGATGATTTACGATACAAACTAGAAATTTAATCTGGGACGTCACGAACTTTGTCCTTTGTAATAGTGGACTGACCAAATTGACTTCCTCCGCCTTCATTTGTGCATCCGTGTAGGAACACGATCATCTGGTGTCGACAATAGCGGATCCAACTCTGGGCATTTACTGTTACAAACTTGCGAGCGCTTCAAGACTTGTTCACTGCAGGGGTTGACAATTGTGGGGTCGTAAATTTAATTGTCTTGTCCAGACCCACTTTATATCATCTTCGTTTTCTCATGAAATTCCCTTAACAGTGATTAATTATGGACAACTCTTGGGAGTTGAAGACGTTGCCAAAGAAATTATTTTTATAAAACGATTTGTTCGTTAACGTACGAAAATTCACGGTCATTAGTAAGAAAAAGTGATCAATTGGGTATACATTACAACTTAGCACCTTATAACGTACATATAATTTACTTTTATTGTTACTGTATAATGTGAACACTTATTTACTCTGTAAATTTAATATCGCCATCTTTCAGTCGCTTAAAGAAACGATCGTTTGACGCTTAATTGCATAAATAAGAAAATTCAAGTGTAAAGCTTCCTTGGCGTTCTTTAATAAATACACGATTGTTACTTAAACAGCTGTAATGTATTGATATCTATCGTAGTGATGTAGGTATGAATATACACTGTGTCCAACATAAGAATACACGGTATGGGGATCTCGCTTATCATAAAAGATACAGGTTTGTTTAAATTAGATGAAATATTCCCAAGTACGAGAAAAGCCACAATTAATTTTTAAAAGTACAAAATTCCTAGTGCTTCAGATGTTTCAACAAAAAATATGAAAATGTCCAATTTCTTTGTTCTCTTATAACTTTTTTGTCTTAATCATTAAAACAATTTTAATCTAACTTTCTTAAGGTACCTTTTTATGAATTTAAGTTATCCTGTTTTTTATAATTATTAAATGTAATGTAATTAAAAACAATGGTTTTTTATGCTGGTTTAAACAGGTTTATTTTATTGTTCGCTTTAGACACCAGTTCGTCGAGGTAGTTTTGCTCGACTGCTTCAGAGCTACAAATTTATTACTTCTATTTTACAATTAATTACAATAAAAATTCTTTTAATTATTAACATTGATACTTACAGCTATGGTGGTAGAATGGAGCAATGGTACTTTTTTATGTACAATGTAACCATTACTTTAAATTTTTTCAACAACTATCATTGTCGTGATATTACCGCTAATTTAATTTTTTCTTATGGGCAGCGAAGGTGGCTATAGAGTAGTTAAATTTGCTTTTTTTTCCTTTTAAATAAGAGATTACTTGCTATAGGTATCTATTTTTATAAATAAGTCACAAAATGAAGAAAAACAACTAATTAAATGTCGAATGACAGTTACCATTTGTCCATAATCATATGATAACAAATTTGCAACAAAAACTATCGAATTGCAAAACAATAATAATAAATTCTAATAAATGATACCTACTGCACAAATAGTAACTATCACTTGATATTTAATTAGTTGTTTTTTGTTTTTATTTTTATAGATAGCTTGATAAGTGATGGGTAAGATACGATTTATTCTTGATTTTTTGACTGATTTATAAAAATACATATAATACAAGTAATATCTGATTTCAAAAAAAGCACATTTGATTATTCCATCGCCAACTTCGCGGCCCATAAGAAAAAACTAAAGTGGGGGTAATATCTCAAAAATGAAAACTGATAAAAAAAATCTAAAATAAGTTACATTCTCCATTAAAAAGTACCTTTAGGAAGTACTAATAAAATTGATATAATAAATAAAATAAAAAAGTTATTAGAGAAAAAAAAATTAACATTTTCATATTTTTTGCTATAAAATCTGAAGTACGCGAAATTTTGTACTAAATCTAAAATAATGGTTATATTCTACATAAAAAAGTACCTTTAGAAGTTACAAATAAAATTGTTCTAATGATTAGGACAAAAAAGTTATGAGAGAAAAAAGAAATTCAACATTTTCATATTTTTTGCTATACCTAACTACCTAACATCTGATGTACGAGAAATTTTGCACTTTTAAAAATCGATTATAGCTCCTCTCACACTTGGGAATAATTCAATAAAGGTAAACAAACCTGTATCTCTTATAATAAGCGAGATCCCCATGCTGTGGATTCTTATCTTGGACATTTTGCAGTAATGTTTTATTTATATAGTTAAACATCTCAATAGCTTCACACCATTTAGCGTCTGCGTCCCAATATTCAATTAACATGTAACGCGAATGTAGCAAGTTATAACTTTTTAAAAAATGTGAATGTTTGCTGAGAACTCTTGTGTAAACAACTAAAAACTGTTGAGTATGATTAACATCTCTTTATTTTTTGATAATTTATTGCCAGTTTATCAACCTTAACATAACAATATGCCACTTATGAGTTGGTGCGTCTTTAATAAGCTATAAGTATTAATTAAAAATTAATTTCACGGTACATCGTCACCGTTGAACGATCTTTTCCCATGTTAAATAATCCAAAGCTTTTAAGCTCGATTGGAGAGTAATTGTACGACTGCGAATTAATTTCATGTCGATTTAATCGCTTTTCGTTTTCAATTTAAGTCTCTTCGACGTACTTAGCCACTAGAAAATAATAAAATGTTGGATGAAATTGCTTTCTGCTGATATTTTAACGTAAGAAAAATAAGAGACAGTCAAGGTTTCACAATCCAAAGCGTCGTCGTGTTTGAAATTGCTGTTTAAGAATCTAAAAATAACCTGCATTGTAGGTCATTCGTCATGATGGCAGTAAATTAAATAAGTAAATGCCTTTACAGTTAACAAAGCATTCTTCGTTTGACCTCAGCACCTCCTGTGATATTTATTAGAACGACTGACGAAGTGTTTGTTACACACTTACATTCTGGAACATTTACCTTTGGTGCTTTGGTTTGCGATGTAAATGTCGAACGTATTTCGAAGCAGTTATAACAGAATATCTACTAACGTGGTAGATTGTTGTCACCCTGTATGTCAGGAATTAATGATTCGAGTGTATGAGGGAGACAGATGTGCGCGTTTTGCTCGCCACACAAGTCAGTCGGTTCGGATTCCGCATGTGAAAATGTGACTGACACGGGGTTAGGTATTCGCCCCGGCTTCTCTGGCTTATACCATCACGCAGGTTGCCAGCGACATTCACTGCGGTCAATTGTCGTCTCGTAAATCCTTCAGTTGTCTTGCACACTCAAGCGCAATTGCAAATATTCCGACCGCTGTTTTGTTACGAGTATAAAAAAAATTAAATCACAGAATTTTTTTCGTTTTAAAATTAAATGTTCCAGAATGGAGCTGTTTTGGTGCAAGCGGAAATTACATTTTGCAAATGAACTCTTTGTCATTGGGATTGAATGCCTATTGCGTGTGCGCGTTATTCGTGAAAACGTATTGACTAGGTTTAAAATAAAACCGTGACGTACGATTAAAATACAAAAATAAAATTTATCAGTAGATGGTAATATAACAAGTGCATTGAAAATTGTCGATAATTTTTGGTAAATATGCCCGAATGCAAGTTGAGGTGAAAAAAAACACGAGTGATTTTTTTCTGATTCAACTTGCATGAGTGAAGATTTGTCAAAAATTATAGATTATTTGGAACGCACGAGTTATATTTTGTCAGAAAATTTCCTTCGCCTAGCCTACCTGTCAAATTAAATGTACGTTATTGCAAATTTTACAAGTACCGTCAGAGTGGTGCGTCAGGGGTGTGGTTTAATCTATTATTAAAGTAACGCTACTGGTCGCCGAAATTCGTCAAAAAATGATCAAGACCAAAATATTTAAATCCCTCTCCAAATTTATATTTTCGACCAATCACGAACTCAGATTTCTTAGAATCGACCAATAAACGCATGAAAATCTGTTAATGGCGAAAAGGATATTATCAGTGTAGGTTTATTGGTCGTTTCTAGGAAATCTGAGTTTGTTATTGGTCGAAAACGCAAATTTGACAGGAGGATCAACATCTGACAGGGGAATGTAAAATTATTACCGTGTAATAATGCTCCTATTGGTAGTCTCTAGAGTCTAGAAGATTTAAGATAAGTGATTGGTTAAAAACGCAAATTTGAAGTGAAAAAAAATTCACATAAAAAGTACTTTAAATGCTATTTTAAAAATTTCTTCGTTTGTAAGTTAATACATTTTTCGATTTTCACCCTTGCCTTTGCAGTATTCATTTTATAGCAAATACATGGCAAAAAAATTACAATATAAACTTTGTATTGCCTTAAAGATATAGCTATCACTGTCCTATATGACGTCATACAGTATTTTTAACCTATAATTCTATTTGTTATCGCGTGACAAAAAAATAATGGGTTCGTTTAAAATAGAATAGTAAATTTCCATTGAATAGGTCGACAAAGTCAACTTTTCTTATCGATATGTTTACATTTCATTTTTCAGGTAGGTACTTAAATTATCATAATACTTTTAGTATATTTTTTTATTACTACAATGTAAAACATTCACATAAACATTGTCACTTAGTTATAAGTAAAATTATCTTTGATGTTATCCTGAGTCACTAAACGAGGAAGAACTTAACTTTTGTTTTATTTAAAACTTCACTTAAAAATTCTCTTTGCGCCCTCGTTGTTAGCTTGTAATTTGCAGGATGTTGCTTATTTTCCACAGGCCGTTGGAGTAAAATTGCTGCTATTGTGTTGTTTATTATCGTGTTACGATGAAATTTTTCGAATCATGTACTCTGAAGTAGTTTTTAAGTCTGTTATTGAAACTTATCACCATTCATTATTATTGTGGCAAGAGTGATGCGTTTTGTAGATTGCTTTCATCGAAATGTTGCGTAATAGTTGGAATGACCAATTTGGAGTCAAGGTTAGCTTACGAGTGAAATATTTCATGCCCTTATGTATTGTAGAAATAAAGAAAAATCTGAATTATTGTATGATGTCTTTGCATTTCCCAAATGAAAATTATAGTACCTACTGATGGAGTAGATTGAGTAGTACTTAAAGGACAGAAAAGAACTTAATAAACTTTGTTTAACAATTCAAAATAAATGAGAAATTGAGGAGTAGTTCTTTTCATGATACCAAGATCATTTAAAAAAAATAATAAGCTATACACTTGAGTTAGTTTATTTAAATTAGCTATGTTATTGAATTGAAAAAGTAATTAGTTTTGAATTAAACACATATTTATCTACATTACATAATTTCAATTTGTGTTTAGCTGGTACGAATTGGACAGTAAATTTTTATTAAAAGTCTTCGATAATTCCTTTTTGTAGGATTAATATATTTTACTGTTAACGTAAATTTAAAGGTTATTACGCAAAAAAAACTTTTTAAATTTTCAAAGAAAGAACGAAATCAAATTCGTTTAAATAAACTCCTTTTATCCAGATTTCTTCCAAACTTTAACTTCATTAAAACTTTTTATAACAATTTAAATGGAAACAACAAGCGTTTATCATTCTTTTGTTAAAATGGCCCAATTAATTGACAGCTAACATTTATAAATATCTCTTTTGTAACGATATTAAATTAATATTATCCAATATCCTTTACCTATAAATGCATTTAACCTTTATTATAATTGCATCTTGTTATAATTAAGAAGCGCCTACTCTTGTTATGCAAAAGCTTATTAACAGCTCGCGTTTTCAGGAGCCATAGACCATCGTTTATTACCCTGCGCGCCAATTCGTCGCTCATTTTCTCATTCTGCTTAAAGTATGAGACACAATTATGCCTCGGCGACTGTATTAGCATTTTAATATTGCCTCGTATACACTGCTAACTACGTGGGCTCTGGCGTCATGAAATTATGTATGAAGTTTTTTTTTTCTGAGGCAAGCAGATGTTTATTTTACTACCTCTTTTGTTTTAGCCCTTCCGTAATTGCGGAAAAGTAGTTTACGTGTGCGCAAGGAGATTAGGGCTGTAGATTTAGTAGGTAACAAAACCATGCTCACGAGGCGAAACACTAATTATTTATATAGAAAGAACATGTAACCGAAATAATGGGCTATAAGAAGGCATTTCGAAGTTGTACTAGCTAAAGTGTTAAGGTTAAATTTTCTGACGAAAGAAATAACCTCTATTATTAAACTATGTATCAATCAGATGAGGAAAATGTGTGCATAGAGGTTAAGTTTTTGTCAGCCATAGTCACTATTTTCAGCCTAAAAGTTAATGCATTGTGTCACCGGTCCAGTGACTAGGCCATCTCTAGAAGAGTTAGTTAGTTAAGTTAGCTTTATTTATAAATAATTGCTATTACATTGTAACATAATTTACATAGGTAATAGTAAATATAATAAAAAGTAAAATAGAATGAAATAAAATAAAAATCTAAAAATCTTCTAAATTCTAAAAATCTAAAATAATAGTTTAATAGCGTTCTAATACGTAGGTACTCCTTAATTAATTTAATACCCTTCTTATAATTATTACATATTTTGACTTGATGCGGCATATTATTAAATATTTTAAAACCTTGTTAAAATAACGAACGAGCAGTTTGACTTTTAGTACATCTCTCTATAACGAAATCAAGCCTATTTCTAGTTTTACAACTGTGGTTGTTATGGACTAATTTTACATTTTCATACAATTTTTTGGTGTTTTTTGTAATTTCATTTTTAAAACTAGCTCTAACGTTCTAAATATTATTCTCTGATTAATACTCATAAATTGAAGTGTATTTAACATAACCTTGATAGGGGAATGAATTGAACACTTTAAAATAGTGCGCATGGCGCGATTTTGTATTTTCTGTAATTGTTGAAGCTCATTTTTATTTAAATTAATAAGTAATGAAGCGCAAAACTCAAAATGAGGAGCTATTATTGTTTTATACAGTAAAACTCTAGTGTACATACTAATGTGTTTGCAACATCTTTTGAAGAGAAAAATCTTTTTGTTAATTTTGTTCATCATGTATTTTGTGTGTAACTTAAATGTTAAATTTTAATCAAATATAACACCAAGGTATTTAATTTCAGTTACTCTTACTAAATTAGTGTTGCTAATTTTTATATCCAGATTAGCATTATAAATATTTGTTTTATGATAATGTGTTTGGTTCCCAAAATCATAAATTTGGATTTATCAACATTAATACATAAATTATTATCGCATAGCCATTTATAAATATTACTTTGATCTAAATTCATCTTATCTACTAATTCAATTGTTGAAATCCACTAACAAACAACATTGTATCATCCGCAAACATTTTTATTTCACAATGTTTGGCGTATTTAACCATATCGTTTATATAAACAACAAAAAGCAGAGGACCCAGAACGGTTCCTTGTGGTACACCATGTGTGGTTTTTAAACAAGATGATATAGTTCTGTTATATTTAACTTTTTGTAAGCATGATTTAAACCAAGACAATTCTACCTCACTGATCCCTATTTTTTAGCCCCAACGTTGAGGTTAAAAGTAACAGCTGTCTTACTACAATTTTTTTTCTCATATTATGATTTACGGAAAATATGAAATAAATATCTTGGAAGGAAGACAAATGTCCAATCTATCATTAAATCAATTTGGATGTAATACACTTGTTATATATACTCTATGAGAAATTAAATAAAAACAAACAAAAAAATACTTTTATCCCCGGTCTCCCCTACTTGGTAAACATGTTTACAAATTCATGAAAATTGAATGTTCGCTTAAGTAAATTAAGCTTTTTATACAATAGAATTGAATACAGGAAATTCGCGAAACCTTTGATCGTTGTACCTCTCTTTTTATCGAGTTATTAAGATTATAATCGTCGTTGTCGAGATCCCGAGTATTTTGCATTTTAATACAAAGCACAAATATTTAATTTTATAAATTGCGGAATAAGAATTCAGCACTCCTTGGCATTCTTTATACTTTCTTAATATGAATTATTTCACGGCATTTAACTACAGAACCGAGTTTCCAGTCTCATCGCTGTAAAGTAAAAAGCTCTCACAATAAGCGTCGCCAACTTAATTCCTCCTCAGCACAAATTACTTCTGCATAAACTTTTTAAGCTGCAGCGCTTGCACATGCTGATAAAATTTGCCATAAAAGAACTCATTATCATATTACATTATACTTTTCCTGAATTGGAGTTAGCGTCTTGTTGCTTTCACTGTAAGTTTTGTTTTATCCGCGTTGTTTTGAAAAAGGTCACAATAACTAGCCGTTTTTCCATATTATCTCTATTAGCCAAATTAACCCAATAATTGCAAAAACGTGACTAACTTATTTTGAGGTAATCGTTTTAAAAATAAAGGTTTTACCGTCGCCGTCGGTGGCTTGTCTACTGAGCTTCCGTAAATTCTCTGACGTAAACATGTTTTATGGATTAATGGATTAATGAATACGATGTGGGTGTACTATGTAAGACAATATCAAAAATTCGGTAAATTTTTTAATGCTCACCTTGTTTTAGTTAATTATAATCGCTCTTTCCACTTAAACTGTATTAGTCCAATAACACTTCGGAGTCGTGACCCTAATTTGCCTTCACCTTTGACACGGACCTTTTGCTCTTCTAGGGTGTTGATTGCACTTACCGAGATGGGCCGGTCTTACGTCCACGTGTCGACCGCATTCTTAAAATTAATCGTGTCGTCATCCCTAAGTGGGACGAAATCAAGCAAGACACGTGTATGGTGCGTGTGCCTGGCACCCTCCAGGTGGGGCCCTTTCTGGTACGGGACCTTTTGCGTAACCTTGTCAGGATGGCACGCGTTATTAACCGGCTTTATCGTCCCCGAAGGAGATATTTATTATTAGTCGAATCTGTATAAGATAGTGCCATACATTTGTTGGGGTGCTTATCACAAATTGACTACGCGCGATTGAACGGAATAAAGTATGTGCGCGCTTGAACAGATAAATTACCGGGAGCTTTGTCTTAAGTCTATGCAAATTTAATTCGCGCCTGTTTTTGTTAAACAGTAGCATTAAATTTACGTTAAATCTTTTATTGTATATAATTTTATGATCAGTAGTTAGTATTAAGCCCGCATGTACCGTTGTGCGTCGATCCTATCATTAAAAAATTATAATTTTTTGGTACTAAAATACAGTGATATTAATAATCATCATGATTTCCTACCATTATACAAGGTGACAAAGCGGATTGTTCTAACTATGGAGGAATGACATTAATGAGTGTACCAGGAAATACTGGCAAGAGTAATGGAAGGAAAATTAAAAGAAAAAATAGCAAACACACTAGAAGAATCACAATACGGTTTCAGAAGAGGAAGGAGTACATAAGGCCAAGTCTTCATATTAAGGCAAGCAATCGAAAAATACTCAACAAAAAACAAGGAAATACATTTTTGTTTTATAGACTAGGAAAAAAAGTTCGACAAAAACAAAACGCGTATGGAGGAGCTTAAGAAGGAAGGGAATAGAAACAAAACAAACAAAAAATAGAATCAGAAATGAAACACATAGAGAACAATTAAAGGTAAAATCAGTTGAAACACAAATGGTTGGGTCACATTTATAGGATGAAAGAAGAAAGGTTAACCAGAAAAGCCTATGAAGCAAGATCACAGGGAAAAAACAAAAAAGGTACACCGAGAAAAACCTGGCAAAACGAAGTTAAAAAAGCAGCAACAGATAGAAACATAAAAAATCTAGCGCAAGACAGAAAAACATGGAAAAAAGTCAGCACAACACAACTCAACAGTCCTACATCTAACAGTAGAAGGAGTCATGACTAAATAAATAAAATAATCATGATTTAATTAAATTTGCATGTGTACCCATCGTCGGAGCGCTCGTGCACTTACAAGTTCGAATTTGTAATATCGAATTACCTACAACAAATGTTACCTTTTATCTGCTGCTTTGTGTTATTCATACCATAATTCTGTTAAAGCAACCAATTTTCGACAATTAACATATCTGTATAACACCGTATATCCTTCTCTATTCCTTTATACCAAAAATTAATTAGGGATCATGTACCCACTTCACATCGTCACCCATCTTACTGGCTCTTGGCGTATTTGAAAATGAATGAAAAATAGTTAATTTTGCTTAGTTAAGTCCAAAATTATAAAAAGCATTGGTTTTTTTACTCTAAAATTTACTTATGAACTCAACAGGCGCGTAATTCTGCAAATTATTTGTGGTTTGCATACAGTTTCAGTGTAGTCAGCGCAATTCTGTTGCCTTTTCTTCGATTGTCCTATCACAGACAGTTATCAGTTTGTAGTTTTTAAATGATGGCGATGAACGGTGAGAATGAGTGTTTCCATAATTGATTCTATGTTGAAACCAAGCCCGACTTTGTATTCCTTATTGTGTGTTTGTATAATTTAATTATGCCTTTTATCACTATCCAATTTATTCTTCATTAAAGAAAAGTTCATCCCGACTTTTATCTTAAAGTTATAATTGAGTTTTGCATTTATAATTATTCTGTTTAGATGGCAGAGTTTTTGCCAGTTTATTTTTAGATTCTTGATGAAAGCAGCTATGTTTAATATCCGTTACATGGATCGTTTCATCAGCGAATGTGTTCAGATTTAGACCAGCTTTTCGGTGTATTTTTGTAGTTTTTCTGATAGGTGTGGGGTGGGATGAACTTATGTACTTGGCAGTACCAAAGTGTTTAGTTAACTGGTAAACTAGCAGTACAGTATAAGATAGGGAACTCAATACCACACCCGATAACTATTCAATCCGTTCAATCAACTTAGGTACATTTCACTTTTAAAAATTAGTATTACTTATTACATATCCTCAAAGGTTGCAACATGCTAACTTATATCATACTATAGCGTCCTGTGCAACGACCTACACTACAAATCAAAGTATATTGCGAAAGTGCGAAAATGGAGGGTTTAATAAAAAAACGACAACTGCAGCCCGAGACGTAGTCAAGGGCTGCAGTAGCACGGGTATTTCATAGACGCTTTCCGCACGAGTTTTACATGTTATTTGTTCTACGACTGTGACTTTTTATTGTAAAACAATTATGTTTAAATACTAATTTGTTGCCAGTATGATATTTTCCGTGCTGATGTGCAGTTTAGCGTTGCTTTAAATCCATTTAAGATATCCTTTGCGAAAAAATGTAAACGAAACATATCAAGTTAATAAAAATTACAGAATTAACGATTTCGGGTGACAATAATTCGAAACGATAGACCAATTTGTAACGAGAATTTAAAACATCCACACGCGAAAACTAATACCGAACACCGCATGAACAAGAACGCGCGATGCGAAGAAAGAATTTTTCTGATAATTTCTGCAAATAATGGCGTATACAAATTGAAAGGAAATTATGACTGATTGGATGAACAGTAAAGGGACATATATAAATTGCTTTTGCCACTTCAGCACGCAAATCGATTTTAAATTATTAACGGGTAGTCATGCTATAAAACTGTGTTCCACGATGTAACGTTTATGAAACGTACAAAACGGGAATCTTACATATGAGAGCCGCTAATTTAGTGTGAGCTATCTAAGTGTATATCACGCCCTTAACTCACTCGCGATGAACACAACTCTGTTACGTGAAAGGAGGAAGACATCAGTAATGAAGATCCATTAATTCAAACAGAAAACGTTAAAATCCATTTAGAGATGAATGGTTCAATTTCATTATCAGTTTTCTTGACTCGATAATCGTTTAGTTATCGTGTGCAATGTTGCAAATTTACTTCCAATTTTGCACGCTGATTTTCGGATATGCATTTTTTGCTATAAACAAAAATCATAAAAAACATTTCTCAACAATTTCTAATAATTATATGCTGCACTGTTCAATTTTTTTTTTTTTTGACAACAATGGAATAGAAGTAGGTACTTGCCAAATATTTAAACAAGATTTGGCACAAAGAAAGGATACCTTTAGACTGGGAAGTAGGAGTAATCCCAACTCTGATTACTTGTGCACAAAAGGTGCATGTCACAGCAAATGTTTTAGTGCAAACAAATATGTCCATAATTACGTATGATTACATGAATATGTGCCATGTCATATGGCCTATACATTTAATCGTGTTTAATAAACTCTAAGCGCTGTAAACTTTAGCTCGCAATTATTTGCAGCGCTGCCGAGGCGCCAATCTGTATTGTACATTTTATTTTAAGTAGTTTTGTTCTTATGCTGTTAATATCTTTGGGATACTTAAGGTTCAAACAAATGATGGAAAATTATTACTTTGGTATGTGGTACTAGTTCCATTAGCCTAAGCACTTAGCCGTATTGTGTTAAGATCTGACGTTATCGGATTATAATAAGTAAAACAATACAACGGTTTGCGGGTTTAACAAGCGAGATATGCGCACATATTGGGCGCATGTGGAAGAGAAACATATAATGAGATTTCATTTGACAAAGGCTTATGTGACATGTGGTAGCTATTGTCTCGTGAATGCAGGACTACAGTAGCCATTTTGTCAGATTATGAAGACAGGTGTATAGATGGTCGTACAATTAGCATTCATATCAGAACGAATATTATGAAAAGGACGTCCGTTACATCGCATTGTGGGACCTATAATTAATTCCTGCAAGAATACTCCGCCACAAATGCGTACGCAAACGAACGCTCCGATTAAACTGGCGCGCGAATTTATAAATTACGGTAACTCGATCAATATTCATAACATGTTTTACAAACTGATATAAACAAACTTCAATTAACACCGCATCAACATAGGTGGATCGGGCGCGTCCCCTGTGCGATCGGCCAGACGAACTGTCGGCTTGATTTGGCCGGATTTGCGAACTAACGCAATTAAAGTTCCGAAGGACATATGCAAATGCACATGCATGATCCGTGAGTGGCCTGTCAATGGAAGCAATCACATCGGCCTGATCAACATCAAACCGCGTTTTGAATTCTAATGAAAAATATTAACTAAATGCCGATAAAAACGGAAATGTCAAAAACAAAAATGAGTTTTAAATAAAGTGACGTGAAATTGTAAATTCGTCGAAATATATTCAGTAAAACTCGGCTTCGCTACACTAAAAAATGCGACATACGCCGGTATATGATCAATAAATAATTTTAGTAAAGAGTACAAATCGAATATTCTAGAATTTTTTGAGATATTTATTTATGCAATAAAAATAGGTTTTATTAAAACTCTTATTTCATTAAGTATCACTTACAAAAATGTTTAGAGACCAGTTTCGCGTATCTCATCATTTCGTCAGGATCAATTATAGTTATTCTATAAAACTGCTTATATACAGGGTGATTGAAATTCGAGTTTAAGCATGGGAATCTTGCTTGCTATGATAGATAGAGTATAGGTTTAAATTTAGCAAAGTTGCTAAATTTTGCATTCATTAATAATCTGAAGAGAAATTGAAAATGTCTCAAAAGGTGTCCGAGAAAATTGGGAAAAACCGGAAAATACGATTTTTGAAAATCGTCTGTAACTCCTGTGGAGTATGAAATATTTCAAATGGGTTAAAACATTGCCCAAGCATTTTTTAATCCGAATCGGATGGTGATCACAAATTTTTTCCTAGGTCGATTCGTTTTTGTTTTATGACAACCAACTTTGTTTTTTCTTATAAGAGCAATTTTTGCAATTTACATAATCTAATTGCACTTATTTTTCTGAATCCATTGATGTATGACATGGCATTTTACTTCTTTATTTATTGTCAAATTAAAAAAAAAAGGGTTTTAAACAAACACCATTATAAATCAGGTAGGCCGGTCGTTATAGTTTATGTTGTTTCCATGACAACCAATCAACAAACTAAAAGTTTTGAAAGCTCATTACTTGTCGCATTAATAAATTCGTAAAAATGAACTTTAATAACGAAGAAAAACGCGATATGCTGCGAATATTTTATTCATTGAATAGGAATGCTGTATTGTGTCAAGTCAACGATATGCAGAAACATATCCAGAAAGAAGACAACCCTTGTGCGTTGGACAGAAACTTGGGTAAATTTGGGGCTTTTGCCAAACTTAGAGAAAAATATGTAGGAAATGTTTCAGATGACAATAAAAAAATATTTTTATTACAAACATATCCGGAGAAAACTTTATTTCTCTACATTTAACACAAACTTAAGTAAATATGTATAAATTAGTGATAACGTATAGCAAAACTTAAAAGAACGGTAACAAATACAGGAGTGGACCCCAACGACAAGAAAAAAAAAAAAAGGAAGACCAAGAACGCGCTCTATAAAAAGTTCGAAGCATATCGCGTTTTTCTTCGTTATTAAAGTTCAGTTTTACGAATTTATTAATGTGACAAGTATTAGACTTTCAATACTTTTAGTTTGTTGATTGGTTGTCATGAAAACAACATAAACTACAACGACCGGCCTACCTGATTTGTAATGGTTATTGTTTAAAGCCCTTTTTTCTAATTTGAGAATGAATAAAGAAGTAAAATGCCATGTGTGACACATCAATGGATTCAGAAAAAATAAATGCTATTAGATTATGTACTTAAATAGCAAAAATTGTGCCGATAAGAAAAAAACAAGTTGGTTGTCATAAAACAAAAACGAATCGACCTATGAAAAATTTGTGATCACTATCCGATTCGGTTTAAAAAGTTGCTTGAACAATGTTTTAACACATTAACAATATTTCAAACTCCAAAAGAGTTAAGAGCGATTTTCAAAAATCGTATTTTCCGGGTTTTCCCAATTTTCTCGGATACCGTTTGAGATAATTTTAATTTCTCTTTAAATTATTACTGAGCACAAAATTTAGCAACTTTGTCCAATTTAAACCTATACTCTAGCTACTATAATAAGCGAGATTCCCATGCTTGAACTATAAGCTTTGTATATTTTTGTAAATAGAATGACGGACTGGTCAAATCATTCAGTTTTAAATTTCAAATTCTAAAGCCTGTTACTAACATAAGAAAGGTTTTATTTACTTTTGATTGAGGTAATAAACAATATCTAAGAATATTAAACTAAAATTAATCTAGATATTTTCGCCAGCTTTTATTGAGGTATGATGATAAACCCGAGATATTTCATGCGGTGCACTGTGGATAACGTACAACGACAAGTAGAAATAAAAAGAATTTCTCGGAAAATATGTTGTCCCCGAAGGGCGAAACGCCAACCGCGATCGAGCAATATCGAACGAAAGTTTTCAAATATAAAGCACATAATTACAGCAACTCTCGGTTGTGTGCGCACATTTCAACTGAAACTTAATCCGAAAGTACGACAGCAAATAAGCAACGAGCTAATATTGCCCAAGGACACGATTTCTAGCAAACCGTCTTTCATTTACTGTGCGCGAAATTTATGTGGAATACCGAAAACGACCACCAAACATTTTAATCACAAATCACCTTAACAAATAACAGAAACGCGAAAATAAACACACATGAGGTTGCTAATTGTTCAACTGTGAAAGAATTACTCCAGTATTTGATGTGAAACTTGAACTTGCTGTGCAATAGATTCTCATAAGCGCTGCCAAGGCATACATACATAACGAGACGAGTTAGTTCATGGCCAATGTAAACGGTTATTATTCATATTCATAGGTAATTGTACTCTAGAGCGTACAGAATCGAACTATTGAACCGTTAGTTTAGTTGAGTGAAAGTTTGCTAAATAAAGCACAAGCTTCAGTTGCTTAAAACTGAAGCTACAGGTTGTAAAAAACAATTAAGAAATATACACTTATTGAGCTATTACCATATGGCTTAGTATAGAGCAGTAATGCTTAACCTTTTTAAGTATTAATGGCCGCATATAACATAGTTTTTTAGTCAGGGGCACCATTAAAATAATAAAATCATGGATAAAAGACAATATTTTTCATTTTATGACAGTTTTTATTGGTTTGTAAGAAGAACATACTTTGCCTCATGAGTAATGATGATTGTATACAATGAATATCGTGCAAAATCCAAAAGCGTATTGAAACAAACCTAAAATATACTGCCTAAAACACTATTTCAGGAATGGAAATAATATATAATTTTTAGACTAAATTAGTGACAACGTTGGGTTTGCACGTTTGATAAAAAATGTTTATGTTCGGCATCATGCTCCCTAAATTGCATCAATATTTTCATCTGACCAAGGAAGGTCACGAAATGTTGTCGCTAGAATCAAGGCTGTTTATTGCATCAAGAATATCAAAACTAAATGTTTTGCTGAGTTATACTGGCCATTTCCCTCGGAAAAATGGAGGAAAAACTGAAAAGTTAAATAAAAAGGTCATTTTTGCAATCGCGTTGGCCAAGAAACCGTCAGAGATAAAATCGAAATTTTTCTAGTTACCAATTTGCGCATCCTTTGCAAGTAAAATGGTGCAAAGTTTTTTAAAAAATCTGAAACGGTTCCGGAGAAAAACTTCAAAAGCGCTATGATTTAAGAAGTTGTATAACTAAATATATGCGACTTGCATAGGCGTTTAACCTAGGAGAAAATGTTTTTACAAGAACCTTGTTTTTCACGTTTTTCTCCGGCACCGTTAAGGATTTTTTCAAAAACTTTGCACCATTTTACTTGCAAAGGATGCGCGCATTGGTAAATAGAAGAATTTCGATTTTATCTCTGGCGGTTTCATAGCCAACACGATCGCAAAACTTACCTTTTCCCTATTTTTCCGAAGGAAATGGCCAGTGGTAGGTACGTATAACTCTGCAAAACATTTAGTTTTGATGTTCTTGGTGCAAAATACACATCCTTGATCAGATTCTAGCGACAACATATCGTGGCCCTTCCTTGTGAGAAACGTTTTCTATAAACCAACTTGTTTCGTATCATTTACGGGAAAAAAATATAAGTTCCTTCAAACCAACATAAGGAGGCAGCTGCATTTTCTCTCAAATTTGGATACTATTCTTTTGGGAGACACAGACAGCAATGCTTTTTTTCCTCTTGAATTTTATCTTCAGTTCTTCGCTGCACAGCATGGAAATGAGTTGTAACGCAAGAGATGCTGCTTCCTTACATGAAATTTCAAAATGGTTTGCAAAAGTTTTGAAAAACATAATCTCGTCTTTAAAATTAACCCCAAAAAATAATTCTAGTTCTTAATATTTACTAGTTAAAGGGACCACTAAGTCGCTTGTGCTTTTGAAATACCGGTTGCAAAGTGCCATGTTTTATTATTTTGTAGCTGTGATTGAGAGAGCGGCGACAATTTTTTTCGGCACTGCTACACTTTGGTTACCTACAAGTAATATAGTACGTATTTTTGTATCGCTTTCAATGCAGCAGTGTTTATCCGTCCATTCAGCTTGAAAAACTCTGCCACTCGACATATGGCGGACCAAAACTTCGGGACAGGAGTAGAACCCCAAAATGTTTTCTAGATGTACCTGAATGTTTCAAATGCGTAACGGACCACAAAATTTTAGGCTGTGCATCACTGGTATAGAGTGTACCTACATACATTATTTTGATCAATATCAAATTGAAGTACCTACTGTAATATATTTAAATACTTGCTTCATATTCAGGCTTTTGTGCACACATAACCACTTCAAAACCTATTTTAGATTATTTAAAATGTTCGAAAGGTTTTATTTTAATATCAGTTAAGTGTTTAGAAAATAATAAAATTCTTTATTTGCAACGTGTCGTTTATATTTATTGCTTAATTGGTTTTTAGTCCCGAATTCGTGTACGCTATTTCCAGGATCAAGTAAAGTGTATTCCGTTTCAAAATGGAACTGTTAAAAGTTTACCAGTATTTACGTTAAATTTATATGGTAGGTGCAAAATCCTCTGGCATCCTTAATCCTTGCATTTTGCGCTGTAGCAATATGAGCATCTTGGGTGAAGCCTAGACGCATAACTTAGCACTCCTTGGTCTCTTGCGGCATATTTATGTACAGCAGTTCCAAACAATTTCATATATCTTTTCGCAGCTCATTAAAAATTCTAGCTCTCGGCTGAATTTATATCGGTTCGCCTTATATTGGGTGCTTGAATTGTTTATGGGTCTGGATTTTTTTACTTGTAAAATTAAAACCAATGAGATAAACGATACGTCGTAAGTAACTTCGTTGTTGTTTATTCAACACCCCAGCCTTTATCGGGAGCTTAGAATTATCAGATTAAATGTTGTGCATCCTAGTACATGCGTGCAACAGTATCTTCATTCTCAGTTTAATCCTTTTTCTTTAATTTAAGCTGTTAAGCACGAGCGTGTTATTAAATTTTAACATTAGTCAACGTCTTGGAACCTTGCCTAATTCATTGCTTCTCTTATTTTCTAGGAACCTCTTACATAATTATGTAGATTTGTTTGCGTTGGAAGTCATTAAACCACAATTTTTGCATCTCTCAACACGCAAATTATTGGCACGGAAAGATATACTATTTTAATATTTTAATTTAGGTAAAATATTACGCTTCAAGCTGAAGAAATATCGGAGGAATGAAAATTGGCGTCAGTCTGGAAACGAGCGATCAGGCGATTGTGAGAATAATGTTTCAATTCCATGTCACTTTGTTTTTAAGTAATGGAAGGCTGCATAAAGTCAACATGTAGGTATGCATGGTGATTGAAATTCGAGTTTAAGCATGGGAATCTCGCTTATTATAATAGCTAGAATATAGGTCTAAATTTGAAAAAGTTGCTGAATTTCGTGCTCATTAATAATCCGAAGAGAAATTGGAAATAAATCAAACGGTATCCGAAAAATTAGGAAAAACCGGAAAACACGATTTTTTAAAATCGTCTGCAACTCCTTTGTAGTATAAAATATTTTTAATGTGTAAAAACATTGCCCAAGCAACTTTTTAAACCGAATCGGATAGTATTCACAAGTTTTTCCCAAATCATTCGTTTTTGTTTTATGAAAACCAACTTTATTTTTTCTTATGGGTGCAATTTTTGTTATTTGTTTAATGAAATAGCATTTATTTTTCTGAATCCGTTGATGTATCATCACACATGGTATTTTACTTCTTTATTCATTGTCAAATTTAAAAAAAAAAAAATCTTGGATACCTTCTTAGATATTTCCAATTTCTCTTTGGATTATTGATATCTAAGCACCAAATTTAGCAACTTTGCCAAATTTAAACCTATACTCTAGCTATTATAATAAGGGAGATCGCCATGCTTAAACTCGAATTTCAGTCACCCTGTATTCATTTTTTACTTTCGCTATACGTAGTATGAAGAAAGTATTGTTGTTATTATGTGTTTAATTATTATACAGTGTGACAATAATCTACATGTGTTGTACCTTTGGTATTATAAGAGTTACAGAATCGGTTGAATTAGCAAAGTTGCGCAGAATTGCAAGACGAATTTAATGCCCTTTCGACATTTGACTTACACCTTTAACATTTTTAAATAGTTTGTAAAAAGCTAAAACCCGACGATTGCTATAACTAGCTTACTTTTGAAGATAAACCTAACAATCCATACATCAATGAAACAAGATTTTTTTAAATAAACACATAGCCAACTAAAGTTGCCATTAAAAAAAAAACGCCAAGTTTGACTTATACCTCAAAAATCATTTTTAGGCAATTTTTTCTAATTCCTCGTAAAAATATTTACAGAAAACCTTTCACGTTTTGATTTTAACGTAGGTGGTCTGTTTTTGGTCTTTTCAAAATATTTAAAAAAGTTAAAGGTCTAGGTCAAATGTCAAAATGGCATTAAATTCGTCTTGCAAGTCTACCCAACTTTGCTAATTAAACCGTCTATGTAACACTTTTAATACCAAAGCTACCCCTACCCATGCAACACATGTAGATTATTGCCACCCTGTATAAATTTTGTGCTTGCATCCAAAATGCATGAGTAACTGGCATTTGATGAAATTTAAACTTCTTTGTTCACACCAATCTTATTTTGTATAATATCCGAGTATTTCGTGCTTGGTCAATGTTGTAAATGGACCGTAGTTCATATTCACATGGCTGTTACATTCAAAGTTATTGGCATATAAATTATAATTTGCCGTAATTTCCATAACTGGTAACAACCCTCCGTGCAGTCTATAACTGTTCTGCAACACCTGTCCACGATCCCCTGATTTACCGCACGCACAGTTCAATTGAATCAAAAGACGTAACACCGGATGGGGTGACAACGAAGCTGAGGCTACTAAAATTCTCATGCACTTTTATCTTGCGCTTGAATGGTTAAGAAAACATGGGCAGCGAATAGAATAATTTCCGAATGAATTAAATTTTTGTCATGAGCGACTAACATTCAAAGAGTTTAGAACAACAACGTTTTATTTTACTTAAGAAAATGGAATTATACTATGCTTTTATTGTCAGTGCTAACCTGTTGGTACACAGTAAACAGTGATTTTTACTCTTGTTTCAATAAGTGAATTTAAATAGCATTTGCGAAGAGTATTTTGTAGATATCTTAAACGAGTTTTAAGATTTTCTTCGTTTCGTCAGTGGCTATCTTATTTATTTTAACCCTTGTGTCAATAACCGGGTACCCGAATAACCAACTAAGCACATTAGGTGAAGTTTTTTTAATGTATAGGTGTTTTTTTTTTACAAACCCACCAGATCGTTGCGATTTTACCATTTTTAAAGCGAAATGTGGTTTCCCCGTCCTGACAACAAATTTTTTTTTGGTATCAAACTTTACTTAGTCTTTCTCACTGACCGGGTACCCGGGTACTCACATCTAGGCAAATTAGATTTTTGAGCAATTAGTTTTTACAGAACGAATACTCGGAGTGCAAATTTTTCTTGATTGAACTATGGGTAGTTTTCAAAATGATTAGATACAAAATTTACTGCTCAAAGTTACTGGCTTTTTAGAATGTTTTCTTATTTGTACGTGTAAGTTTAAAAAAAATTGACGAAAAAACTTCATAAATTATTTAATCAATACGAGATAAATTAAATTAATAAGTAAGGATATTTTACTGACAATACATAAATAAATTTCGATTTAAAAAAAAATGTACTCGAAGCAGCTTTTGTTTGAATGGCAATACGAACGTTATCATAAACAATTAGTATTGTCATCTTGCGCCTAGAAGCAGAATAATAATATTATTCGGAACACATCTGATTGTTATTGAATACCTTTGTGAAACGGATAATTAAATTTACACAAAGGAAACTAGAGGCACATAAAAAATGCGTAACCGTGCAGATGACAATGAGTAATTGATAGTGACGATAAGAAGTCTCTGGGAGTTTTATTTGTAAATTTTAACCTACACGAAGGTCTCTAGTTTAATGGCTTGTATAATTTGATTTAAATTTAATTGCAACTAGTGAAATTGCTACACATTCTAACCAGGATTGCGATGGACAGACTCGCTGCTAATTAGATATATTTTGTTAGAGGAACATAAAGTACGTTGTAGAGCTTCATTTTGATTAGTTTCCAACGAATTACACATATCTTAAATTATTTTAATATAATTGAGTTGTAGAGTACGGTAAGCATAACAATTTAAAAAAAAAGATGTCCCAGATAACATTTCCAACAAGGGGATCTCACTTTTTATAAGATATACAGGTTTGCTTAAATTAGATGAACTATTCTACAGGGTGATTGATTGAGACCAGTACTTAAAAATATATGAAGAATGAAAAAGGGTATGGATCTGAAATTTTGGTTGACCATAAAGGCATCTGATCTGTTTATTGAAAATATTTACAATATGGCGACACTTCCGGAAATACCGGAAGTTGACGTCTACTTTCTTATTTCAAATACAATGGTCTATTTTTTATTGCGTATTTGGATTTAAAACGTTATTTTAGAGGGACTTTTATTAGCATTCCCTATACCCAAGTGCAGTTTTTTTTTTAGATTTTTGGACTTTTTTGAAAATTTTTTGATTTTCATCGTGATGCTTAATATTATTTAACGCCGCCATTTTTGAAGAAAAAACGCTTAATTTTAGACCATGCCTAGAAAAAACCTTGAAGTACATCCCAAAATGTTTGCAATCCATGCATTACTTACAGGGTGTCCAAAATTGAATTTTTTTTAAATACAACTTCAGACCACTCAAACTCCTTTTTTTTTTAAATACAATGCCCAAACTTTTTTCATTTTTAATGCAAAATTACATTCTGCATCAATCTGTATTAGCGTTACCTATACCTATCTGCAACAATTTTCGAGTTATTAAGAAATTTTGATAAAGTTAAGAGAAATTGCAATATTTTTTAACAGTAAGCCTTGGAAATGACAACAAATGCCAATTTTAATAACTGTAAACCACTTTTATTGCGTTTGTCTGAAGTATCCATAAAAATGTAAAATCAAAAGTATTCACACACGAATATTTTGAACTAATTTTATTTTAATGAAGAATGTCACAAGATTATTGAAAGAACTTGCCGTGTGTTCAGTGAGAGGTATCCTCATTTGACTGTAATGACCAGACAGAAATTTCAATGAATAGAATCTTGCAATTTAGAAGAGTGAAATCAGGTGAGTATTCGACCTAAGTGTGTGACAAATAATGAAACTAACGAAGTTAACATCCTGGAATATTTTATTGACCATCCTCAGCGGTCAATTCGATTGGCAGCTCAAGACTCGGGTTTAATATACTATGCTGTACAAGCTACATTAAAAATGCACAACTATTCGTTCGCACTTTCAATAATCTTGTGTTATTGTCTATGAATGTAAAATAAATTCAAAATATCCGTGTCTGAGTACCTACTCTAGATTTTCCATTTTCATAAACACTTCAGACAAACGCGATAAAAGTGATTGACGGTTATTAAATATTGGCATTTGTTGTCATTTCCTAAGCTTACTATTTCAAAATGTAACAATTTTTTCTTTACTTTATTAAAAATTCTTAATAACTCGAAGATTGTTGCGGATAGGTATAGGAAAAGCTAATACAGATTGATGCAGAATGTAATTTTACATTAAAAAATGAAAAAAAAAAAAATTGGGCATTGTATTTGAAAAAACGAGTTTTAGTGGTCTGAAGTTGTATTAAAAGAAAATTAAATTTTGGACACCCTATAAGTAATACATCGATTTCAAATTCCAGGAAGTACTCCAAGGTTTCTTCTAGGCATGGTCTAAATTTTAGCGTTTTTTCTTCAAAAATGGCGGCGTTAGATGATATTAAGCATCACAAATAAAATTGTTCCAATGATTAAGACAAAACAGTTATGAGAGAAAAAAGAAATTCGACATTTTTATATTTTTTTGCTAAAACATCTGAACCACGAGGAATTGATTGTGGCTCCTCTCACTTGGGAATAATTCATCTAATTTAAACAAACCTGCATCTCTTACAATAAGCGAGATCCCCATGCTATGCATTCTTATCTTGAACACAGTGTAGAATAACCCTGGATCAACCGCCTCTTTACTGCATAATGCAAAACTAGTAAGGAATTCGATAACTCAATCCGTTACGGCCATAATACTGTCAGCGTTCCTGGTTGTGTGCTCGTAATGTATCATATTCAAAAAGTTTTATAAAACAGATTTATAAGTATTGTGAGCGACAAAGCCGAAATAAGTGAGCCAAGATACGAGCACGAGACCTCTATACCGAGTCGCGGATAAATTTCCACACAAAAATGCCAGAACGGAAGCGGGCACAGAATATGAGCGGCCGGAATGCGCATAACATGTAAATATAAAAATGCCTAAGAAGAGCAAATTATATATGAAAAGAGGGCCTCCGGGAAACGAGAATAGATGCTAACAAGAAGCTGATAGACGTGGTAATAATAAGGGCGACGGACTGCGAGGGAAATAGGCGACGAGCGAGATCGGGCGAACGGCCGCACTGAATAACAAGTAGTCGCGAAAATTAGAGGGAAGGAAATGTACTACATCGAGCGAAACGAATGAAATAAGAAAACGCGAAGGAAACCGCAATGGAAATATATAGTACGACACGGAATAACTGCTTATTATGAGTGGGGCGAGGGCCATATATAATGCAAGCGAAACCCTATAGTGGGGGCTGGGGAGTAATGTATAAGGCTCGTGTGGTCCTCATTATGCGGTATCTAGTACTATGTGGGACGTGTCAGTTATCAGCTTCCCTCGCCGGGCTCACCGCTACTCAGGTATCTGGGTACGGTATCTGGATAATGTTCGCACCTAATGGCGATCCACGTCTATCGTCAAGGTTAATTTGTGCGAAGCACTGACTACCAATGATGTAATATTTATTTGGCCAGACGTCTGTACGTATAATTACAATGCATACCGTGTATTTAATAAGCGTGTACAATGATGAATCATTGCTCAGGAAACGGACACAATTGAAATACGCAACTAGCAAGGAAGTGGCTTTGTTATGACATAAACACACTTCATTCACATACAGATGGAATGCGTCGATTACAATAAAGAGCGAAAATTGCAGTTAATAAAAAGGTAATAAAAATAAACGAAAATCGCGACAAATATTAACGTCAAATTAAATTTAATTAATTACCTCTTCAGGGACGAATTCATAAAAGCCGCAAAAAAGAACTGTTAATTTTTAAAAACGTAATTTTTATTGAAAATACATTCAAAACAATGAAACAAAACAGAAATTTTAAAAAACAAAAGCGAAAAATAATGTACATATGTGGCCATTGGGCGGTAAGGTGCCCGTTATAAATGAAATGACTTCATACATTCAGGACACAGGTTCATTGCATTTCTCGCATATATAACAAATTAGACAAAAATAACGCTTTGTACCCATATCCACCATTCGTTTAAAATACTGGTTGCACATACAATATAGAAGATAATCAATATTTAGCACATAACAATATGCTAGGTTTAGAAAAAATTTACTACCAGAATTGATAAGCGTACACAGATGTGTACGTTTACTAATCTCTTGTCAATGAGCATGAATATTGTAAATAATCTCTAAAATTTACATGGTTATGTTAATTAAATATATTTTACATATCCTTCAACTTTTTTAAACTGAAATTATAGAGATCTTCGGTTAATAATAAAACAAATTTATTAGTGTAAAAAAACAATAAAAAAATTTCAGTACCACACTATTTATTGATAATATCGAAAAATATACTCTGTTTACTTTTATCACACATTAAAGTTGGTTATGTTAGGGTGACAGATTCCACTCTGTAATTATTTTGACATGGTCACTTCAAGCATTTTAGGTTATAATTTTAATCATTTACGAACCAACGTTGCAAATAATACAAATTTTGGAAAATATTTAAGGATTTTTATAAAAATAGTATTTATATCAAAAGAAAATGGCAAATACTGTCATGTATTTTGCAATTCGTCTTTTTAGGTGTTTCTTGTTATGATTTCCATTTGTTTTCCTCTTAACCAAATGATCCCTAATATTTAAAATCTGCTCTCTGTTTTCAAACCATTAAATGAACCAACTCGTAACCCATAACAGACAAAAAATATACTACTGATATTCAATACTTTTTGCAAGTAATGCTGGAATACCGGTATTAATGATAACGGTTTAAAACAACTGTATTAATTTTGAGGACTCAAAATACATGTATTGTGTAATGTAATACATTAACATATAATACATAAACATAAATCTATACAGCAAATATAAAGATAGTTATATGAATAATACGTAAGTTTGGTTATTCGCGCATTCTTCTTTTCATTTTCCTCTAGATTCGATACTACAGTTTTGGATTGTGTCGGTATATTAGGGCATTTTTTAAATTTGCTAGCGTTTGGTTAGCACAAAAGTTCAATGAAGTGTATAATTCTTTAGATACTGTCAAGATTTCTCTTTATCTCAATCTCAACAACAAAATTTAATATCAAATTTTTGTAGCAGAACATTTCCTCAAAAATGTACTTTAGCTGCAACAACATGTTTTTGCTAACTTAAAATTTTTCTACCATCCACTTTAATATAGGTATTTATACCCCATTGATTTTATACAAAGTTGAAAGCCCACATTTAAATTCTAAAACTATTTTTGAGTCATTGAATAATAAGTTTCGTAAAGTAAAATATTTATTTTTTGAATTATATTGCCAAATAAGTTGTTGCAGCTCTTTTCGTAATGTATGGTCCGAAAAGGATTAAATTGCCTTGTCATGAAACTAAAATGTTTATGATAAAACCTCTTCCAAACCTCTTCCAAAAAAAAGTGTCTGGAAACCAGAAATGTTCTTGAAATGAAGCAAAAAAAGCAATAAAAAAATGTAAATGTCGACTAATACCATTTAAACACACAGAATATCATATTTTAAATCCATTTATTAAAAAATATGATTATTAAGGGACTTTAAATACGTTAATCTGTACTTACACTCTCACTTTCAGTAAGAACGTGTATGGAACAAAAAATAACCCGCATTGAGGTTCGGGTTTACACTATGATTCTTTTATACAAAACTTTCTGCTCTTGGCTTAACCCTTTCATTACTGCGGGGATATATACGTCCCAAGAAATTTTTAAAAAATTCTGCCTTAAAATATTTGGCTTTAAAATACTTTGGGATGGTATTATTCAGTCATCTTTGGTTTATACTACGTATTAAACCGCTCGTTTGTTACCTTGAACGCATTCACACTTTGTTAGTCAACAATTTTTGTTTTTCGTTTCTGTGCTTCTATATAAGTTCTAGCAGAATTATTAGTGTTTTGTTGTGAATGTCATTTGTTTTTAGTTAGTTTTTCAAAACATCATTGTTAGGTAGGTCACAACAATTTTTTACACAAAATTCAAGTAATAATTTCTTAGAAATTTGCGAAATTGGGAAGGCTGGGATTTATAAATCCCTGCAGTATATACGACTATACGAGCACGGGATTTATTTATCCCAGTAGTGTTTCAAACCATAAGCCTTATATCTGCTTGTTTAGCTTCTATACTGCTGGGACATAAGTAATCCCAAGAGGTCAGTACTGCTGGGACATAAGTAATCCCAAGGGGTCTGTACTGCTGGGACATATTTGTCCCAAGCCTTTTTTTCGAAAATGGTCTAATTTAAAATTCCAAAATTTTGTATATACCGGGTGTAACTGAAATCAGGCTCACCCCCTTTTTTTTCTTTAGTTTTGAATTTAGACAAATGAAATTTTAGACATGTAATATTTGCAAAAAACTGGATTATTTGAACAGGGGTACACTTTTGTTTCACTTCCGGTTTCGCCGGAAATGGCCATAACTTTGTTATTTTAAATGGAACACCCTGTATATTTTTACATTTTTGGAAAGAGGAAACGATTTTGGATACAAATGTACCATTTTGGTTAATTTTTATAACCTCAAATAATTTTTTGACAAAAATAAACATTTTTATTAAGTGTGCCGTGACCCGCATAAATTAACGCATAAATTAAGTTTTATTTTGTCAACAAGTGTCCGAAAAACGGTTTTGTAAAAAAACACAAAAAAATCATTTGTTTTGTTGCCATTTGGCACAGTCAACTTTGATTATTAGGATATCTTACCAAAATCTTACAATAATTTGAAATTTTTAATGCCTGCTCCTAATAATAATACCAAGTTATTGGTGTTGTTGAATTCGCCAGAAAATACTCTATTTAAATAACCGCATGCGCCACCATCGTGCCATTTAAAAAAATTGATTTTTTGTCAAAAAACCAATTTCGCAACCTTTAAGGTCTATTAAAGCAGCCCAAATGTAAATTAAAATTTACAAAACCGTTTTTCCGACACTTTTTGACATAATAAAATTCAATTTATGCGGGTCACGGCACACTTAATAAAAAATTTAATTTTTGTCAAAAATTTATTTGAGGTTATAAAAATTAACCAAAATGGTACAGTTATATCCAAAAAGGTTTCCTCTTTCCAAAAATGTAAAAATATACAGGGTGTTCCATTTAAAATAACAAAGTTATGGCCATTTCCGGCGAAACCGAAAGTGAAACAAAAGTGTACCTATGTTCAAATAATCCAGTTTTTTTGCAAATGTTACATGTCTAAAATTTCATTTGTCTAAATTCAAAACTAAAGAAAAAAAAGGGGGTGAGCCTGATTTCAGTTACACCCGGTATACATATCTACTATAAAGTAATAGATTTTTGTCATTTAAAAATCATTAACTGTTCTGGCCAAAAGTCGTATTGAAAGGGTTAAAGCACTCTTCGATCACATACACAACGAAGAATGGGATTCGTTCAGCTTGGGGTTAACAAAAAAGAAACATCATTTGTATGCAATGCGAAATGTAGGACGTATTATTAGGTTATGTGAAGTACCTTCGATCGGCGTCGAAATATTTATACCAAACGAAAAGGTTTACAGGTCATTTTAAAACTTAAAAAAGTTTTATTTATAGTTATATACTCACCAGGGAAGGTCGCGGTATGTTGTCGCTAGAATCTGATCAAGGTTATGTTTATTGCAACAAGAACATCAAAATTAAATGTTTTGCAGAGTGGCCACTGGCCATTTCCTTCGGAAAAATAGGGGAAAAACTGAAAACTTGAACAATGAAGGTAATTTTTGCGATCGCGTTGGCCATGAAACCGTCAAAGATAAAATCGATTTTTTTTTATTTACCAATGCGCGCATCCTTTGCAAGTAAAATGGTGCAAAATTTTTGAAAAAATCTTCAACGATTCCGGAGAAAAACGCGAAAAACGAGGACCTTGTAAAAACAGTGTCCCTTATGTTAAACGCCTATGCAAGTCGCATAGATTTAGTTATACAACTTCTTAAATCATAGCGCTGTTGGAGGGGTTTCGTTTTTGACGTTTTTCTCCGGAACCGTTCAAGATTTTTTCAAAAACTTTGCACCATTTTACTTGCAAAGGATGCGCGCATTGGTAAATAGGAGAATTTCGATGTTATCTTTGACGGTTTCATGGCCAACGCGAACGCAAAAATGACCTTTTTATACCGATTTTTCAGTTTTTTCCCAATTTTTCCGAAGGAAATGGCCAGTGGCACGTATAACTCTGAAAAAAATTTAGTTTTGATGTCCTTGATGCAATAAACACAGCCTTAATCAATTCTAGCGACTACATATCGTGACCCTCTCTTGTAAGACTGTGGAAAATTCACATAAGCTAAATGCTTGACTGAAAAATGTATTGTTAGAACATTAGTTTTTCCATCATTAGCTTAATATTGATCAAAAGTTGTTCAGCTGCCTAATGTTCTTTTTTATTAGTCTCCAAAGTTTTATGACAATTATACAACAGCACTAAATTTATGAAACGGTTTAACAATATCTCTAACTAAATATGTCAACTCCTGTAAGAATTTGAAATATTGGTCTAACCTCAACATCAAGCAAGCAAATATGATCAACAGAAGAAATTTTCTTCTTCAATGCCGAAAAAACAAGGTCTTCCCAAACCATATAACGCGCTCATTAAAGAACGTTTGATCGAGGAAGAAGGAAACAAGATACAGAAATTCATCATCAACTTTCAACAAAAATTCAGCTACTGATGAAGGATCAAATAAAGATCCGAAATATTTAGCTGATGTAAAGAGTTTTCTTTATAAACCTAAGGACCACTATCCCGTCATTCTATACAAACTACTACATGGTCGTAATTTTTGGTTAAATATCTCTAACCTTAATTTTTTTAAATATTTGCCTTTAAAATCACTACGTTTAAAACAACGACAATATTTGGGAAATACAACGACATAAGTACAATTTTTATAGCAACGTATTTTGGTGACCACCAAAGATATTTATTTCAAGCATCCTGCTGTGAAGCTATATGTAGGGAAGATCGCGAGGGCGATTCCACCATTCAATGACCTGCATGTTTCGAGTCAAAAGTCAGTAATAACATCACAGGGCAAGTTTGAAAGCCACAACTTTGTGAATTAGCCGAGTTTATGTGCGGGTGATCTCGAGACACACTAAGTTAGCATAAGGAACGTTATTACAGTGTACTTTTGCAACTTCCACCGCGGTATAATTACTGGGGACATAATAAATACATTCCTGAACTTATTAACGTATGCTTTACGAGGTTCGTATACAAGCCGTGATAAAACTACCGAAACCATTTATTTTACATGAATACGTGTTGTGCGCCTGAACTGTTGAAACTTTCAAGTTTTGTCGTCGCTTCAACGGGGAGTTTCTAATTTTGTTGCTCTTATCTCCGAGTTTCACTAGAATTGATGAGGATTCCACAAACGCCCGGCCGTACTACATTTTATATGATTACCAGATCCACACTAAATGGTGTGTTTCTGAAGAAGTTTTTTGCTCATGCAAGAGCAGCAACACTGTCATTAATTACTTAGTCGAATAACAACAGACTCAAACTTGACAGTCGCTTGGAAATAACGTAAACGAATCTGTAAATCATTCCGGGAAACATAATTACGAGAAGCATCCCCAGAAATACAAATCTTATTATCTCCCCCTCTGCATAAAGTACGACCAGCCAATGTTCGCGGAGGCGGTAAGTTAACTTGCAGCCCAAAAAGAGATGAGAGCCATCCATCACCGATGCACGGCCCTAAACCTGACCACCTGCTTCTGGATATGAAGAACCGAAACTGTCCGTCCACTTTGTCAACGGGCGCAATCGATCAAAACGCAACTCTGTCGATACAGCAATAATATGCCCAATTCATCACCAAAAAAATGGCTGACAGGTAAACAACACGAATTCGAAATTCATCCTCTCGCAAAAGGTTAACTTACCACATGGAAATATGTTTCTACGGGCAATGAACATGCGACACTCACCTGAAACAATAAAAAAAACAATTAGTCTCTGCAGAAGTAAAAATAACGATCAATTTACCATTTAAAAACTAGCAAATTCTAGTCCAAAAACAAAACTGAAAAACTACAGATGATAAGCACCACTTGGCGATTGTAGACTAATTTTCCATTTTAAACAGCTCTAAATAGTTAATCTAAAATTGTGCCTTTCCCATAAAGGGATAATCTCTGTAGCCTGTACGCGAGAAAATCACCTCAGTGCCACCCAGTTCTGTGAAGCTCCTAATTGACAATTAATTGTGTTGTGCAATTAAGATGCTTCGTTAGTAATGAGGGACACAAATAATTAACTTACAGTGGACATTACAGCAAAATGCACAATAAAAGGATTGTTGAATAACACTTTAAAGACAAACAGTCAAAAAAGAAATATCTTAAACACAATAATTTAGATTTAAGACAATCTACCTTAACTATGAAGAATATTTGGACTATTTTCCAAACTTTTAAAACTATTTTAGTTTTTTTTTGTGAGCAAATCTAACGATCGAAAAAAACTGATTTCATCTCGAGTCGTAAATGCTATTTTTTCTACGAATTTAAAATTATATTATGGAACGAACGTTAATGTAAACGAACCAAATGACAATGTATGTATAAGGTATTAATTAATCATTTCATTTCCATAACGACACCACCACACTGACATTGACATAAATAAAATTATAACCTGCAAACTAATTATATTTAATATTAATTTCTGTACCATCTTAGGCTTCTAAATAAAATGCTACATTAAAATTAAAGTATTTGATAAGAATATTAACGCAATTTTAGTTTATTATGAGATAAAGCTAAAAAAAAATCGTAAATTTTGCAATTTGATTTTGACATTGACATTATTTTCACCAATAGAGCCAAAAGTAAAACTTTCATGTAGGGTAGGCAGTGAGAAAATGACAACTTTCATATACATGAGTAAAAAAAATAAATTTTGATAAAGATTTGATACCATTTCAGGATTGCAATTAAATAAGGCTTTCATAGATTGTATTTTTTTATTTTAAAATTAAAAAGGATCATTTTGTCTTGTTGGAAAAACTTCCATTAATTTTTTAGATGCCAAACCACTAAGTTCCAATTTATTTGTTATTAAAAAAAAACTGTCTTGTACAAAAAAGCAAAGCAGAAAATCGCTGAGTCGAGAAGTATCCGATGTAATTTGTTTCAAGTGATTGGTGACAAACGAAATTTCTATGTGGGTTGTAAAAGTACACCGAAGGTCGAAGAATCTCTATAAATAAAGCTCTTATTTATTTTGTTATACAAACAAGCAATTTCGGCTTATGATTGATTAAAATAAATTGCCAACAATTTATAACCCGTACGTTCAATTTATTTTAGTAGAACATTACGAGCTTGAAAAAATTCCGAGTGCTGATAAAATAAAAGTAAATAAAGTGTCCACAGATTTATTTTTAGCGTTGTGGTAATAGAAACCAATGTATAAAAATACATTTGGCGGTTCAAATGTATTAATTATTGTAATTCTATGATTATTAAGTTAATTCAGAAAAAATCACTCGGGCACTCGTGTTTTTTTCAGCTCAACTTGCATTCGGGCATATTTACCAAAAATTATCGATAATTATTAATGCACTTGTTATATTACTACTGACAATTTTTTAGCACAGCAAGACTCTAACCCATCCATTAGTTACTGTACATGCCATATGCCCGGTTTCTCCGACACATCTTAAGATCTAGCTGAATCTTAAGTTCGCCTTAACGGTATAAAGTGTTGCACCAAGCAATTTTAAGAACATATTCGACTTGAGCTGAGCTCACATCTTGAGTCGCTGTTTACTAGAACTTGAGCTGGAGTACATAACCTAAAATTATCTTGTTTTTGCTTTTTTTGTAGTTAAATGTTTGTTTAAATTGTGGTTTAAGTTTAAATATAGATATTGACTTTATAAATATGATAGATGATGCAGATGATGACTTGTACGACCCTGTAATTCCTCAAGGCGATTTGTTCGCGCAAATCCATTTACGGATTTCGAATACGATCGTTTTTTTATGCGTTTTCGCCTCACAAAAGACACAGTTATTGTGATCTTAGATCAAATTGAGCCTCAATTGGGATATACAGGGTGTTTGAAATTCGAGTTTAAGCATGGGGATCTCGCGTATTATAATAGCTCGAGTATAGGTTTAAAATTGGCAAAGTTGCTAAATTTGGTGCTCATTAATAATCCAAAGAGAAATTGGAAATATCTCAAACGGTGTCCGAGAAAATTAGGAAAAACTGGAAAATACGAGTTTTAAAAATCGTTTATAACTCCTTTGGAGTTTGAAATATTTTAAATGTGTAAAAAAGTTGCCAAAGCAACTTTTTAAGCCGAATCGGATAGTGGTCACAAATTTTTCCTAGGTCGATTCGTTTTTGTTTTAGACAACCAACTTTGTTTTTTCTGATGGGCAGCATATCGCGTTTTTCTTCGTTATTAAAGTTCATTTTTACGACTAACAGGCCTTTAAAACTTTTAGATTGTTGATCGGTTGTCATGGAAACAACATAAACTACAGTGACCGGCCAACCTGATTTATAATGGTTATTGTTTAAAACGTATTTTTTGAAATTTGACAATAAAAGAAAAAGTAAAATACCATGTGTGATACATCAATGGATTTAGAAAAATAAATGCTATTTGATAATGTAAATAGCAAAACTTGCGCCCATAAGCAAAAACAAAGTTGGTTGTCATAAAACAAAAACGAATCGATCTAAGAAAAATTTGTGACTACCATCCGATTCGGCTTAAAAAGTTGCTTCGGCAATGTTTTTACACATTTGAAATATTTCATACTCCAAAGGAGTTATAGACGATTTTCAAAGTTGGATTTTCCAGTTTTTCCTAATTTTCTCGGACACCGTTTGAGATATTTCCAATTTCTCTTTGGATTATTAATGAGCACCAAATTTAGCAACTTTGCCAAATTTAAACCTATACTCAAGCTATTATAATAAGCGAGTACCCCATGCTTAAACTCGAATTTCAAACACCCTGTATACATAATCTATTTATTTATTTTCTTCCACCAAGCTAACTAATAATAGTTTTTCCTCCATGGTATAATTTATTCTTTTTTTTCCGCCATTTCAACACAAAATAAAATAATAAACACCGAACTGTAACTTTATAGCAACAACAAGATGTCACAGGGAGCCGTTTTAACAGCTGTGATGTAAATGGCCAATGAAAATTAGCCATTTCAATCTGCCGCTAAAATGTGCCGACTTCTTGCAACGTTGCCAAACCGAGTTCTAACTTAGCTGAGATGTCTAACAGATTCCGGAATATGTTTTCTGTGCAACGCATTGGTATCTTGAGACGGTCTTAAATATAAGGCGGGCTTATATAAGTTCGATCTTGAGATGTGTCGGAGAAACCGGGCAATAGTATTGTAAGACAATCCAGGATCACGTATGTATGGAATAGATAACACAACGTCAATTATTCTAGTTAAGCGTACCTTGTAACCTAAGTATTACGGGAAATTTGCTAATAATAAGCGACATATTAGATGACGAGTTTATTAATTCAGCTGCAGCACCTGTCCTCATTTAACCTATTTCTACAAATACGACGCGGCTGGGCTCCAGAAATAACGCGACAAACTGCTGACAGGTGGATTGCAGTGGGTGGTTACCAACATTTTGACGTGTTGGATTTATAATATTAAGTGACGGAAATGGGGGAATTTGTTTCACGTTAACACCGGCAGCATCCACCAGATGTAGCATTAAAAGTTTAGAAGTTTGTGCGTACGAAGCTCAAGAAAAAATATATTTCAGACGGTTCAACATTTATAACCGACGATAAATTCGCTTTGATTTATGGGAACGAAGCCAAAAGCTGATTTTTTTTAGCCAAAGTATCAATAACACGGATCATTGCGTCAACACAACAATGCAAATGGGCCATATGGGCATTACACACTGCCAAACATTCGCATAACCCATTCTATTTGTGCGCAGATATAAATAATTTATATTTATACGTTATATGAACAAGCTGCACATAACTACACAGCAAAATGGAAACTATGCAGCAAGTTTAACTTCTGGAACACTGGTACTGCTGTAGAAAATGGTAATATAGCAAGCGGGACTGCCACACTGCAATATTACACACAAAGCATGTCCTTAGCACCAAAACTTTCCAGTAACATTCTAGCTTTAAACGTACAGTTTCACAATAACCAAAACTTCGAAATTTTAAGTTAATTTTGCGGATATAAGAACTAACCGTCAAAATGCTTAATTGTTGCCCTAGATCAGCGCAAATGATATGAGAATATGGTTTTGGAACGAGCAATATATAAAGCGAATTAATGTAGGCTATGAAAACAAATTGTGTCCTAAACAAACTCGCATGTTTATTTATACTTAAAATCAAATTAGTCTAGTTCTGTTGAAAAATAATTGCTTTGGAACACTCGACAAATGCTTCAATTTCTTGAATTCATCGTAAACTTAAGTTGGAATGCAGGATCTAGTCAAGACGATTGCTCGACTATTATCTTCAAAATGCGTAATTGCTTTACAACTCGTGTTATGTAGCATACTTTTTCTACGATCACATAATACCTACGATTTTAACGGCTTTTTGGCTAATATACACATGTCATTACGTTGCCCAGTCAATTTCGACGTAAGTCTACTTTGACTTTTCTAGACAAGTGTGTGTTTTGCTTACCGTGCGTTATAACTTACTTACTATGCATGCAGGAAGTTTGACGTGTCTACTTCGATCATTTCTTGAAAAAAAAAAACAACTGTTTTTTGCTTACCGTGCGTAACGACCCTCTTACTATGCATGCAAGCTGTACGGTAAGAGTCATTTACATTAGTGGTCGTAGAAAAAGTATATTTTACATGTACATAAAGCAAAAAGCAGCTGGTGTATTTGAACATTAAACCAAACTAACGGGAACGCACGATCCAGCTACTTTCAAAATTATTGGTCTTCGATTAGATTGGTAGCCTCCAGTGATTTTCTCGTTCCTTAAGTTAATAGTGCAATAAGTTAAACTTTTTTTTTAAGTTGAGCCACAACTTCACCATAAAGTGATAAAAAAAACTAAAATTCTAAACTTTTCATATTGTAAGGACAATTTGGAAATAAATATGAGCAACGTTGCCCATCTTGCTAGCATTTGTAAATGGCCGATGTGTTTTTTCAATCATTCTGTTGCGAAAGTAATCTATGAACTTTGAAATTCAGAAATGTTTATACGCACTGATTTCATCACAGTAAATAGTAAGTGACGATCAATTAACACGACTCTGGTAACGGCTTTGGTGCAGGGTTTCGATAGATTTAATCTTTACTAAATAAGGGCCCTCAGGCGCAGCTCTGTGCGTGACAGTTTTACCACTACATCATGCAAGTTAGATACTGCAAACCTTAAAGTCGTTTGATCAAGTAACTGCTTATTATTACCCCCTAAACAGTTTCAAATTCGTACATACACGCGCGCAAATCTGTTTAAAATCTAAACCGAAACATTGCAGTTACCCAAACAAAACTCCACAGCAACAAAGCGCCACAGATAATGCAATACTATGCGAGTTTAAAATTATAAATACAAAATATACTTGAGCATGCGGCGTTCTTAACAACAAAGCGTCAAATGGTTAGACGTGAGCATCGATTTGTTTGCTTTCGGAAGCTTAAAAAAACCATATTTCATTTTGTGAAAGTTAGAAACTTGTTTACAATGAATATGCACTTATATACCGAAAGTATTTCTCAGCGGATACGCGATTATATAACTTTAAAGGTCGCCCTTTCATTGAGGCAGCGCCATACAGCGCAACGCGGTTAAGCACGATATATACTCGCTGTATAACTAACACCTTTGCCATTTTTACTATCGCGACAACTAGACCGTCACGTCTGCACCTAGCGAACTGTTTTGCCAAGCGAAACAACATTAAAATTTCGTGTAGACAGAAAAATAAATTAGGCGAAATGAATAATAATAACACAACTACAAAGGTTTTTTGATACTATCTCTGTCCAAAATTGGACGGTACAGAAAGCCGGTTACATTTAATTAACTAATTGGAAGGCGTTCTAAAAAAAATTACTAGCATAACAAACGCATGTCACTAAAATCTTATCCTAAGAAAAACTACCAAAATATAAAGCAGCCTAATACCCTTCGTGTGATAATGAGTTATTTATTAGGAGTATTACTTTGCCTACAGGCAGAATAAACAATTCCTGGTATCGATAAACAATGCCAAAATAATTCCCAAAATTCTTGGGAATGAATCTGGATATTCATCTTCAATGAAAAGAACACATAAAGAAAAAAATAAAAGCACTTGATCTTAAATACAAAAAAAAAAAACTTTCTGATTGGAGAGAATCACAATTGTCTGTGCATAACAAGTTAATACTGTACAAGCAAATCATAAAGCCAGTCTGGACTTATGGGGTTTAGCTCTGGGGATGCGCAGCCAGAAGCAACATAGATAAGGTCCAGGTCTTTCAAAATAGAGTGCTCCGAGGTGTTGTCTTTGCTCCATGGTACTATCGGAAAGACCACCTACACAGAGATATCTGAAGATTCCAACCGTCAGAGAAGAGTTCACAAAGTTCGCAGAAAAGCACGAGGGAAGACTTCACTCCCATGGCAACACCGAGGTGCTGCAGCTCCTACATAATGCTGGTTTAAAAAGAAGGCTCGAGGAAAAAACCTTTTGAACTGGTGTAGTGTATATCGCGATACAGTGCTCAGAGCATAGTGAACTTGTGTGTAACACGACAAACTTGTGTTTATGTTAGAAACTAAGAAACACCGATAGGGCATCTTGAAAAAATACCTAGTCTTTAAGAATTTTAGAATAAAATTGTAGATTAGTCTCTCCTTAGACTAGTAACAATATTTTTAATATAGAGAAAATAAAAATTGTTATTAAAACTAGCAAATATTGCTCGGAATTAAAAACAAAGGAACAAATCGCAACTCAAAATGCAAACGCAACGTACACACGGCAATTCAAACTACATCAAATTTAAGATCGTTTTATTCGCTCGATTACATTAGGGCACATAAAGGTCTATCACAACTACAATATTAAATTGGATGCATTAAGTCAGTGGCCCCTAATATGTAGAATACACCTCGAATAACTTTATGTTACTCCAGGGCGCCGTTTTGCCGGGGGTCTAAAAGTTAGCTTGACCAGCAGAAAAGCAGGAATTTGTCGTTATAGTTTGACTAAATTACAAGTCGAAGGGCAATTCACGTAAGACAAACGTGGCAATGTATCGAACTACGCTTATCAACAAGCATAATTTCCATGCTCAACGAATTGACACTTTTTTATCAATGCAAATAGCACGTTATCAGCTATATTCAAATTTATAAAATATTAATGTTAACTTACAACACTGTATCGGACACAGAGACGTACCATATGAGGTTTGTTCCAACAAGCGATTTAAAACCAATCCATGTACTTATAAATACATGCTGGTTTATTCGCATGCGTGAACTATGTACTAATAAATGTATTAACCAGTATTAGCCGTTGTTAGAACGCTTTTACGACTGGCCTAACTGTAAATGACATATGTGTCTATTGCGTTCATAGAAATGTTCGCATCGCAAGGGTAAACACCTTAAGAATCCAGTACTAAATGGGATTGGGAGGGCGATGCATAGCTACCAGAGCTCACGTTAGTTATGAACGTGTAAAAAAAGAGTTCATCCCTTCGTTAATGGACTGTTTTAATAGTCCGCAAACCTGTACACGAATAGATCTGAGAGTTGATGGAACAAATGACTGACCGTCCGATGAATTGTCAAGAAACTGTGATGGAACGCAATATTTATACTGCGCAGAATCCTGACAGCACGTCGTCTGGTCCGTGGACTTGTTGGAACAAACCTATGGTATAACAGTAAACCATATGACGTTCAGTAATAATAATTTAATATTAAACTTTCTCCTGTAATACAAAAAAAGTAAAGAAGTAGTATATTGTAGATTGCCAAAAAAGAAGCCTTAAATTGATGCCTCAATAATAATTTTTAGACCACTTGTGTAAAACATAAGAAAAACAATTAATATAGGTACAGTTAACAAAGTCTTTAATAAAACGCAATAAAATTTCAACAAGGATTATCTAATCGAGAATAGGCAAAAAGTAAGCTAAAAGATTACGTGCGATTTAGAAATCGTCATTTGCAACAGAGTATAAAGCTTTATTCCTGCCTGTCAACATTGGTTCCGCAGTTAACCAATACGGACCGCCGCAATAAAATCTCAGGTCAATAAAAGTTCAATCCCACAATATAAACCGTATAAGCTTATCATAACAAATCAAATGCGACACATAGACTAATTGAAAACCTTGGGTGGCAGCAGAACACATTATTTTAGCGCATAAAGCATGCATTACAGTAGATTTACACTTATTTCAGCCACATAAAATAGTGCCGGTGAAATCGAACGTAGAATGACAAATCCACGGATGTAAATTACCTAAGCCTGTCTACTTGTTGCTGCAAAACTAATTTTTAATAAACGAATTAGAAAACGGTTTACCGGTTATGCTTCACTACGCCATGCAAACTGAATTAGCGGATTAAAGCGATGCAACAAAGGATTAACACAAGGGTGGGGGCTGAATTTACTGAAGAAGAAAAAACAGCTAATAATTGCAGATTGTATTTTAAATATTTAAATTTAAATTAATGCCCTTCAGCACAATTCTTATTTTCCACTCCTTAAAAGCTCCCATCCAATCTTCCTTCCAGACCAACTTGACTTACAATTAGACAATAATGCTTAGGAAAAACTGGGGATTAACACCTATAATGATATATTGGATATACATCAAGATGGTCATACCGATCGTAACTTACGCTGATCTGGTGGACGAACACAGATAAAGGACTGCAAGAATAAACTAGACAAGCTACAGCTACTGGCTTGCATAAGTATTATTGGGGTGATGACAACAACGTTCACGGCGGCAATGAAAGAGTTGCTGAATTTACCTCCTCTTAACCATGTGGTCAAATCACAAGCCATAAGAAGAGAGTATCGACTGAAAATCACCTCAAAAGAGGGGAGACGTAGAGAAGGCCACTTGGCTATTCTTAACGAGATCGAAACGCATTCGACGCTAAGTATGCTCTCGGATAGAATAAACAGAACGCTAGCCACACGATATACTTTTTTTTGTCTCAATAAACTCAGCTTGCCACTCGTATGGGCGAGTAAAAATGCTAGAACTTGCGATTCACAGCTTTGAATACAGCACCTTCGTGCCAAGGTTAATTAAATCTGCGAGACACAATACGTTCAGTAGCAGACGCAGAATGTCACATATTCAACACTACGTAGCTGACTTAAGTCCCTTAACAATAATTTACTAATTAATATTCACCGGCTGACTTAGCTTACAAATTACAACAGCGAATAACTAACGATGCGCTGAAATCTCGTTAAAATGATGGAAGGTTGGAGCCGTAATTTTTCTTGAATTTCAGTAAAGTAGAAGCAAGAAAGCATGTAATTTTTTTTTATGAAGGACATTTTGTAGAAATGCCAAACCAGGCTCTTCATCAGTGGCAATGTTATTTATTGCAACTGAGGAAGAGAAACAAAAGAGTCTTAAAACTGGGCTAGCATTTCTACCAGAGATCCTTCGTAAATATTCTCGAAACGTTTGTTCATAAAACGTTTGCTTTAATAGCTGTTTTTGATGAAGCGGCGCAATTAAAATATTTACTACGCTGTAAATTTTATCTCTGCATAAAAAAAAAAACTACTAGCTAATTGTAAACTGCACTATACGACAAATTGTCGCCCAATAAATATTCCAAGAAAACGACGCTTTTGTAAATCTATTAAAAACGTTAATTAAGTCAAATTGGGTAATATTTTTCACAGTAAAAAAACAGACTAACACTTTTCAGTACTACTTATTAAAATGAACTTACGTTTTTGTAAACTGAACCACATTTTAAAGTTAACCGATTTTAAATATTATCCCACTTATCGTTAGTCAAAAATGGCGTTAGCAAAATCGTCTCCGTGATGTTTACATCAAAGATTTCGCTACTAATTACTCGCGAATCCAAGTTGTATGTTACTACGTGCAAAGTTATTTAGAGAAACCATACTACATACACATAAATAATTACACACAGAGTTTGGGTTAATCTAAAATTCCCCAGACGATGTGTTAGGTAATTAATCCTAAACACACAGTTGGGGACAGTCTTGTGCTTAACTATGTAGCTATCAAAGAACTGTAAAATAGTTTAACAGTAAATACTTGACTTTACCTAAGGTAAATATACAGAATTGTACAAATATACACTTCTGCATACTCACCAACAAAAAAAGTTATTTATTACCTAATGATTATAAAATTCTCTGTTCAGAACACTTGCTAAAATAAAAGGACATCTCAGACGAAGGTTTTAACGATATTTATGACATAACATTCGCATAAAAAAATAAGTTTTGGTTAAATATAAATAGTAGAGTAAAGTGCCCTAATATGGAATACTTTTTTGTATTCGGCAATAATATTCACATTTATTTAACAAAATTTTGTAAGTAAAAAAAAAATGTGAGGAATTTTTAATGAATACGCAACACATTACTCGAATTCTGGTACGATATTACTGTAGATATTTCTTACATAGCTATTTTTTTTAAATGTTACTACTATTCCATATTAAGCTCCCGGGAAACCTAATATGGAATACTAGGGGTTCTTAATATGAAATATAGAATTATATAGGAAATATACATTAAAATAAACAACTGCTCATAGATTAATCTTTTCTTTCGTTCTGATTTGCATTATTACTGAAACCAAACCAAAACTCTGTTGTTTATGTAAATTAAATTATAATTCACGAGTCATTCGAACTAAATGTTGATAATTTATTAATTTTTACAGGTAGGACAATAGAATTGTTTTTTTTTTTGGGTATTTTGCACATTTTTTGACTGCCCATTTCTGACACTTTTGACACTGAACCCATATTGCTGTACTTAGTGAACATAATCATATTCATTATAAGGCACCTCTATGTATTCCATATTAGGCATCAATGTGACATTTCAAAAATCGGTATATGTAAAACATGAAATGGCCCCAATCAAAATTTTGGTCTATTTAATTGAAATGTAAAGGCTCATGCTAAATAAACATGCAATAAAATATTTTATATCATATACCCTAGCATATAATGTTTTGCACTGAAAGATTTAGCCTAAAAACTCAGTAGCACGTCAAAAATATATTTGAAACTGTTATGTGATCTAGTGAATATTTTTTTAACTATTTTACATTTGGGAATGTGTGATCGATGTACAAATAGGTACATATACTTTTCAACAGATATCGCTTATTCATTGTCATAAAACTGATGTATTCCATAATAGGTAACTGTTCCATATTAGGGCACTTTACTCTATTATAAAATTTTTCAGGACGAGCTACCAACACATTTCAATAATAAATAATAAATGGCCAAAAAGTGATGCTTTATCGATGACTTAGCTCAAAAATTTACAATTATATCTAACGCATACACATATACACACACATATGTGCATGGAGGTCATTAAGAAAATAGTCGAAACTTGTTCAGGGGTCCTTAAAACGTGTGTTCATGTTTTTAAATCCCGAAAATGTTTCGCGATTACAATATTTTCTTCATACTACGTACAATTAGAGTAATTATATGATATCACAAGCACGGCATCCTTAGTGCATGATATTGTAATTTCGTCGAGCAAAGTATTATGTTCATGCATATGAAACAGTCTAAGGAAGCGATCGAGTCCGCGGAACAAGCTCACCGCCGCCACAAGACGATACTCGTCGAGTGCAAATATCGCCCGGTGGATAAGATTCAATTAAAACGAGACTAATTGGACCGCGGAGGCTGCCGCAGCTTGCAGAAATAATTTGAATACAAGCAACATTTAATGTGAAGATATTTGCTTTTATAATAAAGTGACTCTCAGGAAAGTGCGGCGGGCACGAGGGTGGATCGGGAAAACGGCGGAATGAAATTTATATCACGATTATGGTTTCGGGTTCGTGCTTATATTGCACCTCGACCCGACGGTTCATATTCATAAACATAGATGCTTATATTAAGTTAATTATGCGAGTTCGGCGGGTCGCTTACATTGCACTTGAGCCCCTCTCCAAAGACTACCAACAGCATCAAATAATATGATTGTTACATTATTGAAGAAGTTCCGCTAAACACGCTCAATATTAAATTTTTATATATCAGAGAACAGTACAAAACTTTCATAAAAATGATAATTTACCGAATAAAGTTCAACAACTAAATGAATATTTGACCTTAACAAACAAGTGAAGTTAAATAAATGTTTGAAAGAACAAATCATTGATCTTCATATATTTGTTTAAAAATTGTAAATAATAAACTGCAGCAGTGGAGCAACCAAAAATATTTGCTCCGGGCTCCGCTCCTGCTCCGGGTCAAAACCCATTGCTCTACTGTCCCGTGCTCTGCTCCAAACCCCTGGTTATAACAATAATTGATTGATAAAAGAAAATATCACTTAGACGCTTTATACGAGCGCGAGGCGCGAGTTGTCTATGATTGATAACAGAGAATTCTAGGTGTTCGTTGGTGATGAGCGCGAAGCGCGAGTCATCGATGCTTGATAAAAGAAGATTCCACGTAGTCGCTTTGGAAGAGCGCGCAGCGCAATCCGCCGATTACTAATAAAACAGAATTCTACTTATTTGCATATCTATTATTGATAAAATAAAATTAACTCTCCTCGACGAGCGCGAGTAGTCGATTGTCGATAAAAGAGATTTCTACGTTCTTGCTCTCGACGAGCGCAAAGCGCGAGTCGACTAGCGGTGTTCGGGGCTCCGGTATTGCTAGTTATAACAATAATTACCTACATATTACACCAGAGCAACACAACAATGGGAAACACTGAAAACAAATACTTTCACGCCAATATTTTTAATATCAACAGTTACTTAAATAAAGCCAATAAATTAATTTAGAAAGAAATCATTAAACCTATATAATCTAAATAGATTATATGAACCTACTAGAACAATTTTTAATTTTTAGACCTACACTGTATTTTACCGTTGACACCACACAGTCAGGCAACTTTTTTTGCTGCGACGAACAAAAATTCTCCTACTTGTTCCAAATATTTCGAATTTGGAGTTATCGGACCAAATCGTTTTATAGAATTTGCTGTTGTCCAATCTCGGTGTTTTAACGCCAACTGTAACATTTTCTTCTTATTTTGTGGGCAAAGAAGTGTTTTTTGTTTCACAGCAATGCGCCCAAGAAAATTAGTTTTCCCTGTGGACCCTTTTACTGAAGATCCGGACACAGGTTCTGAACGATTTTGCTTGAGTTGTGCGCGGATTTCTGGTGCTGTAAGGAACTACCCGACTGTGTGGCGCCAATGGTGAACAACAAGGATAGTTTCCTAATAATCTTGGGCTGTTTTTCTGGCTTTGGAGTTGGAAAATGAGTACAAATGGAAGGAATACTAAAAAAGATTAGGATAAAAGAACTTTAAAAGTAAACACTGTACCATACCAATAGGTGATGGGCTCAACATGCAAAAGAATAATACAATTCAAGATTGCGCAGAGGCTATTTAAAATAAAAAGAGGCAAAACGTGTCTTAAATAACACGATTTGGCCAACACGATATACAAATCCGAGTCCTATGGAGCTTGTAAGGGAAGAAAAATGGACCAAAAAAGCTGCTTACAAAGGGACGAGGGTTTGGTACAAAAGGGATTCTAAATAAGTAAGATGGTTGATATTTTACTAAACTTAATATGTAACAAAACAGTAAAGTGTGAATCAATACTAAAAAGAATTAAAAAAAAATATCTAAAAAGTCCTAGCAAGTTAGTTTTATGGGTCATACTAGATAGCTCATTATGTATTTGTTGAAAATTTATGATAAAACACAATATTTCAATTTATGATCATCGACCATAACAAAATTAATTTAACTGAAAAAGCAAAACAATTTTTAAACTGTGATACAACATTCTTGATATAAAAATTATTGGTAGGTAACAATAATTTATTATACAACCCTGGAAAACCGGTACAAGTTGTGCTAATCACAATCTTTTTAGCGTGACGTGTTCATAAACAATAAACTATAATAGCCGTTCTTGTGCACTACTTTTTATTTTTGCAACTGCCTGAAGCTAACAATTTCTGAGATTGTAGTAGCTATTATCTAGCTCCATAAAACTTGCCCTCCACGTCATTAATTATGGTTTTACTTGGGAAAAAAGTGATGTTAATAAAAAAATTACCATAAAATGTAATTAAGACATCAAAAACTTAATTAATGACATGAAATTATCTTCGTATTAAATATAATTTGTACCGTTTTACTACTACCATTTACAATTAGAGCGGCTTTACTACTACAATTATATATTACAAGTGAGGCGTCTTAATAAAATGAGCTTGTGACACACTTGTTAAAAAAATTATACCAAATATAATAAAACCAAAAACCCAAGGGGAACTCGCATTTATTGGATGTTTAATGGAAATATGAGGCAACCTTTTAGTTCATTCGCTAGTCTTTTGTACATGAAACTTCGATTAGGTATAAAAAAAATTCTAAACAATAAAAAAGCCCTTTCGCAGATTAAACAAATTAAAAACGAAAGTTAAGGCGCCGTCTGGGTCAAAAGGAGGTTAAGACAAGCGCATCGCGAGCTGCAAATAAAAACCACGATTGCTGGCATAATACTTACACATCGGAATGCCGGTCAATTAGACCTTGCATCCGGTAGATCACACCGCGCACCAGCTGAAAGGAAATGACATTTACAGCTCGCTGTTCCTGCAACGACGAACAGCAGGATTACGTCACGCTTAGGTCTCATTTCGCAGGAAAATCGCGAACACACACACAGACACACACCTGTTTACTTTTACGCCGTAACATAAATTCTAATTAGCGACGGAAGGAAGCCCCGAGACACAAAACACGGAGAAAGAATGGAAGGTGTAGGAATAATAGCAGTTCAAGATAATACCGGTGACAAGACGAAAGGCAATGAGAGGACTTATAGGGGTTGCTCGACGAACAAAAATTTCGAGCCGGCGGAACGTGCTCGGGTTGCGGAGCGCCGCGGGGACGCATTAAGCCGACCGTTCGTACTCGTATATAAAGAATTTAAGAAATAAGACGAAGTGGAAGGAAAATTTACGCAAAACGGGATCACACGGGCACAATGCAACAACGTGAGATGGAAAGTGACAAAATTGCGCGCATAAAAACGAATATAATATGAACACCAGAAATGAGAAAATCAAATATTGAAAGCACGAAAAAAGCGTCGATACGGCCAACATCAACGGCAGGGATCGACTATTGTGTGGTGACGTAACAGAATTCATCACTTCAAAATATAAATCTAAAAAATACTAAAGAAAACCAAACAGCAACAACTTGACTGCCAGTTACTTACCACAGATTTACAATTTACCACAGATTATTAACGTGAAAACGATTTTAATTAAAAAACTGTTACACAATACATCAAGAACTATAACACAAAATGTGTTTAAGAATTCCAGGAATTGAAGTATGACCGTGAAGTGACTTGTCAGACGTTTGATGATAGCAATTATTGAATATCTCCAAGATACAGCCTTGATCAGATTCTAGTGACAACATAATCGTGACCTTCCCTGGTTGGCATCGAACAGCATCGCTATACATTGTGATGACTAGCAAAAGCAACCCCTAATACTTAAGGATACTACACGCTATCAGATAACTTCAAAGAATTACGCATTTGGTAATTGTACTTTTCCCTTTGAAAACTTTTTGTCTCCAGCTAAAAACAATTAACTCGGTATGTCAATCATATAGATGTTCCGGTGTTAACTCGTGCTCTCACCTGATCTGTTTTCTATTCCCTTATGAAAACCAACAAAATCAAGCTGTGAAAGATATTAAAATGGATTTTGCATAGGTACTTTATAAACTCCAATACACAAATACTCTTGCCGTTCAAAAATCTATTCAACTAAAAAGTTATTAATAAGGAACGACTTTTAATTAAAAGCATTTTAAAATTGTATATTCCGTATGCATTTTTTTGCAAGTTGGCTAATAGCAGTTTCATACACTAAAATAATGTAGTTTATTATTACCATATTTACTTTCAGATTCGAAAAAAAAACAAGTTATCAGAATTGTTTATTAATTTCTTTACACTTCACTAGTTCAAATTATTACAATTTTTATTCAACATGTTTCAAAAACGAAACCAAATATAATCGAAAATTACATCTACCGTTCTAGGTAAGTAAAAAAATAATTACTTAGCTTTTCTCGTTCCTCAATAAAAAATGGTTAAAATTTTAAATTAATAAGAAATGGTTTAAAGTTTAAAAGAATGGCTTACTGTGAAATTAAAATTGAAAATCCATATATGCAAATAATAAAAAATAGAACCGTGTTAAAAATGTATGTAGTGAATAAATATTTTGTATTTATGTGCTTAAAGACTTTGAAGACAGTAAACGCTGCCTTTAAAAGCCAATTTTCGCCATAACTTTAACCAAATAAAATTAAAAACCAACAACTACACGCCAGATAACCACAATAAATGTACACTTGTTCACCATTATACGCTTCGGCAAACTGCCAAAAGTTATATTAAAAGTCTGGCAATGCGTATTAATTTAACCATTTGACGTCTGTTAGCAATTCTATAGTTTACAAACGCAATTTACTGTACAGTAAATATTTCGAAAAACTAGTAAAACAAAAATGTACCTTACACATGTAACCGGTGTCGACACAAACACCAACCACACCAAAAATGAGAAAATGTTATTTGAGCTTAAAGCTGCACAGTGTGCGGTTAAAAATAAAACAAAACCCTCAAGCTGATCGATTACTACATGACACACAGTCGAAAAGGTCATGTTGCACATCAAATACAAAAAGAAATCGCATTCAACTTCTTAAAGTGAAGCAAGCAGCACTCATAAATGTACGCAATGTTGTACATCGAATGGTACAGATTATTTAACAAAATGAAAACCACAGCAACCAACTCCAGTTTATGTTTTACTCTTTAGTAGGCAAGCAGCGAAGAGATTAATCCGCAAACTCGGTAACATGAATATTCAAACAGAAAAATATTACATCAAAAAAGGCTACACAAGCAACAGTGGTAACTTAAAAACTACATGTTAAAGAATATTGAACAATTATTATTTATACCCAAAAATAGTACCTAAATAAACGTACAATCATGGAACAAAAAAAGAGTTAGGTACATAACGTGAAAACAAATTTTCGCTGTCTACAGTCAGCTTAACTTGACCATCCAACAAAGTCAAACTCATTTAAACTTGAAACAATCGCATATAAAAATCTTTTAATCAAAAGCGGTTGTTGAAAATAAAATTCTGCACATCAAAAAGTGTGGAGCGATTGTAAAATTGCCATTGAGCAACACATCAAACTAATAAAAATAAAATTTTTGAAAACGCTTTAAAAAATCGAAAAATTGGGAAAATTTGCTCAAGCGTTCATAAAGATGAAAAAGTGAAATCAAGATTTAAAGCAATGAAGCATGCGGTAACTAGAACATTCATCTTTACATTTTTATAAATTACAATTAAAAAAACATTTTTGTATTCACATTTATTGTTGGAGACAGATGGCACCTTTTGCAATCAATAAAAAGCAGTCTATGTAACCATGTACCTATAAGCTAACCATGCTCTTGTACCCTGACCCTACATCGATAGCTTGGATGGAGCGAGTAACTGATATATAATTATCTAACACTAAACAACTCCAATTTTTTTCTCGAATAATCTACATTTGTTTTTCACTAAGGGCGCAATTTTTAGGATGACATTGTTGCAGTCGAGCTTTGCTTGGCTGGTTTTGCTACAATTAAAAGATGTAACTGAATACTGCACTGTTAGTTCACTTGATTTGAGCAATTCCGCCCAAATAAAAATTGAAGAGTCAAAAAGAGTCTCCTACATCGAATAGAAATGGCTAATTAAACCATTACTTTTAATAATGGACAATCGAAAGATGTTATTGCCTGAATTTAACCGAAAATGATATACTATGGATTTTAAAGTTAATTGAGAAAGTACCTAAAAGCTGTTTGTAGTTTAGCAATGGACAACGTAGTTAATCCTCAAACGAGCGGCCGACAAGAAAGAAATCTAATTAAATACCGAACTCTATCTGGCAAAAAGACAGGTTTGGCAACTGCACTGTGTAGGCAGACAGTGCTGGGGGACGTGTAAAACTGATTGGAATACAAAATACAGGATGACGCACTGCGACGAACGAAAGGTTTTCTTCTGGCCGGTCGTCCTAAGGTTGCATCTATCGATTCTTAATTTCATCCGTGTTAGTTTTAATCTCGTCTTTCGCTGCAGCGAGTTAAGACTTTCAGGCAACCCCCAGTCGCCTCACAATTACAACAATCGTAAATCATGCCTCGCTCTGAGAGAGGAATTAAAAATTCCTTCATAATTCACCCATTAGTAGGAAGGTAGGATGTTGCAGTGCCCTATGTGTCGCATCGCTTAACGCTAGCAAATCTAATTGCCATTCCTGCCTCGCGCGGACTTCTGCTGAGACTATAAGTCTTAATCTTGGGCCGTAATAGTGGAGAGAGCGTGTAATCAAATATTCGCGGCACGGCCAGCCCTTAAAGCTAATTACTCCAAGACCTGCCTAATTCTTTTTATGTTATTGAGCTGGCACGATGCCCATTACTTCAGGTAAGGATCGCGATTAACTGAAGCATGGAGGACTTAAAACTCCGTTTCCAAACAAACGCAACCGTAAATCTTCCAAGACAGCTGTTATCGATACAGACGCTACTTACATAAGAATGTGACCAGAGACATACGAAACGCCATTAATAACGACGAAATAAAAACAAAAGATTGCGATTTATATTCTGGAAGACGGCGTTAACTGAGCTGCTTCCAGTTGGCATATAAATACAAAATCCTTTCGATCAGACAAAGCTCGTCGTTTTGCAAGGAAGACGAACAAATTAAAAGCGCATGGTACGATCTGAGAGTCCCTTTTCAACGATAAAATTCAAGATTAAATAAATAGGAAACCGAAAAATGACGGTCGGTCGTTCAGATCGATAAGCTATTTGAATGAGGAATAATTCAAGGGGAAAATTGCAAGTAAGCATTAGACAAGGAAGAGGAACTCAGCTCGGAATAACTCACATCAAATGTGAGGAAACTATTCACTCAATGTAGGTCAAAAGTTTGTGCACTTCCTAATAATTTTAAGTTTTAAGACTGTATGACATGAAGCTTTATTTTATGTATAAAACTGTACAGGGTGGTCTATTTTCGATGCCCATACAGGGTGTCTCGGTTATTATCAGAGAAAGAAAAAACTAAGTACGTAGTCTCGATTTCTTTTTTCGAGAGAAATCTTTTTTGAGTTTTAATCGAATTTCAGTGTTTTCGGTTTTTACTGGCTATCGCTATACAAAATTTTTATTATTAGAAAACTTTCAAGTACTGAAATATGGTGTGGCACTAGGTTTGTTCCAACAAGCGATTTAAAACCATGGATAAGTACATGAACTCTGGTTTATTCGCATGCGTGAACTATGTACTATGAATGTACTGGCCAGTATTAGCCGTTGTTGCAACGCTTTTACAACTGACCTAACTGTAAATGACATTTGTGTCTATTGGGTTCATAGAAATGCGCGCATCGCAAGGGTAAACACCTTAAGAATCCAGCACTAAAATGGGATTGGGAGAGCGATGCGTAGCTACCAGAGCTCACGTTAGTTATGAATAGCGAATAAGTGTAAAAATCCCAGCAAGAGCTCGTCCCTTCGTTCATGGACTGTTTTGATCGTCCGCAAACCGGTACATGAAATGTTTTTGAGAGTTGATGGAACGAATGACTGATCGTCCGATGAACTGTCAGAGACGGTGATGGAACGCGATATTGATACTGCGCAGAATCCTGACAGTACGTCGCATGGTCCGTGGACTTGTTGGAACAAGCCTTATATCAAGTTAATATTAAACGCAGATCATATTTTGATAACTTAAAATGAACATTATGTAAAAAAATAAGCACTGTAACATAAACTCCTCACAGTCATGTGGTACTTAATAGTGTTCAACTAAAAACACCTAATAATATACTTTAAAAAAATTGGTATTGTATAGAAATAGTGCAGATGATTTCCTACAAATGCACGTACAGCCTTAAAAGGCATCTGAGAATAAATATAGAGAACATCTTAGAAGTTATCAAATAAAAGTTGGCTCTTAACTGGTGGTTCATAAGTTTCCAGCAGGGACAAATAGCTATCGAAAATCGCGATTGAGGTATCTTCAATAATCGATACGACCGCCGGCCCCGGTTCCTGAGTGAAATTGATGCAGTTAACAGTGACCACCAGCAATTCGGAATACCAGGACCAGATTTGGAATCGGTCAACCGCTCTAACACGTTGAATAATAGCATGAACGAATATCAAAAGCTCTATTAACGATATCGGTTATAAATTGGAGATTCGCCGGAAGTACGTTATCTTCTTACCTCAAGTATTTCCTCTTCTAGGAAAAGACTGAACCGTTACGTTACCAACTGAATAGCTTAAACATTTCCATTTACAATTTATAATCTATTACGCGTTTACAACTTCTATACGAAAAGAAATTATCAAACAGCAACACGATATTCAATTTAAGTAAATAACAGTGTAACTACATTTCAACAGATTAAAACCGAAAAGTTACACCAAAAAAACATTTTCCTATTTGCAAAACAATCCTTTAAATCTTTTCTGAAGAAATGCAACTTATTATAAGAATGGTTACTATAAGTTGAAAATTTAAAAAACTTAGAACAAAATCATAATTTTGAAATCAGTAAAATTCCATCATAATATTAGTTAAATTATTTGGCTACCAAAAATTTAGTTTTCCAAAATAATTTAAATTTCTCGAACTAAATACTTTAACAATTAAAAGCTTCTTTGTCGAGTGCAGCTATCTATAGTTTACGGTTAACGTAACAATAATTTTTGCTAAATTAAATATCCCAGAATACCACACTAGTTGCAACCGTTTCCATTAGATTTGTTACTTTATAAAGAACCACAAAATTCACTTGTAATGGGTTACACTTCAAATTCGCAGTAATTAGTAATTATCTTACAAAAAATCAATTCAGTATATTCACAATTCACAACTTGTTTAATATTTAGTATTACAATGTCACAACTTGCCATAGTCTAGACTTTAAGCCTAATGGTTTGCTACATAACGTCCATAACCCGCCACTACGTAATTTTGTACTAATATTGCTACAAGCACGATGTATGCCTCGTGTTCATTTTTTCAATGCACATTTTTATTCTACGCTTCAACTGTTTTATGATTTTTCATGCCATCCATTTTCAAATACTAAAGTAGGTACTCAAATAACCAAAAAAATCTTCAGTTGGTCGACATTGAGGTGCGTTTGTTGGATTGTGCATTTTAGGCACAAATGGGTGTTAAGGAACTCCATTGTTTTCTTCGCATAATAAGAAGATGCTTTATAGGGCCAAAATATCTAGAAACAACAAATTTTGCAAATGGGGCAAAATTTTCATTACATTGCCAACCAGGCAAAAGGATGACGAGTTCATAAATAAATAAAAATCGTTAAAATAATTGTTGAAAGAGGAAATATTTTCCTGTTCAAACTCCACCCTCCAGTTTGACGTATTGCCAGGTTGACATTGTACAAGGCCATGTACGAAACACATTTAACAAGAAAATAATCAATACAAAAGTAAGGATTGTATTACAAAGCACTACACGTATTTACAAAGAATGCGAATTCAATTTAGGGCGCACTATGACAATGATAAATTGACATGGAGGTCAATGATGGAAACAACTGCCTTGCTACATCTTCTGCGCTCTCAAAAGCTGTATGCTTTGCATTTGATTAATGCCTCTGCCAATATAACCGACCTCGCATACAATACATCTTAACTGCTCGATCAGACACATAATATTGAACAGCACACCAGCCGGAAGGAATCAAATGAAAAAGGATAAAGTCGGTTTAAAAAAGTGGCCCTTTAGTTGCGAACGAAGTAATGTAGCGGTACAAAGTTAACTTTGCTGGCGTAACTAGAAAAATCGCTTTGTCGAACTGCGCTGTTTCCAAGTCGGCACAGTGTCGTCGTGCATTTCCATAAGTCTGCAATGCGCTAACTCTGCAGAACCTTTCGCCGGTAATGCCAAGTTGAACTATTCGAAAAGTTCACTTACTTGATATCGTGATAGGAATGCGGCATACATTTTCTCACTTTTCCCGATGTAAAACCGCGTTCGAGAAAATGTCACTCGATATAACAGAACTTTGAAACTTTTAAAATACTGTAACAGCCTGCCGAGAAGACATTAACTTGTTCTTTTTCCATAAAGCAGGTGATGCGAGCAATAAAACGTGATTTCCAACAACCGCGAAAATAACGGCCCGCGTTCTAAAAAGATATTAACAGCCCCGAGTGTAATATCGCAAATGAAAAGGGGTCGATACAGGACTTTGTTGATGCCGTGCGCGCCCGAGCCTGTCACGGCCTCAAAACTCGCTCAAATTTTTATTAACTAATTTGAGATCGCGTTCTGTTATTCGTTAAATTAATGCGGTTGAAAAACTTTCGCGGCAAAGTCGATTTCCTTTAAGATAAGTTCCGTAATAAGCTTTGACTCTACCGAAAATCAAAGCCCTAACGCAGTTTGCTTGCACACACGTTATTCGCAAAGGATCGCGGGTGGCGTTTTCATCATGGAAGCGTTTCAAAAGAACTGGGATCCGTATAGAAAAAGAAAGATACTAAAAGCGACGGAACACATCCTCTTAGGACCCGATACGGGGGATAATGCAATTTGATTCCTGCTATACTACTCGGGTTTAAAAGGAAGGACGCGGCTGAAGACGAAGATCGCATGAATAAGGGAACACATGTTTCGAAAACGTTTTGTTGTTAAAACTACCATATTTAAAGTGAGTACCTCTATGGCCGCAGCCAATACGTTGGGGATATTACTCCGATAACGTTTTAAAATATCCAAGGAAGGTAGACAGGTATTATATATTTTACGTATGGGCTTTTCTTCAGGTTGGATAAGTACCCCGTACATCAACGTGCCTTATCTTTATTCCGATAGGGAACACAGCCCCAATGCTATGACGTTATTTCACGTTGCGTAGCTGAATAAAATTTTAGGGCATCACCTTTGCTCAGTGGCGTAGTTAGGAGTCTGCAACGCCTGGGGTGGTCTCTGAGTTTTTTGGCCCTCTCAGAAAGAGTTATCAACTTTTAATTTTTCCAAAAGAAAACACAGATCGACACAAAAAAGCGGGGGGGAAAACCATATGCCTCGCAGGCGATTTTTTTTTTAAATTTTAGAAGTTCAAACGTGTTTTTATGCATAGTTAGATAATGCAGAGTACTTTACCATCATCCCAAATTACCTACCGTTTTATAGCTGAACATATTCTGAATTTTTTTTTCAATCATCGTATCGCCCCCACCCCCACGAAATTATTTTTAATAAGGCTAAAAACTTTCACTAATAGTTTCTTTTTGGGCAAAAGAACACATACATATTATACAGGGTGGTCCACTTTTAAGGAGCAGAACTTTGACAGCCGATAAAAAAGCTTACTTTAAAGCGAATATTCCCTATCAACATGGGTCCAAAAACGCTTAATTTTAAAGATACAGGGTGTTGAGATTTTCGAAAAAATAACGATAGGTAATGTTTAACCGTTTCTCAACCAGTAGATATATTTACACCAAATTTGGTATACAGCACCACCTTACAGGTTACCACAATCGGTGAAAATTTCAAGTCCCACAAGCAACCAGTGGAGGAGTTGTGTAATTTGATTTTGAACAGGTCCGTACTAGTTTTTTATAAAATTTATTAAAACTGAACCCTGTCAAATTGCACTAATTATCACCCACTTGGGCCAGTTGCGCACGACCAATATTTTTATCACGTACCTACCTACTTGAAAACCTCCCAATAATAAGTGTATTCACGTACCGGTAATGAAAAATCGTCATTACACACTGTTTCTGGTGCTCTATGATTTGGAAGCCTCCTTTTTTGTATCTTACCATTGTTCGAAACTTTTGTACATCTCAGTTTACAAATAATTAGACGAATGTTATCGCTATGCGACGATAGGTTAATATAAAAAGGGATTTGCAAGAACGGAAGTGAAAAATCCCTTTTACAATAGGGTTTAAAACTGCATGGAATTTAATACCCAAAATAAATGAAATGTTTCATAATTTTATCGAGTAGTTGGTACCCTATCATAAATTGTATTACTTGGAATTTCTGTCGTTACAAGGGGGCGGGTTTTCAGTGTAGCCAAGTCAACTAGCCCGTTTTACCCTGTACCTTCGATAAGAATTCTTTTTTTTTTTTGTGAATCTTTCATTGGGACTACACTAGTGCCAGCACTGATTATTATATCTACTGTTCCTTCATAACCCCAGGATTTTAATTTTTACCCCATTTGGGTATTAGGGTAGACTAGAAGTGCCGCCCGCGGTGGACCGGTTTCCCCCTCCCTTAACTACGCCACTGTCTTTGCTGTCCAAGAATGAATTAAAACGACTTCAAAACTTTTAAAATCTCATCGAAAACAAAATTTAAAACGAAATCTCTCTTAAAAGTAAAATAAAAACGGGGATAATTTACAAAGATTCGGAATCTATTAAGAGGATCTTAGATATTTAGTATCCGAAGAACAAAGGAATATTTAATACATAGAAATTCTGTGAGTAATCAACTCCAAAGAGAGCGGGATCCCGATCGATGAGTTGGCATGTCCGGGGGCATTGGTGTATATATGGGGTCGGAGGCGACAGCGACGGCAGGCGTCTAGACTTACGGACGCCAGGGCGGAGCACCTCGCAACCACTATGCCACTAGGTCATCGTGCGAAGCTCCACCTACCGCACAACCGTGATAAGCCTAATTAATAAAAATAATCTAGCGGGGTCCTTGACTTTCGCCATGGAATAGCTAAACCGCGGAGAGAATCCAAACCGTCGGATCGCAAATATCGGTAACAAAGTTGAACTCAACTTTCGCAAGAACTAAAAAACGTTCGCATAATATTTGGCTTAAAAAAGATACATGGAGCACTCATATCACGTTTCCGTTTCCGTTTGGGTCGCGGAAGGTCAAATAGGGGTAAGGAAAGGTTAGGTGGGCATATAAACTTAGCTACTAGGCAATTTTCTCGCCCCTAACAGACCCCCCTACTTACCGCTAATGCGAATTTATGGAGATACAGATATTAAAACAACGGGGCGTGTTTTAATGTCTGCTGAATTAAAAAAATATATAAATATTTAGCGGAAAATTCACTGCCGTTAGATTAATAAAATCGGATAAGGAATTATAGACTTTTTTAACAATAATTAATAAATATTAACGTTTTATTTCACCATAGTTTAGGAAAACGACAAAAGCATACCTTAAGAAAAAATTGGAATCGAAAAATGATAAAGAAATTAGAAAAGCTTACATGTACGCTTTTTTTTAACGTTTTAACCATTTTTTGTGTTTGTGATATGATCCCCAGTAAAAAAAAATCAACTAGAGGTTAAAAATTTCTTCGAGAATGGGAGCGTATGGTGGTGTCATTGTTCCACGGATAGCGTGCGACGGTGAGGGCGCCATGCGGTCCGCCGAGATAACAGAAAGACTCCCGGTCGCGATTCAGCAAATTAAAGTTTTCCGCGAGTGAGCGAGCGCCTAGCCCGACATCATGACTGGACACGCAACGTTTCAATGCTACAAGAACTACCAACAGAATTACTTCACGGGTCCCGCTTAATACGAAGGACTTGTGGATGTATAAATATACATGCAGTTCATTGCAGAAAGCAAATATTGAAATAACGGTTTAGGCGAAACGCAAGCTCCAGGATATTTACCTTCCTTCAAGTATCGAAAACTCAAGTATAATATTTGCGCCCGCGGAAAACGTAATTACTTATCGCTATTTCTTGCTTGTTCATCAACCACTTATTCGCGTACAAAAATAGTTCAACTAAGACGTGCAAAACTAAAGCTCCATTACTAACTAACACGGAGTGTTTGACGTAGATAACCTTACAGACTGTTGCAATGAATAGAACATAAACTAAGTTGTTACTTTACCTCAAGTTCGAGTTATATTTGAAATTCTTACGACGACGGCCAAATGCGGAGGTTCAACAGATGAACGCCGGTTTAATCTTTCGGCAAGGTAAAAATAACAAAATTAATAAGTACTGCAGAGATGTAGGTAGTTTTATGTAGCCGCGGATTTGCCAACTGTTTACAAAACTATCCACACTTAAATATATTAACCTCACTAAAATAAATTTTGATTTAAGATCATGTCGTTGTGAAAAATTGACTGCAAAAATACTCCAGGAAACTGTAATTAATAGCTGTTGTAATCCACAAACGATTCCTATTAATAGAGATTAAAAATAATTACACTAAATTAGTTATTTAAAAAAAAACTGCAGGGCAAATTAAATTAGTCCATGCAAAAATCAAATGAAGAATTGTGTATTATATGTAAAAAATATAACATATTTAAACTTATGACATATTTAAAACAAAATGCTTTAGGTTTATAGTACTGGTTCTAAACCAGGAAGTCAGGACTCGCTTATAAGCTTAGAAAATTAGCAAAAAAATAGATATGCTTTAATTTTTTACTGCAACGTTCATGAAAAATTGCTAGTAACACAAAAATTCCTACAATTAAGCAACTATGCCTTAATTGTTTATGAATGAAATTTGTAGTTCAATTACCTACATTAAAAAAAAAAACTGATACACTTTTATGTAATCTTCTCCCACTTTCATTTCTTTAAATTTAATATATTTTAATTTGATATTAAACGAAACACGATTTTTTTAATTCATGTGTCATAATCTAGTAGAAAAAAAAAAGTTTTAAACAAGTAAATTAGAAAATAACATGTTTGTTATTTATTCCTGGAAGCCTATTTAATGAAAGCTGTGTTTTATTGGCAATAATATATTACATTTTTGGAAATTATTGAGTATTCGGAAATAAGAGTAGATAAAGACTGTGTTAGAGAAAAAAGTTAAATTTAATACAGAAATAAGCTTTTACTCTCACTGAATGAGTTAAAACCAGACGCACAACATTCTGATTAGATTCTAACTTAATTCTGTCAGTCAAGCGTCGACTTTTTCTTGAATTTATATGTAACGAGAAAGCAATATACACGTTCCAAGATCAAATTTGATATTTTTAACAAGCAGTATCATGTGCCTTGCCCGATGTTTTAAAGACGTAGCACGGACTTAGCGACAATTTCGATGTTCAATTTTTAACGCCATTCGACGTTAAATACTCAATGCCTGAAGGTGGCATCGGCGAAGATGCCGAAACGTCGGCACCAGTCAGTTCCACGATTTTAAGACATCTAGGTTTAAGTATGGTAAGGTGGCACGTTGAAACAATGTAATTACATGTGCATATTAGCCAAAAAGCTGTTAAAATCCTATGCATTATGTGATCGTAGAAAAAGTAAGCTATATAACACGAGTTGTAAAGCTATTACGCACTCGTGGAAATACATTTCCACTCGCCAGATGCTTCGTCAGAGGGTGGATGTTTTTATGTACATTCCATTCAGTCAGTGAAAATTTGCCAGCAGGATTAGGCGGCGATTTGAAAGACATTAAAATAAATGACTTTGTACTGGTGAAATTTTACGATAAAAAAACTACATTTTATTGTGTAGGAAAAATTATTAGGAAAATTGGACTAATAAGGTGACTTTGATTTCCTATTGTAGAAATAGTAAGGAAACAATTAGTGCGTTCAACTTATCTCTAATGGAAGATATCGCATGTTTTTGCGAAAGATGTTAAACTACCTTCGTCTATAAGCCACAAAGGAACAAAACGAATTATTTCTTACAATTAAAAGTGCGTTAACATATTTTTCATTTTGAAATTTTTTTTTCTTAGCGAAATGCCGTTTGTCTCAACTATCTTGATTTTCCAGATTACGAAATAATTCAAAAATTCAAAATTTTTTAAAATTAAATATTGTTTTAAAACAAAATATAGGAGTATTTTTTAAATTTTTTTCAAAATAAAATAGTGTTTCATTGTACCCCTTGAGAAAAGTGTTTCAACCAACTCCAGCCATGGGGCACTTTGAATCATTTGGTTTTTATTACAAAATAGCTGCTTACTTCTTAAATTTGGTTGTCTAACAAGAATTAATTTACTTATCAAATAAATTAATAAGTGCCATATTTTGTTGTTGTTTTGTTTTAATGAATACTAAAAAAGTTATGTAAAAAAACAAATTTTGTGTTTCAGCGTGCCCGATCTTTCTCTACATGGTGCTGCACGCAAAAATAGATTATATCAATTATTGCCGTCACAACCAAAGAAGAAGAAAAATGATATCGTATTCTGTTATACCAAACTTAGTAGATACGCTTACCCTTTGACTAGCTCAGTGTTAATGTCAATTGTGTCGGTATTTACCTGAAACAAAATAAACACAGTTAGTATTTTCGTCAAGTAATCGCATTGGATGAGCATTAAAAGAATTATAAAATCGCATAAGCGATAATAATTTATGGACGCGATAAAATATAAAATATATTAAAAGCGCGGCTTCGCATCCAACATAATCATGAATAATAAAGATTCAATTACATCCCTTAATAAATTATTGTGAGGGCGTTTGCGCGGAACATTTACGAGCATTTTATTGTCGGTCAGGTCAGCCGTGCATCACGATAGCATTCGGCGGTTCGTAAGAGCAAGAGATGGGCACAGTCTTACCGCAAATTTGACGTCGAGTGCACCGCACGATTATTTATTACTATTAACTCAAATAATCCGTGAAAATAAGGTCCCACGAAATCGATGCCGCACGCGAACGTTCCGTGAATAAAAGCGAATTGATATGTCGTCGCTATGACGCCGACAATAAACGATGATCTTGATGATCGTAAAGTGTGTGCAATAAAATGAGACCCGTACGTACGTACAAGTTCACACAAACTTTACTGCGAGTAAACGTAATCCGATGTACGTCAACGATTCTATTTGCACCGCTGAGAAACCGTATAGCGTTTGGATACAAGCGATAAAACGTAAACGCTACGCACAAGTTAAACTTTCTACCAAAACATTATATCGACAGAACTTCAACCGCTAATTTAATCACAAATCAAAAACAAAGTAATCACGGTTTTATGCTAATAGCGCTTTTAAACCATGCACATCGTACTAATGATTACAGATTTTTTTAAAAGAAGGCTACGCTTATGAATTGACTTAACTTCTACGTGCTCATAACAAACTTCAAATGAAGATAAAGGCAGTTGAAGAAACAAGTAAAGTAAAATCTACATAATATATTCTACTTTTTTGAAGGGACAACACAAAACAATAAATGCGGGAAAACCATAAATGCGGGAACATACCAAAAACATATTAAGAGACCCTAATTTGTATTATTACGTAGTTACTCATGTACATACATCCATATACCCAAGTATGTGCCGTTAGCTGAGCATTCACTAGGTCACTGTTAAAGAGCGCGCTCTGGTGTGTCGCTATTTACCAAACGTGATGCCGATTTGAACAATCAACCTGAGAACCCGAAACGTGACATATATATTTTACTATGCACACGGTTTTTTTTTTATTTAACACGTTTACTGTTCAAGCAATTTTTTAAAATCCAACGTCACATGCGCATGTGTCCACATAATCAAACAAAATGTTCAACAGTTTTTGGAATTAGGTTCATAGAATGTCAAGAGTCGTATGTGATACAAAATATTTGCTCAATAAGCTTTAGATAGCCCTCTTTTAAAGTCGTACAACCAGGGGTATGGAGCGGAGCACGGAGCTGGAGCACGGAGGAGTGGAGCAATGGTTTTTTTTTGCCTGAGCACGAGCGGAGTCCGGGGCAAATTATTTTGATTGTTCCACTTCTTCAGTTTATTATAAACAATTTTTTTAAACTTTTTTTTTTTTCACAATTTGAAGATCAATCATTTGTTCTTACAAATATTAACTAAACTTCACTTGTTTGTTGTAATTTTTGACCAACTTTCACATATCCGATAAAATTAAAAATTGGTTTTTAAAAACTAATTTTTTAATAAATAAAATTGTTTTAAAAGTGTGACTAAGAAAAAAATATTTGGAGCATGGAGCTGAGCTGGCATTTTGATGCCGGAGCGGGGATGGAGCGGAGCAATTAAAAAACTGAACTGCTCCAAACCCCTGCGTACAGCCATTTCAGAACCTTTACAGGCACGTTCATGATGATATTCACGTTGACATGACGTTAGACAGTTGTCAAATAAGACGCGTCATGAGCCAAATTTGGCTCATCCGACAGTCAACGTGTTAAATAAAAACGATCAATACAGTTAAATAGTTAAAACTCTGAAAGAATAACGCAGTAAAACGATGGATATGGGAACGATCTACGGGGTCCTGTTTTTGATTGTTTAATAGAGAATTTTTTCACACATACGGAATAACGAACAAAGTTTTAAAAAAATATTTTATAGAAGAAGATGGATATTTTTATTTTGATAAACTTTTTTGTTTGTTTCTTGAATATGCAACATCACAATAATTATAAATAAATGTTTCTACTACATAATAATGGCCTGGATTCAAAGTTTAATAGGACCAAATAACAATAAAGTATTGGCAACATGAAAAAAAAAGTGCATTAAAACAAAAAAAGTATTTTTTCTTTTGACATTTAAATAAAACTTCTATTTATCGGATTAGATTCATAATTTTTCGCAACAATTACACAATTTGGCAAACAAAAACGGTAGAATGTAGGACGCCGTGAACAGAATATCCAGAGCACATTTCTATTACGAGAAACATACCCCGGCGCCAGGATTAAGACTTTGCGATTTTGGGTTTTGTAGTTTGTTAGCGAAAATTGAGATCCTTATCACAAAACCAATGCGGGCAGAATAACTAATTTCACACAAACCTCTCCCGCAAGAAACAGTACGCACAAAAGGTGCGACTGAAAACTGGTAATTCTTGCTATTCCAACATTAAATATTGATAAAAACATTACCCGAACAGACACGAGCGAAATATTTTCAAAGATGAAAATAAACGGGTGTTTGAATTTGTCCCATCTCTAAACTTTTAACATTCAGGGGTTGGTAGTTATCTAGGTCTGGAATCCGCAAACTGCTAGCGCACAAAATACGCAATGTAAAGAATTTACATTTGGAAGTGGCTGCGGTGAATTATATTACACATAAATAGGGAACTCACCTAAATAATATAGAATTTTCGCTAAATGCGCGACAACTTCGCAAATAGTCGGATGTAATACTTGCAGTAATTTTACCGCAAACGGCCATTAAATGTGAGCTTTCATCAGAGCAACAACAGGTTTGTATCTCTAATTATTAAATATGCGCATCTAGCAGCAGGGATGTAAATCAAACCCCTGAATACTAAACATGACTGAGGTACAAAGTGACCAAACAACGGTCATGGATAATTATTTTTGTATAGCTGTGGACAAAAAACAGGGCTGTTGAAAACCGTGTGCTGCAAGGTTAAACATAAGTATAACCTTAACCCCTGCTAGTCTCTGCCGACTTAAAAGATTAGTGGAAAAAAAATACCAGTAGTAATATAACAAGTGCATTGATAATTATCGATAATTTTAGGTGAATACGCCTGAGTGCAAGTTGAGCTAAAAAAAAAAACACGAGTGCATCAAGTGATTTTTTCTAATTTAACTTGCATGAGTGAAGATTTGTCAAAAATTATAGATTATTTGCCATGCACAAGTTATAATTTGTCAGAAAATTTCCTTCACCTAACCTACTTATCAAATTAAATGTACGTTATGTCAAATTTTACAAGTACTGTCAGAGTGGTGCGTCAGCGGTGTGGTTTAATCTATATTAAAGTAACGCTACTGGTCGCCGAAATTCGTCAAAAAATTATCAAGACCAAAATATTTAATTCCCTCTCCAAATTTATGTTTTCGACCAATCACAAACTCAGATTTTTTAGAAACCACCAATAAACGCATGAAAATCTGTAAATTGCGAAAAGGCTATTATCAGTGTATGATTATGTTTATTGGTCGTTTTTGGGAAATCTGAGTTTGTTATTGGTTGGAAACGCAAATTTGACAGGAAGATCAACATCTGACGGGAATGTAAAATTATTACCGTGTAATAATGCTTCTATTGGTAGTCTCTAGAAGATTTAAGATTAGTGATTGGTTGAAAGCGCAAATTTGAGAGGTAAAGGACAACAAAGACTGTTTAGGTGTCAAAGGTTTGAATTATTCAGAAAAGATTCATTTTAAATCCAAATACACACATATAAGTTCAGTTTAAAAACTTTTTTTAAGAGAAATCTTTCGAAGAATTATATTTAGACCAGAACTCACCCAGTTCAAATCAACATTAGAAGGTAAAGAAGATTCTATAAAGCGGCTGAATCTAGTAAGCAGTGTCCACAATAAGCGGCGCCCACTGTATTTGCACTAGAATAACGGTTTACGTAGTTTATTATTGGATATCTAAAATCTAAAATCAAAGATATTATGTCTGGATTAAAATATTTGATAAAAAGTAAGTTCGTTTTGTGACTTATTTTAAGCTATCTGCCATTATGTGTTTTTAAACTTTAAAACCGATATGTGATATTGACAGATAAGCAAGATGTAACCACAAAAAATGATTCAATTTTTTGATCTAACGATTCTTGTTAATAACAAATGTCACTTTTCATTTTCCAAACGTCTGCCTTTCACGCTGTATTCAAAATATGCTAAAAACATTTGGGTGTTCCTTAAAAGTCGAGAATATAATTCCAATATCTATATTCGAAACGTGTTACAGGCACTGGCATAAACGTTCCGGGGGCGAATAACTGACATTGGGTGCCTTTCAGAAGTCGAATAACAATTTTTCAATGTAAATTCTGGCCGTATCTTGACACGCTTAGATATATCAAATGCGCGTGTTCTTTCCGAGCCACCTTCATGAAATGAGAAGTTGACGACGGCTTCGTGTCAGCTTTAATTAAACTCCGGCCAAGTTTTCATGAATTTTGACGTTATGTTGAATTCGAAAAGCTACGCGCTAATAATTCTTAATTATTATTTTCATTATGAATATTACTTTGATATCCGTAATGATTTGACTTTAATGAACGAGGACTGACGCGCTACTTTTACAAATTTGCAGGTACCACAATAACAAGTTTGACTTGATATGCACTCTTTGCGATAAAATACCACTTAAGCGCAGACACTGGATATGTTAAACAGGCTAATAACAAATTTTACAATCTTATGAATTTTAAACGTAAATGAAATTTTGTATTTAAATTTAAACAAATTAAAAGTTTTTAGTCTCAACCAAAATAGTTTTCCATCAAAGATTTTCCAAAGCTATACTGCGATTTACAAAGTTTTATTTGCCATTATAATAATTTGTAAGAGACTTTTTATAAGCTTTTAAACAGTAAACATTTAAATGCAAAATTTGTACATAAATAAAGGTCAAAATTAAATATAAATAATTTAGAAATGTTTGAGATTAACTTTTGTATACTACATAAATATCTTAACGATTTTATTAAAGCAGTCATAATTCTAATCTATCTACATCTTTTTATTAAGATTCGCTTAAATAACAAAAAAGTTTCATGCTTTTATAACAAGCTGATTACAAAGTTGTTTTTTTGTCAGTTCTAAAATGCGAAAACTCTCATATTCTTATAACTGATACTAATACTGCCAGATGATATATGTACAATACACAAGAAATCTGGAACAAAAAATACTTGTGAAAAACTTTCTTCTAAAGCTGCAAGACTTTAAAATCATATTTGTGCAAGAAAAATATGAAGAAAAATAAATGATGTAAAGGAAATTAAAAAATAGAAGCGTTTATTTAATAGATTTCGGTTTAAACTTCAAACATAAACCAGAAACTTACTGAAATATAGAGCAGATTTATCTCGCTGTATGCGATTATAATAAATATAAGTTTTTTCTTCTTTATTTTGTCATATTTTAAAACTCCTTTTCAAAATAAATCTTAAATAAGCTTTGCAAAAAACTTTAAAATCCGTCACAGTGGTAACCAATTTTAAAGAATTCAAATAAACAATATTGCCTGCTTTAAAGTACATGAATTCATGTCGTTTAGTGCAGTTTTTTGAATGTTTTACAAGTTACAAGAAAAAGGTTTTGCTATTTTTCTTGCATTTTTCTTTTAACTTAATACAACATCAAAATTAGAACCAAAACTTAACATTAATGAAAAAAACTTGATGCAAGAGTTATATGTAGAATGTAAAACAAATTGTTTTTTTTTTCGAAAAGGAAATAGAAATTATGTACGAACCCATAATAGCAGTTCCCAAGAATTTATAACAACAATGGGAGTAAGACAAGGAGGCACCTTAAGTCCACTGCTCTTTATAATTCTCATGGATAAAATAATTAGGAATATAAATAAAAAACACAAAGAAAGCCTACTGGGGTTGGAATAAACTAAAACCAATATCCTTAACATAACTGGCCTTTGCAGATGATGTGGTGCTGTTAGCTAAAAGCGAAAAGGACTTCCAACTCAATCTAGACGTGTGGGCAGATACATTTACAAGATCAAAGATGAATATTATTATAACAAAGACAAAGGCTATGGTTATATCGAAAAATCATGAAACAGTTACAATTATGCTAGACACAAAAAAAATAGAGCAGGTAGCGAATTTCAAATATTAAGGAACAATAATTGCAGATAATGGTAAATTGGAGAAAGATCCGAATAACAGAATAGCGGCAGCGACGAAATTTTATTACGCCACTAATAAATGTTTGATAAGTAAGAAGGACATATTAAAAAAAACGAAGACGCGAGTTTTTAATGCAGTGTACTTACCCATTCTCACATACAGTTCAGAAACTAGGACACTAACTCAAAAACAAAAACAAAGAATACAGGTACAGGAAATGAGATTTTTGAGAAGAATAGAGGGATGTAGACTGATCGATAAAATAGGTAACGAAAAAATTCGAAAAAACCTAGGAGTAACACATATTAAGAGAACGATGGGATACGAATCAATTAAGATGACTAACATCTACTACGCGAGAGTAGATACGCGATAATAGGATGGGAAATAAAGATGGAGGAAAAAGGAATAGAGGAAGACCAACAATAAAATGGAAAAAAGAAGTGATGCAGAGACTAGAAGAAAAAGGAGTCAGCTGGAGAGATGTGCCACAATTGGCTAACGATAGGCAGGAGTGGAGAAACTTAATACAGAAATAGCAAAGCATACCTCGACACCGAAAGGTACAAGAGGAACCGATTAAGAAGAAGAAGAGGGATGGGGAAAGAGCAGGAATGCACCAATTGTACGCCCTGACTGAGCTTTCTGAAGATGTTAATATATTTATTAAAATAAATACTTCTTCAACCTGCAAATTTTAATTCCATGTTGAAAACCATTTATCCACTTAGGTGATCCGAAAATTATCTCTGTGCCTACGTCTATCCTGCCCGAGCTTAAAGTTATTAAATGCCCCAAGCGCGACAGGATTTGTTGTCCTATGCGCTAGTGCAGGTCGTAAGCCGAATGTTGGGTTGCTATGGGCACTAAGTTGTGGAACGCGTTGCGACTGTGCAGGAACCGGTATGCAAACAAGGCCAAACCTCGTGTCGTTGTCAAACGGTCAACCAAGTCGTGATTCGTGATAGAACGTGCTGAATTATTCCAGCTTAGGTTAACCAAACATGTCAGAATCCGAACATGATAAATGATTATAATCGGTATGTTACGGATCTACACATACACACACATATACTATAACTAAAATACACTCCGGCCAAGTTAATACCATATTAGGATTGTTTACTATTACTTATTGCTACTTGAATTTATTTATCGTAACACGTGTTACGTTGAAACTAGTGATTAACGGTAGTTGAGCGTTTGTATTATTAATGGTTTAGCTTACTGGAATAAAACTAATTTACTGTTCGCACGAGGCACTTTCAATTTTTATATACATATCGTACATAATTATTACAGAAATAGTATCCTATTGCAACATAGAACAAAACACAAAACGGTAACAATATCAATGCTGTTTAGTTAATCGAACTTGAACGAGTTGCAGGGCCGGCGCAAGAGTATCTGACGCCCCTAGGCTAAGAAAATTACTGGACTCGTATGCTTTCAGGACTTGCCTACGGCTCGTCCAAAAACTGTCTGCTCGTCCAGTAAAGTAGAAGAAATGAAATGATTTTTTTTCTTTCATTATCTTAAGCCGTCTTCATCTTAGCAGTTGACCGAGCTCGGTGGCTGGTTGGTATGCAACCTAGCGAGTAAAGTCGGGAGGCGTGGGTTCGAATCCCGCGGCCGTCTGTCATCGTAGGGGTTTCAGGTGGTTTCCCCTACCTACTATAGGCAAATGCTGTGACAGTACTTCCACCTACCCTCTACCCTTACTCACCTAATCCTAGTTCCCTTCTCTTCCACTTCGGTGATTGGCCAAAGTAAAATAAATCAGTAAAAAAAAAACACCGAAAAAAGCACTCCAACTTTGTAAAATCTTTACGTAATTTGACGTGTGAAACGACCCCAATCAAAAAAAGATATAAACCTGTGCAAAATTAACCGAAAGTAATGTAGCACGTATAAAACAAGCGCAAACTTTTTGCATCCTCGTACGTACGTACGTCATATCAAACGTAAAATTCGATATAGGTAAAGACGATTAATTCCCAGTGGGTACATGAGCCGTATAGCGCGAGCTGGGGCTAAGATATACGGTTATTGCAATTGCAAATATATTCGCGGCCCCTTTTTGTCGAAACGAGTTTTGAATAAATTGACGTTTAGATGAATGTTTTAAGCTTTCGCGGGCGCTTGTTAATTTATGCTCATGTCAAAGCTGCGTTTCTTTCGTAAGCGTTGCGAAGTTTTGGACTTGTCATGCACAAGTGATGGTTTATAGAAATAAATGACACGACTCTTGCCGTTAAAAAAAAACGTAATATCGTACGCGTTGCTTAAACGCTTAAAGCACAGAACTGGAGCGTGAAGATAATAAATCTTTAAAATACACAGACAACATTTTTAGCACATTAAAAAGCAGATTAAAAAAATGACTTTCAGAGATGCCAAAATCGAGTGTACATACAAAATAATACATGGCGATTTGTTCTACATTATAAATATATAAATTATGCGATGAATAGAAATAACATTGTTTTTGTTATAATTACCTTATTATTTGTTAGATAAAGCCGCCATAATAAAAATATAAAGCAATTGTAGGTAAATCGCGTAAAGTAAACTATATTTATAATGGAAAGTTGTATACATGATGTACTTAGTATTATACTATAATCTTCCCCCGCAATGTTTTATAATAATTACCCATACTGATTCCTTACAGCCTTACACAACATGATATGACTTTGTTATCAGTAGTAATAGTGCATTGAAAATTATCGATAGTTTTTGGTAAATATGCCCGAATGCAAGTTGAGCTGAAAAAACACGAGTGCAAGAGTGATTTTTTATGATTCAACTTGCATGAGTGAAGATTTGTCAAAAATTATAGATTATTTGCAATGCACGAGTTATATTTTATCAGAAAATTTTCTTCACCTAACCAACTTGTAAAATTAAATGTATGTTATGTCAAATTTTACAAGTACTGTCAGAGTGGTGCGTCAGGGGTGTGGTTTAATCTATATAAAAGTAACGCTACTGGTAGCCGAAATTCGTCAAAACATTATCAAGACCAAAATATTTAATTCCCTCTCCAAATTTATGTTTTCGACCAATCACAAACTCAGATTTCTTAGAAACGACCAATAAACGCATGAAAATCTATTAATTGCGTAAAGGATATTATCAGTGTATGATTATGTTTATTGGTCGTTTCTAGGAAATCTGAGTTTGTTATTGGCCGAAAACGCAAATTTGACAGCAGGATCAACATCTGACAGGCAAATGTAAAATTATTACCGTGTAATAATGCTCCTATTGGTAGTCTCTAGAAGATTTAAGATTAGTGATTGGTTGAAAACGCAAATTTGACAGGTGAAGACAATTTTCAAGTAAACATTTCGTATTATAATTTGTACTTTACTTTAAACGTCTTATTTATTCTTCACACATTTTTATTTTTTAGGTGATAATTTATAAGCTTAAAACACAACTGATACTTTTGTAAAAATAAATCACATTTTAACACATTTTACTTGCGTAAGCAGATATTTTAAACTACACGTTAAGTTTTTCATATTAAATTTAGTATTTGTAAATAGCCCAAACACACTCGATCTGCTTACCAACTACTTAAACAAATTTATTACAATACTAAAAATCCTAAAATAAGCTTCAGTTGAATAAACAACTCGTTAAAACGCAACAACACAACCGAAAGGACTTCCGCGGTCAAATAAAATACATAATTTTATTACCTCATAGTAGGAAAACTTAAAAATATTTTTACATTTTGTTTGATGGTGAAATGTTTCAAAACCGATGTGAAAATTACGATCAGTCAGCCTTGAAATTGCATATTACGGAGACTAAATACTTGTGTGTGAAAAAAACTGCTCCCATGACCTTATCTTTTTCCTCGCATCGTTAACATAACTTACCGCACCAACACGTGAATATTGAATGACGATGGAAAGCCACCGAAACAAGAAGTCAATGCATACATTATCAGTATATCGGACGTTGATTTCGCTCTTCCACGTCGATTCCAACTAGATTAAAATTTTCAACTACTCGAAATCTAGTGCACGAAGTTAGGGTTTTTCGGATCCGGGTACCCGGATTCGGATTCGCCGAATCCTACAGCAAATATTCGGATTCGATATTCGGTCTAAGATTCGACGAATCTCGTATTAGGTCTCATTAATGCTAACACAACTTCAGAGAAAATACTTAATTTTGCAACAAATATTACGAAACGATTGTTTGACGGAGAAGACAAAAATGAAGAAACCGAGCATTCAACAGAGGGTGATTGCGGAATATTGCAGATGACGTTCAGTTGTTAACGATGGAAGAAGAGCTTAATCATATATTGGAAACGGTAAAATGCCTTATATTACCAAAGTCTCAAGATAAATTTACCTACTAAAAAAAAAAATGCATTATTTTCAAATGCCAAAATTAGAACGAACTATTTAGAAAAAGTATATCGAGCAATCATAACAATTAAACCAAGGTCAACCAATTCAGAGAGAACTTCTCTGAAGATGAAGCAAAAAAATAACCCTGATTTTTATCTTAAGATTTTGCATTTTTTTAGGTTATTTCGCTTATTTTTGAAAATAGACATACAAAATATTATATCATTGTAAAGAGAAAAAAATAATCTTTAAATCAGTCATCATCTACTACGATTGCCATTCAAAAAAAAGTTGTTTTGTCAAATATCTCGCACGGTAATTCATTAAAAAAAATCTGACTGTTGCCATCTTATAGCAAACCAAATCTACAAAACTTTTTTCCTTTGGCGTTTTTGTGTATTCGCAACAATAGCCGAGATATTTAAGTTTAAAAATTTTGATCGATTTCGGTTTTTTCGTTATATCACGCAAGCCATGGATTTTTTAAACAAAACAAGATCTGGTTATACACCCCTAAATAGCTAACTTTTGTCCCATTTGATCAACCTTGTATTTTCATTATTTACGGAGATAGTAATAGTGTCCCATGGAAAAGTGAAACACCCTGTATACTAATATACTTGTTATTTTACTTCATACTTTAAGACTTTAACAATGAAATACAGTGCCATTTTAACTAATTGAAGGCCGTGTTAGTAAAACCCATTGATGCGCTACTGACAAAACTGACAACCGCTGACAAATATTGTAAATATTGTACAATAATTTTTATGGCACTACAATTCATTTAATTTTAGGACTGGATTCGGATCCGGATTCGGATTCGTAAAATAATCGTGGATTCGATTCGGATTCGTCGAATCCAAAAAGACCGAATCTTCCCAAACCCTACACGAAGTGCACGAGTGATTTTTTTTTAAATTCAACTTGCATGAGTGAAGATTTGTCAAAAATTATAGATTATTTGCAAAGCACAAGTTATATTATGTCAGAAAATTTCCTTCACCTAAACAATGACAAATTAAATGTTTATTATTTCAAGTTTTACGAGTACTGTCAGAGTGGAGCGTCAGAAGTGTGGTTTAAGCAATATTAAAGTAACGCTACTGGTCGCCGAAAATCGTCAAAAAATTATCAAAACCAAAATATTTAATTCCATCTCCAAATTTATATTTTCGATCAATCACAAACTCAGACTTCTTATAAACGACCAACAAACGCATGAAAATCTGTTAATTGCGAAAAGGATATTATCAGTGTATGATTATGTTAATTGGTCGTCTCTAGGAAATTTGAGTTTGTTATTGGTCGAAAACGCAAATTTGACAGGAGGATCAAGCATCTGACAGGGGAATGTAAAATTATTACCGTGTAATATTGTTCCTATTGGTACTCTAGAAAATTTTGATATTTAGTGCAAATATTTTTCCTAAAAACTCGAATTGGCTCAATACAGTTTCAATAGCTTCGAAAATCGACATGAAATCCTGATATTAAAATACGAAATTGTGCTTTCACAACGCTATTCGCTGTGAACATTTTAAATCTACAATCCACTTATACGTAACCTTGATTTGTACAACCGCTGCAACTTCGAATGGATATTGGCATAACATTTTTCGATCGAAAGCTGCTTTTACAAACTACATATTTCATTGATGAGATGAATCAACCTTAACGAAAAGGTCGTAAAAAATATAACTGAGCAATATAATGGACCGTATGGGAAAAATTGCATTGCTGTACTTACAGACTTCAATAACATTACTTTAACACAAAAATGTTTCTGTACAAAATTTCGTGTAGTTTTTTAACTTTATGAATGTAGAGTTAACTTCTAGTATCATTAGTTAAATTTTAAAAAAATGCTATGCATATTAAGTACATGTATAATATTGTATAGCACTATGTGTAGTATTGAATTTTGTATTGACTTATCCCACACATTTTTTTGTATTATGAGGATGAATAAAATTATTATTATTATTATTTAAGAGCTATTAAAAATTTTGTGTCAATAACTAGACTCCATAACAAACAAATGAATGGCGGAGCAAACTGAAAACTCAAATATGTACATAAAAATACCGTCACATACTACAGATCGCTGTGTACACTAGAAAATAAAATTGACTCGATGTTAATTCCAATCAACATTTCAGAGATAATTGAATGCTATAAATGTAGAGTCAATTCAATTATACTTATCTGCAATGCCCGTACAGATTCGATTCGCGATAGCGACAATAAACATATGCAACGCAGTTGCATAAAATTCCGAAAGGAGATTCATCATTCACATATCAACTAACACGAGCTGTAACGCGATATAAAAGCATAATACGGAAATAATATTTATGAATGGTCACATGCTCGTTCGCTGTAACAATTGAAAAATGTAATATCGCCCATTTATATGACACAGCACTTACGGTAACATCTGTAGAAAATTGCGAATTTGGCAATGTTACAAAATAAAAATATCAATTGATTAACAGGAAATGTAAAACCAAAAATTTACTTCCAGGAATCTAAGATGAATAGATACGATTAAATTGGCAAAAAAAATTAACAAACGAAGGATGCTTAAATAATACATATATGGGCACTTCTGGCAAGCTTTGTTACAAAAATATGTGATTAAATTAAAAGTCACAGTAGATTTCTAAACAAATGTTATTTAAAACACGATACCATTGCAGATTTTTTAGGCTTGTTTTAGCAGCGCATTTTGTACTCATTCATGTACTGGTACACGAACAGGTTTAAGCACATGGGTAGGTTAACTATGGACTAATAAATGTATGGAATGCTTTGACCACATGCTCAACTGTTTTGCGTCTTTTGGGTTCATAAAAATGTAAGGGTCGCAAGTGTAAACGTATCAAGAAGCACACACAACAATGCGTAAGACTGAGCGGGCGAAGCTTAGCTACCAAAGATCACCTTAGATGTGAACAAAACAACACATGCGCGTAAAAATCCAGCGACAGTTCTTGCCTTTGTTCATAGCATCGAGTATAGAGAAAAGCATAGCGCTCGCTGATTAGTGTGCACAAGCTATTCCAGCAATTATGTTCAGCTTGACAGTGCACATTCATCAGCGAGCGCTATGCTTTTCTCTATACTCCATGCTATGGTCTAGTATCACAGCTCCGTAGTGCACGTACCCTAATCGTCCGATGAACTATCAGACTGTGCTGGAGGAACGCGATATCGATACTGCGCATAATCTGATCGTACATAGACTTACTGGAACAAATCTTTTGACTTCATATACCCCAAATAAATCGCATTGGATGATTTATCACTTGCAAAAACAATCTCAAGAGTTGAATATTCTGTTATTTTCTAATCACTGCTTTAAAAAATACTCCCTCGATTTACGAACAATATCCGTTCCTGGAGATAGTTCGCAAAAAGTTTTGTTTTCTTCATGTTTAATGCCTAGATACTGGTTTCTGAGTTCACATATTCAAATTTTAATGATCAACATTTTTTTTAAGTCTATATTTTCGACATAATTCCACATATTTTGAATACATTGCTCCGTTCTTACAGTGCATGTTCGTAAATCGAAAGTTACCTGTACTAGCAAACAACCGTTGCAAATTAATCTTTGATGATAAAAAGCTAACACTGTTGCAATTAAAAAACCCAAGTGTTAAGATTCTATTAATAAACGAACAATGTATTACTCAAGGCAATACAATGCAGGTAACAGTTTGTATCATTCTCAATCCAGATACTATTTCTATGCGTTAAATTCTGCATAAGCACAAGTACTATTTGATATAAAGCTCTTTACTACTGGGCAAAAAAAAACACCAAATATAAGTTTGCGCAACATTTATCACAATGCACATTAGACATGCATTTTCACACAGTATTAATAAAAATTACGTTCTGACGTGTCTACAAGAGGTGACACTAAGTGCAGAAGTGTCTAATAAAGATGAGCAAGATAAACAGAGCACATTTGTCGGATGGTTGTCCCAGACCACACGTTTCAGAGCGCACTTTAAAAACTGCAGAACAGCATCAAGTGAAACGAGAAGAAAAATCAAAACAAAAACAAACGCCAGAAATTCACAGTTTATAAAATACATTTATTATCACAAAAATACGACTTAGTGACTTTTAATTATCTACTCAGACTGGCAGTGACTTGGTAATCAAATTATAAAATTGCGCAACAATATAAACAATTATGAATGCAAGTTTAAAAATAGATTATTAGTTTTCAGCGCTGCATGCATACATAACGATAACAACTAAATGCGCAAATTATAAAAGACGAAGTTCGAAGAAAATAACGAAATTGTTATTCATCGCCCGTTTGATGGCTGAAATTAGCTATAACAGCGCTGTAAACAACTGACTCACTTTAAATTTCATCGCGATTGTGGGGTAACTTATCGGAAACGTCATGCGACCAGTAGTGTACGGTAATCGGTTTTAATAATCGATTCTCTTTTGTTCCATGCTTAAAAACGATGCAAATGAATTCATCAACCGGGCGTTGCGGGAAAACTCTTGATTTTGTAGACCGCAACGGACGGATTAACGCAGTGCCGGATTAAGGGGAGGGCTGACCGAGCACCCGCCCAAGGCACCATAAGTAAGACCTGCACTAAGGTTTTAAAGCGAACGCTCCTTTAAAAAAACTAACGAATCACCTAATATAACCATCTTCAAACTTACTATATTTACATAACTTCGTTAATTGTTTTGTGGCAGCGTAATTTTACACAAAAAAAACTTTAATTTTACAAAAATATGGGGGTTGGAACTTTCTTTTTTTTATCTTTCAATTGTTCCAAAATAGCCTTCATAGCCTACTCGAAAATATTACGTTGATCTAATCATTTACAATAAAATCGCGATATCTCGAAAAAATTCAGTTTGAGGTATAAAACAGGGTTAAGGTTTCTGAAAGACAATCAAATTTTCTACAAGACTACGTAAAAACATGTAGGATGTTGTATTTAAGAAAATTAAGTTATCGATCTTTACGTTCCACAAGTTTGAACAAGCGTAAAAAACACCCTGTGTAATATTTTTTAAATGTAGCTAGCACTAGGTGTTAATTAACCTATTGTCAATCCAATTCATTTTCAAACGAAATTCTACTGCCTTTTTAAATAACTTATATGTTTAAAAAAATGAAAGTGCGGTATCGCTCAAAATTTTTATAAAAACGTAAATTTTACGAAAATGGTTGACTTTAGGCCCATACAACCATAAATGTTTTTGAAGTAATTTTAAGAGGAATCTAAAAATGTAAAAATATGCAGGGTGTTCCATTTAAAATTTCAAAGTTTGAGTCCGTTTCCGGTTGAACCGGAAGTCGAATTGCAACCCAAGTATTTTCATCAAGTCCGAAAAATACGATAACATCTAGATACCAAATTTCATTGTTATATCTGCAATAGTATTTGTCTGTTTCCATAATTTTGTGCATCACTGTATCATCAGGAAACACTGACAACTCGAAGGACCAACAACAGTAGAAAAAACAAATGAAAAAATTTAGCGATATCGCAAAAACAAAAACAAAATTAATAATAACTTGGGGGCGCCACACAATAAGGCTGCCCGGGGCGCGAAACGATGTTGGTCCGGCTCTCGATAAGCGTTACACAAACTAATTTTGAAACTAACAGAACATGAAGTGGTAGCTAATGCTCCAAAGTTACAACACAGGAAAATCGTTGTTTGTTTCAACTTCAGCAGACAGTACAAGAGTTCATCTCCTGCCTACTTTGCGCGACAAATTAGCAAAGGTCTGCGAAATTAAACGATTAATTCTGAATTTTCTACGTCAGAAACTATAACCAGATATAATTCAGACCAGCGCCAATTAAACAAGTAAACTTTTTTAATTTGCGAAGAGAGAACTACACACTTTGTTAATTAAATTTTTATGCAACCGCTAAATTAACAAGTCGTGCTGTTGCGCTATCTGTGCAAAGAAAAAAAATCTACTTTTATCGCTGAGAACATTACGAACACATAGAACGTTTTATTAGAGTGCCGGCGTCGTAATTAAAACAACAACAAAAAACAAGTCGTGTTAATTTCATTCAGCACATATCGGGAGAAAGTGTTCGTTATAGTCTTAGGTCCGCGATTTACCGTCTCTTTAGAAAGGATGCACACATGACAACGGAATACGGATATACTTTCAAAACGCTATTCTTGCACAAAAATGTGATCCAAGTCGACGAACCATATGCAAAGTTGTCATGTAATGAAACGGAACTGTATAACACTAAACGTTACCATTCGTGCTAACTCAAACTTTCTGCATAGACAATTAATTACTTCGTGTTTTTATATAATATTTCAATTAATTGTAATCAATAAAATAAACAACAAATTTGAAAGATTGTAATCTAAAAAGCGTCTGTTAGGTATACAGGGTGTCCCACAAGCTATGCCTTTGCTAATTTTTGCATAGTTCGAATGTTTAGGACCCAAAAAAAGTTAAAAAAAAAGACATTAAATGACCGACTTTTCGAAATTTAAGTGTACGTTTAGGGGTTAAACAGTTTGGTTTAGTACAAAAATTTCTTTTGCGAATCCAGGTAAAAAAAAATTGTTAAATGTTTAATGAAGCGAGAATAACTAATGGGGTTGCAGTGTACGCTTTAATAGTTTGGATTAATGTCCGTTTCTAATAGACATGAACATAATCTTAACATGCAGTTCGATATTCTCGTCTTGATCCTGACTTTTTTCAAGAAGCAATTCAACCGCAAGACCTATAATTTCCCCACCACAAATTACATGTAATACGAGCTCATGATTGCGGCCCTATCATTTTGCAGTTACATTCGCAACGGTCCCGATACATTTTTATCCGCAGACGTATCCGCTCAAATGATTTTAATGTTTTAAATTTTTTTATTACGGCCGTGTATATTTATAGCCGGTGATTGTGAATGCTAAGTTCATTACGGATTCTGATTTGATGCTCAAAAGAGCAAGGGACTCACGCATGAAGAAGTCTCGAGCTAAAGATCTGTTTCGACAGCCAGCCATCGGTATCAGAAACTCAATCGACCGAAAACTCCAATTAAAATAGAGAATACCGCGATCTAGACGCGAACCGAATCTGTGATGCTCATATTGTGAGGGGGTTGCTTTTTATTCCGAGATTGAGTTCGGCCTGAAAGTTGATATTAATTTCTGTATCGCGGCGCTAATGGATTTGTGTTACGCAACGTATCTGTAGAAAGTAAAAGTTATAATATAATAGTAGCACTGTGTGAAATTATTGAAAGCTATTAGCCCGGCGCTAACGCAACGAAATGCTCCATTGCTTTAAAGCATTTTTTGCCGCATTCCAAAATTTGTCAATCCATGAATATTAGACTTGATACCATATTTTTTAATTATTTTTTGAAAAATACGTGCAAAATAAAGTTTGCAAACGTCAACATTTTCAGATAGGTTTAAGAGAATGTACTGCTAGATAAGGATTCATTGCGAAATAGAATTTCGCTACCTGTAACCTATACGCTTGCAGTTCAATGTACTAAATGTCGTTTTAATATACAGGTATAGTCTTACAACTTAATATAAATACGATATGATTAATGTCACAATATTATTTTTATAAAGTGGGTTTTGCATTTCTTAATTTATACCACGTATACAGGGTGCCCATTTTTCTAACCTGTTGTATGGGTAACTCCGTTAATATTAGAGATACAGAAACGTTTAAATTAGCAAATTTGTGCAGAATTTAAAGGGAAATCTGATCAAATTTGACCTACGTCATCAACTTTTTAAAATATTTTGAAAAAACTGAAAAAGGTCGATTTTTTCAAACTTGAATAATTCCGTAGCCATATGAGTTAGAATAAAAATAAAAATTGACTTTTGTAGATATTTTTACGTACATTTTAAATATGTTAACGAAATTTTCATAGCACTCTAGATTTCCGAGTCATAGCACAAACTTGCATTTTTTTAAATGGAAGTCATAGTTGGCTGTGGTCTTATTAAAAAGGTTATTTTTTTCTCGTTTCAATTATATAAGGTTTGTTATGCTTTACTTTTGTAGTTTTTCTTTAAATAAGAAAAATCATTTTACATGTTCACAGCCTACTAATAGATGGGAGTTATCCCGTGTTGATGTTCTTTTTTTTTTTCGATGGGACATTTAAGAGTTGTCTTTTATTGTTAGTGTAGCAGTTATGAGCCAGTTACAAATTTTAAAAACAAACCTCAGAATTTGTCAAATATAATTTATTGTTTGTTATACGTATACGTATGTCTCTCTCTCGTGTTGATCAAAATTTTTGTTTATTATACATTTCAAAAACAATGTTTTTTAATGAAAAAATATTATCAGGCTTTTTGGTATACCTACCCGTATTTTTTTAAATTGGTTTCTAATAACGAAAATAATTTCTTTTTTGGTTGGCTCCTTTTCATAAATCTTTGCAACTACATTTCACTTGAATTTCTGCTATTTCTATTACAATCGTAGTAATAGAAAAGCATGTGGTTTTTTTCTTCATTAGAACACATTGTTTTTGAAATTTACAATAAACTCAATCAAAAATTTTGATCAACACGAGAGAGAGATTTATACGTAAAACAAACAATAAATTTTATTTGACAAACTATGAGGTTTTGTTTTTAAAATTTGTAACTGGCTAATAACTGCTACACTAACAATAAGAGACAACTCTTAAATGTCACATCGAAAAAAAAAAAGAACATCAACACGGGATAACTCCCATCTATTAGTAGGCTGTGAACATGTAAAATGATTTTTGCTTATTTAAAGAAAAACTACAAGAGTAAAGCATAACAAACCTTATATCATTGAAACGAGAAAAAAATAACCTTTTTCATAAGACCACAGCCAACTATGACTTCGTTTTTGTGTTTGTGCTATAACTCGGAAATCTAGAGTGCTATGAAAATTTCGTTAACATATTTAAAATCTACGTAAAAATATCTACAAAAGTCAATTTTTATTTTTATTCTAACTCATATGGCTACGGAATTATTCAAGTTTGAAAAAATCGACCTTTTTCAGTTTTTTCAAAATATTTCAAAAAGTTGATGACGTAGGTCAAATTTGAAAATGGCATCAGATTTCCCTTTAAATTCTGCACAAATTTGCTAATTTAAACGTTTCTGTATCTCCAATATTAACGGAGTTGCCCATACAACAGGTTAGAAAAATGGGCACCCTGTATTGTGTAGGCAGAAATAATATTCCTTTAGTTTTGTTGCAGAAAATAGAAAAAGAAGCGCAAAATAGTTCAAACTGCACTATTTTTTAAGTGGTATGTTCTAGAAAATTTTCGCGTACATAGCATTTTATATTTTTATCCAGAACTTACACTATTTACACAAAATTTGTGAAGCTGTTTGGTCTACAAAACCAAAAACAAAAGAAAATGGATAACTAAAAATTAATTATTGTGTTGGGCTATACCCCCTGTGAGGTTGAGCCGTGTTTAAGCTTTCTAGATCCTTTATTTTGAGAGGATCAGTCCCAGTCTATTAGCATATACTAAGAACAACTTTTCTCCATCCTGACCTATCTTTTGCTTCTCTTTCCAATTTATAACCCCAGTCCTGCTTAGATCGTCTATCACTTCCTGCATTCATTTTGACCTAGGTCTGCCACGTCTCCTCTTTCCTCCGGGATCCCATTTTAACATTGAATTGATTTGGGCGCCCTCATCTGCTCTAAAAACATTTACCAACCATCTCACCCTGTGCTGTCTTATTTTTGTTATTATGTCTCCTTCCTTCAGTTCTTGTTTAATTTCTGCATTTGTTTTAACTCTGCATTCCGTATCCGTTACTCTAACTGGTCCAAGTATTGCCACCATGATTTTCATTTCAAATATCCTTAAATCATTCTCATTCTTTTTTGTCATGGTCATTATTTCAGCCGTATAGCCTCACGAAAAAAAAACTGGACTTTCATCACTTATTGTAATATATAATAATATTATTGCTTTCATTCGAGAATTGCTCTGAGACACCAAGAGGTTACTATGCCTATTGTCTGTTTCGCACTTAATCGCTTTTTGCGTGTAAAAAGAACCAGTGTTCTGTCGAAAACTTGCAGTTACCAATCAATCAAATCGTTTAAATTTCACACGTGTATTCTTGCTAGTTTGAGCGTATTTTCGCTTGAGGTCATCCGTAGTGTTTCCGTAACAGATAAAAAACGATAGCGAGCAACGTTTTCATATATTCCATCGGCACTTTATCGACCCCATCCTTCCACATTTGGCGATCAATTGCTGGTATGAGTATGAAAGTTTACAAAACGACGCCTTTGCTGTTCTTTTGTGTAGCTACAACTTGCAGTTACTGCGCGCTATTGTTCGGTATCGCGTACGTCTCTTCACATATACGGCAAAATTTTCACGGTAGTTCAGGTACAGTCGATCATTTGATCCAGCTGTTTGTCGAGGAATTTTTCCAGACAATATATTCCTGGTCCATTGGACGCTGTATCTATCGAATGTGCCATAACCATGAGAGGAACTCGTATCAGCTCATTCATTTCTTGCGTGCTGTAGGGTTCGTAGCTTCTAATCCAGCACGGTGAAGTGCCATTTTGCAGTATCTTTGCTACCTTATGACAGTTTTTTTTTTTGACTACAATAGATGTTCGATGTTATTTCCATTTGTTTGATTATTTTGTATAAAGTTTGGCTGAAACGTGTTTTGCTTTTAAATTTAAAAAATCCATCATCGATTTAGTTTCGTGCAAAGTTCTTTTAATAGATTACGTTTTATAATTTCATATGTTATCCTTAGCACGTTTAAAAAATGACGAAACGATCCTTCCAAAGCAATATTGAATTTTTAGTTACTTAAAAAAAAAAACGCCTATTGAAGTAACAACTTCATCTTGACTGGTATCATGATAAATAGTTAATGCCCGGTTTCTCCGACACATCTTAAGATCTAGCTGAATCTTAAGTTCGCCTTAACGTTATAGAAAGGAGTTGAGTTCTGGCAGGCAAACAAAGCGGTCGACGAATCAGCGGCGATAAGAAAACTCGAAACTCGGGCCTTATCACGCAAAAAGTCGGTCTAGGTGTATGTAAACAGCCAGTTTTCTAAACAAAACAATATTGATAGTGAGTGATAAATAAAACTGAACTTACGAATTTGGTGCATAAAAGTGAGGGAAAGGGCGGCCCTAGAGAAGGGACTGAAAGTGAGGAGAAGGAACAGGAGGAAAACGGGTGAGTTCGTTCCAAATTATTAAGAAATAGACTAAGGTGCAAGTGAAAGGCAAGGATATTGAACTATAATAGTGATAAAAATAGAAAAATAAGCAATAGCTAGAGAACTAAGAAAAAATTGGAAAATAAACTTCGAGCCAATACTAAATATACAGTTTGAAACAAAATGAGCAGTGACGAGTACACATCAGAAGATGCAAAAAGAAAAAGGGGAGCGGAGAAGCTAGAAAAAGTACTTAAAAGAAGTAAAAAGACAAACAGAACACCGCAAAAGGAGTCACAAGAAGATAAGATTGACGTGTTAACAGGAATGATGAAAGAGCTGATGAAAGACACAAAAACAATAAAAGAAGATCAGAAAACGTTCCAACAGGAACAGGAAAGTATGGAGGGTACACTGAAAAGTCTAGAAAAGGAAGTAAAGCAACTAAGGGGGGAGTTAGGTAAAATAAAGGAGGAATGGAAAAAAGAAAAGAAGGAAATGAACGAACGACTGGAAGAAGCCGAAAAGAAAATAGAAAGACTGGAAAAAGACAAAATCAGAAACAATGTGATAATAACAGGAGTGAAACTGGACACGGGAAGCAAGGAAACAACTAAGGAAATTATAGAAAATATAATAAAACGAGACCTAAAGATCAAAGTACAGATAAGGAAAACAAGTAGAATAAACCAAAACAAATGCATAGTTGAGCTAGCGGACTGGGAAGACAAAATGGAGGTGCTGAAAAATAAAAACAAGCTGCAAGGAACGGAGATATATATTGATGCGGAGATGACAATAAAGGAAAGAAAAATACAGAAGGCTATAAGAGACTATGCTAAAGTTGAGAAAAGTAAGGGTGCCAGGGTAAAAGTTGGATTCCAAAAATTGCAAATAAATAATAAAACCCTGAAATGGTGTCACAAGGAACAAAAATTGCTAAATAACACGGAGGAGGCACCAGATGGAATAAAAGGAGGTCCAAAAAACTAAAAAACAAATGGGAAAAAAGTGGGATGACGAAATTGGCAAAGGAAAAGGCTAAGAATAAGGAAAACGGAATTGAAATAAAGGAAAACAACGGGAATATAAAACTTGGAACTTGGAATGTAAGGGGAACATTTGAGGAGGGAAAATTAAAGCATATAATAAATGAAATTAGAAAATTCGAATTTAATATAGTAGCACTACAAGAGACAAAGCAAATGGGACAAAGTACAATTGAAATAGAAGGATTTGTATTTATTAACAGTGGAGGAAATAACAGAATGCTGGGTACGGACTTTATAATCAACAAAAAGTTAAAGGCAGGTATAATAAATGTCAAAACAGTATCAGAAAGAATATGCTTGCTGAGGCTAAGAGGAAAATACCAAAACATTACACTGCTAAACTTTCACGCACCTACAGAAGAAAAAGACGTCGAAGTCAAGGAAGAATTCTATAATGAACTAGATAAAATATACGAAGAAATTCCTAGGTACGATATGAAAATTATGATTGGCGATGCAAATGCAAAAATAGGAAGAGAGAATATATATAGCCCAACAATAGGGCAGTACAGCAAACATGAAACGACAAATGAAAATGGGATATTTCTAATAGATTTCGCAAAGGAAAAGAATTTGGTCATAGTAAGTACGTACTTCCAAAGAAAAGACATATATAAGGGTACGTGGCGGTCACCGGATGGAAAAACTATAAATCAGATCGATCATATCTTAATCGAAAAACCAGAGATAAAAGCAATCAGCAATGTAAGAACGTATAGAGGCCCGGACGCGGATACGGACCACTTTATAGTGGGAGCCAGAGTGACGCAAATATTGCCTGTAGTGAGAAATCAAACGAGGACAGGAGGAAGAGAGAGAGAAGTAATCAGACTAAGGAGTAAAGACGATCAATTAAAATACGAGAAAAACATTAAAAAAGAATTAGAGAAAATGGCGGATAAGGAGGAAATTGAGGAACAATGGAATGAACTGAAAACGAGAATTAATCGGGCTGCCAAAAATTGTAATAGTAAAGCGAAACAGGAAAGAAAAAATTGGTTTGATGAGGACTGTAAGAAAGAACTAGAGGAAAGGAAAAAACTGAGATTAAAAATGCTAACGGGAAAAACGGAAGAGGAGAAAAATAAATATGAGGAGCAAAGGAGGAAAACGAAAACACTGCTAAGAGATAAAAAAAGGAAATATAATGAAAAAGTGATACAAGAAATAGAAACCAATTTCAGGAATAACCAGGTTAGAAATTTGTACCAAGGAATTAAAAAAGAAAGGAGAGGATTCCAAACAAAAACGGTATTCCTTAAGGACGAAAACGGAGATATTATTGCAGGAGAGGAAGAAATACTAAAAAAATGGAAGGAACATTTTGACCAATTACTAAATGATGACAGCAGGAAGGCGAGGGAAAATGAGCAGATTAATAGAAATATGAATGAGAGTCCTAGAGAAGTGCCAGCCCCAACTAAAAAACAAATCGAAGAAATAGTGGAACGGATAAAAAATAATAAGAGCCCAGGAACAGATAGAATAACTGTAGAATTGTTTAAGTATGGTAGCAAGGACTTGATCGAACAATTACAAAAACTGATGGAGGAAATCTGGAGGAAAGAAGAAATGCCAAAAGAATGGGGACAAGCAATAATATGCCCAGTGTATAAAAAAGGGGATGCAAGTGTTTGCCACAACTACAGAGGTATTTCCCTGTTAAACGTCGCATATAAAATTATAGCAACCTATATAAAAAATAAATTAGTAGAAGAAACAGAAAACGAAATAGGGGAGTACCAATGCGGCTTTAGGAAGGGAAGAAGCACCACGGATCACATTTTCACCCTAAGAGAGATTCAAGCAGAAAGCTATCAACACGAGAAACAGACATTTGTTTTGTTTGTCGACTTCAGACAGGCATACGATAACGTTCAAAGAGAAGCATTGTACAAAGCATTAGAAGAAATGGGAGTAAGTGGTAAACTTACAAGAATGATAAAAGTAACGTTAAGAGGAACAGAAAATCTGGTTAGAGTAGGCAGCAAAACATCAGAAGTTTTCGAGAGTAAGGAGGGGGTTAGACAAGGGGACCCAATGTCGGCGAATCTGTTCAGCATTGTACTGGAAAAAGCAGTAAGGGAAGCGAAGATTAACAGAAGTGGGCTGGTATATAGAAGAAGACACCAATGTTTAGCATTTGCGGACGACCTTGTGCTAATTACTAGAAGTAAAGAGGAGCTGAGAAGTATATCGAAAACACTGGAGGAAAAGGCGGGAAAGGTGGGATTATTTATTAATGAAGAGAAGACAAAGTATATGGAATGGAAGGACAGTGAATTTAAAAGAGGAAACTACTTGAATGTAACAACAGAAAGTGGAAAAGAATACAAGTTTGAAGAGGTGGAAAAGTTCACGTACCTAGGGGCCGTATTCTCAAGAAACCCAAATATAGGCAATGAGATACAGGCAAGAATAATGGCTGGAAACCGATGTTTGGGAGCACTAAACAGAGTTCTGAGAAATAAAAATATTTCTAGAAAAGCAAAGATCAAAATATACCACACTACTATAAGACCAATAGTGACGTACGCGTGCGAAACATGGACGCTAAACAAAACAGAACAAACAAGACTAGAAGTGTGGGAAAGGAAGGTGCTAAGAAAAATATTTGGCGGAAAGAGAATTGGAGATCGGTGGGTAAGAAGAACAAACGATGAATTAAAAGAACTATACAAAGAAACAAGTATCATTGGGGTTATAAAAGTACAAAGGCTAAGGTGGCTGGGACATACAGAAAGAATGGAGAGTACAAGAATGCCGAAAATGGTAATGATAAACACGCTAGGGGGAAGGAAGAGAAGGGGACGACCCAAAGCAAGATGGAGGACGGAAGTGGAGAGAGATTTAGAAACGTTAAAAATTACTGGATGGAGAAGGAAGGCCAGCGATAGAGAAGGATGGAAGAAAGTTATCAAACAAGCCATGGGCCAACTTGGCTCGCAGAGCTAAATTATATATATAACGTTATAAAGTGTTGCACCAAGCAATTTTAAGAACATATTCGACTTGAGATGAGCTCACATCTTGAGTCGCTGTTTACTAGAACTTGAGCTGGAGTACCTAACGTAAAATCGGTAAAATTATCTTGTATTTGCTTTGTTTGTAGAAAGAAGGAAGATCATTAGTTTCCGCGCTTATATGTATTATGAATTACTGGGGTTATTACGGAATTATTTTGCATAAGGGATGTCGGATATAGCGCCAATTATCCATTGAAAGTGTGTTCCCAGATTTGAAAAAAAATTTACAAGTGTTGTTTATGCAAAGAACGCCTTAATTTGTCGTTGCATATAGTAATTTAAATTTTCCTCGCAAAACAGTTCCTCCAAAAGCAGTAAAATATTTGGTGTTTACGTTTTTTTAAAATTAAAAATTGTGTTGTTTTCTTTTGAGAAAAAAGATATATGTACGTACTTCCTACTTATATATTTCATTTTGTTATGTTACTGTTTTCTTATGAATTAACTTTTTTTTATAAAACAAAAGACTAGTCATTCAACAAATACCCCCAAAAATTACACTCACTGCTAAAAATTATATTTAAAAAATGTATTTTATGTATAAGTATTATATATCATTAAATATAAAGTGCGGCAAAAATAATATTTGCCCAGAGCGGCGGAAAAGCTAGATCGGGCCCTGAACAGCATTGGTAGATTTGTTCTCTAAAACACTTATTTTCTTCCACCAAGCTAATTAATAATTGTTTTTACTCCATGGTATAATTTTTTCTTTTTTTTGTCCGCCATTTCAACACAAAATAAAATAATTAACACCGAACTGTAACTTTATGTGCGACTATCAGCTGATAGCAACAACAGGATGTCACAGGGAGCCGTTTTAACAGCTATGATGGGAATGGCCAATGAAAATTTGCCATTCAAATCTGCCATTATAATGTGCCGACTTCTTGCAACGTTGCCAAACCGAGTTCTAACTTAGCTGAGATGTCTAACAGATTCCGGAATATGTTTTCTGTGCAACGCATTGGTATCTTAAGACGGTCTTAAATATAAGGCGGTCTTATATAAGTTCGATCTTGAGATGTGTCGGAGAAACCGGGCATAAGGATCTTAATAAACCTGCATGCAAGTACCGCTATAAAATAGCTTAGTGAACAGGGGTGGAGGTCAAACTCAACACTTTCTCTTAAGCATGTCTTTTTAATAATAAATACCAAGTAGTTACTTGCATTGATGTACTAATGAACAGTGCATTAATCATATAAATGGGTGCAGTTAAGAAGTAACGCACGATAGTGTGTGAAGTTGGCGCATCTGTCAATCACTCGTTCATCTAACGCTGACTGACGCTTTACTGATTGGCATAACACGCACTGACAATATGCAAATGGTGATTGCTAGGATTACGTTGGAGAGGTGATGTTTAACCTTAGACGCAATCCCTTCGTGCTGCAGAATCGGTAATAGAGATATTTGTTTGCGCGTGTAATATCGCCTTTACCGTTAACTGTCTCATCCGTTTCCATTAAAGAGAATCCTCTTTTCCGTTGTGTTACTAGGATTACCCCCTTCGCGCTTCGGACATTCCTGAACGAGCTTCTCGCAATGGAAACCCCAGGGAAATTCACTGCCGCGCAAAAAATCGAATTAAAACGCTACCGGGGAAGGTTAGTGGCAAAATAAGACAACGGAAAGAATACTTTCTTTATTTAGCTAGCTGCAATCTTCAGGATAAATAAAAAAAAAAACAAATGCATTGTTCCTTGAGTAAAACGCGGCTTAATTTTAGTAATTGCGGAAAGTTTCTAGATGGCAATAATAATCCATAAAACTCTTGAGATTCGATGGCAATTTTACTTCGTTAATAACTATCAGAAAAAAGTTAAGTCAAAAAAAGCAACGACGTGCTTTCCATGAAGAGTTAAGTAAGGTTAAAGTCAACGGAGTCGCCAAACATCTTTTCCATAAAAACAATGTTGTTGCTAGGTTACAGATAGTTGTTTTATGGACATGGTTTTCAACCAGGGACTAATTAATTATTACTCTGTTCGTAAAATTTTCTGAAAAAATATGCACTATACCAGAGTAGTTTAAGATTTGAATGCACTTTTTAATTAAGTTTGTGAAGCTTGCTCATAACAATCTTGACAGTTTTAACAAAATTGCATTAAAGCTGAAGTTTTACACGATTCGTTATTAAGGTGCCCGCCATAAACAAGTTGCACTGAATCAACAGACATTGTGAGCGACGTCATTTTTGATAAGCAATTCATACGTAAACGATGTCTTTGTTCTAAAAGTTTGTGTAAATTATACTAATTAAATTACGCCGGTCTCTTGTAGAAACTAATTATTTAGCTTTGATTGCGACAGCTCGTAATTTTGTCTGAGATGAAATACAACTAAAGCTTATGTGCCGTTGTGTACAGATCTGTTTGGGAACGGAAATGAGCTGGGTATTGAATGCTTTCGCTGCTCATTGATTTTGAGCTTCTTGCTATTAAGCGAATTGAAGGCACACTTTGAAGTCGTTGTGGGTAATACTCCAATGTAGCATCCGTTAGTTTTTTTTTGTTTGTTTGCTCGGTTTGGTTAGTTTTTCCAACTAATCTTTTTGATTAAATATCGTATTGTCGCAGTTTTCCATTTCCTGTATCATCGATGGACTATTACAGTGATTGGTTTTTACAGGTGTAGACAGACGTTATTCAAAATATGTTTGCAGAGTAATAGATTAAAGTAACGCTACTGGTCGCCGAAATTCGTCAAAGAATTATCAAGACCAAAATATTGAATTCCCTCTCCAAATTTATATTTTCGACCAATCACAAACTCAGATTTCTTAGAAACGACCAATAAACGTATGAAAATCTGTTAATTGCGAACAGGATATTATCAGTGTATGTTTATTGGTCGTTTCTAGGAAATCTGAGTTTGTTATTGGTCGAAAAAGCAAAATTGACAAGAGGATCAACATCTGACAGGGTAACGTAAAATTATTACCTTGTAATAATGCTCCTATTGGTAGTCTATAGATTTAAGATTAGTGAAATTTTCACTAGTTCTAGATGAAGCTATTAAAGAGTCCAAGAAGAAAGTCAAAAAATACGAAGTGAGATATTGGAACATGGAAAGAATAATTACAAGTATTCAACAGAACACTGGTTTTTTAATGTATAGTTGACAGAACCTTCCCTTCGCAAATGTTTTTGTTTTTCTCCACACGTAAAAAGCTTTAAAACTTTACTGCAATAATAGGATATTAATATCAATTTGCAAAAAAAAACTGCGGTTTTAAATAAGGTTGATAAATAAAACGCTGTTTACTTTATAATAATTGCCTTCATCTCAAAGTATGCAACTTTGCTTCTAATCCAAGCTCTAATGATAGGATTACTGAAGATTAAGCTGAAAGCCGATGATTTTTAAATAAACGAACTGCAGCTTTAAATAAAAACGGTTAAGTGGCTAATTTGTGGAATATTAAAAACAAGTACTTAAACAATTTGAAGAAAATGACGATCTTTTAAATATGAGAACACTTTATAAGAAGGATAAAGAAAGATGTATGAGACAACACAGTTATGTGGAAAACTTAAAAAAAAAACACCTAATCAAACTTAATAATCATGCAACTTCTTAATTTTTATATTGAAACATTATTTTTTTAAATGCATTAATTTCCAATGACTAAATCACCATTTTATATCAATAAAATATTACATTCCTTTGTGATATTTCATTGTAAAACAAAGGTTGATATTTCGACACGTTATCGGTTAAATGTGCAGTGAAATAATAAATTTTATTTATGTACAGAACGTTGATAGCCAGCAATGAGGATGCATTAACGTACACGAGCGAAATGGCTGATACTATAACAGTAATTATTATTATAACACATCCCTAAACGAATGCACCCAGTCGAGCAATATTTGTCATCAACGAAATTACTATTATAAAACAGAAACAATGAATTTAAACAATCAAAATTAAACAGCGCACAGAAACAAATAAAAAACAACAAAACAACTTGTCTTGATGAGGAATTTACCGCGAATAAACATCATCTGAACTAAAATTCCTTCAGCAAACCAAACTTGATAGCAAGGCAATCGAAACATAACAAATCGAATCAAACGAAATTGAAATAAGATTAAAATCGTATGACATTATCCTGATGCACTGCACATTGAATTTACATAGTTGTAATATTCTAAATAAAGTAGAACAGATATACTTAACTGAAAAGTCTATTGAAAACGAATTAAATCTCGAAACAAAACGCTTTTACAACAAGACGTAACGCCGGCGTGATTTAATCGGGCTGATTATTTTCCATAAAAAATTCTTTTAAATCGTATGGACACTCAAAGTCCCATACACCAAGTCATCCTATTAGTATCAGACAACATCTGTTAACAATAAACTAAATTTAACTGGATGTATTTAAACTCATTATCACACAACGGTTAAACATAATCGACATTTTTTCGAAAATTTCAACATCCTTAATCTGTAAAATTAATCGTTTATGGACCCATGTTGATAAGGAATATTCGCTTTAAAATAAGATTTTGTATCGACTGTTAGTCCTGCTACAAAAAAGTGGACCATTCTGTAGATGTTGTTTTCAGGCAAAATCGTGGCAACAGATATATTTCAAGCTGTAATTCTAAATAAAATACTAGATAAACATTTTCAAGACATGTTCTTGCTAGTTAGCTGTGCTACTGAAACGGATCATGTCCAGTTCGTGAATAACAAAGTCTAGCTGACGTTAACATAACAATAACTGAGGTCGAATATAAATAAAATGGATAGATCACATTGTTTGCAAAAATAACCAACTTTATACGTAACGCTATAAGGATGTCGAAGGATAGCCAATTTACCATTAGCGGAATATAAACAAACCGAAGTAACTAAGCTCCTTAACGGACGTTCAGCAATGACGTGATCCTTTTATCGGGTCAGTTAGTGCGGACGTCATTCGAAACCCTGACACACTATCGATAAAATTTAAAACGTCGAATTTTTTCATTCCCACGTCTATCGAAATTCAAATCGCGAAAGCGATATCTTTTTGGCGCAAAAAAAAATCGTCTACGGCGCGGCGCGTCTAGGAACCAAAACGCGTGTGCCAACTCCCATTTGGCTCAATGTATGTAAAGCACCTTGTGCCTTCATTATCATAATCGCATCACGGCTTTGCTAAGGGCTCAAAAAATACGAGCCCCCTCGCTTCGTTAAGTACTTTACATAACCGTATGCGCACACTAAAAAAGCACATTATAGAGATAGTAATTACAGCCCGAAAGAGTCGCCGGGCACGCAGGCCAATTTACATTAAAACAATTCTTAATTTAGACTTGACAAAAACTCACTTGAAAATTTATAAGCGAACAGCGAGAGCCTGGTACATCTGTTCTTGTTTTTATAGTTTTAAGATTGCACGCCCAAAAAGTTATTGTATATTTAAAACAGGTTCCGATGCACTTTCGAAAGAATTTAAATGCAATTAAAGCCAAACAAAAACACGGCGAATTATTTCTCTAGCCCGAACCGTTCGGTAAAAGAATGGCACATTGTTGGGATGGCGTTCGCTAAGACCGGTATTAGCACTACTATCGCTGTCGATGGTATCGTATCGTATTGCGAGTCAACACAGCAGAAGGGAAATCTGCATATGTCAAGTGACCGGGTCTATATTGCACGCAAATCATGGATAGAATACAAAATGATCTAGGGTATGAAATAGAGGGCGTTCAACCGAATCCAACATAAGGGGCAGGAATTTTGCATATTGCTTTAGCGCGCAACGTTTAAACGAAATTCTACACACGGTTGCCTAACACTCAAAAAGAGTGTGCAAAATATAAGTCACTTTATAACACACACTAGTCGAAGGACGTTGTGAATAACGCACTTCACAATTTTTTATGGTTAGATAAAAACAGCTTTTAACCCATAAGGGATTATAACAAAAACACCTAACATTACCACTAAGTACGCTAAGAAGCATTATTTATTCATGAGAAACTTTGAGGATAAAAATTGTAACGTAGCATATTGTATCAACACATACATACACCATGATCAACCCCAGTTTGGGCTTTGCAACGCAATCTTAGATCAAAATTTATGTAGATACGTTTTAAGGAATTAACAGTGATTTTGATGCGCCACCGAAATTATTATTCCATCATTCAGATGAATGATCGAGTGTGTGCATTAATAATTATTTTGTGCAATCATCAGAAACGCGCTTTGTACAAGGTTGGCAAATCTCGATGTTTTCATAGGGAATCTCGGTAACTATAAGATTTATGGAAAAACGGACCCCCCTTTCTCGATCTATTTTTTAGAGAAAAAGTTAATGGTGAAAACTAAAATTGGTTATCGTTTTTTGTTTTCGAGTTATCACCGATAACTCGATTTTTCGACTTTTCGTTTTATAACTATATCTCGCTTCTTTATCGAAATAAAGAAAAATAATTTTGACGTTCTACAGGCACTTTTTCGATAAGACTGCAATAGCGAAGAACATTTTTCAAAAAAAATATTCGAAATTCGAGTTGTGATATAAAATTGTATTTTTGTAAATGGAACCCATAGTTGTCTGTGGCATAACAAGTAAGAGATTTTTTCCCATTCCAATAATATATTATATCATGTGGGGTCGATTTATTCATTTTCCTTACATTACAGCAAAAATCTACAATTTTCAAAGTATGTTTAATATTTCATTTCTTTCTATTAGTAGTCTTGTGTCTTTATAATAATAAATAATAAATAATAAACCGAAAACTTTGATGTGTTAAATTGTTTTATTCAAAGTAATAATAATTCTGAAGCTGCAAGTGAAACATATTTTAATCGTTACCCATAAAGAAGACAAGCAAATAAATCTATTTTTGGAAGATTAAAACCAAATCTCATTAATTGTGAGACATTTAACAAACCCAGAACAAAGTACCTAATGCAAAATTAAATATAGTGAAGAGGTTGCTACCAATTATCTTCTACCATTTTCAAAAAAGCAGGCATAAAATAATACAACTTAGATACTTAGAAGATAATCCAAACATAGGTTGCTTTTTTTTCTGGGTAACGATTAAAATAAGTTTTACTTGCAGCTTCAGAATTATTGTTACTTTGAACAGAACATTCTAACATAGTAACATATCATACTTTTTGTAATATTCGTAAGCCATTTCGTGTTTTTAAGGTACAAAAATACAAACAATCAACAACTAAACGTGATTATTTCTGTCAAACTATCGTTAAAACAACAGAATGACAGTTTGTTTTACCAGGTATATTCTTAATGACATAAGCCTACTACTAGAAAAAAGTGAAATATGAAAAATTACCCAATTTTTGCTGTAATGTAAGGGAAATGAATAAATCGACCACACGATATATATTATTGGAATGGGGGATAAATCCTCTTACTCGTGATGCCACAGTCAACTATGGGTTCCGTTTAAAAAAATACAAATTTGTCACAACTTGAATTTCGATTTTTTTTTAGATTGTCTACGTCACTGCATTATTCTATCAAAAAAGTGCTAGCAGAACGTCCAAATTATTTTTCTCTATTTCCATAAACAAGCAAGATATAGTCATAAAACGAGAAGTCGAAAAATCGAAAAATCGAGGTGATAACTCGAAAACAAAAGACGATAACCAATTTTAGTTTTCACCATTAACTTTTCTCTAAAAGAGAGATCCAGGAAGAGGGTCCGTTTTTCCAAAACTCGTAGAGTTACCGAAATTTCCTTTAAACACATCGATATTTGCCCACCATGTACTTTCAAATACAAAATTGTGTAAAAAAAAAACACTTGTGCAATTTTAAGTCGACCATGTGATCACTATTTTAGTTTTTTTTTTACAGCAGCTTGTTTGCAAATTTGCGGATAAATTAGCGAAAACGAAATTTGATGCCCCAACAAAAAGCCATAAACGAACGCGTTACATCGGAAGATAACGAGTCTTTTTGTTCGTCATATCAACGCAGTTTCAACAATGACAATTTGCCAACGGTGTACAAATTCGGACTAATTATATTGGGCCACGGCCTGCAATGTAGCAGGTCCCAGAGGAATACCGACCGGGGCTTTGAATTGCTATCGAATGATCGATACCAACGCGAAGACCATTTCAATGAGGCGGTCCCCATTTCGTCCTCCGAATTTAGTAATGAACACGTCGCTTTATCGCTCACCATTCGGCATTGTAAACATTTTATATCCTTTAAGCAGCTTTTTTTCACGTTCGCTGCATACTGCAAATCCTCTGTTACTAGAAACAAAGCCGGTTATATTTAATTTTTTGCGTTTCGCTTTACATTCAAACGTATTGACTGTTTCACACTGGTATAAACATTTGGCACACATATTTCAGAAACTAAAATAAAAATATTCCTCACGCTAACTTTTACGTTAACAATTTTAGCACTTCCTTCCGCTTTTAAAATGCCTAAAGAAAAACAAACACAAATATCTAATGCCACGTTTGCATCAAGCGTATTTCCTGGACCAGTTTGCTGGGTTCGACATTTAAATGTCAAGAGGGAAAAATTTTACAACTCCCCAAGGTGAAGTTAAGATATTCCTCACATGCAAAATCCTCTTTTTTGAGAAAGTATCGCAAAATCATAAAATTAATACTTTAATTAGTCTTAAAAGTAGGTCGCCATATTTGCAATGAATTGTTCTTGCATTTAAATTGAAAAGGCCATGGCGTTCGGTATTTTTCACACGTCCAAATTTCATCCTAATTATACGTGGTGTTTCCGTAACTATGTTTCGGCGTTTTAGGGTAGATCGAGGCCATTTGTGATATTTTTGCCAATAAACGAATGGTCGGAAATGCATCCCTCGGAGGTACTGGCTGAAGAAGTGGAAAAAAGAAGGTCCAATAGCATGACCTGCTCGGTCACCAGATTTCAGATATTCAGGAGCAATTTTTGGTACACCGTAAATGGTTAGTTAAAAAATATTACAACTTGTTGATATCGCATTTAAGTAAACTTTGGATAAACAACTTTAGTTAACTTGAATAAAGACTTGATTATTAAGGGATATTGTTTACGTAATACTATTATTATCTATGTTCCAAGTTAATGAGACCCGGTTCGCTCAAGTTTTTGTGATACTGACATGTAATAAAAGCTCGCTTATGGCTTTAATATTGTATTAATCTCTTTTAGTTTGAGTTCAGGTTTACCGGAGTTAGACAACGTTATTGATTATGCACCTGACAAATATGAGGTGAGGGAATCCCGCTCGGTCGCTTACAACCGTAAGACAAATAGTTATGCACAAACAAAATGTCGCGAGTAACAAGAACAATGGTACAATTAAACTGATAAAACGGGCCGCAGTCGAGAGCGTCGCCATTAGCGCTGATACGCGAAATAATGCGATGTTCGCTTTGCAATCTGCAACAATAATTAAACTAATAAATGATCGCAAGTACCAGAAAGCGCGGTCGATCGGTCGCGTCCGTTAATTTCGTAACTGCCCGATTGCGGTTTTACAATAGGCACGCTGGCGTTGTGCTGATTTTTAGCCAGGATAAACCGAATTATTTAGGACGTGCAGTTCGCAAATGTTGCTATAATCGGATTCCGATAATATGCCTAAAATGAAAGCGGGCTTTACGTTTTAATATAAAATTTTATACATTCGAAATATCCTACTTTGAAAGTTTATAATTTTGTATCTCTGATGCATGGAGCTTAATTTAAATTTTTAAAAAAAACAAAACATTTTACAAATTGGGTTCTATAGGTTTGTTCCAACAAGCCCACGGACCATGCGACGGACTGTCAGGATTCTGCGCAGTATCAATATCACAGTGTCTGACAGTTCACCGGACGGTCAGTCGTTGGTTTCATCAACTCTCAAATCAATTCATGTACCGGTTTGCGGACAATCAAAACTGTCCATGAACGAAGGGACGAACTGTTGCTGGAATTTTTACACGCATGCGCTGTTCATAATTAACCCGAGTTCTGGTAGCTATGCATCGCCCTCCCAATCCCATTTAGTACTGGATTCTTAAGGTGTTTACCCTTGCAATGCGCACATTTCTATGAACCCAATAGACACAAATGTCATTTACAGTTGGGCCAGTCGTAAAAGCGTTCCAACAACGGCTAATACTGGCCAATACTTTCATTAGTACATAGTTCACGCATGCGAATAAACCAAAGTTCATATACTTATCCATGGTTTTAAATCGCTTGTTGGAACAAACCTAATGCCACAAAATATTTCAGTACTTGAAAGTTTTCTAATAATAAAAATTTTGTAGAACGACAGCCAGTAAAAACCGAAAGCACTGAAACTACATTCTAATTCGATTCAAACTCAAAAAATATTACCCAAAAAAAAAAAGCCAAGCGTGTCAGCACTGAATGACTAACTGCTTCTCATTTCATATTAAACCTGCAACTATAACTTACTTAATGTAAGCTTTTAGGGGTTACACAAACAAATAAATATTGATAAGTCGATACGAACACCAAAAAAAGGCAAATTACTTTCAAATAAATACCGATAACGTATAATCCGAACGGGGCACATGGTTAAATCACACTGTGACAAGAACCAACACCGTATTGCCCGGATTTATCCCTCCCACTTTTTTCAAATGGTAAAGATCGTATTCACCCAACTAATCGTCATTTAATTCAGGGACTGAAAGCTGAAATCGAGAATGCTAGTGACGATAGCTAGAAAAACATGGTGTCGGCTTGGACAAAAAAATAAAAGCGTCTTTTCGAAAAAAGCACATTAAAATAACAATTTCACCTTCACAAAACACCTCCTTTTGATTATGTCACTACAGACAATGTACAGAGCTTGTCAAAGTACTTTTTTAATAAACGACAGAATTTCTACACGAGGTTAATAAACAACTAGAGCAAAACAATGCGTACAGAGTTTACAATTACTTTCCTAACATAAAAATTTATTCCTATGGGTCGGCAAAACCTACGACCTCTGACGTATCAGTGTAAATAGGATATAGAACAATTTAAAGTTATATAAATTTGCCAAAGACAAATAAAAAATATTAGTTGGAACACAAAAGGGCACGCACTTCTGCAACAAAAAGTATATTGCTTTTGCAAAATTATGTCAAGTCAAATCTTGTACATAGATGTCTTATTTGAAAATAAATTCTGTGAAATAAAATATCTGGGGCAAAATGACTATTAAACAATTTTCTTAAGTACCTTCAAATTTGTTAAGTATTTATATACATACCTACAAGTGGCTATTTTTAAGTTATACGAAACTACTGTATAAAATGGGAATAAAAAACCAAGTCACGATAAATTTAGCACACAAAATCAAAATCCAAAGGGTCCAGTAAATCAAACAAAAAATATTGAAGCAATAAAACAAGTTCCAAATTTTATTTAGACTAAGTTTTGATTTTTCAATTCACATTTAATGCACTTGATCTGCTGCTGAACTAGATTTAAACTTTCAGGATAAACAAAATAAACAAGATTATCCTTTTGTTCATGTTATGTAACGGTTATGAATATATTTCGCAAATATTTTCCGAAAGACGGCAAACGCATTACCACGTAAAAAATCGGCCTGAACAAGCAGTTAAATAAAAATTGTAGATGCGGAAACTAATACTTGATAATTACAACAGAGTACAACAAACTCGTATTGGCACAGCTTCGTGCAAACGCTTCGGAAATGTAAATAAACTACTAAATTAGAATTTTCTGAAAATTATTTTAACGTTCCTATTATTTTGCAACCCTTTCACCATAAATTATTAAATGGTTCCGAAATATTTATTATTTAGTTACAGTTCGGAATTAGACTTTCCCGCATCTGCTCATCATTTCCACAGTAAAACTGTTAACGAGTCAACTTATTCATGACAAAATAAAAACCGCTGTCTACAATAATTTAAGAATAAGAATAAATTTACCACTCCAACACAGTTACGGTTTTTAACCGTCATAAAGGTTCGCTCGCAGCCTACTCGCTTGGCGCTAATAAAAATGCAATTTCATTTGGTTTTGTTATTAAATGAATTAAAAATAAGAACAATGTGCAAAAAAAAATGTAACTGAGAGGTATTAACTGCGTCATCTATCAGTTTGTGTGCAATGCGTTGTGCAGTGCAGTGTGTTGCTCCTCTCACATATTACAGCATCTAACCCGCGTATCTCACGACAAATAATCTACATTATAGAATTCAATATACTCCTGCCGTTCTGAACGTACATATATGCAGTATTTTATAAACACAGCTAATACTACATCCGTTGACAAATTTATTCATGCATTATAATGGGATTCCGACCAGTCTTTTTCCACCGCCAGTAATATTATTACGTACATGTTCGGAAGCAAAATTTATTTCCAGCCAAACTAAGTCATGCCTCGTCGATTTTACTCCCAAGTCAAATATTTGCTTATACTAAGTAGTCCAGACCGTACAAGGTGTGTTCTAATAAAATAATGATAACTACTATCTGCCTCGCCATGAACCGCGTTTACAATTGCGAAATGTCGACATTCATTCTCGGAACACGGCATCCAACAAAATAACACCATAATAAAGTATTTGCGGTAAATTATCTAACGTATGATCAAGTCGTGACGAACAAATTCTATTAAATAACCCATAATAATGCACGAGTGTGCATTGTGACGGACCGTACTGTACATTAGCGGCACTTGGAGGAGAGTACTTATTACTCTTGGCTTTAATGCTTTTAATTTTGGCTCGTGATCATCTTTAAACGGAATCCGAAACGTTGTTTTACGTGATACACAGGTCCTGAGCAATTAATACACAGTAAAAAATAAATAAAACAACAATTTTAGCAACAAACTCCTGCATTTTTCGACCGGCTGTACATTTCTCGGTGGTCGATTCTTAACTACCTCTGCGCGACTGTCCCAAGATTTTGGTTCCTATTGTTATCCCTTTTAACTGTAGTTGTGTCCTTGCCATCTTTTCTATAAGCTCGTTTGTACGAGTAGAGTGTTCTACGTATGATGAACCAATTTATCAACAAACTGTTTGCTGATGGACAAAATTCACAAAGACTGACTTGTACAGTGTGGTCTATTTTCGATGCCCATACAGGGTATCTCGGTTATTATCAGAGATAGAAAAAAAGTAAATACATAAACTCGATTTATTTTTTCGAGAGAAATTTATTGCCGTAAACAGATTTTTAATATCTTTTTTAATTTTCGAAATATAGCCAAAAACCGATTTTTGGCACTTTTCAAAAATGTTAAATATCTCGTTTAAACGAGAAGATAGAAAAAAACTTTTAAAACATTTTTCGCATGATTTTTTGTGCTTAATAAGATATCGATGTTCAATTGTTTTTTACTCATATTAATGCCGATATATTACACCTAACTTTCCTATTTTAAATGGCAACCATAGGCAAATTATATATTTTTGAAAAACGCAAAAAATAAGCTTTCGATTCATGTCAAAGCCAACTATGGTTGTCATTTAAAATAAGAAAGTTAGGTGTAATACATCAATATTTGTATGAGTAAAAAAAAAATTTAACATCGCCATCTTATTAAGGACAAAAAACCATGCAAAAAATGTCTTTAAAGTTTTTTTTTTATCTTCTCGTTTAAACGAGATATTTAAAATTTTTGAAAAGAGCCAAAAATGGTGTTGGCTTAATTTCGAGTATCAAAAAAGACATCAAAAATGTTAAATATCTCGCTTAAATGAAAAGATAGAGAAAAACTTTAAAGACATTTTTTGCATGGTTTTTTGTCCTTAATAAGATAGCTATATTCAATTTTTTTACCCATAAGAATATTGGTATATTACAGCTAACTTTCTTATTTTAAATGACAACCATAGTTGGCTTTGACATTAATCGAAAGCTTATTTTTTGCGTTTTTCAAAAATATATAATTTCCCTATGGTTGCCATTTAAAATAAGAAAGTTAGGTGCAATATATCGGCATTGATATAAGTAAAAAACAATTGAACATCGCTATCTTATTAAGCACAAAAAATCATGCGAAAAATGTCTTAAAAGTTTTTTTCTATTTTCTCGTTTAAACGAGATATTTAACATTTTTGAAAAGTGCCAAAAATCGGTTTTTGGCTATATTTCGAAAATTAAAAAAAATATTAAAAATCTGTTTACGGCAATAAAATTCTCTCGAATAAATAAATCGAGTTTATGTACCTATTTACTTTTTTTCTATCTCTGATAATAACCGAGATACCCTGTATGGGCATCGAAAATAGACCACCCTGTACATTCAGTGCCGGATTTCTCTATAGGCTGAGTAGGCCCGGGCTTGGGGCCCCGCGTCCTAGGGGGGCCCGTAAGGCACTGATGTTTTTTCGATATCAACATACCGATATTTTAGATGACATTTTCTCAATATTATGAGGGCAAGGAGCTGTTTTTTTTTAGCGCCCAATTTTTTAGTAACGTGTTTTTTTGCTCACCGCTTGCACCAGGGGCCCATTCTACCTTCGGCCTTGATCCGTTTGAAATGTAATGTTTGAGTGACTGATGCGTCAGTATTTGTTCCATGCTATTCATTGAAAGGTAAACGAAATAGAATTTTTTGTTATTCGAACAATAGAATTAATCTATAAGAGTGTAAATTGGATAAGTTATGAAAAAGCAGAGCGAAACTAAGTGGAAATAGCTTAAAAGAAAAAAAATCGCAATTAAATTTGAATATGTTAATAATTACTCTGTGCTAAAAAAAAATAAAGATATTACAATACATGAAAGAGCTGTTTAAAACATTAAACAGAAATGTTATAGTTGAAGCTTCGAAAACGACACATTTTTAAACACAATATTTTCTAAAAAAAAAATTAAAAAACGCGTGCGTTTATTTCACCACGTGTTGCCACACAACTGAAGGACACACTCGAAATTTTAATTAAACAACAGCTCAATTCAAAATCGCGCCGTAATTAATACACTTACTACAAAAACAACCGCAATTAGTCACACAAAGGGAGTTAATTACAGTAAAAATAAAGTCACTTCACACCAGGAAGGTATATGATAAATTAACTGAAGCATTCTAGATGGTTCTCTCTTTTCTCTCATGTTCCAAGGGGTGAAGTGCTCTTGTCTGGCTTCTTTATACCGCTGAATGCCCCCAAAAATTCGGAAGCAACCCTACATTTACGACGAACGATGGAGGTAATGACTCGGTATTGCCTACACTCAGAACATGATAGGGCACATTATAAACAATCGGTACTAATGCGATTACAAAGGCAAAAGTGCGCTCTGGGATTCGTCGTTCATTAATAAACAATTGAATATGTAAGATCATAAAAACTTTTTTCTACAACCAGTATTATAAATGACTATTATTTTACAGCCTACGCACGGTAGAAATGATCTAAGTAGGCGCACGATAAACTGGGACAATTATTAACAGTTTAGTATTTAGTCAAAAACCGATGTATTATGTGATCGTAGAAAAAATATAGGGCAAAACACGAGTTGTAAAACAATTACTCACTCGCCACGCGGCTCCGTGCGTAATATGCTTGTTACAACTCTGGTTATGTTGTTAAAAGCAAGCATAACTACCCAATAATTGGGTTAAAAAATCGTCAAAAATTTCATTAGTGGTGGTAGCAATTTTATGTAAACAAAGCAGATTATTTATTTAACACCAATCTCTTTACAAGAAAAGTTACCAGAAGCGTTGCCTATAATAACAGAATACTTTACAGCTATATGTAGTTTGAATTACAAGAGAAACAAATCTTGTTTAGTCCCAAAACAGACGAATTTGGGAAAACAAATAAAAAAAGATTAATAAATTGATATATTTACCAAATATCACGGAAAAAATAAGTCATTAACAACATACAACGTAAACAACTATTACCTGAAACAGCAGTATTACAGTAATTCCTTTGCTACAAATTTTCCTTAATAAATCTATTTTCCAGCTCATAATTCCATCGTCTGGCTATAATAAATTCAAACATATTCACCGCATATTAATTGCGAAAACGCTAATTCGTCGGAGAAAGTGTTGCACTTAATTACGCGATTTAATAATCCCTTATAACCGTTTCTAAGTGTCACCCGAATTCCCTCAATTAAATTATACGCGCCATAACTCACACCGGAACGGTTATAAGAAATAGAACAATAAATATCGCAGGGCGCAAGGAAAACCGTTTCCCCGAAGCTCATTCCATCAATCACGATCGGCAAATGGCAATAGCAAAAAAGTATCGAGCCTAATAATCCGAAAAGAGTATCGGATTCATTATTTAACCGATATTAACTGAGACAGAAGTCGAAAACACTGCGCCCCTTCGAGGCGAAACGAAATATATCTAAGATAAAAGTTTGAATGCAGCTTTACAACAAGGGTTTTTTAAGGACTAGTTTTATTATTTATCATAAGCGACTAATGAACAGTTAAGAATATTTTTTTAATTCCTAAACGTGTAGTAATAGTTATTTATGTATCAAGGCCAAAACGTGTAACTTTTTCGGCCGCGTCTGGTCTGCTGGCTGAGACGTAGGCGAAGCCAGCAAACAGGCAAGGATGAAAAAAGTATGTTTTGGCCGAGGTGCATATTACATTTTTTGTGCGATCGAATTAAAAACAATTTAAATTTTTAGTACTTTTCAAAAATATAGGTTAGAAACTACGTGACGTTCTGTCACTGATAGATGACGGCGTATGCTGTTAGCGGTGGAAACGTACTTGCATAATTCTGTACATAATTTAAATAACCTTTTTTGGTGCGATTGTAATGTTTTATTCATAAATTTAAACATTGATTAATTATTAATTACATAACGTGTACCATATCAGATATTTATTTATTAATAAATAGTATAATTGACAGTATTTAGTAACCGTATCAACACGAACATAATTAGGTTATAAACTACCTGACAGTTAACAACCTAAAGACCTCTACGTCACTACCCTTAGCGGGGAAGCCATAATCTCAGAGAACATATTCAGACACGCACATGCGCTTTCCGTTCTGCTTAATGCAAATGATCTTTTTCGTACGCTGTAGCGGCCGAAAAAACTTTCTCGGCCGTTGCTAAGGATAGGGCCGGAAATGCAGTACTTTATGGTTGCTAACGCGTCCGTCAAACAACTGTTTCTAGTACGATCGCGCAAAAAAAAACTTTTCCATTTGTTGCAGACTTTTTGAATGACGCTGTACAACAATTGCCGGTAGTTACATTTCCATTTAATTCCGTAATAACAAACAAAAAACGATCGCACGTTTTTAATATTCTAATCTGGTGCCTGCTGTAAAAGCGGTAGTTTATTATTTGCTGCAAAACGCAAGTAAATTATTGCACAAGACAACAGTATTTTCCCATTTCCATTTTAAAGCGTTTAATTTTATTTAATGAGTAATAGCGCCAAACGGTAAGTAAAATACGAGCCGGCACGGGCGTCGAGGTGTGCTAATGCAGATAACTGGAAATCTCGTCCAAGATGCTAGGAGAAATTGCCCGTGCTCGGGCCATAAACACATTAACTGGAAAATAATCTAGATGTTACATTTATTGTACAGACCAAGTGGCAACGTGAAGCCGGCGTTATGATTTATTTCGACGAGCAGTGCCGTGCCGCAGATAAAACTCGACGGCAAAAACGCGAAAGTGCTTCATTTTAATTTAACAGCGCACTATACGTTAATAATGCACATTTACCAAAAACGATTCTGCTCGATTTTACACGGTTTTGATTACGCGAAGTGTAACAAAGAAGAGGAAATTAACCGGCGTTCATTGTGAGTATGGGAGGCACTTCCCCTGCTTTTAGAACTAAATTATGTCACTTTTCAATGTAAAACAACGATGTAATGTGGCAACAACTTCTAATTCACTCCGTGCTTAAACAACGAACATTCAAACAGGCCGTTAAGTATCGTTTTTATTCGTTGTATAACGAAGTCAACAAGACCAGTGTGCATTTGATGACCATAAATAGCTAAAGACAAATGGTACGTGGCGCAGAAGATATATCACCATCAAAGCAACAAAACATCGACACAGTTTCAAATGAATTCATTTTGGAGTAAGAATTATCGCTTCTTGTTACAGCGAAGGTTAAAGTTATTAAAGAAATAAAGTGGCACGTAGTTGTATAATACAGCGTGTCATGCAAATTTTAAACAAAGCTAATACCAAGGTTACCGCCGAAATATATGCGCAAAATCTCTGTTACATACATTGTCTCCCCCAATGTTGCAAGTTAAGTTTAAACACAAAGACCGTTTAATTAAAAAGCACGCAAATTTACACGGTTTAAATAAATAAATAGTATTTTTGAAACCAATTTAAGCACTCAAAAAATATTTGTAATTATCCCTTGCAATATTTACCAAAAAAGGGTTTTAATAACAAATATATAAGCAGCTTTTTTTAAATTTTGTGATAAACAGGGTTTTGGAGCGGAACACAGAGCTGGAGCACGGAGCAGTGAACCAATGGGTTTTTGCCCGGAGCAGGAGTAGAGTCCGGAGCAAATAATTTTGATTGCTTCACTGCTCCAGTTTATTATGTACAATTTAAAAAAATACAACTTTTTTTGGTTTTTTTTTAACGTTTGAAGATCAGTAACTTGTTTTTTCAAACATTTATTTAACTTCACTTGTTTGTCAGGGTCAAATATTGTAATTTTTGACCAACTACTTCTACATATCCGATAAAATTAAAACTGTGTTTTTAAATTCAATTTTGTTAAATCAAAAAACTTTTTTTTAATGTTAACAATATTTGGAGCATGGAGCGGAGCTGGAGCAGGCATTTTGATGCCGGAGCGGAGCTGAAGCAAAGCAATTAAAAAATTGGTCTGCTCCATTCCTGGTCATAAGTCCTTCTACTGTTAGGTGTAGGACCAATTGAGTTGTGTTGTGCTGACTATTTTCCATTGCTTTTTGTCTTGTGCTAGATTTTTGATGTCTTTCCATTCGATGTTTTCAGCCGTTGCTTGTTTTTCTACTGCATCTTGCCAGGTTTTTCTCGGTCTACCTCTGTTTTATCTCTGTGATCTTGCTTTATAGGCTTTTCTGGTTAACCTTTCTCCATTCATTCTATAAATGTGACCTAACCATCCCAGCCGTCTTTCTTGTATTATTGTTTCAACTGATTTTATCTTTGACTGTTCTCTTTATGTTTCATTTCTGATTCTATCTAATTTAAATTTTCCTCTGAGTTTTCTTACTTGGAAATCTCATTTCTGCTGCATTCATACAGCTACAGATTTTGTTTGTGAGTGTCCACGTTTCACTTCCGTATAAAAGTGCCGGAGTACTAACTTTTTGACCACTGCCACTTTTGTTCGTTTTAGGACTTCTCTATTTCCTAAAACTAAACTGTTAAATATTCTTCCCACATTTCCTGTCCTTTCGCTTATTTCCTTGTCCATTCCTCCATTTTTCTCTATGATTATTCCCAAACATTTAAAGCTACCGATACATTTTTAAAATGTTTAAGTATTAAACTACTAAGCAGTGTGTAATACTTACTTCCTTACTGCGCGCAATTATTTCAAATATTGTTGTTTCTGTATTTTACTTAATTTTTATAGTAAGACACTGCTGTGTTTATTGGTATTCGTTTATTTGCTTGTATAATCAAGGTATGCAACTTCGAAATAGTTTCAAGAATATCGATCTCAAACCGGTGTTACATCACATCTAAATATAGACCTTACACAGCTCGTTAAAAGGATCTGCAATACGTAAATATTTCAAGATGATTATCATTGATATTTAAAAAATGTTAATTTTTTTGACGCATTCGTTATAAAATAAACGATTTCGTAATTTTCAAATAACACTTTATATTTGTGAAATATACTTGGTAAACTGTAAAATAGATGCGCTTGTTCAATTTGGTTTTTCCGAATAGTGTTTTCATTAATTTACAGCATTAAGAGTGAATATGAAATTTTTTTCGAGAGTTAAAGTTTCATCTGGTTGTACCAAAAGTTCTTGTTTATGAAATACATACATTCGCAATAATCTACAAATAATAAAGCTTAAACCTAGCGATATTCAATTGTTAAAAAAAATGGCAACTTAGCTTAACATAATTAAAATGTAAAATCGACAATGTTTTGTTTTTTTCTATTATTGCCTTAAAAGTTTAAGTTTCCGCGCATTGTAAAAAACATACGTGTTAAAAAAACTGTTCATTGCATTTTGTTATACCACACTGGCTACAAAAATATAGCACACACCTCTTTATCTGCTTATAGTGTTGTACTAGATATACACATAAATAGATCATTTATGTTTTTCTTTCCAATGAATAAAACTTGTTGAAAAGAAAAAGATTGAAAAGTTTACCCACTTCCGCAAAAATATTTTTTGAGCAAATAACGATTGCCATAATCTACTTTAAGTAACTAAAATGTGTCATGTTAACAGATAAGGGGTTTTGTTTATGAGAAAACAGCGCCGTTCATCGCCAACTCGTTAAAAAATATTTTTGTTGGCAGAGATTAATTTATAAATTTTTTTTACAAGTCCTTAATCATTAAAAAGGCCAAAACAAAGGCTGCATATTTTATTTAAGTTATTTCCAAGCGGACAACATATCACAAGAATTGTTTAACGGATGATTGTAATAAAATCTTCGAGTAAATTTCGTGTTTAGAGATTTTGCGAGCGACAACTTTGTGCCATTTATCAAAAAGATGTTGAATTTCAGACTGCACCAACGTTTTAATTTATGTGCGCTCCGGGCTCAACTTTATTCTGACATGACATCAAGTACAGTTTCGAAGTGCCAGTCACAAGTTAAGGAACCGTTAGAGTATCAAAAACGGCGCAAACAGAAATAAAGATGAAATAGATGTACGAATTTAAATAAAAAAACTTATGAACCTCAGTGTTGAATTATATACTTAATATAATTTATGTTGGTATGTTGCACTTGATATAAACCACATACTTTCTAATTTAAATACAAAACCTTTTGTTGGTTCACCATCGTACAGCAAGCTTTTAAAAAAATCTGTGTTAAACAAAAATCAATATCGAAATTGGTGACGAAAAAATCGTGTTTGATACGTTCCAAAAACTCCAATCATCCAAAAAATGTGCTATACTTCGAATAGCTCGCGCTAAAGCCCTTCAAAACATGGCATGCCACGAATATTTAACTTCGACAAAAATGCAATTCGCATTTCACCTGTAATTACCCAACATTTAAAAATAAATTTGCGATTCGTTGCCAAACATGTGTAACGGCGTAAATCATAACATAAACGTAAGAGTGCTGCGTTGAAAATAAATTAATTATGGACCAACACGCCCGCCCCACCACTAATTGATTTGCTCACAACTTCGACTACATATATATCAAAGAGGTGATTATAGATGTGGAACACCAATAATTTACTCATGTTATACTTTTATTGTGAGTAAACAAATGACGGAAACATTTCATAACAGCATAATTAACGGTAGAACTTTCAACACTAATTTCGACTACAACATTCGTGGAAAAAACATTTTCTAGATAACTTTTGCATATCGCTAAATAACATATATAATTCGAATGGTTCCAAAAGTATTTTTTATAGCTTTAAAATTCGTTCCAGGAAGTTCTCAACCAGAAGTCATTCATTAAAAGTTTTGTTTGTTACGTGCTTGACACCTTTGCATGCGTTCTTGAGTTATTTCGACCAAAACTGTCAAGTAATTACGGTAAATGGGTACGAGTGCGCAGCGCGAGTAGTACGAATATCGATTTATTCGATTTTGGCAAGCAATGACGAGTGTTGTAAATAAAAATTTGAGCCAATCAATTGTTCACCCCCAAAGAATATGACCGGCTTAGTTATAATCGATATATCTCGGGAACGGAGTCACTTAAGCTAAAGCCGCACTGCGGGAGGGTTGGCTGGAGGGTAGATGGTAGATACACGCCGTCGCCTGGCGACAATTTGTTGTGAAACAATGCGCCTGGATTGTCGCCAGACGACGGTGTGTATCTACCCTCCAGCCAAAAATCCCGCAGTGCGGCCTTAGCTTAAGGGACATGGAAGAAAATTTTACGCGCAAAGAGAATTCTACGCGCAAGGCGGGGTCTAGCGGTAAAAAAGCCCAGAGTGGGCTACGGTATTGCTAGTGTTTTGTTACAAAATTATAAGCACTAGTTAAGGTGTAAATTTAATTATTCTTGTATATTTTTATTATGAAAAATATTTTCGAGACACTTTGAAGTTGTTTTTGCGTAATTTAATTAAGAAAAATTTCGATAATCCAAGTATAGCATGTACTCAAATAGTGCAGTATTGCCAACGTAAAGACAAATTAATTTTTACAATACTGAAACATGTGCTTTCGAGATTATTTTACGTTTTTGCGTCAGTATGTTTTATTTATAAACCCAACTTAATGTTTTTTTCAGCAAACGATTCGTGAAACTCTGCTTAATCGTCCAGTATATTCGTGATTTGACTTTATAATCAAGTCATAAAACCGCAAATAATGCTATCGTGTGTAGTCCACAACATAACATACGTTTAAAAATAGCGTTTCAAAAAAATATCACAGATATAGAGGTACTCCGCTGTTATTATTTTAAATATGAATGTAAGACACATTTCTAATTCTTAATTGCAAATTGAATTTGTTAGTTTTACATTTAAAAAAAAGAAAACGAAAATGTACTGACATAGAGGAAGATTTCACAAATCGTGGCACATTTGATTAATTTCAATTTTGGACACTACTTTCGGCAGGTACGATTATAGTTTCATAAATAACAATCAACACGCCCCAAAAATTGATCCTTAATAATAATTCATATAATTTAAGCAAAGCTGTATCTCTTATAAAAAGCGAGATTCCCATGCTGGGACATCCTTTATGGCCATCAGTACATGGCCCTTACAATAATAATTTTTTGCTACTTCAATACACGTGTATTTTTAGTGGATTATCCATTGTTGAATCCAAAATATTTCGTATTAGCGAATAAATTCCACATGTTGTCACAAACTGACTACCTACAACTGCAACCGCTGCAAAAGTGACGGCAAATAAATCAAGCGTTGGTTAGCAGTGGCTCCAATATTCATCCAATTTGTACGGTTGGACTACTTTATTGGTACAAATTTCGAATGTGTAAATTAAACGCAACCGCTGCTATAGTTGTCCAAATTGCATGTGAGTGTCTTTTAATGTAATAAACCATTCGGCGAGAAAATTATAGGTTCAAATTACCACTGTAAAAGACATGCGATAAAAAAAAGTCCGTAGCGGGATTTACAGGTTCATGTTTATTTATATTAAGTTGAAAAACATTCAGGTTTTTTGTTTTCGCTACCGTCCAATTTTAAGTCGCTTTGAAATATTTAAAGCACATCTTTCACTGCTCTATATGAAAGTTTGCAGTTGCTTCGTGATATTTTTTTACATCAGTATTCGCTCGTTTTTTTTTTTTTTTTTGTTTCGGAAGTCGTGCCGTGTTTTTATATGTCACGGTATTAACAAGAAAACGATGAAGTAAAAAACTCTCGTTTACAATGCTTTAGCAGTCCCTGCTGTACAAATTAAAGTTGTACGAGTACCTCTGCTTATTTTACAATACCTGTGGGCTCCTATAAAAGTAATTTAGTTAAGCAATTTTCTCCTTAAACAACCCAGTGTGCTGTGTACGGATGCCATTACATTTATCCGCGATGTTATCCTTTATTGTGCAAGACACTCTCCAACCCAGTTTATAGACAGTCAATTTCCAGACTTAAGGAAACGTTCCGAATAGCCAATTACCTAGTGGTTGTTCTATTGCACAGCGCTTACTCATAAATGACGAAATGTGAAATGTACGGACAGCTGTTTCGCAAAATTTGCCTCTCGGCCGTCAGTATTAAATTTTTTACGGTGAACAGATCGGTTTCGCTGTACTTTTACTCCATATTGTACGAACAGATTCGGTCTATAAAACTCATTGTGCAACCGTTATGTGTAATGGCCGCTCAGAAGATGCACCGTAACCACTTTACTTATGCAATAGTTGAAATTTACACCAGTTTCGAGTCCCCAGAGCTATGCAGATCCAGTCGCGGCTCTCGTGCAGCGAAACACTTCGCAAAATGGGCCCTGAAATTTACTTGTAGATATCGCAACGGCTCCAATTGCGAGATATAAATTCTGAACTTCACCTTAATTGCGAAATGTATTCCTAAAATTGCTCTTTTCCCCCGAAAGCGTACACGTATATTAGCCGCCCTGAGAGAGGGTGAATGTGCCGAGTTACGTTTCTTAACGGTTTAACTTTAGCTACCTGGCAGTTTTATCCCTACATAATTCGCGGATTTTCTTAAAATTTTATTCATGGCACTTTGTACATGTAGCGAAGTAGATGATGCTTTAAATTTTATTTTATTTCCTCAGCCTGAATCAAGTCAAAAAGTATTGGATATCGCATTTGTTTGATAGAAATCTCATGAGCTTTGTACTCTTAAGCCAACCAATAAACCTAAAAGTCTTTATACAGTGTGTCGAAAAGGTATGGAATATACCCCAGTAAATATCCACTTTAGGGATAAATGTTTTAAATAAAAGTTGGTTGATACTTAGTTTTCCACCATAAGCCCAAATTTAATTTTGTTTTCGAATAACAAAAGCGCAATGAAAAACAATTGAATTTTTCTAAATGACAAGATACCCCTATATCCCATATATATTCTTAAGTATTGCAAAAAAAATCGGAAGGTGATGACTCCTTATCGAAAATTAAGGGGGGTCTTTCATATAATTTTTTTCCATAGATGTCTCCTTTAGGAGTTACACCCCCCTAAAGGGGAGCGGTAAAATTAGGTTTTTATTTTATTTCTCAAATTTGGATAAATGTAGGAAAATAATATTTGGTAGATGTTTTAAACTTATTAAAAGGTTTCCCATAGTGATATTTTCAATCATCTCCCTTCACAGGGGGCTGAAAAGTGCGACCCCTGTTAGTTTTTTTTAATCAAAACTATTTGGTGGGTTGAAATTTTGCATTTAGGAAATTTTTGTTGGAAATTATCAGGGGTCACACTTTTCAGCCCCCCTGCAAAGATGGGAGATGATTTAAATTATTGCTATGAGAAACCTTTCAATAAGTATAAATTATCTACCAAATATTATTCTTCCACATTTATCCAAATTTGAGAAATAAAATAAAAACTCAATTTTACCGCTCCCCTTTTGGAGAGTGTAACTCCGAAAGGAGACGCCTAAGGAAAAACATTATATTAAAGACCCCCTTAATTTTCGATAAGGAACACCCTGTATATTATACTCATTTGATAGAGAATTTCTTTCTCTTTTCAATGATGCAAAGCTTTAGTACCCTTACTCAACTTTTTGAGAAAATCGCAAAAAATACTATCAAATTATTTCAATTGTTTAGTATTTATTTCAAACAAAAACATCAAAGGAACTAACATTTTTTGACGAAATCTACAATAAGTGTTTAAACTGTGAACCATTTACAGCTTGGCAATGATAAACTCTGTTTTTAAACCCTTTAATAACATTCCCAACCATTTCAGGTGAAATAGACCTCATCTCTTCTCCAATACGATCTTTTAATTTTCGATATTCTCCGACCTCTTAGCATAAACTTTTTTTTTAAGGTGACCCCATCATTGGAAAGAGAAAAACCTCTCTATCAAATGGGTATCATCCCCATCATTGGAAAAAGAAAAAACTCTCTATCATATGGGTATAATATAGGGATATCTTGTGATTTTAAAAAAATCTATTGTTTTTCATTGCGCTGTTGATATACGAAAAAAAATTGTATTATTTTGAATTCTCCAAAGCAAATTAGATTAGTCACAACCAATTTGAAAAACAAAAAAATGTACGCACACAAAACTACGTTTGTAAAAAGAGCACCGATAAAAAATAATTTGCTGTACTTTTAAAACGATACAAAGAAAATTTCCGCGACGTCGCGAAAACTCTGGTAAGAAGTTAAAATGGCAATAGCTATTCAAATTGGGAACTAAAGCAAACTTGAGTCGGCACGGAAACAGTTCGGTACATTTTTACGACTTCATTAATGCAAGACTGCTTTTTAGATACAACCGAAAATGGGGTGTTGAAATTAAAGTGCAGATTAAAAAGCGGAGTGGTTCGCATTACAGCGACCATCTAAGGGAAACGTTGCCAGAACGCAATTGAACATAAAATTCAAACTAAAACATCGGGAGGAGAAAGTTTCACGTTAAACGAATCTCTATTGTAACGCGTTTTATTAAGAATTTCGAGCCAGTTTTAATATAACCGAGGCTCCTGCGAAACAAATTAGGCACACTTAATCGCCCATTTAAGAAAATTGGCGAAATTTGGGTCGAATAAATTTTACACTTTACCTTATCTAAACGTCGAGGCGGGCTCTCCCTCTCACAAATTCGCCCCTGACGAACATGGCAGAAAAACTCACCTGAAATAAAACAAATCAACGTTATCTAAAGGTTATGCAATGTATGGCAAAAGCAATAAAATATACAGCGCGCTAATTAGCACATAAAATCGCGTTTCTCCCTCAATTATGGGAATTAACGAAATCGCAATCTCAGGTTACGAACTAGTTTCGAGTACTCGAAAAGCGATCTCACGTGCGGAACCTATCCAGGGCGGCAATTAACGCGGATAAATCACTTTTTATAATGTTGTAACTGAGGGTAGTATCACCGGTATGCAAATAGCAATAAGAGCTGCTAATCTTAGTGGTGGCGGCACATTTAGCCCTGCGAGTGGCGCGACAAAAAAGGGTCGACACGTACAATTATATATCGCGGTGGTATAAATGCAATTTTGTATCTGCCGACTCATTCTTATTCCGCCAATGTTTCGTGGAGTCGTTCCGCTCAGCCTGCGAGCTTATACTTCCAGAGATCTCCGGTGATAGATGCCCGCCGCTGTGTGTTCAAAATTGCTAAAATGCATCGCTCAGCACTTCTAGACCGCGGAATGATCAGACGGGCCTTGCATCATAAAAGTGGGGCTCATATTAAAACTTTAATAGTGGCCTAGCGGTATCGCTAACTTCATCGTTATGACTGATGACTTGGATAAAGACTGAATCGACGATGACTTGCGCCGACGTCTTTGCAAGCTCAAAAAATTAATACCAGGTCATTAACAAGTTCAGTCTCTCAACAAGCTGCTTTGCACAGATTAAGCTGACACTCTGCGGCTCGAAATGTATTGTTCAAAAATTAAACGAATAAAAACAAAATAAACATACTTCTGACAAACTGCTATTATCTTGTGATTAAAGCAACAACATTGGGTTTCTGTTTGGTTGAAACGCAAAAAAAAGTTATGTAACTTGGTGAACCTTAAAGATAATTGTTATTAAAAATACACATCGTCATCAAGTACAGTTTAGTGCAAGCTTTTAGTTTGTGCGAAGCTTGGCACGCGAGAGATTTTCGACGGCACCCTAAAGAATTCCATGTTCCCATATTACATTTTTTTAAATATTAAACTTTATTCGAACTAACTACAAGTACATGTTGTTATTTATATACCAAAAAATGAAGATTACCAGAGAATAAGCACTCTTCTTCTATCGATACAGTGATTTGAACATTGCTATCCATTTACAAATACCAACTCTAGCGATGCACGGAACTTTTGATTGCATATACAGTGTGTCCAAAAATTATGGAATATGCTATACCTATATCTCAGTAAATATCCACTTTAGGGAAAAATATTTTGAATACATTTTTTTGGTACTTAGTTTTGCACCATAAAACACAATTTTTTTTCCGAATAACAAAAGCGCAATGAAAACCGATTGAATGTTTTTAAATGACTAGATACAACTATAATATACTCATTTGATGGATAATTTGTTTCTCTTTTCAATGATGCAATACTTAAGTATCCTTCCTTAGGAAACTTTTTGAGAAAAACGCAAAAATACTCTCAAATTATTTTAATTGTTTAGTAGATAATAGATATGTTTTTCTCAAAAAAAAAACATAAGAACTAAAATGTTATGACGAATTCTACAATAAGTGTTTATTTAAACTGTGAAACATTTACAGCTTGGCAATGATTAACTCGGTTTTTAAACCCGTTAATAACATTCCCAACCATAGACCTCATCTCTCTAATACGATCTTTTAAATTTTCGATATTCTCCGGCCTCTTAGCATAAACTTTATTTTTAATTTGACCCCACATTGAACTAAGAAAAAAATATCTATCAAATGAGTATAACATAGGGGTATCTTGTCTTTAAAAAAAAAATTCAATTGTTCTTCATTGCGCATTTGTTATTCGGAAAAATAGAATTTAAATTTTGTCTTATGGTGGAAAACTAAGTACCAAACAACTTTTTTTCAAAACATTTTTCCCTAAAGTGGATATTTACTGAGATGTATAGCATATTCCATTCCTTGTGGACACACTGTATATTTAGTGACACATAAAACCTTGACCACGGTAATACTGAACGAAATAACTGGCAGTTATTTTTGTAGGTAAAGGGGTTTGAAATTAAATTAAATATTTTCGTCAGAGATATTGAATCTGGCTAATCGGAATATTTTCCAAAACTAAAAATTTATTAGGAAGAATTGCAAATTTTTGAAAAAACTGATTGGAATTTAACCCATAAATTTGCAAATATTCCTGATTCTATTAAACAACAACTTTCGCATAGGTTTCATGTTTTTAAAAGAACTGAACAATTACTAAAAACTATTGAGTATAAGGATTTATTCGATATGCAGGATTTCAACCATGGCCTCCTTAATTGGATGCAATTAGAAAATTTAGAAATGCAGATTATCGATCTGCAATCTAATCCAATTTGGGCAAACAAATATGTGAATATGCGGAAGCATATTGAAGGAGAATTGGAACGCCATCGATTGTCACAGAAAGAAGAATCAGAATTTCGCATTGAAACCACAATATTAGAAGGATAGAATAGCATGCAAGATAACTTTTTATCTAACAAAAAATAGCAATGTCGTTGTTAACTATTTTCTCTTCGACTTACTGTTGCGAAAGTAATTATTCTCTATTAAATCATGTACTAGACTAGAAACAGGTTAATAGAAGAAGATTCGGCAGCAGGTATTAACCTGCAATCAACAACATACCAGCCTGACATAAAAAAAATCTTGCAGGTGATATGAAGCAAAAGGTTTCTAAATACAATGAAAAAATAAATGTTGCTTTATTTCGTTTAAATATATACTTTAGTCAAGGCAGAGTATTTTCGACCAATTTGTAAGCTATTATTTTATTGAAGCGAGAATTTCGTTTTACATTCACAGCGCGTAACCAATAATCAATGCCAATTCATATTTTATTTTGTCATTCGAGTAGTTGCTCACGAAAGCAAAATTGTACCGGCGATAAAGCAAAGAGCGATATTTAATTTAAAGAACAAATTAATTTGCCATGCAACTGTCACATTCGTGTCAATAAAACTCATCAATCACTGACAGCAGAGATACAACGCGCAAAAAAAAAGTTGAACGATGACGGTACATTTTTATTATTTACTGTTAACGTTTTCCACGTATGCTGCATTTGTTGGTAATTAAGCGGTACATCGATGGGATATCTGTCAGCCGGAGACATGACATTTTGTCTGTTTTAACGTAACATGAAGTGCATAACTTGGCCACGATGTGCGTGTTTTAATGTCAGTTTGTTTATTGGGCATAGAAAAGTGTTCCAACAGTACGCGGTTTGATCAAATAATACCCGGACTAAGGTCATACAAGTTTTTAAAAAATATTTTAAATCGAATTTATCACCTTCAAGATCGTCCCCTGTAGCAGCTTACTTCTGAAAACGTTCTTTGTAAGTAATCTTAGGTCAGCCAGCGATTTTTTATTGTTCCAACAAGCGATTTTAAACCAATTCATGGATTAGTACATGAACTGGTTCATTCGGATGCATGAACCATGTAGGTACTAATAAATGTATTGGCCAGTATTAGCCGTCGTTGGAACGCGTTTATGACTGGCCTAACCGTAAATGACATTTTTGTCTATTGGGTTCATAGAAATGTGCGCATCGCAAGGGTAAACACCTTAAGAATCCAGTACTAAATGGGATTGGGAGGGCGATGCATAGCTACCAGAGCTTACGTTAGTTATGAACGGCGCATGGGTGTAAAAATCCCAGCGACAGTTCTTAATTTCGTTAATGGACTGTTTTGATCGTCCGCAAACTAGTACATGAATTGATTTTAAAATTGTTGGACCTTCCGGTGAACTGTCAGAGTCTGTGCTGGAACGCGATATTGGTACTGCACAGAATCCTGACAGTACCTCTTCAGTTTGGGAAATAGAAAGAACTCACAAGGGGCCAGACGAGATAAACTTGGAAGGTGATGAATAAGGGTGACTTGGTTTTTCGCCAAATACTGCCTTACCAGAAGGAAAGAGTCTGGTCTTCTATCAGGGGACGAGAAACAAGCTTTGCAACAACACGAATGTCTATAATATGGGTCAAAATGTCTTGGTAAGACTCTTATGATATTCCTAGCTCTTCTGCCACCTCTCTTACAGTCAGTTACCGGTTGGTATGAATCAGTTCTGAACTGTTTCGTCTGTATTAGAGGTTGCATTACTTTAATCGAACTTTTTGCTTTTTTAAAGCGTTTAAACAACTCCAAACACGTGGCCAAACAGATTTTTTTTTTCAAAACTTTATAGGTTTCCGTTTAAAACAAAATTTCACTCATAAACGTTGCATTTTAATCATAAAAATCGCTAGTGTGCAAAACTTGAAATACAAATAAACTTACAACTGAATATGTTATAATACCGTATCACTTTCCTTCCCTTCACTTGCTAAATATGGAAAGACATGAGCAATCCAGGTGTTATTCGATCATAACATGCATAATTTGAAAACAGCCGAATATGTAAGTGCGCAGACTTGATTTCAAAGCGTGTTGTCCATGTATGAACAGTTTTTTCCGAGGATCGTAAAAATGGAATCCAAAGACACTGGGTGGAGGTGTGCAGTAATTTAAAAATGTAAAACTGATTTGTGGTTATTGCATAGACCATAGAAGGTACTTACGAATGAAAACAACAAATCAGTGGGTAGTGGGTTCTTGAAATTGATTATCAATGCAGAAATCCGTACAGCGTTGCTTTAGAGACGATGGAATATCAATTGTCCCTTGTAAATTCAAGTCATTACCTATTTCTATATTCTAGATTGCTTATTAAATTTTCAGCTTCGATGTCTCAACGAGAATCAATAGATTTGCATTATTGCGATTTTTCTGTAACAAATTGGAAAATCGCATGACGTGCTTAAAAGTTGAGACGATTTTTTGAAGATGTAACGCATAAATGATTACAAAATTTCAGTAGTTTGGTAGATTTCGTGTTCCGAGTTTAATTGCGTTGTTCTGGAACGTCAAGAATGAGAGCGCTGAACTGTTTTTATTATTCATGCCCTAATCGTAAAATGTTTTAACAACCCCATTAAGCTTCAGTTGCTTCTTTTAAATGATTAAATTTTTCGGATTTATGTTAATATCTCGTTCTCATATTCGCGATGCGATGTAGCAGGTATCAATCGATAGACGAGGCGCCGCGATGCCCGAAGCGGTACCACGCCATTAGAAGCGTCGCCTCGCAGCTGTTTCATGAACTGTTTGCTTGGAAATCTAATAACTGTTCGTCGTTAGATTCTCTAATAGTCGAACTACGTATTCGGCTTAACGTTGCCTATTTGTTTAAGCTATTCCTTCGTGGATATGATATATTTGTTCGTATGTATGTAAAAAAAAAACAAGGATGCGTGCTGAGCCCATTATTGTACACAGTAGTTATAGATGGGGTAATTAAAGACGTAAAACAAAAAATGAGACCGTTTCACCTAGGCAACTGGAAAATGGAAAAAAATGAACATAACTGAGCTAATGTTTGAAGACGACATGGTCTTAGTCGCGGAAACAGAAAAGAATCTGCAACGTAATCTAGAAGCTCAAAACCAGGAATTGGAAGAAATTATATTGAAAATAAATACAGAAAAATATAAAACTATGATCGTTACAACAGAGAACAAAGGGCATAACATCGCTTTAAATGAGCTTAGGTTGGAACAGGTAGAAAGCCTTAAATATTTAGGAGTAATCGTAGAGAAAAATGGAGGAATGGATAAGGAAATAAGCGAAAGGACAGGAAATGTGGGAAGAATATTTAACAGTTTAAGAACAAAATTGTTTGGAAATGGAGGTCCCAAAACAAACAAAAGTGGAAGTGGTCAAAAAGGTAGTAACTCCGGCACTTTTATACGGAAGTGAAACGTGGAAATAGTAGCCAAGTGAATGCAGCAGGAATGAGATATCCAAGAAAAATCCCAGTAAAAAAAAAAAAAAGATAGAACGAGAAACGAAACATAGAGAACAATTAAAGATAAAATCAGTTGAAACAAAAATACAAGGATGGTTGGGTCACATTTAAAGGATGAAAGAAGAAATGTTAACTAGAAAAGCCTATGAAGCAAGATTACAGAAAAAAACCAACGAGGTAGACCGGTAGACCGAGAAAAACCTGGCAAGACGAAGTTAAAAAGCAGCAACGGACAGAAACATCAAATGGAAAGACATAAAAAAGGCTAGCACAAGACAGAAAAACATGGAAAAAGGTCAGCACAACTCAACAGTCCTACACCTAACAGTAGAAGGACTCATGAGTCATGACTAAATAAATAAATATTGTTTCTAAAATTTGTTCCTCCTCAGAGCGTAGGTCAGCTTTTTTTTTCTGTTTTGGACAATTTTTGCAATTATTCTGGAACTGAACGGTTATTGTCTGTCAGCGCTCGTTGCAATTGCGATAGCACTGGAATTCTCCTCTATTGGTAATTGAAATAAAATCGCCTAACGAGTTAAGCTGCTGTATTAGGTATACTCTAGTAATTGGATTTTATTCTGTTCTACTTCGTTAATTTTAATTTTATTCGCAATCATGATATTCAATTAGGTTCCAGTATAATTAAGTAACAATGCCGGTCGTAACGCCGTGTATTAAGTTTATTAAAAAATGCCTCAATTAATTTTCCAATTCCGAGAACGTCGGTTCCGTGTCTCTTCCTCGAGTTGCCAACTTGTTTTCAGTTGTTACGAAGTCGTGTGGAGTTTTGTTAATAGGTGCGTGGTCACTCTCTAGCTCCGGCGTGAGCTTTAATCGAGTTCTGCAATATACAGCAACTGCTGTGCTAGCCAACGGGCGAAATGAGGTAATCGTCCACCATGAAATCGAGATACGGCGCACTTTACGCCACTTTGGGAGCGGAGTTGTGTGTTTCCCGACTTTTTAATTTCACAAAAATGACGTTGTGCATTTCGACATTAAAAAAATGGTTTACTATATTGCTTTAAATATTTCACTATAACACGCCACAGTACGTTGTAAAGTATACGTTGCAACAATTTTATTTGGTTTTTGAGATATTGAATTTAAAATAACTCATTTCAAACTTATTTATAATTTGATTAATCCGTGTATTTGATTTTTTTTAAAACACAATCGCTGTAGCAGTTGTCAGTTTATAACTTTTCTAATTGTTTTTCGACGAAAAAGCATTATTTTGTGAGCATTAAATTAAAACGCCTTGAATACACTCTCCTAGAAGCAATTCAACAGAAGGTCCATTAACTGAATACTCACAAAATAAACACAACGTAATTACATGTGTATACCAATTAGCCAAAAAGCCGTTAAAATTGTAAATATTATGTGATCGTAGAAAAAGTAAGCTACATAACACGAGTTGAATATAGAGGGTGATTATTATGTTCCAGGTCAATGTTGTTTTTAAATAACCCGGAAATGAAACACATTTTTTTAAATTTGGATTTTTTTATTCAACAGTAGGCTTATGACAATAAATTATGTATGGAATATGACATCGCTCAAGTGACCACCTCTGGCAGCGTTACAAATACCTGTTCTTTTAATCATATTTTTCCTGACATTCTCGCACGTTTCGCGTGTTATTTCCGCAATTTCATGTCGAATATTGCCCTGAAGCATTGGAATTGTTGATGGTTTATTAGCGTAGACTTTTCCTTTCAGGTACCTCCACAGAAAATAGTCGGATGACGTTAAATCGGGTGATCGCGGGGGCCAGTCCTCTATACGTCGAATCGTTGACTTGCATGGCACATGATGAAGTCCAAAAAAATCACGCAGTTTTCTTCGCGTATTCACAATTGAACTATTATTTAGATAAAATGTTTTAATGACTTCAACACGTTGTTGAGGCGTCAGATGCTCTATAATAAATTGTAATTGACTACTCTTTAAGACTGCCAATTACTAAATGTCAAATGGCCCCCGCGATCACCCGATTTAACGTCACCCGACTATTTTATGTGGGGGTACCTGAAAGGAAAAGTCTACGCTAATAAACCAACAACAATTCCAATGCTTCAGGACAATATTCGACATGAAATTGCGGAAATAACACGCGAGACGTGCGAGAATGTTGAACTACGTATGAATATAATGCCCGCTCGCTTAAGCTGTGTTTTTAAGAACGCACAACCCCAGTTCCTTTAAAATTTCAGATCAGCAATAATATTTAACATTGACATTTGTTTGGAAATATTCATCTCTGTAATGCCAAAATAATGACCAAAATACAAATTTGACATTTACAGTCGTAATCCGTTTGCACAACTACCTCCATACGGTAATTTATTATTGACAATGCAGGCTTTTCTCGCGAATTTTTCTGCGCGATTTTAAAAGTGGGTCTTGCTCGGTTCAGGATAAAAGCCGAGATGACACCGTTCAAGATGCAATCGTGCGTTATGTGACGTCATTGTTTACGCACCGTCTATTATTACGACGGTTTGTTTGTATTGATTAATTTAATCAATTTTACGGTTATAAACTGACATAATAGAAATGTAATTATATTGTTTGTGACTGTCATCTCGTAATGTCGCTCGTTATCGGTTTGAGTCACCGCAAAGAATGTTTTTTTGCTCTTTTAGGAAGAGAAAAATGTTACTTCTACATAAAACTTGCGAGAAGAAAACAAAGTTGGTATTTTACGAACAGAAGCAAAATATTAAGACGTTGGTGTAATTCTTGGACATTGACGGAGGCCACAACGAAAAAACTAAATGCCTTCGAGGTATGGACTTACAGACAGATACTTAGAATCCATTAAAAGGACCATGGCATCAAAGAAGAGGCCCTAAAAAGATTCGACCATCTTGCATTGGTCATTTTCCAACGACTCTGATCAAGACCAAGACAGTATGGTCGAAACGTCACGCAATCAAAGAGGACGCGGTTCCAATCCCAGAAACGAAGATTGAAACAGGACAAAAGCCTGAAGAATAAAATCCTGATTAACTATTTTGGCAGTTTATCAGGAGTTTTGATCTGGATGATACATGAACTCGGACATCAATGTTCAACACTCTTAATATTATAGCATTTATACGTTTCTAAATGAATTTGCGTAATTATAAATAAAAATTCCACAATTTTAATCGTTTTCCAGTAATAAAGTCTATGGCTAGTGATTTTTTTATAGACCAAACGATATTTTTTTTTTTTTTTTTTTTTTTTTATGATGTAAGTGATTAATACTGGTCCGGCTGGGCCAACCATTAATTTTTCTATATAATAAAATGGAAATGTAATAAAATGAAATTGATGAGGATGAAATGATTACTTAATACTAGAGTTCACCCATCGGTGTCCTGAAGATGGCACTCTGTTTCACTAATAAACTATCCTACACTATACAAGTTCAAATGGTTTTTGTCTTTTTAATCTTCTGACCAACCCATGGTTGTCTAGCAGTTGTAGTGCCTCTGGGTTTATATGGTTTTGCAGTCGGGTTGCGTGTTTTTTTGCAAATCGTTTGATTTCACTAGATACCTCTGGGATACAGAGATCACGATGAATGTCCTTGTTTCTTACGTACCATGGCGCGTCAACTGCATTACGAAGAACTTTATTTTGGAATACCTGTACTTTCTTGATGTTGCACTGTTTGGCACATCCCCACAACTGTATGCCATAAACCCAGACAGGTTTTAGTATCTGGTTATAGATAATAATTTTATTATACATCGATAATTGGGATCTTCGTCCTAGAAGCCAATACAGTTTTCTGTATTTTATACTTAGCTCTTCTTTTTTTATTTTTATATGTGGCTTCCACCTCAGTCGCGTGTCGAGAGTCATGCCTAAATACTTGGCTGTCGTTTTATTCGGGACGACGTTCCCATTAATCGTTATTGGAATTTGTGTAATTTTTTTATTCGTAAAATATATGTGAGAAGATTTTTGATCATTCAGTTTTATACTCCACTCGCTCATCCAATTGCTGATTCTATTACATGCATTCTGCAGTTTTATCGCTGCCTCTTCTGTATCTTTACCTACTGCCATGATTGCAGTATCATCTGCAAATGTGGCTGTTGTAATGTTTTGCAGTTGCGGCAAATCATGTGTGTACAGTAAGTAGAGGACTGGGCCCAGGACGCTGCCTTGAGGGACTCCTGCTTTCACTTCTTTCAGTGCAGAATATTCATTTTCTTGTTTTATTCTAAACAATCTACCTGATATGTACGACATTAACAGTTCTACATGATGTTTTGGTAGTATTCTGTTAAGTTTCAGTATCAGTCCTTCATGAGAAACCCTATCGAAGGCTTGAGCCACATCAAGAAAGATGGTAGAGCAGATTAATTTTTCTTCTAGTGCCTTTTCTATTACGTCCGTTATCCTGTGCACTTGGTCTATCGTAGAGTGTCTGTGTCTAAAGCCGAATTGATGGTTTGGTATTAGCTTTTTCCTTTCTATTACGGGTTGTAGTCTCTTTAGAAACAGTTTCTCGAATAACTTGGAGATGATCGGTAAGAGTGATATAGGCCGGTACGATTTGGCTTCATTTGGTGGTTTGCCTGGCTTTTGTATCATGATAACTTCTGCTACTTTCCAGGAACTAGGAACGTGTCGAAGTCTAAACGCTGCATTTATTAAATACGTCAGCATGACTATGCCTTTCTTTGGGAGTTGTTTCAAAATTTCACCGGTGATAAGATCAAACCCTGGAGCTTTGTTGGGATTTATGTTGGTCTTAATTTCTTTGGCCACTTCTTTGGGAGTTACTAGTTCAATTTCTGTGTCTTCAACGTTTTCAGTTTCGTGTATATAGGCATCAGGGTGGATGTCGTTACATTTGAATATTTCGGCAAGGTGATCGGCAAAAGTTTCGGCTTTCTGCTTATTCTCTCTTGCCCAGGTGCCATCTGGCTTTCTTATTGGTGGAGATAGAGTAATCGGCCTTTTAAGTTTTCTCGTTGCTTTCCATAATGAGTATTCCGTTTTTTTATCGGCTGTTAGATTTTCCAAGAACTTATTAATTGACTCTTCTTTCAATTTTTGGATTTTCCTTTTGAGTTGTTGGGTTTTGTTATTAAGTATATTTTTGTCGGCGGGATCTCTTGTTTGTTGATATCTTCGTCTTGCTCGTCTTTTTTCCTTAACCAGTTCTTTGATCTCCTTGGGGTAATTGTTCGCTATTGATCTGTGAGTGTACTCTTTGGTGCTGTTCCATGCCGCTTGTTGTATAACACTGTTGAACTTTTCCACTTCTGTTTCTAGTTGCTCCAAAGTTTGCAGTTGTATATTTAAATTGATCTTATTTGCTAGTTCTGTTTTGAAGTTCATCCAGTCTGTAGTTTTGTTTGCCAATGTTGGTCTGTTCTCCTTTTTTATGATTTTTTCACTCAGAGTTAAAATTATTGCGGAGTGATCAGAGTCTAAGTCAAAGTTTTCTGCAATATCAATAAAGTTTGGGGAAACTCTTTTTGATATAAAGAAGTCGAGAAGATCTGGAATTTTGTTTAGATCTGTGGGCCAGTAGGTTGGCTTACCTGTGGAGTGATAGGTACAGCCCATTTCCCTAATGGCTTCTCTCAATTCTTTTCCCTTCGTTGTTGTAAGCCTGGATCCCCAATCAACGTGTTTCGCATTGAGGTCGCCTCCCAAAATGAATCTGTCGCCCATATGCCGCAGGAAGTTTTTATAATCTAATTTCTTAAGGTTATATCTTGGTGGGCAATATAAGGCACCTATAGTCAGTTTTTGCTTGATGGACTTAATTCCAACCACTGTAAGCTGGATTTCTGCGCTTTGAATATGGCACTCTTCATAATGATTGATATTATCTTTTATAATGATAGCACTTCCTCCTTTCGCTTTGTTATCGGGGTGAGTGGTTTGGTAAATTTTGTAGCCTGTTAGTTTTATGTAGGACTGATTTGTTGAGTGCGTTTCCGAGACGAGGCATACATCGATATTTTGTGTGTTTAAAAATAGTTCTATTTCTTCTTTTCTATTCTGAATGCCATTTGCGTTCCATGTAGCTATTTTTAATTCACGCTGGTCCATTAATTTGTTCCTCGAGCTGCTGTTCCAGTGTGCTTGGCTTCCAATCTGTCCAGCCTTTCTGAGAATTTGTTCATCAAATTTGTCAAATTCTGCATCATCTGCATTATTGTTTGTTGTTCATTTAGCTTTGGACCAGGTTGGGTTTTGCTAGCTTGGACTGCTTGCGCAAATGATACCTCATTGGTAATTTTTTTGCTTGAAAATATTTTCTGTTGGGTATATTGTGGTTTCTTAGAGTTGATTAGGTTATCTCTTCTCTTTTGAAGTTCTTTTGCAACTAAACAGGCACGATAATTTGCAGGGTGGGCCTCTGCGCAGTTGGAGCACTTTGGTGGATCATTTTTTGGTATGCTGCATTCGGTGGTTAAGTGTTTGCCGGCACATTTAACGCAATTAGCTTCGCGTTGGCAGAATCTCTGGGTATGACCATATCGTTGACACCTCTTACACTGCGGGATTAATTTGTTATTTTTGAGTGCTTCGATTTTGATCCTCATATGGCATAGGTATTGTATTTCATAGATCTTTTTAATCTCTTCCGAATTTTCGAAGGTCAGCATGAACAAAGGAAGTGGGGTAGTCACCACTCTGCCATGTTCTTTAGTTTTTCTGATTTTATTTACTACATCAAGTATTTTGAAACCTCTACTTGTTAGTTCGTCTTTGATGTCTTCCGGTTTGCAAGTTGGGTGCAAATTCCTAGCCATGACTCTAATGGGTCTTGTTTGTTTGTTCTCATACGTGTGCCATTCTATTTTGGCATCGTTCATGAGGTTTGTTACTTCTCTGTATTCCAGTTCGGTATCAACGTTAATTTTTAATTGGTTATTATTCATTAAGTTGGCTTTAAAGTTCAAGTTTCTGGTCTTTACGATATTTTAAGTCATCTTGGGGTTTTGCCATCGTTTGCATTTTATGATGGAACTGCTTAACGTCATTACCAACCACCTTTGTAAATACAACACGAACAGTTAACGCTTCGGGCTTTTAGTGTAAGTTATTTTGAATCGTTTAATAGTTTTCAGGCAACCACTGTTGGTCAGTTATGTCCATTAAACAGATTTTCGCAAAAAAATGGTCGGTTTAGCGCAATATCATTTGCAGGTTTCTTATTTTAACGTGGTTATGACTCTGAACTTCACAATAAGGAAATTAAATTTAAACCATTGCGTCACGGTATGTAAATGATCATAAAATGTTGAGGCCTCCATCGCAGAAACATATATTTTCAGGCTTTTACACACGAATATTCTTAGGCTTATATGTCTTTCTAACAATTTTATTACATCATAAAAATTCAATGGGCGCGTAGCGCCATATATGTCTTTTTGATAATTGAAAAGTTGTGGGTGTGCATGTTACGTAATAGCGTGTATCTCACTTTGCGAACAATGAGCGTTTGTAAGTTTCTCAGTGATATGCATTTGTCGTGTTTTGCATTTTTACATATGATTTACTTACTGGTCAAATTCGTAGTTTGGTAAAATTACTAATATTTCACATAATCTAACTCTATTTTTCATATTGTGTATTTCCATGTTCTTATGTAATCTTTTTGGTAAATTTGCAAGTATATGTGGTAGGAAAATGACCTCCAGTTTGACAAATAACCTCCAAAAGTAAGAGAAATTACCTAGTTCCGTATTTAAATTAGTGGTTTGCATTATTATAGGCGATCTGTTGTAGAAAATCTGCTACGGTGGTTGCTTCTCGAAAACATTGATTTTGAGTTATTCCATCAACAATAGCAGAAGCAGATCGCGCAAAAACTGCAGTGAAAACTACCTTTTTAAATATTTTATCGTAAAATTAACGATATCCTCAAGTTAAACCACCTCCGCCGAATCGACGAGGCAGAAATTCTTCTCACTAGTGCCCAATGCGCGAGTGGAAACTTATTCAGCTATGCAGTTTTTCATAAAGCCACGTGCCGCGGTCTCTAATGATAATTTAATTTAATTTTTGTGGAAGTTGCTCGAGTTTAAATTTAAAATAACACTTGTAATAACATTTTTAAGCCATTCCTTTAACTCAGTGAGTACCGAGTCTTTTAATTAAAAGCATACACTTAGGAGTATTCTTTGAAGTTGATCTCGTCCTGATAAGCTTTCTTAATGTAGCTAACAGGATATGGACATGTTATTTTATTTAACTTAAATTTCAACCAACATTTCTACTTCTGCGAATAAAAATTTGTAGCTCTCGTATTAAGAGTAGTACCTACCTACTTGGGTTTGACTAAAAATCACTTATCTTCTTCATAAAGAAACTGGCTTAGCATTTTTACCAAAGATTTTCTTATATAATACAGGAAATGATTTTTATTTAAATTACTTATTTATATTGTATTAAGTATTTACTTAATCAATTTTTTCTCCGACTACTAATGTAAATGACTCTTACTGCACAGCCTGCATGCATACCAAGTGGGTCCTTACGCACGGTAAGCAAAAAGCACGGTTTTTTAAAGAAACAATCAAAGTATACTCACATCAAACACTTTCTGCATGACTTGTAAGTGAGCTATAACGCACGGTAAGCAAAAAAACGCACGCTGGTCTAGAAATGTCAAAGTAGGTTTACGTCAAAATTTACCATACAACGTAATTACATGTGTATTAGCCAAAAAGCCGATAAAATCGTAGGTATTATGTGATCGTAGAAAAAGTAAGCTAGATAACACGAGTTGTAAAGCGATTGCGCACTCGTGGAAATACGCACTCGCCGCTACGCGGATCCGTGCGCAACTTTTCCACTCGTACGTAATATGCTCTTACTACTCTTGTTATGTAATATACTATTCTATTTTCTACAAATATATTGGGAAAATAATGCCTATTTGATGAGCAGGAATCAAACTATACTTCACTTTTAATAAAACTTTTATAAAGTAAAGGACTGCCCAACTGTTTTTGTCATTTAAACTCTGGAGAACACAACTGTCCATTGATTGTCTCTTTATATGCATTTGACGTTAAAAATTGTTGTGGAGGCGGAATGTTTGAAATTGTCAATTATTGAATTTAATATTTGTGAACCTTTCTTTCTGCGTTTTGATAATGGATAAGTTTTGAGCAATGGAATTAATTCATTTAACTATTCGCCGTCGGCATGTTAAAGTATCCGAATTATTAGCTTTTAATAGTCATATTTCTATCAGTACTTTTAATGAAATTGTTGGCACACCCCAGTTCGTCCGTGGATAATCCACTTTAACAATTAATGCTCTCCAGCGGGCTGGCTCTGGCTGGCAGAGCGGAAATAAGGGAATTTACTACCAGGCAAAGCTGAATTGTCAGAAACTCGTTTGATTGACATAGTTTGAAAACTGTAAACGAATTTATTTTTCGACTGAAATTTGTTTTATCGGTTTAAGTATTATTTAACTTTAGGTATGCGTTGGGGTTAATCCATTATCGGTAGACGGATTTCAATTAAATTAACTGTAGCACATTTCGCTTTTAATAAAAAACGGGTTTTTACTTGTAAAGCGTGACTTTAATGTTCTACATTAACATACTTCTTTTCTTATCGTTTGCGCTGTTATAAAAAATTAGAAATCCCATTTTTTTAAACTCCTGATCAAACAGTTTTCACAAATTTTAGTATTCAGGCGAATTTTAGCAACAAGGCTATGTACGATCCATGTACTATCAGAATTCTGCGCAGTATCGACATAGCGTTCCAGCACAGTCTCCGATAATTCACCCGACGGTTAGTCGCTGGTTTCAACTGTTGTAAAATTAATACATGAACTAGGCAGTGTACGGTCTAAACAGTAGATACGTGAATGAAGGTATGTACTAGCGCTTGGATTTTTACACGCATGCGCTCTGGTAGCTATGCGTCACCCTCCCAATCCCATTTGGTACTGGATTCTTAAGGTGGTTACCCTTGCGATGCGCACATTTCTATGAACCCAATAGACACAATTGTCATTTACAGTTAGGCCAGTCGTAAAAGCGTTCCAACAACGGCTAATACTGGCCAATACATTTATTAGTACATAGTTCACACATGCGAATAAACCAGTTCATGTATTAGTTCAAGAATTGGTTTTAAATCGCTTGTTGGAACAAACCTAATGTGTTTTACATCAGTCTATTTTTATATCCTGCTTATTATTACAATCTGCTGTATAGTATACCATTTAGCGTTGTTCTAAAACAATATTTAAATTATTGTTGCATAGTTTTTATGAATAAGTTTGATTTAAAGACTCTTTGTGCTTTACTTATAGCTTATAGTGAGTAACTCGTAACGCCTTAACTGTGTTCATTGTTTTTTTTTCGCAAATTAGCATATAATATCGCATCGTGGGTATAAGAAAAACAATATACCAATCGTCAATAAACATGATCTCCGTATTGTTTCCTGTTGTAAACATATGGATGTCGGCGCCGTTTTATCTAATTTATCCGCGACAATCAACCTGTTCTTTGAGATTCAAATTGCGGGCATATTCGGAAAGTTTTAGGCCGGTTTGAAAAATTATGGGAACAATAAACTTTCGCAATTATTCAAAGATTTAATATCGTGGCGGAATAAATTATTAATCCAGTCGGAACTAATTGCTGAATATTTTTTATGTATGTATGAATGACAAGTGTAATAATTAAGAGGTTTTTGCTGTTTCCAGTCGGGTATATTAGTATAACGAACCCGTTGTAATTAGCAAATGAGTGAACTTAAAAAATTTAAGCCAGAAGTGTATAAAGAACTCAACAATTTTATTCGGATTTCCCTTTTTACTTTGTCAATATTTTGTGTGCTTTTAATTTTTAATTCTACATCCACATTACACTTTTGTTTTAATTCCAACAATTGCGGTGTTCTTTTAAAAAATCGTTAGTTTTGTTGACTTACAAACGACGACTGTTCGGTAACCCCACGAGTATATCTTTATCACAGGGAAAAAATATGCCAGTTATTCATATGTAATACATTCAACAGGTATATTCTGTTCATACAAATGAAGTCGTTGTATGCATAAATTATATAATACACAAATTTCGGTAGATATATTTCCCTATGACGTGCATGTTGGGTTGTAAACAGCTGTGATCGTCTTTCAACATATGTAAAATTGTACTAGTTTAATTATCATATGGGGCCGATTACTGTATTTGTATAAAATCTGTTATCCTTAGTAATTGCTTAACTGGCTTTCAGTCATTTACTAAATACCGTTGTTAGTGTACATAAATAACATTTGTTTAGAATTTTTTCGAAATAATTCTTTAAGTAGATGTGCTGTTACCTGAAATACTTTTATTTTTAATTAACAAAAATTTATCGGTTCTTTTGAAATAATATCCGATTTATTTGATTATTGATTGATCAAAGCTTCAAATACAGGGTGTATAAAAATTGGCGGAAGCGCTACACGTGGCGATGTTCTTCGTAAAATTCCAAGTCGAAAATCTTAATACGAAAATGTTGTACCATGCTTGCTGTGTCTGCAAGAGGTCCTCAAAGTTTCGACATTTAGTCGTTTAATAAGCGTTATTATTTAATACTTGCAAATGAAAAAGCTGCAATTTGGAATAAAAATAAATTTCGAATAGTATTTTTTTCCTAGATATTGTGTTCTTCCTTTCAAAAATTGGTGTTGAAAATATGTAAATCACTGATTTGAATGAAAATAATACATATGGCAACATTTTCATTAGCTCTCCTCTCTGTTTTTCTCGTAATTATTTCTAGTTTGTGTTTTACGATACCCAAAAGTTTGCAGCTATGTTTACGAACTGAAGGCTTTCATTTCGAACAAAAATTGTAAATACCTAAGTAAAAATTGCTGTTAAAAAATGTCCAAACGCATATCAATGTATATGCAATGTTGCCAATTTTTTTTTTTTTTAAATGGTTCCTGAGGCCATAGGAAGCATAGTACAACATTTTTGTTTCAAGATTTTCGACTTAGAATTTTACGAAGAACATTGTCACTTGTAGCGCTTCCGCCAATTTATACACACCCTGTATATACATTAAGTAATTTAATTGTTTATTGTGTACAAAAAGTGTAAATTATTTATTTTAATAAGCTTTTATTTCATTTATTGAAAGTGTTTGATTGATTGTATAATTAAATTGCCGGTTCTATGTAAATTTATGCTTATTAAAACCTAGTCTGACGTGATGTTGCGTTGATTAGGTCGAATGTTTTGATTGCGACCGACCAAAACGATCGAACTACTTCATTAAAGTTGTCGGGCAGTTTTGAAGTGAGCGCATTCACCACGGCTTATAAAAGCTCAACCTTGAGTAAATCGTACATGGAAAAAACACGATGTGTAGGTTTTAATTATTTTTTGCTTAATTAAATGAAAAATAAAACCATTCGACATGTTTTAGATTAACATCGTCGGTTAGTTGTAATGCGAACCCCGCAATGGCGGAATAATTGCGGCGATTTATAACAATGAGCGGGTGCTCGATCGAAGGAAAAGTAATTTTATGCTAAATTAAGTTTATATCGTTTGCGAATGTGCATTTCTTAGGTGAATATACGTGAAATTAAAATGTGTACTCACTGTTTGACAGCATTGTTACTAGAATTTTCAGAATTGCATATTGTTATTAAACTTCAGTGCAATATCATTTCAATCAATGATATCGTATGTGTATCAGTATACACAACCTGGTTAGGTTTCTAGAGCGCATTTTTTAATAAAAGATTTTTTCTATCCACTTACAATAGTTTTCACTTATTTTTTTTTTTTATTAAAAAGCCTTTGCAGACGAATGAGTTAAGTGATCATCTGTTATCAATTAAAATTAAGTGAAGTTAACATTGATTGCGTATCTTAAATATGAAAAAATTATATACTCTTCGCTTTACCGGTGTTATTGGATTTCTCCAGTAGCACTATGGCCAACTGAACTTTCTTGTTATTAAAGTAACTAAGCAGCTGTATTGTTTCAGTCGTACCACCTGTGACAAAATCGCGTTTCGGCGTCCGTAGCCAGCTCTCGCCTTATTGCAAGTCGCGTGGTGTGAAAGTTTCGTTGGTCGACTGTACCCGCCAAGAAATTTGAAGCAAATTGCTTGCTCAGTGTGCCTTGAAATTCGCATTGTTTTTCCAATTTTGTTTCAGTTATTCCTTGTCCATAGACAACTTTGTCATATCGCAAGCGCCCTATTTACTACGTCAGGTCTTAAGTGGGATACTTGAATATGATAGCGAGTCAGCAGAGGAAACGCCGTATCGAATTTGTGCAACTTTGTTGATGTTCATTGTCATTATCGAAACAGATTTAGAGAACTTGGGTTTGTGATATTCACCACACCAGTGAGATTGGATTGATTTTCATTTTTTTTTTGTGCATTAGTTCAGTGTATGGGTAACTTTGTTGCTATAAGAGTTACCTGGTCGGTTAAATTAGCAGATGGGGCAGAACTTTAAGACGAATCCATTTCGACATTTGACCTAGACCTTGAACTTTTTTAAATATTTAAAAAAAACTAAAACAGACTATTTTTTCAACGATAGATAATTCCATAGCCATCTACATTAAAATTAAAATGTGAATTGATTCCCGTAGATATTTTTACGTAGAATTAGAAAAAAGTATTTAAAAAGTCATAGAACACTTGATTTTTGAGATGTGTCTCATTTTCACTAATGGCGAAAGTTAATTTTCGCCACTAGTAAAAAAAAAAAGTAAAACTTTCATGTAGGGTAGGCAGTGAGAAAATGACAACTTTCATATAAAGCTTACTATGGAATAAGCGAATATTTAAATGATGCTGACTTTATAAAATGTTATATTTAAATATAATTTTTCTGTGTTTTTTCTTTTTATTAACTATGTATATTATTGTAATGTACTTAAATTATAATTGTGACGAGTTCTACACCTTTTTTGGGATATTTCAGAACAAATAAAGATTATTTATTTATTTTATTTATTTATACATGAGTAGAAAAAAAATAATTTTTTAATGAACGCTATGGTTGCCATTTAAAAAATGTCAAGTTTGGCTTATAACTCAAAAATCAAGTGTGCCATGATTTTTTAGGTCTAAATCCTCGTAAAAATATCAATAGGAATCATTTCACATTTTGATTTTAGCCTAGGTGGCGATTGAATAATTTGCCGTTGGAAAAATCATCTGTTTTTAGTTTTTTCAAAATATTTAAAAAAGTTGAAGGTATAAGTCAAATTTCGAAATGGATTCGTCTTGAAATTCTGCCGAACTTTGCTCATTTAACTGACCATGTAACTCTTATAATAACAAACAAACCCATTGAACACCTGTAGATTATTGTCAAACTGCATTATGTTAAATTGTTTGGACTGTTTGAGTAATTCATTCTTTATTATAAATAATCGTAGTTAAAAATCATTTATCTTTTTTTGTCGAAGCTTTTCTCGTCTTAGTGCAAAACCAGTTTTAAAACTCCCGTGTCTTTATCAATTGCAGTGTTATTTATCTATCTAAAAGGAAATAAATGAAACAGCAACTGAAGGAGAGACGGAACTCTTCGAGCTAGTATTGTTTTTCGACAACCAATGCCAAAAGAATATGATAAGTGAAGTTTAATTAAACATGTTCGTGTTTATTTATTTCACTTTTATATTCCAAAGACATTCTTCTCGCTAAGACTTGTACTTGTTCAGATAAAGTAGTAAATAAGCATTGGTTTGTAGCTGTTATAAAGTTCAAGTCCAGAAATATCCGTCGATTGTTACAATGTCGAAGCTGTAGAAACATTTTTCTTTTCAGGAATGCAGTGCCTAATGTATTCAACATAGGATTGAAACGAGTTCGTTTTCTTTAGCAATGCATTCAATATAATAATCGAAGCGGATAGCAATTGCCGTTGAAAATGGATCTTATCCTGTGGACTTTTTAGGGTTTTTTTTTTTTTTAGTTTGTTTGGTAGGAAGTCTGATATACTTGAACTGTCTTGTAGCTGTTGTGTATAAGCAGAAAACCGCTAGCGACGTTGACGTTATCTTCGCTCTGCGGAATTCGAAACCCGAATCAAATCTTAATGTCTGTTCGATTCGGGAAATTGAAACTTTGTTATATCCACTGAACGGAAAGGGATGACATTGATTTATGTCTAGGAAACTTTTGGTTTTATCAATTTAAAATCCTCATTTTTACGCAAGCACAGAAGTGGGTGAGAAGAATAATGGCGCGGATTGCTGGAAAGCCTTTCTTAATCATCGTGTAATTGTGTTTTAATGTCAAAAAATTCAGCGTACTTAAGAGCAGATAACACACTTTAAAGTTGCGTATTTTAAAGCAGATTGAAGACATTGACTTTACTAATGCAGGTAGCCGCGTTTCATTGAATTCATTGTGCTGGAAACATTGAATAATTTTTAACAACTGCATGATTATAAATTACTGTGTTATCCATGTATTCATACCAAAATACTTTGTACCACCAATGGAAACTGATTATGGGAAAAACGCAACAAGAAGACAATTCCATCAACAATGTCAAAAATACAGGTGATAACCCATTAGTATACTAAACAAAGCAAACTAACTATTTAAAAATATGCCCCGACATACAGATGGGTCAATTTCTGAAGCCAGCCACTTCAAACATAATAATATGTCTATTTATCTACGTCCCACTTCTTACGAGGAAGTCTATAAAACCATAGTGTCACTTAAAAACACAAAATCAACAGGAGAAGATGAAATCCCAACAAACCTCTTAAAATATACTGCCGACTTAATATAAGGACCTTTGAATCACATTATAAACCTCTCATTAAAAAATGGCACATTTCCTAACAAACTAAAATGTGCAAAAATCAAACCAATCCACAAAAAACGGGATATAAGTGACATAGGAAACTATAGGCCTAAAGCCATACTCACAAACATTAGCAAGTTATTTGAAAAAATAATCTACAACAGAATTGAAAATGACGTAGAACACTTTGGCGTAATAAACAACGCTGAAAATGGATTCAGGAAAAGCAAAACCACTACCCGCGCTATTTACATGGCAATCCGAAATGTACTTCAATCCCTCAATAAAGACGAACATGTTGATCTCTCAAAAGCTTTTTAGAAAATCTTATCTCTCGGAAAGAAATCAATATGTCACCGAAAAACTCTCGTCAGGTTTTATTCTAAAATCCAACAAAACAAAAATCAAAAAAGGAGTCCCGCAAGAATCAATCTTATGCTCCCTTTTATACATACTGCACACTAATGATCTTCCAGATTTTGCAAAAACTTCCCTTATACAATTTACCGATGACACATCTGCTATTATTAGTGACTAGGTTTCCAAAAATTCTGAACAGAAACTCTTTGACTGTTGAGGCCAACTCCAACATTGTTTCACATTAAACAATTTAACCTTAAACGTCAATAAAACCCAAGTTATAAAATTTTCACAAAGTAAAATAACCTCCGACTTGAAACTTCTAAATAATTCCACAACTATATATGTTGTAAATAAAATGTCATTACTTGGATATGTAAACCTTTATGCAGGTATATCGTGCGATGTACCTATCACTCATTCTGCATATCTCACGTTTATCTGTGGCCTTTATTCTTATACTACAGCAGCTTTTCGACGTCTAATGTGAGATAATTAAACGAGATTATTACGAATTACAACTCGTTATAGTAGTGTAGACCTTATCGATTATGCAGCTTAGGGCTAAAAGTGGAGAGGTTTATGTTAGGAGCCTGCACGGATATTTATATGTATAACGTTATGAATTTCGCGAAACAGATCGTAAAGTAATATTAGGGTCATATTATGTGTCGCAAATGTATAATGTGCTTTATTGTATTTTTACAGTTCTGTTGACAAATATAACTGGCGCCGGCTATTCGCATTATTACAAAGTAACTTTTATATTATTGTTCTTTATGCCCGCTTAGACGAATTCATTTACCAGCCCATGATGTAGTGGCCTGTATATCACGTCGCTATATACGTATCTTAATCTATTGTGACGCTACTCGACTGAACTGCTCCGCAATCTAGACCCAACTGAGCTTTTTTGTCGTTGTAAAAACGAAAATTTGCAGCTCAGCCTAGAACGATAAGCAAGCTCTCTGAATTGCCGGGGACGATTGCACGGCTCCACTAAATGTAGCTTTCGGGAAGCTCCTTTTTGCCAGGCGCCTAACTGGCTAGGCGTCGAGACGATCCCAGACGTCATAATGTGCTGTTGCTAGCGCTATTGTGCGAGCTTTGTGTAGGCATTTTTAGTTTTTCCTTTTATGTGAAGAGTTTCCCTGTTACATTTCGACGTGCGCTTTCGCGTTTTGTTCCTAGTTATGTGCGTTTAAATGTGCATTAATAAAAGAACGGTAATTTTGTGCCTATAGTTATTCATGTTATACAATCGTACAGTTACTAAAAAAATCCATGATAAATGCAATGAAAAAGTTTTATAATTTGTATTTTATTTTATTATACAGGTTCTTATGTTTTATTAATTGTTTTTCCCTTTTGTTGTATTCATGCTTTCTTTATCATCTTTTTTAAGAGCCTTTAATTCTAAAACAAAACTCAGTGTTTCTTGTTTGTTTTTTTTTGGGTAGGTATTCTTCAACAAAGCTTTTTTAATCCAAACATGCAACGGTTTAACGAGATTATATGGTTTTACTAACTTGTTTTTGTCACAGAGTCAGTGCGTAATAGTATCTACGAGGGCGTATTGAAAAGTAAGGTCTCCAACGATGCCATTTCCGAACGCGAGTTGCTAGGCAAAATTTGACAACAGCGCTGCATTCCTTGGTTCCCCTACCACAGTGTAAAACCATCCGCGAGACCTTGGGACGCTCAGCCGCTGCGTAGCACTCGTTTAGGAGGGAGTTCCCGCTTAGCTCTCCCGCCAGGTGCAAACTGCGCTTAGTCATTCGATTTTTGAATGCAAAAAAGGTCTCTTCGATAGACATTCATCGCCAGTTAGTGGAAGTGTATGGTGCGAACCGTATGGACATAAAAAACGTGCGGAAGTGGTGCCGGGAGTTTTCTGAGGGCCGGAAAAACGTCCACGATGAGCAGCGGTCGAGGCGGCCGAGTTTGCCGGAATCAACGGCGGCTCGAACCGACGAGATGGTGCGCAATAACCGGAGAATAGAGAATAACCCTTCATGAGATAAGGGAAGGTCTTAATGAAGAGTGTGGCTACGACCTTTCCTTATCTCATGAAGGGTTATTCTCCGGTTATTGCGCACCATCTCGTCGATTCGAGCCGCCGTTGATTCCGGCAAACTCGGCCGCCTCGACCGCTGCTCATCGTGGACGTTTTCCCAGCCCTCAGAAAACTCGCGCACCACTTCCGCACGTTTTTTATGTCCATACAATTCGCACTGTACACTTCCACTAACTGGCGATGAATGTCTATCGGAGAGATATATTTTGCATTCAAAAATCGAATGACTGAGCACTGAGCGCAATTCGCACCTGGCGGGCGAGCTAAGCGGGAGCTCCCTCCTAAACGAGTGCTACGCAGCGGCTGAGCGTCCCAAGGTCTCGCGGATGGTTTTACACTGGGGAGGGGGAACCAAGGAATGTAGCGCTGTTGTCAAATTTTGCCTAGCAACTCGCGTTCGGAAATGGCATCGTTGGAGACCTTACTTTTCAATACGCCCTCGTATATCACATAACAAGAATTGTAATTGCTTTAGAACTTGAGTTTTGTACTATACTTTTTTATCGACCTCATAATATATTAGATTTTATCGGCTTTCGTAATTGAAGGTACGCTGTTAATTCAATTTTGACGTGATTCTACTCAGATAATTTTTTTGGAAAACTGTACTTTTTGCTTACGTGCGTAAGGACCCTCTTGCAGGTTATACAGTAATAGGCATTTAACGAAGTGGCTGTGGGGAAAAAAATGTATCGTGGTGACACCACCTGAGCTATATTTTTTAAATAATATTTTTGGATGTTATCGTCACAAATGAGCGTATATAAATTGGTCGATAATTTCTTTTAAATAGTAACTCAAGTTTCGACTTGCAGTTATTTTTGTTGTTAGCGTTAGCTCGTTTTAATATCATTCATATAAAAGTCTATTTGTAAAATTAATGTTTTGTGATCGACGCTGCTTCTCGTGATTTACAGGCAACGGGATGTTTCGTATTATCTTTCATGTGAAAATTCGTTGTAATGTTTTGCTTTCTATGCTGTTTTTTGTTATCGTCGCATCGAATCTCCCTGTTGTCAGCTGTCAATCCGTGAAGTTAAATTGATGTAGAAGCTTTGTGTTTTTCGGAAAAATGATGAATAGCAAACGCTGCCTCGAGTAAGTGAACAATTTGTAATTCAAACAACCCAAAGCACTGCAATATCAAAATGTGACCGAACGATTTGACGACTAACCGAATGAACTAATACTGATTTATTCCATTATCGGGGATTTTAACGGAATGTTTAATGGAGTTATCTGCCAACGAGTTATTAATTTTTGTCAGTTCGCGAGTAACATTGAATCTTACAACGAGGGTTGTTATTAGTTTCTCGTTACGTATAAAATAATTAATGATGTACTAGTACGTTGTCTCTGTTAATGTTCATTTCGTATCCGTACGGTAAATGTTGGTTCAGTGTTAATATTTAACAGATACTGTTGTCACGAAACCCACAGGAAAGGACTGAACCGATCATTTCTTCTCTCTTACATTTTCAACAAGTTAATATTTGATGTTTTACAACAGGGAACGCGTCATCGTGAACAAAGGGTAAACGGCTAGGTTTTTTTTACGTTACTAACATTTTCTAGTTAATAACCAATCATTTACAAGGTTTATTAGCAAGAATTGTCATGGATCATTTTGCATATTTACACGTAATGTTTGGAATCTGTTGAACGGGTTTGCATTATATAGGGTGTTTTTGCGTGTTGTATTTCATGCATTTGGGATTTAAAAATTGATTTTATTGTATTATTGTGAGGATTAATACCTGAAAAACTTCGAAAACACCTCGATCGATTACGTTAATATCAAAAGTTGTATCTAATCATGTACAGGGCGATTGAAATTCGAGTTTAAGCATGGGGATCTCGCTTATTATAATAGCTAGAGTATAGGTTTACGTTTAGCAGAGTTGCTAAATTTGATGCTTATTAATAATTCGAAGAGAAATTGGAAATATCTCAAAAAGTATCCCAGAAAAAGCAGAAAATAAAAATAAAAATGACTTCTTTGGATTATAAAATATTTCAAATGTGTAAAAACATTGCTGAAGCAACTTTTTAAGCCGCATCGAATAGTAATCACGAATTTATTATAGGTCGATTCGTTTTTGTTTTACGACAACCAACTTTACTTTTTCTTATGGGCGCAATTTTTGCTATTTACATAATCAAATAGCATTTCATTTACATTTCTAAATCCATTGACGTATCACACATGTTATTTTACTTCTTCGTTCATAAACAAATTTGAAAAAATGCGTTTTAAACAACAACCTTGATAAATCAGGTAGGCGTGTCATTGTAGACATGCTATCTTGTCAAGTCAACGATATGCAGAAACATATCCAGAAAGAAGACAACCCTCGCACACATATTTTTGTACCTTGGAAATATGGGGCTTTTGCCTACCCCAGAAAATAATATGGCAGAAGGTTTCAGATGAAAGTAAAAAAAAACATTTTTATTACAAACAGATCCGGAAAAACCACTATTTTTCTACAAAAACTTGAGGAAATTTGTTGAAAGCATGTGATAAAGTATAACAACACTTACAACGGCATAAAAAAATCGTAGCAAATCGAGTTTTTCTTCGTTCATTTTTACAAATTTATTAATGTGACAAATAACAGGCTTTCAAAACTTTCAGTTTGTTGATTGGTTGTCATGGAAACAACATAAACTACAATGACCGGCCTAGCTGATTTATCATGGTTGTTGTTTAAAACGCAATTTTTCAAATTTGACAATGAAAGAAGAAGTAAATACCATGTGTGGATCAATGGATTTAGAAAAATAAAGGCCATTTGATTATGCAAATAGCAAGAATTGCGCCCATAACAAAAAATAAAGTTGGTTGTCCCAAAACAAAATCGAATCGGTCTAGAAAAAATTGGTGATCACTATCCGATGCAGCTTAAAAAGTTGCTTGAACAATGTTTATACACATTTGAAATATTTCAAACTCCAAAGGAGTTATAGACGATTTTCAAAAATCGTATTTTCCGGTTTTTCCCAATTTTCTCGGATACCCTTCGAGATATCTCCAATTTCTCTTCGGATTATTAATGAGCACCAAATTTAGCTACTCTGCTAAATTTAAACCTACACTCTAGCTATTATAATAAGCGAGATACCCATGCTTAAACACGAATTTCAATCACCCTGTATAGGGTGGGTGGATTTCATGCACCTGGAATTTTAAAATTGATTTTAGTGTATTATTTTGCGGATTAATGCCTGAAAAAATCTCGAACGATTAAGTAAACATCAAAAGCTGTACGTAATCATGTATGTCACAATGTTACATTTCGTATGTATTAACTTTTTTTTTTCTTATCACATCAAGAAATAAATACATAACATATTTTGTTTAAACTCCTTAACATAGTGTATTAAAACAATTTCTTATCCTCGGATAATGGAAGTTTTCGTTAAATAAGAACTGCGGTAATAGGTCGAAGTAATGTTCATTATTCATTGAATTATTCAAATTGTACGCTAATGGCGGGATCTGATTATCTAAATTTAAAGAGATGTATTTTTCGCTTTTCCGCGAACATCCAGTTCGTTAAAAACAGTCAACCCCGGAGCTTTTAAATCAGTGCAATCCTCTTAGTAAATGTAATTAACCGGTTGCTTTTTGAAGATTTTTTTTGTGCGCCGATTTGCATTCTCGCATTTCGCTGCGAATTTCGGGAAATTATGCAATTTTCTTTCGTGTAGCCACTTACTTTACGGTATGTTTACATCGTTATCTTTACGACTGCGAAAACCTGTAGGTACTTAGCCTACATTTTCCGTAAACTGTGGCAATAAAGCGTGGTCTTGTAAAGTTAAAAATTATAAAAATGTATTCGCTTATCGTGTACGTTCCTACGTACCTACATGCATGCATGAATTTTGATATGAGTTGATTATATATGAACTATAAAAAGTTTTGTACACAGGAAGGATAAATATATATTTGCAAATCGCCCACGCACTGTTTCATGTTTGTATTGTTATAGTGTGGGCATACCGTGCATGACGTCTCTGATTATTGATTTTGAATAAAAATGCTTATTTAAAGAAGAGTTAACCTACATTTTCTTTTCAATATTTTAGATTCTTGCTTGGTAATGTTCCCTTAATAAAGTATTAAAAAGTCTTTAGGTCCAGTACATACTGAAAACGATTTTTCAAAATCACCAAATTTAACAGGATGTAACAGGAAATGACCTCTGTGTTTGATGAAGGTCAGTTACATCCTCACTAATTTAATTAGGATCCATCAATTAATCATCGAATGAGCGATGAATGTGTAACTGGGATATGTTTGCTGTGTTGCTCATGTTGTATGTATGTGCAATGAGCCAGCCCCATTTGTTTATATCTTCGGTAAGATACATATTAGGCAATTTTTGTGTGTTACGCAGCGTTTGGTAGTGGATTTTCCAATTTTCTGTCGTGGGAAATCATGCAAAATGCCTCCTGCGCGGCTCTAGCAGCTACACCGAACACGTCTATCGCTTTAGATTACGTTTTACGGACTAATGTGTCTGGGTGCGAAATAAAAAAAAAAGGTAGGTACTATAAAACTGAAGTTAGCAGCTAGGCTCACCTAAGCATTCTTAAATTAAAGATTTTCATGTATCGACATCTCTTTGGATGGCCATTACGTAATGGTACCAACAAACATTTGATTAAAAATTCACAATGCCAGTAATGATGAAATGAAAGTAACTCTAATTATTTGCTTGTGTAGCCGATTCGCGTACAAACCGACCCGCTAACGATATTATTGTTTCGAACTCTATGTTTTACCACAATCTATCCGCAAAGTCTAAATTAAGCTCTGCCGATCGATCTACAACAAAATGTAATAAAATTTTGCGTGATATTTGCTTTTGATAAATCAATAACGGTTTTGCGGCGCTTCGAAAGCTCGAAAAGCAATTATTTATCTATCTAAAACACATAAATATTCGCAAGATTTCATTTAAGAGACTTAAATATTAATGAAAATTTTGCAATCATTTCCAACCGGACTCGAGGAATATTTGAAAACGATCAAAACCGGTCGAAATACAAATTATTTCCATTGATTTTCTGATTACCCATAGTTTATAACCTATTATTATCATCGAAAATGAGGTGGTTCGTCGAAAAGCTTCGAACAAAGGGTCCGAAACAGTTAAGTTATATTCATTAGCCCATCTAATTACTAGTACACAATCGCCGAGGTAAAACAAACTGCGATTGCTGGCTGACAATGTATTTGAGCGGACGCCTGCACGCACGTTGCTCCAAAAAGCTTTACTCATATTTCAAACCAGAAGGACAAACAATTTTAAGTTAATTACAAATCAATATATAAAGCAGAGTTTTCTGCAGCTCGATCGGCTATACAGGCACGTAAGTAACTGGAGCAACCACCAAACGTTGTGTACAAAATTTTAAGACTACATGTGCTTACGTTTCTGGGTATTATTACAATTAAAATATTATTTAAAACGAAATTATTACTGAAACCTTTTCTTTTATTTCTTGTGTAGTATTACCTCGGTAAAAGTAGGGGAGACTGGGAATGAAAATTTTGTTTTTATTTAATTTCTCATAGAGTATAACAAGTTTTTTACATCCAAATTGGTTTAATGATAGATTGGACTTTTCCTTCCGAGATATTTATTTCATATTTTTCATAAAGCATATGAGAATTTTTTTTTCTATAGTAAGACAGCTGTTACTTCCAACCTCAACGTTGGGGCTAAACGTAACAGTGATCGGAATAAGTTGTAACGGCAAAATAATTTACACAGCTCATAAGTAGTGGGTAAATAAATTAGTATTCATCAAAAAAATCTATATTTCATTCCAAAATACACATTAGCAAAATTCAAAATATTCAAAAATGTGAAACAAAAAGATACAACAAATTGGAAAATTAATCCGACAAGTTTTGTATGTTCTCATCTACAAAGAAAACCACCAATTATGTGCTAAGTATGAACATTTGCAAGTGAAAACATTGATTGGGGTTGGTTGTAACACTGTTACTTTTGACCTCAAGTGTACACAAAACTAATTGGAGGGAATCAACAATTAACCACGATTTCAACGTCAAATTGTGTTGCATCCACCGATAGCCAACAAAATTTAGAACATAATAATTTAGGTACTTTTTTGTTCCACTTTCAGAGATCGCCTAAAATTCACTCGACCGGTGATACAATGCATTAACTTTTAGGCGGAAAACAGTGACTCTGGCTGGCAAAAACTTAACTTGACAGATGAAAACTAGCAATGTAGGTAGGGAGACGGATGTAAATGAACATTGCTAAGGCGCTTAAGGAGACATAAATAACAAAAATTAAAGAAACTATAGGCACTGTCACAACCTACCCGTGTTATTTTCATCCCCAGACTCCCATACCTTTTTTTTTTTGGTTTTAATGAATACTTAAAAAGTTATGTCAAAAAACAAATTTTTTGTTTCAACGTGCCCCACCTTACCCTACATGGTGCTGCACGCAAAGAAAACAGTTTGTTTAAATTATCGCCGTCACAACCGAAGAAAAAAAAACACGATATTGTATTCTGTTATACCAAACTTAATAGATACGCTTACCCTAGGACTAGCTGTCAGTGGTAATGGCAATTATGTTGGTATTTACCTGAAACAAAATAAACACAGTTAGTATTCTCGTCAAGTTATTGCACTGGAGGACAAGACGACGTAATTCCATGTGTATATTAGCCAAAAAGCCGTTAAAATCGTGGGTACCTATTATGTGATCGTAGAAAAAGCGCTACATAACACGAGTTGTAACGTTACACTCGTGCGTAATATACTTCTTACAACTCTTGTTATGTAATGTACTAGGAGTATTATTTATCTGAATTACATTCTGAAGCACTACATGTTTGACAAATATATGTGGTTTTGACATCATTTTTGCAAGAGTTGTAACTTCCACATTTTGTTCCCCTACAAATCTTGAGTAAAAAAGTACAATTATCACCAAACTACTCAATTGGAAGTTAAAGTGTAACTGAAGGAATACAAAAAGTCTTTTACGATTATAGACACCGGTTAACAAATTTAATTTCTTAAAATTTGCGTACTTTATACTCCAGCGCGCCCGCTGGAGGGTTCAACCCATCCCACAAATATTGAAACCAATTAAAGTACACCATTTAAAAAAAAAACGTAGATTTTGGTTTGTATACATACACATTAAAAAGACGCTGATATTAAATAGCACCAAAACACAAACATTCCAAAAAAAGGAAGGACAGACCCGCCATTATCATTTAACTTCCACAAGACACAATATCCTCGTGTTTGTTTTATAACCCAGATATATTACCCTCCAACACGCCATAGCTGCATAATAATCATTCCAAGCCATTTATAATCCGTTTATTTCACTGCTGTATGATAAAAAGCGCAGAATTAGACGAGAAGGTTTACTTGATCGAAAATTAACATCTTACAGTTTTACAATAGAGTGAAGATACAAAAAAAAAACTTCAAAATAATACCAAACACCAGCCAAAACTTCTTTAAAATCTGGTTTTGGGATTGAGAATGAAAAAACACAGAGTTATGTGCAACTTAAAACATAAAAACGCGTAGGTTGCGCTTCATTACAGCAAAACTACAAAACAAAAATAAAAAGTTACGTTAAAGTTTTAAAATACTGTTGACAGTTAAAAAAAACAAGCAGCATTTACTCAACTCAACAGATTTTTGTCGTTTACAACAACGAACAGCCGGAAGCGTAAGAGGGTTAGAACCCCTTAAACATACATACAATAAAATATTAAAACATGTTTATCAAATATACGCTTAAATATTCAAATTTATTTGACTTAGCAGGTTTGCGTAGCCACCTAAAAATTTAAACAACCCCACGCTCCAGCCAAATCAGACTTTTGCATTACATAAAACCAACTTTGCACCGATTACATCAAGAGCCAAGGATTGAAATTTATGGCACATAAAGCATTTTTAACGAAAAGGTATACGTATCCGATATTAATTTAAATTTCTGAGTACTTCGCAGCCGTAAGATATGCGAGTATAACGGACTTTTAGATTGTAACACCTTGCAAAACATAAATTTTTACTTTCATTTTACGTTTAAAATTTGGTAAATTGCATTAATAAGCACAAATTACATGCACAATAAAGCCCACAGCTAGCACTAATAATTTTTCCTTAAATTTTATGATCTGAATTCGTTCAAGGTTAAATATATTCAAAAATACCACAGTTTAATAATTTTTGGTGAAGCCTCAAGCCACAATTAACAACAAATTATACATTTTTTCGCAAAACCAACTTTACTAAATAAATTAATACAACAAAATCATTGTGTTAATACCAAAATTTATTATAATAACACGATTAAACATACATAATCGCTGAAAATATTGTCAATGGGATGTATTTAACAAAATTCCACTTTTTAGGAATAATAATTATGTTCAACAAGTTTAAGTTCAACTGCGATATTTTGGACAACTTTTAATATTATATGCAGTGGCAATTATTTGCGGCATTAAGAATTGGTTAATTTTGTTAATTTCAGATTTAGAGAATCGGTTGGGTTAATAATATTGGGCAGCTAATTTTATACAAAAAAAATGCAAAAAGCTAAAAATTTTCAACAAAAACATCTTTTAAAACATTACAAATAATAAAAAGTTGTCAAGAGATATTTTTAGGTTATTTTACGTAGATTTTGGGTCAGATATTAATATTTTTTTACATTTTTACATTTTACTTCAATTTTACTCTTAGGCTGCAAATTTATATCGTTTATTCAAAGATATACGTTTTTTTTATGACTGTTTAATCAACATAAATTATTAATCATCTATTTACTGCTTTAATATGATGGGAAAAAACCTTTAAAACTTTAATGTACATAAGTACAGCCTTAAGAATGTGGTATTATTTAATGCGTTTAAGCCAATTTGAAATCTAAAAAATAAATGATATACAGGGTGTTGTATTTAAAGTAAAAAAGCTACACATCGGTGCGCGGAAACCAAACACTGTATAGCTGAAAATAATTTTGGATTATGTATCTTATGACCTCCAATAAAATGTGCCCTAGAACTTTTTTCCTATTGTGAATAATAAATCATCTATGAAAGAAATACGCTATGTGGACCCTGTATAGGCTGCAAGATGTTGATAATTAGAGGTAAATAATATGTAAAGCTTTAAAAAAATTACATTTATATACTACATTTTATTTAAGCTTTGTTACAATTTTAGGCAAAAATTAAATTAAATAAAAACTTTCTAATGATGAAGTAAACTCAATTTTAAAATTTTTGAAGCCTCTACGCTTTTTTGTATAGGACTAACACATTTTTTTAAATAAATATTATTGACAGGACCCACAACGATTTAAACATCCATAAAAACAGTGGAAAAAAATTCATAGGGCTACAACTAAGTACAGTTGCCATGTAAAAAATGCAAATTGGTTGTATCTCGGTATCCCGGTTATATAAGCAAAAATATTTGTGACTTTATAACAATTTACCTAAAATTATCTAAATTTTGCACTTTTACAAGTTTTTTCTAACTCTCATATATTTCTGTTCGAAAATTTCGACATTTTTTTGTTTATTCTCAGAAACTGTTTAATTGTTCATACGTCATTATTCGTCTTTTCTAATCCTGTCCAACTTAACCAATTAAAGTAACTCTCTGATTTATAGCAACATAGTAATTTGTATATTTATCAAGGTGCATTTTTTTAAATACAACTTTTTAACGTTTGCAAAATTAAACTCGAGAGATTTTTTTATCCTAACGACTCGCAAAGTAAAACTTAATTGAAAACGGCACAATCATTAAAACAAACATCTGAAATCCATCGTCAAATACGGGCGCGATATGAAACAGAAATTCCCAGCATCTCTTCGTTATTTCATTCGCACAACTCTCTGACTCCGCAGGGAAAGCGCTTTGTTTGCTACCCCTTTGCTTACATATTTCCGTTGTTTGCCCGCTGCGAAGTGCGAGAACTCCGATGACCCCCTTTTCCTTTAGAGAAACAGAGAATGACTATGGGCTATGGTCAACGACAGATGTCCGTTAAGGAAACGCTTAATGATAGGTAAGCGTTGTTTTACATTGGAAGGAGGGAGCTAAATATTAAACCGATATTATCATTCAAAAAAGCAACCGCGAAAAAAACTAGCAACTAAAACAAACACCAAACTAAAACTGTTCCAAATAAGCATACAAATACTCAATAAACATTTAAGCGACTGCATTCAACAAAACAATAAACAATTAATTTCAACAATTTGTACTAACTTTGCGGTTTTACAAACAGAAAGTAATCAAATCGTTCTGGCATAGCGCTATAAAACTACTTCCTTACGTGAAACGGACAAGATTCAAGTTACGTGTCCACTTATATTGTAAAAAGAGTACATTTTGGCATGCAGTTTTCTCGTATTTTATAGCGTCCCATATGCAACTATAAAGACCGTACAACGTGTTGTCAAAAACAACAATTTTAAGCTCAAGCTAAGAACTGTAACTGCTAGATAAACCGATTTCATGTAATTCATATTGCGACAAATTAGTGAAAAAATAATAAGAAAAGGGGAGAAAATATATGCAAGCGCTATGGACATCCAAAAGGCCTTCGATTCGGTAGATAGAATATGGAATAAGTTGGAAAGAAGAGGAACATCAAGAGATCTAACTGAAGCCATACAAAGCATTTACAAGAGAACAAGTAACGTAATAAGAGTTCAAAAGTACAGCACAAAAACCATCGTAACCAGAAAGGGAGTCAGGCAAGGCCGTTTTTATTTATTGTAATCATGGATGTAAAAAATGAGACAAAAGGAGTGACCCTAGGATACAGAAACTTACAACCACTTGAAGTTAAGGAATTAATGTATCTCATACTATGCGCCTCTTCCAAGAGAAATCTAGCAGAAAATATAAAACGTTGGAAAGCAGAGTAGGATAAATAAATATAACATGAAGATTAACACAAATAAGACAGAAATAATGGTGATTGGTGATGAAGGAACGGACGCTCAGATAATCGAGAACAAAAGAATAAGACAAGTTGAAAACAAAATATCTGGGTTCAATGATAAAACACGATGGATACATGGAAAAAGAGATAAACCGCATAAACACAGCAAACTATGTATTTTATTCATTGCTAAAGCCATTCATAAATAAGTTAGTGGACCAACAGAAGTTAAAATCTACAATACAGTTTTTGTACCAGTTTTGACATATGAAGCAGAGTCGAGGAATCTAACACATAGACATAAATCCATGCTGACAGCTTGTGAGATGAAATTCCTGAGAAAGGATACTGGGAGTAACCAAGAGGAATAGAATAATGAATGAAGTAATAAGAGCCTGGGAGTAGATTCATTACAAGAAACGATAGAAAGAAAACAATTAAGTTGGTGGGGACACATGGTAAGGATACCGGACACAAGAACGGCAGAGAAAGTATGGAAAGTTTAGGTCAAGAAAAAGGGAAGAGGACGCCCCAGATAAACATGGGATAATCCAGTGTCTGATATATTTAAAGGGTTTTCCAATAAGAATGATATGATTTTTAAATGAAATTTTAACCATGGTTAAGATGTTATAAATGTCATTAGTTGTCATTTGTATTGACTGTACCCTGACAATTCATCATGGTTAAATACACCCTTCAAGAACGTTTGGTTATTATCCAAAAGTTTTATGAAAACAGACGTTCTTTTGTAAACACTCAACGTGCACTTCGCGAAGACTATGGTCCACATAATCGCCCTTCTGTGCTTGCTATTCGTAGAATCCTTGAAAAATTTGAAAGGGATTTTACTCTTTGCGATTCGAAAACACCAACAAGATGTCGAAATGCAGGAAGTGAAGAGAACATTGCTGCTGTAAGAGATAGTGTTGAAAAGGTGCAAAATTTATCTATTCCTCGTCGTGCTCAAGAATTAGGGCTCAGAAGAACGACCACGTAGCGTATTTTGCGAAAAGACTTGAATTTACACCCGTATCGACCTATTGCAAGAACAGTTTGGTGAAAGGATAATTTCAAGAAATGCAACTGTTAATAGGCCTCCAAGAAGTTGTGATTTAACTCCTTTGGATTACTTCTTGTGGGCTTATTTGAAATCTAGGGTCTATGCAAACAAACCAAGAACCCTTGATGAATTACGATTAAACATCGAACGCTGCATTCGTGACATTAGGCCCGAGTTATTGCACAAAGTTCTCGAAAATTGGGTTAAACGAATCCGCTCGTGTGCACAGAGTCGAGGTGGACACTTAAGTGACGTGTTATTCAAAACATAATGTAATATGCTGTGCTTCAAAATGATATAAAAAGTTTGTTGGTATCTAAAATAGTTTTTATTTTATTGTATCGTAAAATCATATCGTTCTTAATGGAAAACCCTTTATTAACAAATAAAGACAGTGAGCGGAACAGAACTATTGAGGTTGCAAAGGCCAGAAAAAAGTGGGAAGACTTGAGCAAGAAAACGCAAAACTAAACTCCAAACCCTCTACACTGAACGGTAGAAGAGGCCCGGATAAGTAAGTATGTATATAATAACTATAGCCCCGTACAGACATGTTTTAGTTGCCTCTAGCAAGTTAACGCACTCAAATAAATTAAATGCAATTACAAATATAACAAACTATACTGAAACGGTCCGGTACCATAAAATTATGAAGTCCAATCAAATTAAGTAGCGGTTCGTATGCTTTAAAGTCGTTTCGAACCGTATTATAACAACATTTGCAAATTTATAACGCAAAAAACAATTTAAAAAACGCATAAATTTTTAATAACAGCAATTTAAACAGCAATAATTAACTCAAGATTATATCAACTATTTTATGGCGCAGCATAAAATATGTCACCGAAATTAAATTTTTTTAAACATCCAATAATTAATATAAAGAATGCGCTTCGACTTTTCGACAAGGATCTAGTGTAGTATAGATAATTTCTTTTAATATGGAGCTTTTAAACGGCAATATAAATTATCAACATTGTTAATTAACGTAAGAGTTATTTTAATTCAGTTAATTATGACACGTCTTAGCATTATTTCATTGAAGCTATCAAAATATTTCGGTTTCTTCAGAGCAGTACAACTTCATTCATTAATAACCGAATTAGTTCCATCAGCTTAATTGGACCGATGACTGGATAGTTCGATATTTCAACGTTTGTAAGTTTTAAATATACAGTGTTTCACAAAACACATTTCCAGGATGGGGATGTCGCTTATTAGAGGAAATACAGGTTAGTTTAAATTATATGAATTATTCCTTAGTATGAGAAAAGCCACAATCAATTAAAAGTACAAAGTTCCTCGCACTTCAGATGTTATAGCAAAAAATATGAAAATGTCGAATTTCTTTTTTCTACCATAATCCTGTCTTTATCATTAAATCAAATTTATTTGTACCTTCTAAAGGTACTTTTTTATGTAGCATGTAACTAACTATTATTGTAAAACGAAGAAATGAAAATCTGGTATTACTGGACGGTATACTTTATTTCTTTAAACGTCTACTGATCCTACGTTTCGCTCCTTATTTTTAGGAGCATCTTCAGGGCTTTCCTAATGTTAGGGTTGTCACAGATTATGGAATTGAAGCAATTAAATTGTTGAATGTGATGGGGTATTACTTGATATTTTCTACATTTTATTAAAATGTTTTATGGTCTTCCATTCTTGTTAAACGATCTTGTTCCTTGATTAACTTCTTAAGTTGTGATGTGGCGCCATTACCAAATTGATGATTGATGCGATTGAAGAAGGTCATTATATTTTATTGAAACTTGTTGATGATTGAATTAATTGAAGAAACGATGATTATATTTAAATATCCAAAATTGATGTGTTATTCTCACCAGAAAAGGTTTATTAAGTGTATGAAAACGTCCGTTGTATATAAATAGTAAAACGAAGAAATGAAAATCTGGTATTACTGGACGTTATACTTTATTTCTTTAAACATCTACTGATCCTACGTTTCGCTCCTTATTTTTAGGAGCATCTTCAGGGCTTTCCTAATGTTAGGGTTGTCACAGATCATGGAATTGAAGCATTTAAATTGTTGAATGTGATGGGGTATTACTTGATATTTTCTACATTTTATTAAAAATGTTTTATGATCTTCCACGAGCGCACGAAAGTGCACGAGTGATTTTTTCTGATCCAACTTGCATGAGTGAAGATTTGTCAAAAATTATAAATTATTTGCAATGCACGAGTTATATTTTGTCAGAAAATTTCCTTCACCTAACCTACCTGTCAAATTAAATGTATGTTATGTCAAATTTTACAAGTACTGTCAGGGTGGTGCGGCAGGGGTGTGGTTTAATCTATATTACAGTAACGCTACTGGTCGCCAAAATTCGTCAAAAACTTATCAATACCAAAATATTTAATTCCCTCTCCAAATTCATATTTTCGACCAATATATTATCAGTGTATGATTATCTTTATTGGTCAATTCTAGAAAATCTGAGTTTGTTATTGGTCGAAAACGCAAATTTGACACGAGGATCAGCATCTGACAGGGGAATGTAAAATTATTACAGTGTAATAATGCTCCTATTGGTGGTCTATAGAAGATTTAAGATGAGTGATTGGTTGAAAACACAAATTTGACAGGTGAAGGAAATTTTCAATTTAATTCCAAGTTATATAACTTAGAATAATATTGGTAAAATACGTTTTATTTTTATTTTCCGGGTTATTTATTTAAACAGATATGGCACGTGATATATCTTTAGAAAGAGGAGAAAAAAGCACATTTAACTATTGAAAAGCCAACTTGACATTAAAAAAAAATAACGTTAGGGGTAATATATCAAAAATGAAAAGATTAAAAAATCTAAGATAATAGATCCCTTTGCTGGAAATGTAATCTGGGACGCCAAAATTGCCGTAACATGCAAGATAATTGCTGTTAATTTACCACTGGAGTTTCAGCAAATAACTTTAACACGGTTTTAAAAATGCGATTATATTAAACCACACAAATTGAAAAAGCACTAGCCTGCTCAACAATGTTTTGATGATTAATATGTAGTAAAACTAAGCCCGACACTAATGTTGTTTTACAAGTATTAAATGTTCACGGTAATGCTTACTGCAACGCGTTTAAAACCAGCCATGCATCGCATTTTACTCAATATTTCCGCAACTACCATGTAGTTAGCTAAATAAGAGTAACTAAACAGTTTAATACTCTGTATTTATTCGTAAATGGAACACTTTTACTAGACATAAAAGTTGCACATACATATTCAAGCCGTGGAATCCTGCTGCTAAGAATTACCGGTTATGAAAACAGATCTTTCCATGTCATTCTTAAATATCAAATGCAAACATCAGACGCATTTTTATGCCAACCGCCAGCGAGTATTGTAATTAATTTTGTTTCTAGATTCCGTGTAAAATAATTTGCATGTGCCGATGCCTGAAAAAAAATTTGAACGCTTTAATTAGCATTAATAAGAGATGAAAGTGTTTAAAATTGTCTGTGTCCTTGAATTTGCCAGCACGATTTTCGTTCGCCGTTGACCTCATGCAGCCGGCAGACGCTTGCGATTTAGAAAGCATCATCCCATAAAGTTTATTTGATTTCTCTTCCGATAGATTCGGTCATAAACAGCGCGCCGGTGGTAGAAAAAATTAAACAAAAGGCCGCTCGGGTAAAATTCGCCAGCAGACTTTGCTTTTTCCGTCTTGCATTATAATTAACCCAATTTTTCATAAAGACGTCTGTGTCGTGATGATGTAAAGGTGCATTGTTCCCGTAATGAGACTCCTACGAAGAGATATTGATGGCTATAATTTATGATTATGCATGAAGAACAAGGAAAAGTGGGAGGGCGAAGGTTAATGATCTTAACCTGACCAGTTTTTACAACCTCTATGTTGTATATTGCAATTTGTTGCTTTCATTTTAGAACACAATGGCGAGTGCTTATTATTCTCGCTTTATAATGTTCGCCACCATGCAACGCAAAAAAGCGACACCCTCCAAAAATAACTCCGTCAACGATAACAATATACAAAGAGTTTCGTTAAAGATATCTCGCTTAATACAGATACTTCGAAGTTAACAATCTCGTGACGATTCGTTTGCACGTTGCTCGTAACGATGCAAAAAAATACATACATAAGGATTATGTAATTTGGGAATAATTGGCAATAACAAAAGCAGCTGCCGTCCGAGAGTGGTTCCAAATTTTTTTTGCGCTCTTTGCAGAATTTCAAGTTTGAGAGGAGGAATGCGAGTGCAACGCTTGGCTAGACTGACCTTCTTGGACCGGTTCCTATGTCCTCGCACGGCCCGAGGCTCTGCGGACATCCGAGACCGCTTCCAAGGTTACCATTGCCTCCTGCAACTTCACTGTTTTATGCCATCATGTTACTAGGCTAACACACACATCGCCAAAACCTGTTTCCTGCGTTATGGAAAATCAATTTCAGACATTCTGTACGAGCTGCGAACGGTTTTCGCTCTACCGATCATTTGTAGTGCATGCTTTCAATATACCGAGTTTCAACGTTGCGCGCTGCTTCATTTTTTTTTTTAATTGTACACACAATATTAAAATGCAAAACATATCTCTTTAACCGATTTTCATCATCTCCGGCCTTTGCGACTTTTTCATATGGGGCCACATGAAAAGTAAACTTTACTAAAAAAAAAAAAAAAAGCCACCCAAATATTAATTCCCTGAAGAAAGCAATAGTTGCAGAATTCAAATTAATTAATGAAAGACAGAATGTTTAAAATTCTTTTTATAATAGACTGGGGTACTAAAATGGAGGGCTATTGGAATATTTAATACAATTTTATTTTATTATCTTTAAGATATCAGGAGTTTCTTTAAATTTTTATAAATAGTTTTAAATTATACTGGCAGAAGGTTCCGGTCTGTTATTAAATTGAACAGCAAGCAAATATGTCTCTACTCGCAGTCTATCGCCGCTGTAAAAAGTTTTTACCATGAAAACTTTATTATTGCATTATATTTAAAAACGCTTTTAATAAAAGGGTTTATTAAACTATTTTTTACATGTTATTAGGTTGAACAACACAAACAAATTTCTCACATCGTAGGCTGTGGAGGTTTTAATTAAATTGATAGACAAATACTGTCAAAATTTACGTTTAATGAGAATCACGGCCTTTGAGTTTACAAAAATAATCGCATTTTAGATTAATATTTTAAACTAAAATTCGCACCTTTGGATGCGCAATAATTTTATTTTTTATTGGTACCATTACCTTTCTTGCAAGTTAAATTGGCGAGCAGAAATCTAAGAAAGCATTTAAAATAATGTTAAATTCTATGTTAGAGCTTGCAGGTGGGCACCTGGTATACTATGCTTGCGTATTAAAATTTATAAACAGTATTTTAAGTAATTTGTTCTGTACAATATAATTTACATTTGGGCATGGACAAGTCCAAATATATATACAGGGTGTCCCCGTTATCGGCGCAAATATTTTAAATAGTGAAAGAGGACCTTTTTCAAAAAAAAATATTCAAGTAAAACTTTTTCCTAAAATCAAATGTTGAGCAGATATCAACACTTACTTGGTTTTTTTACACTTCTGCATTTTAAAGACTCTGTACATTATGTCCTTGTAGCATTTTACACTTTCAAAATTATTTCAATGAATAATAAATAACTCTCAAACATATTCTTCAACAACCCAGTATACCGGAATTTTTATCGTAGTTTTAAGTATTTGTGTGTTGGTTATTACATTAATGCCCGTACTCATAGTCGATACTTCGCTCGATCTCCGACTTGAGAACGACTCAAGTCGTCGAGTGCATTCCATAGTCGTTACTTGTACCTTAAGCGTTACTTCGCACGTACTTGACAGCTACTTTACTCAAGTCGAGCGCAAACCAACCTTGAGACGTGCTTGCGGTAAATCTAACCTCACATTGTCATGTCATTACAATTCTCGATTTGATCACTGTTGTATTGATACCGTATTTTTACACTGTGCGCGAAGTGAATCAAAATGAATGATCGGGATGATTTATTAGAGTTCAACTGCACTTGAGACTTGACTGATATCAAAAGTAGAATAAATTGGAATAATAATAATAAGAAATCTTTATTTAGCTTTTAGCTAATTTTACATTATCTTAATGCTGCTTATATTTATTTGTACATCTTTTCTTAACTATTAAATCTTAACATTATTTTTCACATTAATTAATTAATTAATACTTAAACATATGTACATGCTTAATTTACAGTTACAGAAAATAACGGGAAAAGAATCATTAAGCTGCCATCAGTCGATACAATACATAAATACCCAGAATTACAGAAAGGGCTATTTCTAAGAATACAACAATTTGAAAATGGACAAAATTATTCAAACAAGACAAAATTTACCGCCACTTTCAAAATATTATAATATTCAATGCTGACAATGTATCAATGTACAAAGTTACTAGATTTCTCTGATATTCATGATCTTCGCCGAGAATTGCCGAAGTTCTGTTTATGGAATACAACCGTTGCTGAGCAATCGCAAATACTTGAGATCGACTCCGTTGAGTATGTCTCAAGAACAAGTTCGAGATTCGACTATGAGTACGGGCATAATTTGATTAGCGGGAAGCTTGCAATTTTGTTTAACTAATCACGTTAAGGTCTTTTGTGTGCACGTGTACTGAAATAAGACACTTGTGTAAATTCTGCCGGAGTCTTTAGTTTGATTAGTTTAATTTAGTTGTTTAGAGTAACATGGTAATGCAATTAGTCAATGCAGGCACTTGCCGAGAAATGTGTGAAATTGCTGAATCTTTGTTTTGAAAACATGCTTGAGTCACGGCGACTCGCACACCTGCAGGACAAGCTAGGAAAATTTAGTGACAGCTTTGAGAATTTATTGATTTGTTAGTTTTTTTTCTTTCTTCAATATAACGTTTAATTTAATTGAAAGATATTTTTCGGCGGACATAAATTTTTATGTAGTGACTGTTATCAAATAATCTTTACAAGCTTTATATGCAAAACATTTCGTGAGGCCAACGCGAAAAAGCATTCGCAAATTAAGGAAACGCAAAGATGTCCGATTTTTTTTCTTGCTTGATTATCAACTTATTGCTATATTTATGGCAGTGGCAGCGAAACCTGGGAAAAGATTGATGTGCCATTGCAAAAAAGGCTGATTAATTGTGTGATTACTGAATCTCCAATCAAACTTTACTTTTTGCTTAGATCCAGGAACGATGGTCAAACTGTGATTAAATAATTAAATATTCCTGCCGACCATCCAAATCATGGCTTTGGTCTCTCAACGATAATTTATTTGAAACAAATTGAATTTTACAATATCAATGGATGCCTCAAGATGTAATATTGAACGCGATGCTTAAATTTTCATAAACCCCATAGTCATGTCGTTAAAGAGTTCCAGCAGCGATTTATTCATTCATTAATTCATAGTCGAAGCTTGTGCATAAACCAGTTCATGTATCAGTACATGAATTAGTACGAAATTCACTGCTGGAACCAACTTATTGTGTAATAAATGGTCTTGCTCATGTAGAAGTTAAACACTTTTAAACTAATTTATGTATAATGGTGAAATTTTCTACACTTTTATGGTGTTCTAACGCGCTATTGTGCAAGTCGTAAAAAGTTAAATAACATTTTAAACAATTTATTTCCTTGAATCCCTAATTGGTAGCTTAACATATAGACTAAATGCACATGTGGGTTAAATAAATTTAAAGTTACTTGTGTCGTTTTAATCTCACAAGAATCTTCTTTCATTGAATTACAGTGTTCATGAACCTTTCAGTAAATAACCACAGTTTGATTATACATCTATCAGACAGCCAATGATGATTATTTACACAAATTATTGATTTACTACCGACCAAAGTTTGTGCAACCGAAACCGCTTTAATCGGAGCTTTACTGCCGTCTAATCTCCGATCAGCTAATCATTGATTAGTACGTATTTCTGCAACTCGTTACAACCTGTAATCATAGATTAATTCGTTCATTACTGATCCAATTTTGTACAACTTGGTATGTGTTTTACACTCCGTAGCATACGAACAATGCCAACGTTGGTTGATTTTAGGAATCATGAACTAGCAGCATTATTTTAAGTAGTATCAAAATTAGTCACGATTGTTTGATCTATGAATTATATAGTCAGTGTTGTTAGCCGACGGCGTTATGATTTAATCACGTAACTGCATCAAACATGTTCGTTGTTTAAGTGCTGATAGTTTTTTTCTATTTATCGTTTTATTCACGTCTCGAACGCCTCTGCAATGTTTTAAAAATAAATATGTGTGTGTTAATTTCGTCGTGGTTTTAAGTTCAAAATCTTAACGTATGCAAGTAGTAGTGTAGCTTATACATATTTAGTGTTTGGTTAAAAATAGCGAACCGAAAATAGACTGGTAGTTGCTTGCTACGACTACTACATTGCATTCCAGGAAGTAACATGTCGAAATAAAAGAAGTATTCAAGACTTAACAGAAATTTATTTGTGAAGTGAATCTTGCCGTAGTTTGTTGACTTGCATTCCTCTGCAGGAAATTATGAATAATTCAAATTGCTAATTTTAAATATTTGCTCTGTGTAGAACTTGATAAAACTTCTTATGCAATTTTTTTGGCCATACATTTTTAATAGTACAAATAATGCATGGTTTTTGAATGATTCTATTTCTAATTCTCATTCTAAAGTATTTTTTCTGTACAATCCGGAACTGTAGAGGGGAGTTCGGGGATGAATGATGGATTGGACAGTTATCTTCCGTCCAAGATATATATTTCAAATGTTTCGTAAAGCATATTTAAATTTAAAAAAAATAAAAATCTGTAGTAAGACAACCTCAAGGTTTGGGTTAAAAGTAACAATGATCGGGGTAAGTTGTAACGGCAAAATAATTTACACAGCTTATAAGTAGTGGGTAAATATATTAGCATTCACCAACAAAATTAATATTTGATTCCAAAATACACATTAGCAAAAAAAAATATTTAAAAAAAAATTATAAGTGAACTTTATCAATAAGTATTCAAAAAAGTGAAACAACAAGACACAACAAATTGGAAAATTAATCCGACAAGTTTCGTATGTTCTAGTCTACGAAGAAAACCACCAATTATGTACTAAGAGTGAACATTTGCAAGTGAAAACATTGATTGGAGTTAGTTGTAACACTGTTACTGTTGACCCCAAGTGTACACAAAACAAATAGGAGGGAATCCACAATTAAGATGATTCTAACATCAAATTGTATTGCATCCACCAATAGCCAAAAAAATTTAGAACATAATAATCTAGGTACTCTTTTAGAGATCGCCTAAAAGTCACTCGACCGATGGCTTTAAGGCGGAAAATGGTAACTCTGGCTGGCAAAAACGTAACCTCTATGACAGACGAAAACTAGCAATGTAGGTAGGGAGGTGAATGTAAATGAACATTGCACAAGCGCTCAGAGCGACATATAACAAAAATTAAAGAAACTATAGGCACTGTTACAACCTACCCGTGTTAGTTTCATCCCCGGTCTCCCATATACAAATCATATCAAATATAGAAATGGGCGCTTAATGATAAACTTGTTGCTTAACTCTTGTTTTTACATTATTGTACCAATAAGAGCATAATAAGTAAAGTGTATGTCACTATACTTAGTAAAGAAAAGCACAAAAAAAATTCGGCCCGTTACTAATTTAACGTTATTAAAGCCTATGAGAGATAAAAGCACATGGGTCATTAGAGAAAAGTAAATTGAACTCAAAATGAAAATTTGTGCTTTACTCAGTATTTATAAAGAGTTACCACATTTTGCCGATTTTTTTCATATTACACCATTTTTTGGAAACCCAAAATTATTTTGAGCATGTACAACAATGCCACTTAAATTATTAGTATAGTAAGTGTTATCCAACTCTTGACTATTAAGTTTTGAAGTTATGTTGTTATCAGGATGGATTGTAACATTGACGATTTATACAAATTTGAACACAAAAGCAGCAAAATAAAATAAAACGCACGTTTAAATAAGAGTAGCTAAAGCTAAATGTTTGCCATCAAACAGTGAAAATAATAATTTTGAGTGTTTCCGCGAGCTGCTGCAAAAGGAATTTCATCTCAGCGTTCGGAGTTACAGCGTTATCAAGTAAGCAAAGAAACCCGGGCGTATTTGTGTGCAAATTTACCCTGTAAATACTGTGTAATTATTATCAGTAAAATGTCCGGCCAAGCAATGTCTCATCTTTTATTTATAAAATACACCAACAGCTTCTTAAGTGCTTTTAGAAAATGCGATTAGATTTTAGTCAGAGATATATTTGAGGAACCTTGAATCGTTTTTGTCGAGGTGCGAGAGATCAGTAAACTTGGGTCGTGAAAACCAGTTTTTCAAATCAAAATATTTAATGCAGGTGCAATGTTTTACAATTAAAAAGCATTATGATTCATTTTTCAAACGTTTAAAAGAATTTAATCGTATAAAAACGGGGTTTAATCCAACTGCCATTCATTATATTGTTGGGCAAATGAAAAGTCTACAATTTAAATTTAGAATTCTTTTGATTTTAAAATTGGTTTTTAATAAAATTTTACATAAAAGTCTAAAAAAATAGCTTAGCCCTTGAATATGAGTTTTTTTTAATATCAATTTTTAAATAAAATATTAACATTATCCTAATTTTTTTGTAAAGAGTACATCACATACTACTAATTAATGTAAAAATATTTTAAAAAAACTGATTTATGTGCGCCTGTCGTTAAAATATTTCTGTACTGCGCTGTAAGAAAAAAATAATTTATTACTACCTATCTATATTAATTTTTAATATCGATTATTATCGAATACTTCTGAACTAATATTGTTTTTCTTTGGATTATAAATTAATTCGCGGTTCGCAGTTACGTTGCCTTCAAACCTCCATCGCGAGCGCGCAGTGATAAAATTTATACCTTTTTAAGATTTTTGGCGATACCTTTTTAAGATTTTTGGCGATAACTTTATTTTTAGAGTTCCCGGCGCCGTCTAACCCAAAGGTATTCCTAAAACAATGTTTTTGCTATACAGGGTGTAGACTCGGATCAAGCAACATAGCAATTTCAATGGTAAAATTTTAAAAGTCGTATTCTTGCTCCCCTAATTATTTTAGAAAAAAAGTGCAAATACGTTTTTTGTAGAGAAAAAAATTCTGTATCCATAAATGTAATCAATATTACTTTTTCGTGTTCCTATAACTAAAAATTAAGCAATTACAAAACGCGTTTTGACAAAAATCTGTAGTGCCTTGGAATTATGCTATGACAACTGCCCTGCCTAATGTCACTTATACTGTCACTTTGACGTGAAGTTTATTCATAATAATCATTTTTATTGTATCTTGGAATGAAAACATAACTAACTGTGTAAAATAAATGTTTGATCAAATATAAAGGTTTTAAGAATGAATTTCGCGTCAAAGTGACAGTATAAGTGACATTAGGCAGGGCAGTTGTCATAGCATAATTCCAAGGCACTACAGATTTTTGTCAAAACGCGTTTTGTAATTGCTTAATTTTTAGTTATTGGAAAACGAAAAAGTAATATTGATTACATTTATGGATACAGAATTTTTTTCTCTACAAAAAACGTATTTGCACTTTTTTTCTAAAATAATTAGGGGAGCAAGAATACGACTTTTAAAATTTTACCATTGAAATTGCTATGTTGCGTGATCCGAGTCTACACCCTGTATATAATAATAATAATAATATTAATAATAATAATTTATTGGTCTTTGAGAATACTTTTTGATTTTATTATTTTGTTATTATTCTTATGTTTATGAATTTATGTTATGTTACAATTGAATTTGGAATATATTTTGATTATTTTTGCAAATAAAACTACGTACCTATTACATAGACAACTAAAATTTTTATTTTTGCACAATCAAAAGAATATAAAATTACATAAAAAAATGAATGCCCTTATGACCTAGGTATGCCACAACTATTCAACAATAAATAATAAACAAAAATATGGCCCTCGGAACCGTCAAAATATTTTAAATCAGCAAAATACAGACAAATAACGCACGAGATAAAATTTATCCTGCGCGCCTGCTGATGTTATAATTTTAGGCGCGCCCGCTCGAAGGTTAATCACTTTTTCACGTAAATGTATTTCTAACAGTATATCGCGTACATTCATAAAATATTATAAAAAGTTTCTTATTATTGTCAAGGCTTAACAGTAATTCGCGGTGATTTATTAATGATTGGTTTTTGTGTCACCGGTCGGGTTTAAACTAAAACAACTGTAGTTGTAATTGATAATGTCAATGTAAATATTTTATAATTATGTGCATATTGAAATAATGGTTGTGCAATTGTTTCTTGCATAAATGAAATCTATTACTTCACGTTAACATTCTCACATGCAGTTGTTTTCATTAAAGTTGCTTTCTTATTGAAAGTTTAATTCCAACTCATTCAAAAAAAAAGGCTAATGAAATGCGCAGTTTTGAATTGGTAAAGATATTGACCATAGGAAGATTTTTTGAAAATAAAGTATCCATGCATGTGCAACAATCAAATTGTACTTATAGGTCAAAAAACCGTTGCATGTAGTTTTGTGTTGTGTAATCTACATTCAAAACCTTTTTTGTGGATTTAGTTTTGTACCTGCAGGCGAACGCTTCGTTATATGTTTGTTGTCTTCGAACGAGGTATTATGCAGCGCGCATACGCCGTCCCATATTTGTAGCTTTGTGATTCATAAGCAGATGAATTTTTGACAGTTATATGCTAATCTTTTCCATCATTTGTTGTTCTGCGATCGATAGCGATGCGATAGAGGCAGCTAAACGTTTTAAACTTTGTCTGGATTGAGGTCAGGCGTGGGTTGGGGTTCACTATGCTAAATTCCGTTCCAAAATAACCTTTTGTGTACAAATTTTATTGAATAGATATTGAATTTTTACCTCAACGTTTGTTCCAGCTGGAATAACGTCTTCCTAATAAAAAAAGTGGCCGTGAATCGATCGAATGAGTTATATTTAAAATACTATTCAATGATAACAGCACTACATACTTTATAAAAATAAGAACGGATTTAAGTAAATAATTCATGGTATAAAAAAAAATTGTTTGTAAAGTCAGGATAGTCTTTCTTTAAAAAATATACCTACGAGACTCTTGTCTCTAACAGTAGATTTAAAAAATTTGAAATAAACCGAAGAACGCTCGAGAACCTCAAAATACGTTTTGATATTTTCCAAGAAACATTTTCACAAATAAGGCAGGTGTTTATTTTCAACTCAACTTATTTTTTGTTAGCGTTGTACAAGCCATGAGCTTTTACTTATGTATTTAACACATTTGCCAGTGAATTGATTTCTGCAAATGATGTTATAAAGTTCCATATACAATTTATTACAGATTTCTAAGAAATATCATCTGAGTAAACAAAAAAGGTTTTATTATACAGCTTTAACGTATCTTGAATTAGTATACAATCGTTAAAATTTACGCTGGTAATGTAATACCGATGAGTCAGATTTATAATAGCGCAGATAACGTGATGGGTTTGTAATTAAACATTTGAAAGATACCATGTTATACGACGTTTGTTTAACTCCATCGACTGGGAAGATAAGTGGCATTTAAAACAAACGTATGTTTAAGTTTTAATATTTCAAGTACCTACACCGGTAGTTCAGATAAATAAACGAAGCCGTTAAAGTTAAAATATGTTTATGCGATCCGAAAGCATTATAACCTTTGTTTATTTAAAACGGCTTCATGCGAAAAACAATAGATCTTTTAGTTAATCCTCCGAAATGCTGTTATTAACGCGGTATTTTTATTTTTATTGCGTCGTTATCGCTGTTTTTCATTTACAACCTAGAGTTTTACGCCCTAATTGAACCTTGGCAGTTAAAAAAAATTATGATTTGCATTGATGAACGTTACTGTTCTGCATGGAATTAAATTTTACATTGATAGCAAATATTGGTAGACTAGTATATAAACGAATTTATCAATAATTGTGCTGGCATTTCTTCCATAAATTGAAGGTGTCGTTGGGCAAAAGTAACAAACGTTTTATACAGGGTGTCCCAAAGATTATTACCTCGTTTGTGTTCATGCAGGGTTTTCGTTTTTCAAGGGCCACCATGGGGATCTCGTAAACGGTAAGAGTTACGACTTCGGTTAAATTAGGGCAAAGTTGTATATTCCAGTGCTTAATAATTTCACGCAAATAGAACTTATCGAGCTTTTTTAGTTTTTAAGATATACAATTATTTACTATGCCGATTAAGAATTTTTTTTCTTACATTATTTGTTGACCATGCTTTTTTTGAGACTTTCAATTGTTGCTATTGATTCGAAATTTTAAAATTGTACCACGTTTTGGTATCATCCGTATCGTTACAGACGTATACGAGTAGAATATTTATTTGTGTTATTATATACCACCACTAGCAAGCGCGGAGCCCCTACGGGGCTCCGCGCTTGCTAGACCGAGTCTTGCGCAAAGAATTACCTTTCGTTTAGTGCAAGTCCCATATCCATAAGTGGCTCCGTTCCCGAGATAATTATATCGATTAAAACTAAGCCGGTTATATTCCTTGGAGGTGAAGGGGTTTACAATTTCTTACATTATTTGTTGACCATGCTTTTCTTGAGACTTTCAATTGTTGCTATTGATTCGAAATTTTAAAATTGTACCACGTTTTGGTATTATCCGTATCGTTACAGACGTATACAAGTAGAATATTTATTTGTGTTATTATATGCCATCACAAGCAGTTAAGTCTGCTAGCGCTGTATCGGATAGCGTCATACTAGGAATGTCCTTGAACTTGAACGAGCGTTGGAGCCCAGCTTTATTCCTGAACATTGCATGCCGGCTGTTTTTGCACAATATGCACAGAGCCATTTGTTCGTCTCGCTTCCGTGCAATGTGAATGTAGGACTCCGAGTTGATTAAAAATACGTGAAATGTTTTGTAATTTATTAAAACACTAAAATTGCATAATGAGAATGTACGTAAATTTTTTTAAATTTCTGTGTAAAAAATATTCGAAGCATGACGTTGATTCTTCTTATAACTTTAGAACTTACGATGTTAGTTTTAATTGGGTGGGAGTATTTGCAGATTGATGCGAAATAAAATGACAAATATTTTTGTTAGAGTAAAGTGCCCTAATATGGAACAGTTACCTATTATGGAATACATCAGTTTTATGACAATGAATAAGCGATATCTGTTAAAAAGTATATGTACCAATTTGTACATTGATCACACATTCCCAAATGTAAAATAGCTAAAAAATATTCACTAGATTACATAACAGATTCAAATATATTTTTGACGTGCTACTGAGTTTTTAGGCTAAATCTTTCAGTGCAAAATATTATATGCTAGGGTAAATGATATAAAATATTTTATTGCATGTTTATTTAGCATGAGCCTTTCAATTAAATAGACCAAAATTTTGATTGGGGCCATTTCATGTTTTACATATACCGATTTTTGAAATGTCACATTGATGCCTAATATGGAATACATAGAGGTGCCTTTTAATGAATATGATTATGGCCACTAAGTACAGCAATATGGGTTCAGTGTCAAAAGTGTCAGAAATGGGCAGACGAAAAATGTGCAAAATACCCACAAAAAAAACAATTCTATGGTCCTACCTATAAAAAATAAATAAATTATCAAAATTTAGTTCAAATGACACTTAAATTATAATTTAATTTACATAAATAACAGAGTTTTGGTTTGATTTAAGTAATAATCCAAATCAGAAAGAAATAAAAGATTAATCTATGAGCAGTTGTTTATTTTAATGTATATTTCCTATATAATTCTGTATTCCATATTAAGAACCCCTAGTATTCTTTCTATATTAGGTTCCCCGGGAGCTTAATATGGAATAGTAGTAACATTTAAAAAAAAATAGCTATACAAGAAATATCTACCGTAATGGTGCCTGTCCACGTGAGAGTAAACTACTCTCGATAGCAGCGTCGCCAAGGATACAGCCCCTGAGAGTAACTCGCGATTGGCTGTATCCTTGGTGACGCTGCTATCGAGAGTTGTTTACTCTCACGTGGACAGGCACCATAATATCGTGCCAGAATTTCGAGTAATGTTACAAATTCCTTATAATTTGTTTTACAAAATTTTGTTGAATAAATGCGAATATTATTGCCGAATACAAAAAAGTATTCCATATTAGGGCACTTTACTCTACTATCCATCAGTGGCGGCTCGTAAGAACTTACAGTGCAGTAGCTGTAGCTACACATGTAACCAAAATAATTAAATATTTGCGCGTCTGAATAGGAGGCGCCCGGAGATCTGACTGGCCAATTTACGGAACCACCTTTATAGACCCATCGATTTGGAAAGAAAACATTTTTAAAAATTCCAACATCTAAGCGAAATGCGTCTTGCTGGAACCAGATCTCCTGATTTTAGCTCGAAATGCCGTTCTTCTATGGAGTAATTATTCATTTTTATGCATTTAAAAAGTTTACTTGATGTGACGTTAATAATTAATTAAATTGATATACAAATACCGTCAACATTTGCGTTTAACGAAAATCACGGCCTTTCAGATTAAAAAAATCATCAAGTTTTAGATTAATATCTTAAACTAAACATTGTACCTTTGGTATACCAAAAATAAACATGTTGCAACAAATTTGGAAATTTTGGTTAATATACTTGTGCACAGTTTAAATCAACGTACCTAACAATTGTGCATAGATCAGGGTTTCCTCCTTAACAAAACAAAAGGTGGTGTAACTGCTAAAATTCCTAGTCGTTTGACATTTATCCAGGCGTTTTATGGTTGTAGATGGCGCTAAGCTACGCTTTTAAGGTGATAAGCGCCTCTTTATAAAACAAAAAACTGACTTTGCCACTGGACGACTGAAATTTCCATAAACTTAAGTTACCGACGTTTCACTTATTTTCATAGCCCGCAAGCAAACTATGCAAGAGCGACGCAATTAATTTTGCAACACCTCGCGAGCTTTATACACCAACTTAAGTTGTAAAAGTTGTGCTCGTTGCATCCCTGCGCCTGAATTGTTTATAGAACCAACATGAACTTTAATTTCGCGTGGCTTACTAGACAGCAATATGCCAAGTTTTGATTTTAGAAGCCCAATAATACCTAAAGCACGCTTTGCAATAATTTAATCCTGGGAGCTTTTGCTACTACTTTCCGCTAAAACCGCACCGCTGATAACAAAAACCTTAAAACAAACTACATCGTGTTATTGGAAATCCTGTAAATTAAGCCAGGTTTAATTGAAATTTTAATTGAAACGACGAGGAAACGGACTCGTATGCGCTTTTAATATGTGTACGACAATAAAAATTCGAAACACCTGTACCGCTGTTCTGCGCAAAAACGTGCTCGACACGTTGGTTTCACTTTTAATTAAACTTGGAATGAAAACGACTGCATTTTTTAACGATATATCACACAGTTAAAATTAAATCTTTCCAAAGAAAAAATTGCAAACGTTTTTATTTTCCAATACCTCAAATCATTGCATGTATCACTTTCAGCTAATTCATAACAATTCACATTAAGGTGGTCTTATTTTCCGAAAATAACAAAGGAAACTCTATATTTATACATGCATTCGATCTTTCAAGTAATTATCCGTAATGCAACAAACCCAAAGCGTGGTAGTTTTGATGATAGATTCATATGTGCGCTGTTTTGATCGGTTGTTTGTTCATAAAGCCTTAAGCAGATTGTCTACCTAGGCCCATTTATTAGATTTCCTCTCGCTCGCTATTCACGTCACTAAAATTCGATGATAATGTATTTTTTTAAAAACTCAACTCTCGACCAATTTAAACCTATTTGCGAAAACTGTTTGCAGTTTTATTTACAAACAAAAACAGCTACAAAAAGTTTTCGACTATTAAAATTAAATGCGGCAAAAATATGGAACATTCATAATTAAATTCATAGCAACAACTAAAATTTTAAATGTTTCCCGTCTAAAAAATGTGTTCAATAATAGGTTAGTTCCAAGAAGGCTATGCACGATCCAATGTACTATCAGGATTCTGCGCAGTATCGATATCGCGTTCCAGGACAGTCTCTGATAGTTCACGGACGGTTTAGTCGGCTGTTCCAACTGTTATAAAATTAATACACGCCCTAGTCAGTGTACGATCAAAACAGTACCCAAATGAAGACATGTACTAGCGCTTGGATTTTTAAACGCATGCGCTGTTCATAACTAACGTGAGCTCTGGTAGCGATGCATCGCCCTCACAAACCCATTTAGTACTGGATTCTTAAGGTGTTTACCCTAGCGATGCGCACATTTCTATGAACCCAATAGACGCAAATGTCATTAACAGTTAGGCCAGTTTTGTTGATTTGCGCTGTCAAACAAGCGTCGTTATGGTGCCTGTCCACGTGAGAGTAAACTACTCTCGATAGCAGCGTCGCCAAGGATACAGCCAATCGCGAGTTACTCTCAGGGGCTGTATCCTTGGCGACGCTGCTATCGAGAGTAGTTTACTCTCACATGGAAAGGCACCATTATACCACCAAGCGAGTTTTCACCAGCAGTTTGTTGTTATTGTTTAATTATGGATAGTGACGATAGTGATTTTGGTGTCAGTGGCGGACGCAGAAAATAGTTATTTATGTATCAAGGCAAAAACGTGTAACTTTTTCGGCCGCGTCTGGTTTGCTGGCTAAGACGAGAGGCAAGGACGAAAAAGTACGTTTTGGCCGAGGTGCATATTACCCTGTATGTTTAATATGTGGGGAAAAAATTATTATTGCAATTGCCTGTAGTAATCTTTACTGTATGCGAAACAATTTTGGTTTTATTTTATTTACAAAAAAAGTTGTAAAATGTGTTGCGTATTATGACGTGGAATTTAACGCGTAAATTTTTTCAAACGTTTAGCGTGCTAGCGTTGTTTGTAGAATTAAAAATTTGTTAATGTTTGCCCGTGGATCAACTTTATTACTTTTAATTAAGAGGCAAGAAGGTGTTCTAAAACGTAACAAAAAGCATTTTATAAATTACATTTAATTTTATCTCGCGAGGTAGACAGTTTATTTACATTTCGTTGCCCAAGTTGGTGTGCAAAAGCAGTATTCCTAAAACTGGTAGGTTTTCCTTTTTTAATGGACTGGTTTTCGCGAATGCAAATTAGTTACCGTGTTGGCTTGTCAATTTGCAGGTCGCCGAAACCATTCCATCCATGTGCTGTTGCAATATTGGCAACCATATATCATGAGTCACAGTTGCATGCAGTTACTGTTGTATATATTTTTTTGTAAGTTGCATTAAAATAATCTGATGCAATGCTGTATTTAGCTGGTAAATCGTAATGCCGCACTTAGTGCTAATAAATCAGTTTACGTGTAAATTTGTTTTTCTGGCTTACTCGAAAAGTGTCACTTAGGTTTTAAGCAAATTATGCGTGTTAAGGGAAGTTTAATTTCATTGGAAAGTTTTGTACATTCGTTTAACCGCCGCGCTTCACGTTCAGAGCCGCATAAACCTGATATTATACAATTCTGTTGTAAATTGATTCAAATAATGAACGCGGAATGACCTTTAAACGTCATTATTATTTATATTTCAATAAATGCACGACTCGTAAACGTTAGTGTTGTTTTTAATATGCGAAATGTCATTGCTAGTGCAGTCGACCGTAACGTACCTATGTGGTAATGCAATTTGAAGTAGACTCGCCTATGTGTTGTGGGAAGGATTGGTCCATGTGGCAGGCTATGATGATTTTACGTCTCGCAAGCTGTGAACTCCTAATTGCAACTGGCAAGTTCGTTTGACGATTGTTTGTTGGTAGCGTTGTTGTAAAGTGCCTCGCCGTTTGAATAATTAATTTAGTTTTTCCGGTGCTAACCTTTTTACGTACTGTTTTGCGCGACATGTCGTGCTTAAGCGTTTAAAATTTCATGTCCCATAGGAAAGGGTTGTACCGCGATGTTTTTATTGCAGCTTTTTTTTCCTCCACAATCTTCCAAGTTCTGTTTCTTACAAAGTAACGGTAATTAGTATTGCTGTTAAGTTAATTATGTAGTGTTTCGTCTTTTTTAAAGTCGGCAAAGTTTTAGATTAGTAAAACCGGGAAAGTTATTGGTAATTTCGTTGCGGTTTCGCGGAAAAGTTCGTTGCGATAACTTTTAACGTCACTTGTCGACTATTCGTACGGCGGAAATTTTCAACCTGCTGCCATGTGAAGATATCATTTTATTTGTTATTGTGGTTAGATTGTTTCGCTGCACATATGTAGAGTGTTGTTTTTTCCGCCCATACTAGTCACATTACTCGAAAGCTAATGAAAATTTGCAATCAGTTTGTAGGTTGGCTCGTGATGATGTTACTATGCACGGTTATTTGCTCTTTTATTAACACAATTTCTTGTGTATTGGAAGTCGTTTATCATATACTTTCTCTAATCAAACCGTTAAAGGTGAACCGCATGTAATGGTCGTTGCAATCTAATGGACGAAAATTATGTAATTAAAATCAGATTTCTGTTGCTTTTCAAAAAATTGTTTGGTTTAGCTTTTCGCATATTATGAAAGGATTACGCGATATCTCGATGATGGCTGTTTAGGCAAAGTTGGCGGACTTTATATACCAACGCAATCAAAATCGGCTTAACAGTTTCCAATGCCGCCTGCCCGCCGATACTGTCACTAGATTTGGTGAATATAATTGAATCGAAGTCGCTGATGGTGCATTCACTTTCTCCAGTCGCCGACGATTATAAATGCCTAGTTCCTTTGTGTGCGATTAACGATGTTCATATTTCAATAATAGAAAGTGCTATATGATCGTGTTTTTTTTATGGTTTTTTTAATTTTATTGACGTAAACTAGTTTCCGGTTATCTCTTAATGCAGGTTTACAATACGCTGTTTTCTTAGTATTACTAACTTAGTTTATCGAAATTGGTTTTATGGGCTTAGGATGATTTAGTGCGTTGTAAACCGATATGGTTTGCAGAGAGTTTTATGTACTTCAAAGTTGAATGATTTTGTTACACTCCGATGTGCCGAGGCAAATAGATTACTGACTTTTACTTTCGACGCTACAAAGTGGATCAAATGTATGTTTAAAATAGTTGCAAAATTAATACAGAAAATACCTTATATTTCTACAGCGCATTTTACAACAAATGGTGCTATTCTGCAAGGTTCTATAAGCACTGTAACGCTGTAACTATAAGCAGTTACAGTACTATAGCATATTTGCGATTCCGTATGCCGCTGTAGCTTACAGTTAACTGTAAATCTGCTTACATTTGCTGTTAATCTTACATCGGCAAATACCTGACCGTAACACGATACAGCGCGGTATAATTTCACAAGTAGAGTGTTTTATATAAAATTAGTAATAAATGTACATGAAGTATTACTTTTATTAGAACATTTTTAATTTGAGCAAACTGTAAGAAATTTGAACTATTATTCCATTTTTAAGCATTCATTTGTGTATAATTTGGAATTAATGGACTTACAAGGGAACCTCACTTGGTGGTACTTAAGTCGGTTGATGGGACTAAAATTTTCCGAAAAAAGATCCTGAATGAAGAAGAGTACCAACTTTTTTGGCCCCGGAAACTCAAAACTTACCGTTGAAGCTCAATTTTTATTTTCAAAAATTGCTCGAAATAGGTTAAACTGTTAAAGGTACTTGAAGTGAACATAAACTTGTAAATAGTTATTGTTAAATCATAATGCTTTTATGTTTTATTAACAAAATCCAAGTTTTCTCTTTAAAAGTAAGAATTCGTAAATAAAAATAATTTTTTTTTGGCACCAAATCCAAATTTAAGAAAATCTGCAATACCAGGTGTAAATGAACTCTGGCTATTTGAGTTTATTAAAATTAACCAAAATGATGCTATTGTACTCAAAATATCTTTCTCTTCCCAAAAATGTAAAAATATACTGGCCATTTAAAATTACAAAGTTAAGGTCATTTCCGGCGAAACCGGAAGTGAAACAATTGTGTGCATGTGCTCAAAATATCCGATTTTTTACACATATCATGTGTCTAAAATCTTATTTATCCAAAATCAAAACTAAAGAAAAAAAGAGGGTGTGCCAGCGTTCATTTACACCTGGTATTTAACCTATTTCGTGCAAATTTTGAAAATAAAAATTGAGTTTCAACGGTAAGTTTTGAGTTTCCGGGGCCAGGAAAGTTGTTACTCTTCTTAATTCACGATCTTCTTTCGGAAAATTTTAGTCCCATCAACCGACTTTAGTACCACCAAGTGAGGTTCCCTTGTTAGTCATGTTAAAAAAATAATTAAGTAAATGTGATTTAAAATGCTTGAATTATTTGAGTGATTGGTTGATTCATAAAAATAATACTAATTACACATTACTGATCCCTATAATAAAGAATCTCTTATAGAAATGCTAGATGAGTATACATAATTTGATATAATTAATAATTAAAAAAAACGAAAATATTATTGATCAGGGATATGTCATCTGTTTCATTTGTGTATGTTATTCATGGGTTTATGCAGGTTAAAAAAATAGTAAATGTATTTCAAAATGCTGTAATTTTTAAAAGCAATTAATTGATCACTGAATAATTTTAACTAAAAATTATCTAATTTTTTTATGAAGAAGCTCTTGTAGAAATACTAGACCAGTATTATTATACAGGGTGTTTGTTAAATATTGCGAAAACATTCCGGAGGTGATTCCTTATCGACAATTAAGGGAGGTCTTTTATGCATTTTTTTCCTTAGACGTCTCCTTTCGGCGTTACACCTCCCTAAAGGGGAGCGGTAAAATTAAGTTTTTACTTGATTTCTCAAATTTGGATCAATGTAGAAAAATGATATTTGGTAGATGTTTAATACTTATTAAAAGGTTTCCCATAATATTTTTAATCATCTCCCACATTCACAGGGGGTTGAAAAGTGCGACCCCTGTTGGTTTTTTGATCAGAACTTTGTGGTGGGTTGAAATTTTGCAAATAAAGAATTCTTTTTTGAAAGCTTGCTTTATTTAGAAACTTTTTTTAATTAATAGTTTTTTTCGTAAAACCTACAGTTTTTGAGTAAAAAATAATATAAGTAAACATGCACCATAATATATATTCCGATATAAAACGATTCATTTTGATCAGTACGCGGCGCCAACGCGCCAACGCCCGTTAATTCTACCCAATGTGAACGTAAAAGAATTAATTATTTGCAAAATAGCAACATCAATCGACATAACCTACAACGTTCAAACAATTAGTTGACGTTTCAAGTGTTCTTTAGGTTAATTCCACTGTAAGAGTGATCTTTTGTACCGTTACATATAGCGTGCGGTACAGAATAGCTATTTATGTTGCCGCTGTAAGTCCGGACCGTACAGTGCGCTATAAGCTACATTTTCTATAACGTTATTCCGTTACATCGTATCGGTACAGAATAGCACCATAAACGTTAAATATTTATATTTTAAGGCACTCTATTCGATTTTGGTACTTCATAAAGTAACAGACAGGGTTAAGCTGTATCATCGCTTATATTCAATGAACCTTCGTGGGAAAAAAATTGACTTTACTCGACTAAATATGAAGTTCGATTTATGTCAGAAGTATTTTGCTCTGTGTTTAAATTTTCCGATCTTTACAAGCACAAAAAGCAATTAGTATTGCATAAGATATTTCTAGTCAAATATACCAAAAATATTTTTGTACCATCAAGTATAACGAGCTATTAACGGTTTAAGAAAAAAAAACAATAAGATTTTTGTTTATTTTCTAGCGTGCCATGGAACTTTTTTAAAACATTAAAGCATCACTGGATCGATCTCAGAAAGGGGAACAATTTGTCTAATTTAAACTTCTCTGCAGCTCTTTACGGTTTACGAGATTCCAATAGTGGCTTTTCTATGTGAACCACCCTGTATCTATGTGTAGTTAGATACGTTGAATTTAAGTGTAACATGATCCCATCAAATCTGTAAAACATCAAATTATTTAATGCAAAAATTGTTGTTCCATGCGTTACACTATAGGTACTGAATATTTTTTTTTTATTTACAAAAACTGCTGGCTTATTTATGAATATCCAGAACATTTTAAGAACTATGTTAAATAAAACTATCGGTGTAGGTACTGTCATTAAGGTAATATTTATCTAGTAGAAAAACTTGGTCGCTAAATCATTACAAAAATGAAGTTATTGCCACACAACTTTGAACAATCATAACTTTGTCAAAAACTTTATTTAAAATGTTGAATTTTAAATATAATAAATAAATATATGTGTGGCACACAATGAAACTTTTTCCCGATAAATTTGTGTCAATAAAGCGGAAAAAACTAACACACTAACTAACTTGCAGGTTGATTTGAAAATCGCATTCAAGGAGATGATAAATTCCAACGAACATCTTTAGCGCACGCGATTTTAAACTCGACAATATTTATTGTCGACAGCAAAAATTATATCATCGCCGACGGGGCGCAGTATCCTATCAAGAAGTAACATATTTTATTAAATACCATAGACTATAGACGGTAATTACTTTAGGGCGAATTCCAGAACGGCAGTTTCTCGCTGCTTCAAATGAACTTTTGCTTCATGATTTTCCACCTTACAGCTCCGCTACGAGCCATAAAGCTTGAGAGACGGGACTATTTATTTGGATTAAGATGGAGGAAGGTGGAAAGGTGTGGTACAAAAAGAAAACGACTTTCCTGGAGATATCACTTTAAAAAGCTTTAATAGCTGTAAAACCCGCCATAAAAATCACTCCGACAACACCGTCAACCTTATGATGCTAAAATTCGCACTACCGCAACGCCATTTACGGTAAATTCGTGCCCCGCTGCCACGTTTGCTTATAATGACTGGATATTTTAGCAAAATACGAATAAGTATATATTTTAGAGCAATGCAGTGAACGAATAAATGTAGAAGCAGAGATCAAAATCTGGAGCTGCCGCTCAATATTTACTTAGAAAGCGAGCTGACAGAAAGGAAATGTCAACAGTTAGGGGCAAGCACTGCCCACCAAATTTAATACTTCTCAAAGGCCGCAAAGAACTCTAATTAAATTCTGTTTCCAAAAGTCATTTCAATTTATATTATTTGCAAAATTTAAATAATTTATCAAGTTCAACACATACATTTAGAAATAACGATATTTTCAATTGATCTCAACTAGCAATTCCGTAGCCCCTTCGGGGCTCCTTCGCCGCTAGACCCCGCCTTGCAAGTAAAATTTTCTTTGCACAAAAAATTATCTTTCGTTTGGTTCAAATCCCATGTCCCTAAGTGGCTTCGTTCCTGAGATATATCGATTATAACTAAGCCGGTCATATTCTTTGGAGGTGAACAATCGATTGGTTCAAATTTTTATTTACAACACTCCTTTTGCTTTTCAAAATCAAATAAATCGATAATGGTAATTCTCGCGCTGCGCGCTCGTACCCACGGGGTTCTTTATAGTTTATGTTGATACCATTGCAAAATTTAAATTATTTACAAAGTCCAACAAATAAATTTAGAAATAACGATATTTTCAATTGATCTCAACAACAGCAAAAAATAATCTACTAATAAGAGCAATATACACGGTGAAATTTGCATGAACAGTCCATCTAATAAAACAGCTGCAGAAACGCTTTTTTAAAAATAATTTCAAAACTCTGGACGCAAGCTAAATATGACATAAAACCTCCTTCACACAAACAAGGTAGATATCCCAAGTAAAACTCGACGGTTTTCATATTGCTAATACTGTGCACTGCGCTCCACAATAGACGCAATATGCACACATATATCTTCATGACCATCAGACATCTTCATAAAAGCACTTTAATTAGCCGAGTAGCAACCAAGCGTATAATATTGCAAATACACCTACTGGAGCACTATAGCAAATCTGCAGAATCTCTATCAATCGGCATTTTCCTATATTAAAGGAAATCCTCGAGTAATTAAACGAACTATGGCAGACTATACATTTACTCGCGAGACCGTGAAATTAATCTCTGCCAACATACACGTCGTACGTCTAGTGGCCGTATGCGCGAGGAAAGAAAATGTTTCAGAAAATAATAAGCAAAACCTAATGTAAATATACAGATATCAGGACTCTTCACAAGTAATCATTCATCAGTAAAACGGTTTTGATAAAACTTTAAAAAAAAAACTCTTCCATTCCTTAAATTTTTTTTTTATTACTTTGTTTTTGCGGTTTGTATGGGCATTCAGTGATGTAACAATTTTAACTTTTCCAAAACATATACCTAAAAGCAATCACAGTGAATTCCAATTAGGTACTATCGAAAACCAATAAGAAACTGCAAACCACCTCTTGTTTTACATGAATCGTGTCAATACGCTTGATTATTTCACTTTGATTTTTACCCAGCAAAAAAATAAAATAAGTAGTTTGATGACGATAGTAAAGAAATTTAAAACCGAATGGCACTAATATCTTAAAATAGGAAAACACTGTAATCGAAAATAAATAGAACACTCCTCCAGCTGGACATTTATAGCAAGCGGGAAAAAAAAGTGTAACTAGACTTAAATGAACGCCTTATCAATGAAAAATTTTGCATTTTGATAGCATATTTGTGCAAATCTGCTAAAACCGTAAACGAATGCGGCTTTTTCTAAATAAAGAGAAGTTTACGTCATGACTTTTACTACTCGCTAGTAAATCTGCAATTACCTAACTGTAAAAAATTATTAATTACAACAATTATTCATTTCAACAACTTAACATAGTTCAGGTTGTCTTACATGAATACTTCTAACGCCCACAGCTCATAAAACAATGCTTTTAAAACACATTTGGATGTCGTTTTAGCAGTTCATGCAACCGCCCACGCCAGCAATGCGTACTCGTGAAACTTGAAACCGATTACTCATATCCAGTATTTAGCTGAGCTCATTTGGAGTGGGTGAAACTGGCTATAAAGTAGTCGCGAGGGGACCAGTTACAACTCCCACTATTGCCAACTGAGAATTAAACTTTTCGAATAAATGAAGTAGATGATGCCCGCCGACATGATGCAGAGTAAAATGAGAAAGTTGCGGATCAAAACTTTGTACCAGCGCCAAAATAAAAAGAAAACGTTGCGTAATATAATTAACAGAACAGGTATAAAAATAGATACGGAACGTCAACATTAGTCAACGAGGTCAACCCAGCGTTTGTGGTAAACGCATCACTGTACTAAAAATATCACTCCGAACCAGAAGATTCAGGTAAAAAAGTAGGTGTATCATAATAACAACAGACAAGAACACTTCATCAAAGTAACGCAACTTCTGAATAAAAAATGTCTTCACCATTAAAAATAAATATCAAAGGAAACATTAATACACACGTGACAAATAGAAACAAATGATCATTCGGAACAAGAGACGACAAAAAAACATGCGAAATGGGAAATTGTTTTCGAACAATAAACGCGACAAAAAGGCAACTGAGTGTAGCGCAATAGTGATTAGGACAATTACAAAGAACATGTTAATCATCAAAGGCATTTAATTCAGATATTTCGATCACGCAAAAGTAATTACATCATTTAAGAGAGTAAATATTTACCAAGAGTTACTGCTTTTAATACACAACTAAACTTTGAGCGAGATTCCTTTGATCAATAAGGGTTAACATTTTTGTCAGCAATACCTCTCTGTGAAAGTTTATTTCAGAACTGTAGTTATCCTTATTTAAACAACGTTCATGTAGAACGATAATATTCGGGATTATCAGGAAGAGAAAATTCAGCTTGATAACAGTAGCAATTTTGGATACAAAATAAAACTTTGTAAACTGAAAATTTGCAAAATATTAACAAGCACCTACACCAAAAAAAAAAAACAAAGATCTAAAACATTTATCACTCGGACAGCTCAAAAGCTGCTGCTAATAAGTTTTCACGTAACAACGTCCGTACGTTTTACAAAAGGAACTTTTTGAAACATCCTAAAGAACATTTAACTTTGAAAACCAGTTTTTTTTTATCGCTATGAACGTATTCATATGAAAGTCATTTATCAAAAGTGCTCATGTCCACAATAGCATCTTACAACGTATAACCAAACGATTCGTTGCTTTGCGACCCACTGCCGAATGTGATAACACGACTAAATGCTAAAATCGTACTATATGAAAAAATTAAGACATCACTTCTCTGGAATGTGTGGGAGAGATGCTTATTTAGCCGCGGTAATGATCTTAAATTGGGCATTACGAGAATAAATCAAAAATGTATTCCCACATGTACGTACATCTAGATTCTAGTGGGTATAATTTGAAAACTACGCGGTCTGTAATAGATCCTGAGTTTATAAGAAGTAAGAAAAATTTACGATTTTTTTGATTTAATAAACAAACCAAGGTAACCACCAAAATGAATCGTTTTATTTTAGAACGGTTAATGGTTCATGTTCACTTATTTAATTTTTTACTCAAAAACTGTGGGTTTTGCAGGAAAACCTCAAGAATAAAAAAAGTTTATAAATAAATCAAGCTTTAAAAAAAATATAAATTGCAAAATTTTAAGCGTCCAAAGAGTTCTAATTAAAAAACCAAAAGGGGTTGCACTTTCAGCCCCTTGTGAAGGGGATTGAAAATATAACTATGGGAAACCTTTTAATGAATACCTACAAAACATTTACGAAATATTGTTTTCCTACATAAATCCAAATTTGAGAAATAAAATAAAAACCTAATTTTACCACTCCTCTTTAGGGGGGTGTAACTGCGAAAGAAGACGTCTAAAGGGAAAAAAAAATATATAAAAGCCCCGCCTTAATTTTCGATAAGGAATTACCTCCCGAATATTTTCGCAATATCTAAGAAACTATAACAACTAGAGGAAGTAACGATGACTTTTAACGTATTTTAGGCGATTATACGAAGTATAATATTACTTTTGCTAAATTATGTATTAAAACATGTATTTTTACTAATTATGGGCTTCTTCACTGTTTCGTGGTTAAATTTTTCTTTGTACTGAATAACTGCAATGGTAACTACAAAGGCTTAGATTATACTAGTGATTGATTAATTAATATAAACAATTAATTCAGAAACTACTTTTCTTTTTTGGGAAATCAATTGCTAGACAGGTTTTAAGGTTCTCGCATCTCCTTCGGTAGCAATTTATTTTGAGACAAATTGTTCCTCTTCTTGAGACTTGATGCTTTAATGTTGTAAAAAAATTCCATGGCAGGCTAGAGAATAAACCAGAATCAAAACAAGCTTTTTATTTTAATCGCTAATAACTCAGTTTTACTTAATGGTACAAAAATATTTTTGGGAAAAAAGTTGTAGATTTTTTTGCACTGTAAAATTAAAACATTTATTTGTTTCAATATTGTTTAAATTCATGGCACTCTACAGCTTTTTCATCGGGGCTGTTTAATGAATTTTATTTGGTTTGAGCCTAAATATCAAAATAAATACATTATATTACTGAAAAGAGGGGAAAAATGCTTCTTCATGAGGTCATAGACAACTATTAAAAAAAATGCAGGTTTCTATTTTATCTAAGAATTTAAACAATATTGAAACAAATAAATGTTTTCATTTTACAGTGCAAAAAAATCTACAACTTTTCTCCCAAAAATATTTTTGTACCATCAAGTATAACCGAGTTATTAACGATTCTAAAAAAAATGCCCATTAAGATTCTTGTTTAGTATCTAGCCTGCCATGGAACTGTTTTAAAACATTAAAGCATCACTAAATAGGTCAGAAAGGGCAACAATTTGTCTAATTTAAACTTCTTTGTAGCTCTTACCGTTTACAAGATCCCAATAATGTCCCTTGTATGTGGAACACTATTAATATTTTTGCTACATAAATTCCATTTTTATTAGAAAAATTAGCACAAATGCTTTGGTGTGTGTTTTAAAAGGATTTCATCCAAATTTATGTGAACTATATTATGTGTTATAATAATGCAATCCTCATTTATTTACCCAATTACTTTTGTCAAATGGAGGTTCGGCCGGTAAAATCAATGTCTGCAAAGGCGTACGCGCGTGTTATAAGTTTTGTAAACACCGCTATGTTATAATATTATTTTTTTTTTGAATCCGTTTGCAAATATGTTTATTTAGACTCGAAAAATCAATTACTCGCGCAAAACCCATCCCCTGAAAATTAAAAATACGACAGGACGGGGCGTGTGCACGCTGTCCTTCGCCGTTCAATTAGCGTAATCGGAAAGAAGTCCGAAAATAAATTCAGCACTCTATTTCATTAAACATGTAACCGCTACCGTTACCACGTCATTTTAATTAACATCGACAGTCGAAGAGGTGCGCGCTAAAACCGAGTTAATAAAATGGCGCAAAGCGCGCTTGTTGACAGACGTCGCCCGTGACTGAAACTTCCAACATCGAACAATGACGAGTTCCTCTTCGAATTTGGCGATATATCAAATTATCAAGAAAATGCGACTGACAGTGACAAGTATTGTTCGGTAATAACATCGTTGAATGATTATAATTTCGATGTTCGGCGCGTTAGTCGCATTTCCCAAAGTAAACCTCCAAAGGAATACGGAATTACTTGCAGGGCCGGCCCTAGTAAGCGCGGGACCCGATGCAAGGACAGGCCCCCCTTCCCCAAAAAATACAAAACATCAATTTTTTTAATAAAATTTTGAACAAACAAGCTGAAATAATATTATGACAAACATAGCAAAACATAAAATTTGACAAATTGACTATGAACGAAACAAAGCAAAACAACTCATATTTTTATAAACGAAATAGAAACTCAATTAAAATTAATCTTTCTAGGTGTTGCTTCCGCAAAATCTTTTTAATAGGTTGTCGAAGTCCATCTCCCTCATGAATTTAAACGTTCTTCAGAAATAGTGGATCGTAAAAAGTTTTAATTAATCTTAATTTTGAAAAACTTCTTTCGCCCGCTGTTACCGGTATAGTAAGGAAGATCCTTAGTGCAATAAACAAAATTGGAAACGAGGTTGGACGATTATTAAAAGCCAAATATTTAAGTATATTTAAAGGATTGCAACAACTTTGTGGAATAGTTACTTTTAAAGCTTCTATTTCTTCCGCCAACATGAATCCAGTTAAGTCCACCGATTCGCCGTATTTTAAAGAAATTTGTAAATCAGCAGCACATTTTAATGTAGTCTCTTTGGATTGATTGTGAAATGTCCATAAAAACTAAATAAATCTATGGTCCTTTTAATTGTTTAAATCGAGGTTGAGGAGACTACAGTGTTTTATCTAACACTTGATTAAAAGTTTATTTTGTATGCTTCCTTTGCATCAACAACAGGGTCGTCTGAGGACTCGTATGCAATTAGCCTTTTGCGTTCCCGTAAACGTTTTAACTGGAATTGTGGAACAACATCTAAATCTTTTGCAAGATCATTTGCACCGATTAATACATCTTTAAAACTTTTTTCTCTGTACACTTCTTCTCGCCATTTGCACAATTTTTCAAAAGTGAGTATTCCCGAAGACAGATCTGAGGTTTCACTCTGTAATTCTTTCTTTGCTTACTAAGTTCGCTTGGAAAAGCAAATCATGCCAGAAAACTAAGGATACCAAAAATTTGTAATCTTTCGTTTGAGTAGCCAAAAATTCTGCTTCACTTTTTGCGTTTCCGTAAACGTTTCAACTGGAATTATTTCACGAAAGCTTTTGTTAATTGATTTGATGATAATATTTGATAAATAAGCTATTATATTACTGTGGTATAGTTTATTTATTAAGTTTAGTATTTCACTATCGATTAATAACTTTTTTAAGTGAATGATAGAGAATTGCTTTTTGTTTCTATGCTATTGATAAGGATTGTACTTATATTTTTTAATTTTTGAGCGCGGGGCGCGTTTAAGCGGGGGGCCCTAGGCGAGGGAATCGGTGGAATGTGCTTAAGGCCGGCCCTTATTACTTACGCCTTAGTAAGAGAATAAGATACGTTTCCTGCGGCGATAATAATACACAAAAGCACATAGTTTGGGAACTAAGAAAGGGTTCTATAATCCAACACATACCTTGATACTGTCGTAGCAGGCAGTCACGCGGCCGTTTTGGACCTCCACATTGGCAGGAGGATGTGCGAACTTGCATTCGGTGTCTGGCCTGGAGCACTTGTTCCTTTGGAACTCTCTGCAGACCTCGAGCTGGAGCCAGCGGGAATCTTTTCCGTTAAGTAGATTATTCATGTTTACCATGGTCGCCATCATTCAACAGAACGTTTCAACAATTGGACGCGAATTTGATAAATCGACACGACTTGCACACTGTTTTATCGTAAAGTATAATTGAAAAGTGTGCGGCCAATCAGGTAGAATTATTGTCCATTCTTTCGGAAAAATAAAAACACGCTAAAACGATCACACGCACTTTTCTGGATTAAAATACGAGCGGGTTCACTGTTCAAAATGTTTTTAATTCTTTGAGTTTATTCGACGTGTCTGACGGACTACCAACGACAGTAGTAGCTTGAGTTTGTTACACTGGTAAACTTGCGGTAAGCAGGTTGGCGAAGCGAAGCGGCTGTCGATCAAAAGCTAACGCATGTTGATTGCTCCTGGTCAAGCGAGCCCTGTGTCACTGCTGGTGCTGTCCTCGGTTGTAGTCTGTAAGCAAAAGCACAACTATATAGCTTCTTTAATTAAAAACTAACTGCTTAAAAAGCCAAGCCCACAGAAAGCCATCTTAAGAAATTAAAGAAATTTACATTGCGCCCGACTGCAGCTCGTACTCGCTCCCAGTCCCAGTAAATAAGATAAATCTCTGTAATTCCGCGAAAAGAAAAGATTAACTCGACAGAGCGCAATTAAGGCACGTAATTGCAACTTTCAAAGCTAAACACCAATTATAAAAGTACGCAGACTTTGGAATGATTCACCCTCCCACACTTGACGCGTGAAAACTTATGCGATACTGCAGAAGCAACAGAATACGGAAACACAACTGCGCTAAACTGTTAATGTTTCATTTTTGGCCGACAAGGCTGCCATTCCAATGACAATTCGTACTTCATTCATCGCAATTAACGTGGGTCGTATAAATTTCTTTAATCTCCTCAGATCGTACCGATACGTAATTTCGCTGGCACGCCGAAAAACTTTAAGCACGATAAAACATTCGTACCAATTACCGCCACATGAAACGATATTTGTCTTTTAAAAACGAAAAATCTACAATGCAAATAACGAGCATTAAAGTTTCAAGGATAGCAGAAGACGCGGGGCCATGACCATACATATTTATAGAAAACATGAATGGGAAACACAATCACGGCTAAAAATAAATATTTATTCATTACACATGTGTGCTCTATGATATTACAAGATAAAAATTCGAAAAAACAAATTCGATAGATACGTCACAATGTTTAGTACCCGCGAGTATGTCACATAACCGGCGAAAAAACATTTTCAAGACGCACGCGAGTTCAAGGGGAATCAAAACCGTGGGATATTGACAAAAAAATTCCATCGGGTTTTACATATCACAAGAAATTATTTACATCACTCGTAATATAACAAATGCATTGAAAATTAACGTTAATTTTTGGTAAATATGCCCGGATGCAAGTTGAGCTGGAAAAACACGAGTGCACGAAGTGCACGAGTGATTTTTTCTGATTCAACTTGCATGAGTGAAGATTTGTCAAAAATTATAGATTATTTGCAATGCACGAGTTATATGTTGTCAGAAAATTTCCTTCACCTAACCTACCTGTAAAATTAAATGTATGTTATGTCAAATTTTACAAGTACTGCCAGAGTGGTGCGTCAGGAGTGTGGTTTAATCTTTATTAAAGTAACGCTACTGGTAGCCGAAATTCGTCAAATCATTATCAAGACCAAAAGATTTAATTTCCTTTCCAAATTAATATTTTCGACCAATCACAAACTCAGATTTCTTAGGAACGAACAATAAAAGCATGAAAATCTGTTACTTGCGAAAAAGATCAGTGTATGATTATGTTTATTGGTCGCTTCTAGGAAATCTGGTTTGTTATTGGTCGAAAATGCAACTTTGACAGGAGGATCAACATCTGACAGGGGAATGTAAATTTATTACCGTGTAATAAAGAGCTTGTATTGATAGTCTCTAGAAGATATAAGATTAGTGATTGGTTGAAAACGCAAATTTAACAAATGAAAGAAATGTTCTTAAAAATTGCACATAATTTTGGGTGCATACTTAATATTTTGTTTTATTTTTAACTTGTTATTAACGGGACTGAAGAGATGGTGTAAAAAAGAAAAACATTTTGATAATATCTTCTCAGTTACTCACGAAAGTTATTCTGTGTTTGTCCATATTTGTGCTGAGAGTGATCATTTGCTAAAAGTGATAACTATTAAAAGTATTAATTTTGGCGCATAAAAATTAAATTGTGTGTGAATAAATAAATAGAAAGCAGAAAGATAAAAATTGGAAGAGAACTGAAGATAGCAGAGTTTAAAAATGGATATTTATTACAATCTGAAGGATATATTACGACTCAGGTATTGTTGGTAAAATTATTATTTTTTAGGAAATGAATAACAAGAAAAAAATAAGTTAACGATAGCAGAGAAGTGCAGCAATCTTTCACGAATCGAAAAGGGAGAAACGTCCAAGAATATGTGCTTAATTTATGGAGTCAACAAGTGTCAATACATCGTATTATTAAAAACAAAGAAAACATTCGCCGGTGCGCTAAAGAAACTGTTGTCACTTTAAAGAAAGTGAAGAAGGCTCCGAGACTCCTAGTCCCTGAAACTAAAGCAGCTCTCTATGACTGGTTTGTTGACAAACGCCTAAACCGTGTAATCATCACAAATGAAATGCTGAAGAGTAAGGCACATGAGTTTCATTCCAACTCGTTCTCTAGCAACAATAAATCTTTAATTTTTTTTTAATTCCCGAATATAAATGAATTTTAATTCAAATTATTTTAAAATGGTGCACCTAAATTGACAAAAGCAACTATTAGAACCAAAATCGAATTAGAAAAGTTGCTTTTATCGAGCGGTTAACTATGTATTAAAAAAACAAAATCGATTTAGCTCGTTGCCCTTCGGTTTTTGCTAATGTATGCGCTAAAAATACTCCATAATAATGGGCGAACGGGCGAGACCATCTATACTTCAAGTCAACGAAAATTCGTGTTCCGGGTTGGACATAAAACACGCATTCGCACTGTGGAACATAATAAAATGGCTTGGTGAGCGAATTTTTTTCAATTGCTTCTCCAAAAATTATTTAATATAAACGGTAATTTAAAAAATGTTCCTAGGGTCTTCGCGCGATAACCACAAACGTATTTCGTAATACAAATACATTGCCAAAGCGTTTGCAAAAAGCCTATTGCACAATTGCAAAACGTACAGCAAACTTCGCCTAACAACGCATAATAAACAAAACAATAAACAATGACACAGTCTAGACTTGCAGAGTCTTACTATAAATGGCCCGAACAAGTTCAGAGGGCAAATGCGCGCAGAACACTCACTCTCACTCATTCGCCACACCAACAAATCTCTGCATATCGATGCAGCAACTATGATCGCGATGAGAGACGAAACACATCTCTCTTGCTGGTCGGTTTGATCTATTTTAAAACATCAGTGAGGTTTATTTTAATGCAAATTACGTTATATTTAGACTGTGGAACAAACATCTAGGTCGAATCGTTTGCGAAGGCGCGGCAAACGTCACATAACAGTTATGATAAATGACTATCGACAACATATAGCGACGCGTGTTCCTTTATCGATTCGAAAATTTCACAAAATAACCCTTAGGAAATGATCTGAGAGAGTAACAAAACACTTCTCGGACGCAATGGCTCGGACTTTCGTTCGGAGACGATGCTCGGACCCGCAGTATCTCGGGACATAATCGACATCTGTCAAGAATCCGATATTTAATATTAAATCCAGCGAAATCAAACCTACACAATAAAAAAATGAAAAGTTCCGCAGCGAAAGATTTAAAAAAAATGTTTCAACAACTTTAATTATACTAATTTCAATGTATTGTGTTTACTTGCATACAAATTTAATTCAAGAAACATTAGTTGTAAACAACACGTCACACAACAACCATCTCTCCGATTTACATCTAAATTCCATGCTTGTTTATCACCAAAAGCATGTCTGTTTTACAATCAAATATCAAGATAGATAACTATATAAAAATTAATCCACAAACAATATCCAATTTATTACTTACTACATTTTTGCAAATCTTCTTTTTTATTATATATCTTAACCATTGAGTTACTTAATAAAGGTAATTTTTGCGATTGCGTAGGCCATGAAACCGTCAGAGATAAAATCGAAATTTTTCTATTTACCAACTTGCGCATCCTTAGCCAAGTAAAATGATGCAAAACTTTTGAAGAAATCAACCGGTTCCGGAGAAAAACGTCAAAAACGAAACCCCTGCAAAAGCGCTATGATTTGAGGTTGAGAAATCTATGTGGCTCTCATAGGCGTTTAACATAGGGAAAACCGTTTTTACAAGAGCCTCGTTTTTCGCGTTTTTCTCTGGAACCGTTTAAGATTTCTTCAAAAACTTTGCACCATTTTCCTCGCAAAGGATGCGCGCATTGGCAAATAGAAGAATTTCAATTTTATCTCTGACGGTTTCATGGCCGCGATCGCAAAAATTAACTTTAATATTCAACGTTTCAGTTTTTTCCCTATTTTTCCGAAGGAAATGGCCAGTGGCACGTATAGCTCTGCAAAACATTAGTTTTTGTTGTTCTTGATGCAATAAAAACACAGCCTTGATCAGATTCTAGCGACAACATAATCGTGACCCTCCCTTGTGAGCTGTGAATTCGTCAAATTAAATTCTTGGGTGGGTTCAATTGTCAATCAGTCATATTTTTAGTTTAAAAAATTAAATATTTTTAACTGAAGCACCTTCATACACAATAAACATTTTAGGCCACGTAGTAATAACATATTTTTTATTGGAAACAATTCTTAAACAATTCTATGGGACGTCTGTACGAAGCAAATGGAAAGGAAGAATTTCCATTTTTAAATTAAATTGATTTAAAAAAGAACATTATTGAACCTGTAATTTTAACTGATCCTCTACATTAAGTTAAATTAATATCTACCAAATTCACAATGATAAAAGTAACTTAATTTATCGTGTAGTTCGCTGTTATTTTTGCTTGAAACTATAGGTACTGCTTAGTTGTTCTCCTAATTTATTATTCAGTTTTTTACTTAATAACGTAATACGAACAGTAACATCGGAAACGATTAATATTAAGTTTCAAAGGACATTAGAAGCGCCGAGAAAAGTCGATACATCCAATTAATCATTATTTTCTCAGTCAACTATTAGTTATCCTCAGACATTATTACAAACTTGGTGGTGAAATGACAAAGTATTAAAGTTAATAACCTGTCCACGCTTCGGAAGGCTGAGAAAAAAGTGCAACCAACGCTGGTAGCCGAGCTTTTATTGCATTTGCCAAGCTTCAACTAAGATAAGAGTTTGAGGGCTGTTAAACAAGTGCTCTGATTACGGATATAAACTGCTAAGAAACTTCTTTATTGATTACCGGCCGCTATAATACGTGATCATAATAACGATAAAGTTTGTAAAACAGCTGAATGTAAAGTAACAAACGTTTTCAATTTTCTTTACTTCAGTACATGATATGAACACATAATGAACGATGTTATTAACTGTTGATCAAATTTGAAGCAAATGTTACAAACAAAAAAAAAAATAGTTTTTACAAAGACACTGCTATTTAGTGAAGCTACTCAAACCATAAAATAAACTAGTATGTTCACAAATTCACGAATTCCATTCTAGAAAATATTGTTCCACTGAAGTTAGGGTGAAAACTAATTTTCACTGGCTTTTTTCCATTTTAAACTAATCGGTAAATATTCTGTGAGGCGCAAAAATTATTCTTCAAGATGAAGCTTAAATTAGAGTTGTATACAACGGTTATGACCTCCACACGATCTTTGTTTGCACCAGGTCTTTCTTATTACAACCACAAGATGATTGTTGAGCCTCTTACAAATAATATTCTCATTTGTGCTTCTCTCGTGTACAATGTCGCTAGACCATAATCATATATTTGTAGTATACCAACCACACAACACAAACAGCTTTTTCTCAAAGATTATACACTCTGACAGTACGCAACAGCACGCTGCTCTAAAATTGTTTGAGTAGCTAAATCCACCACGAGGCAACAAACAAGATGTAAACGGCACTCAAAAATTTTCTAAGCTCATAAAAATTCCATGATTAATAAAAGGCCATCTATTTTACAAAAAGTCCGTCAATAACGTTTTTACAATGGTTACTTTCAATAGTTGTTTCATTATAATTTAATACATGGCAACTGAGAATGGCAACAGGAGAATTCACATGACCAACGTGGACGAAACTCCCAACTATATAGCAGTCTATGCTTTATCTTGCGGACGTTTTAATATATTAATCTTACCCGTGTACCCCATCTCACGGGTGGCTGAATAAAATTACGTTTGCCTTTATAGAACAGCGAATTTCTTTACGCGTGCATTCCAGATTTAATGCTACAAAATAAGTTAACGTGAAAGAATCCGTTACAAGTAAAATACGAAAATTTTTAGTCCAATCGAAAAAACACACACATCACCACAAAGAACGCTTTTTGACGGTTCTGTTAATTTTAACTAAACTTTGTGCACCCGGAGTAAAACTTTTCGACTTTGAGTTAAAATTTAAAATTATCCTATACGAGATTAACCTGTTTAAAAATAAAACAGCTGTGTACATATTTAAAAGTAGCAAAGAAACTCTACAATAACTGAAATCAAACTCACCCCCCTTTTTTCATTGGTTTTGATTTTAGACAAACGAAATTTTAAAAATGTCATATATGTGCAAAAACCCGGATTTTCTGAACATTCGTTTGTCTAAAATCAAAACTTAAAAAAAACAGGAGGTGAGCGTAATTAATTGAAAAGGACTAAAAACTATTTATAACTAGCAAGAGGTTGTTATAAACTTGTTTGGTACTCAGCGAACTAAAATTAAAACAAAAAAACTTGCACTAAAATTGCAACATGATAAATCTAATTACAACGGATTAAACAAGAGCACACGTAACAAATGCAATTATAATTAAAATGACAAAATCCAGTTTCACAGAACAATGCCCAGCAAACCTATACATCCACTTGCAATGGTTAAGTTTCGCGAATTCGGCAATCGTAATGCTCGCCATTTTGTCACAACAACTTTCACCGCATCAGACAACAATAATATTGCGAAACATCGTAAGGCTTCGCTCGAACCGACCGGCTTTCTTCAGAGATCAATTTTAAACATGTCACAGTGTTGAAGGACTCACACAACCAAAAAAGTTTTTTTCTACAATATCGAAAAATTATTTAACGCTCACGACACGTAACCGAGAACTTATTAAACGGTAATTTATATTAAATTAGCAAATTTCAGAGTGTTATAATGTATTCAGGGCACGATTTTAGCTGCTTGCTGCTAAATTCTGCATAGTTCCGGTGTACTTTTCGCCTAAATTCGCCAAAGAGCAACCGGATTCACACGATATTATTAACAGTTGATGAATCGTTATTTTACACCAGAGAATGCAGTCAGAAAGTGTAATCAAAAACACAACGGGCACATTAGCACGACAGAATTTCACACAGCTCAGATCATCCCCAGTATTTTTCTATATCACACTGATTTTCCTTCCAAGCAACAACGCGTAAATGGTCGTCCTGATATTAAATAAAAACTAATTATAGCACAATTGGATAATTCGCTGTAATAACTACAGTCCATTACGAACGTGGTTTAGAAAAAAGGATTAATACATTTATTAATTAATTCTCAATGAGTCGGTCGTTTGAAGCGAACTTAATTTATAGAAAAATCTCGTTTGCCGAATAAATCTTTTTTACCTTATCTCTAACACCAGCGTTAACGTTTCACACCAACCTAATCTCATGTATAACGTTAATACATCTTTTGGACCTCTCCTCTTTTATTAACTAAAACTTAACCAACTCCTTGTATACGAGGTAAGCGTCAAAATTTTCCGGCCTGACATAGATCTAGGTATGGCAGGAGGGTCAAATTTTTTTTTATCACATTAGCTTAAGTCATATTAACCTTGGAAAAAACAAAAATGGATTTTGTGTCAATTAGTTTTCTTATAACTGGCATTTGTTCATAACGATGTCAGAAGTAACGAAAATTGAGTATCGAGCTGTTATGAAATTTCTTAATTGCGAAGGTCTTTCTCCTCAAAGCATCAAAGTTCGACTGAACGGGGGACTACTCCGCGTCTTATTCTGTGGTAAAAAATTGGTCAAAACGGTTTCGAATGGGGCAAGAATCCTTGGAAGATGATGCAAGAACAGGAAGGACTGTGGGAGAGGTGACGGACCACAAGATTGCCCTTGTTGAGGAACTCGTATTAGGCGATCGACGCTTGGTGAAAGAACTATCAAAAGTGTCGGGGCTTCCAAATACAAGCATTCGCCGAATCCTCCACGATCGGTTAGGCATGAATAAAGTTAGTGCAAGGTGGGTCCCCAAACATCTTTCAGCAGTTCAGCGCTAGCGTCGTGTTGAATGTGCTCGATCCTTTTTGGAGCTCTGTGGACGCGTTGAAGACAATTGTTACAGGGGATGACACAATGGTTATCTACTATGATCCTTTGTCCAAAAGAGAATCGATGGAATGGAGGGGAAAAGGAGAAGCACCGCCAAGAAAGTTCAGGGTCTGTCATTCGACGATCTTTTGGGATTGTGAGAGCATTCTTCTCATAAATTTTCAAGAACGCAACACCGCAGTCAATGGGGAATATGCAGCACTCCGGCTCAAATTACGACAAAAGATTCGGGAGAAAAGACTGAGAAAAGAACTGACCAGAGGCGTGCGTTTACTGCACGAAAATGCCCCCGTGCACACTGCTGGAATATAGTATAGTCCAGATATGGCCTCCAGTGACTATTACCCGTTTGGAAATTTGAAAAGGGCGCCATTTCAGTGACAACCAAGAGGTGAAGGCTGCAGTTTGGGCACATTTTGCAGACAAATCGAAGGCAATTCTTTTTAGGGGTATCGAATTGTTTCTAAAACGATGTAATAAGTGCATTGATGGGGATCACGGGGGATTATAATTTAATTTTGAGCCTACGTCGTTTCTTTCATAGTCAGGCCGGAAAATTTTGGCGCTCACCTCGTACATCTATTTTAACCACCTATCGTTCATCATAACAAACCACTCGTTGAATATTTAATCAAGATTCTTCTGCATGCGTATTTTCCGTACAAGATTTAAAAATTGCGGAAATTTCATTATACAACGATAAAAACATTTTTAAAGAAATTTTATTAAGGTAGATAACTTTTTCTATAAGAGGCTTACTCGAACATCGCATCAAGATAAGATATACAACGAGGACTCACTAACATGACAAACTTTTGTGATTGTAAATAATCCATCAAAAGTTTCGTACACATGTAGGAGAAGTTTGTAGTAAATCAACAATATTAAACTAGACGGCTTTGGCGGATTCCTTATAACTTGAAAATTTTATTACATACAAAGCGAGCGAGATAAATTCAAATAAGCGGCAAGGAAAAAATAAACGCAAAAGAATTATTGACGTTTTGCACACAAATAAATGTTAACTTTACATCTATCTTCTATGAAAGAATTAATTGGATTCAGAACCGGCAACGAATAATAAAAGTTCTGCAGTTGTATAAAGTAAGTACTGCTCTAAAACATTAATGCATTGTTTTTTGTTTTTCGAAAATGTTACTACTAAAAAAAAAAAAAAAACCTGTCAGAACGTCTGCTATAAAATGCAGTTATTGCTCGAGGCATTCTAAATATATTCGTTACGTACAACAAATCTTTTTTCAGACTGGAATAAGCACAAAAATGTATAAACACTGCATTGGCAAAACAAACAGTTGTGATTTTACCCAAGACTATGTTACATAGCTTTTAGCTAACTAAGAACCGAACAGTCGATATTAATACTGAGGAATTGTCAAGATACAAATACCCACGATGTAAAAAACGTTAAGCTCGAGGCAATTGTTTTATATCCTTTTTAATCATAAAAATGTAAAAGTAAGATTACGGTAATCTAGAGTGCCCACGCTGACAAAACACACAACGGGTTTAAGTTCATAAGTATTTAATTAATTCTACTTATGGATTAAAATTTTGCGTCCAAATGGTATGACTTTGGCAGAGGTTCTTAAACGCTGGGTCACGTTAAAAAAAAACGTCATGTATTAAAAATTTATATTTTATCAATAACTTATGTCAAACGTTTTTAGTATTTCAATGCAAGTTGCAGGAATTATACATTTCTGGACCCCGAAGCGATTAATCTAGGACGCCATCGATTCGAAAAATCACTCGTTATGAAGTAGAAATTTAGAATGTCCGAACAAATAAAAATTATTTCATGCTCTCATAAATTTCATGGACCAAAATTAAAAACTTTATTTTGGAAAACGGCGCGATACAAATTAAAATTTAGGTTTGTGTAAAACCAAATTAAAAATGAAATGTTGTACAGTAGGTACTAAATTTAAAATCAAAATATTGTTAGAGAGATTTAAAAACCAAGACTAAAATTACAGTCTGTGAAATGCACCATTACATTTTTGGAAGTCCGCGCACTAAATGACACCGAAAAAAAATTGCTACAAAACTTCTTCGCACTTCGTTAAAAATTGATCTTTTGACAAAGCGCGTAACCGTAAAATTGTAATAACTCCACCGTTTTTTAACTGTATTAAGTGCACTAAATATCTCGTGAGATGCTTCAAGCAAGAGGAGCTAAGTTTATTTGGAAAACGGCTCGTGGTGCAAAAATTATTAAGTCTGACTAGGAGCTTTCAAGATGGTATCTTCTACCGGTGCATTTTCCAGATTTGAACATTCCATATTTGACTGTTCCTAGTTTTCATGCTGATCCAATTGTATAAGGAAGATCTCTTAAAAATTAAATGTTGAAAGTTTCGCCGAGGATTTCTCATTAAGCATTATTCGGAAAACGGCGCGTGTCTGACTTTTGTAATCTTGCGTTTCTAAAACTTAAAAATTGTCGTTTTTTACGTATCTAAAAGCAAAACGGGTTATCAATACGCTGGCTTTCATATTTATTGCATTATTCGGAAAACGGCGCGTGTGAGACTTTCGTAATCTTGCGTTTTTAAAAGTTAAAATTTGTCGTTTTTTGCTTATCTAAAAGTAAAATGGGTTTAGATTACGTTGGCTTTCATATTTATTTATAACGTCTTCTAGGAAGTTTTAAATCTTGTTTAATAATTTAGGATTCGCTGGTTTGAATTTGAAGTGAACGAAACCCTAAATTCCATCAAGAACACATCTCCGAATACACTCTTAGCGATGACGGCAAGGCGAAGTATTTTCCTACATTCCGTTAAGTGTTAAGTGTAAACAAATAAGAACTAGTAGCTTGACACAAGACGAGCCATTATAAACTTAAGATCTTATCTGCCACTACTCATCCTGGTGGAGAAACTAATTATACACAGTGGCGCGAGCCAACACAAACATCACAATGCAACGGCCGTGTTCGGAAGCGCATATCATTTTTAAACGTCACGTTTGTGTGGGCAACCGCCATCTTTGTTGTGACATGGATAATTAATGAACAGTAACTACCACCAACCAGACGCGGCCTAAAATACGATAATAAAAAGCAATAATTACATTAAAAATGCTTTGGTAATCGCCAAGAAAGTCGAGTGTCAACACATTGAAAGACCATAATAAATTAACCGGCAACTTAATTAAGCAATGTCACGAATTTCACGGACCGGCGCATTCAAATATTCTAATCGAATTAGTTGTCCAGAGAAACGAATATTTTCCGGAAAATTAACGTGGAGAAACAGGAGCACTGCTCCTTGCAAACGGTGAGGCTCATTATTATTTTAATAAAGCTCCGGCCGTATACCATCGCGCTAATTTAAATAATCATTTATGCCATAATTAAGCAAAACAACAACTAAATAAGCGCACTGAAGCGCGCTCCGCGCACCGCCAAGGTGCAATTATAAACTATCCTTACAATATAACACTCGGTTTTTTGCTACACATTACCGTACATTATATTTGAAACGAGAATTAGCAAACGTTCCACGAGTAAAGTAAATAGCCATGCATATTTAACGACTTCATCGTGGAGGTATAAATAGAGATACCTAAAACGAACTCAGAACATAAAGTTAAACTGTGCAAATTAAAATTAATTAGAAAAAATGCTATTATAACTCGGATTACTTACATTTAAATATACAAAATAAATTTGAAAAGTATTTCGCGACCAGATTAAGATAAATTAGCACACGACCGGTATTAACATTTAACCTTTTTGAAAATATTAATTAACTAAAGTATAAAAAACGACAGTGCGGTTAAACACAGCTGTTGCGAAAATTATTATAAATTAATCATGTAAATATTACAAAATAATTCCGTGTCACTTGAAATTATACATTTATTGACATGGTTTACAAGTACATGCTTCACTGATAACAATAAGTATTGCGAAAATCACGGAAGTATTAGTACACGTTTTAAATATTCAATAACAAAACTGTAACTAACCTTAAGTGTACATATATTAGCCAAAAAGCCGTTAAAATCGTAGGTAGTATGTGATCGTAGAAAAAATAAGCTACATAACACGAGTTGTAAATAAATTACGCGCTCGCCGCTAGGCGGCTCCGTGCGTAACTTTTTCACTCGTGCGTAATATGCTTCTTACAACTCTTGTTATGTAATATACTATTAAAACGTATACACAATTTCATCAAGTTTAACCATTACAGCAGTGGTTTCCAACCTTTCTGTACATCGGCCTCACTTTTTCATTAAAAAAATTGTTGAATGTCCTGATATTCAACATATTACGATATTTTGGTAACAGCTGCGCGCTCCTGTGCAATAGTCTCGGGGAGGGGGTGCCCCACAAGGTTGTAAGCCACTGACTTACAATGGTCAAAACTAGTGAATAAATGTCGATAAATGTGAATGATTCTCTACAAATTATCCCCCCATAAAATTTAAGAGGCCCCAATTAGTTTGTTGACAATATTTTTAATGGCTAATCAACTTTAAATCGTAAAAAAAGCTACAAACAAAATTTTATCACCATTTATTAAACTTAGAAAGCAACACGATTAGTTTTTTTTCCACAATCAAAGTGCAAAAACAACTTTGAAAAGTGGCTAAATCTCCTTAAATTACATACACTCTGTTCATTTTAATAATGATTTGAAATAATTGGATCAGGATGGGCCTTGCTATAACTTCGGTACTCAAAAGTGCTAGTAATAATGTTGGGTAACATCGAAAATTTAATTTAAAAAATAAAATTTAATTTAAAAGATGATGCATGATGAAAACTAAGTGAAATTTGGCGTATCAAGAAGCATCAACAGGAACATAAAAGAATAATTGGCGAAACATAGTCGTTGCAGATATTAAATTGACTTGCATCTACACCTAGCTTGCTAAATCTTCAGAAATATATGTTAAGTTTTCGAATCTTTGAAATGTAAGGAAAGAAGTTATAAAAAATATGATTACCCCAATAATTATAAGGTTTTAAATGCAATGATTTTAGTTTTACCTGTCAGTTGCTGTTCATTAATTAAAAAATAAATCGATGGTCAATTTAAAATGATACGCTTGGAAAAATGGTGTCACTACGAACGAATTATCACATAATAATTTAAAATAAACTGGATAAAGTGTTAAGCTAACTTGTTGGTGCATTTGCATTACAATAAAAAAGCAAAGGGGAGAATTTAAGAGCATGTAACACAAAACAGAACACAACTACGCCGTTGTAGATTCCAACACTACGCAAAATTTCACTGAACATGAATAATCTAATTTAAATAAATTAGTTTTGCTGTATGAATTTATTTAGTCGTGCACTGTTTGAACAACGAGCAAATGCCGTTACGAAATTCGGCTTGCAAAACTACGCAAAATAAATTAAATACTTGAATATTTTTTTAATAACTAAGATTACTTTTTAAAGTTTTGAGAGCAACTTGAAATTTAGCTATGAAGTTTCAAAGTATTGCAGCACACCAACAAAATTGGAAGAGTTTTGTGAAAACTGAGACGGCTTCTTTTTTTGTTGTTCTAGAACAATTCGACCTTTTTCGGGTTTCTTACTTATTGCCAGGAACGTTTGTGTAATTTTTCGATGATGTACGGTTAAATAAAACTTTCGGTTACTCTACAGACAGCCTTGAACTTGGATTATTTACTGCATATGGGAACAACACTTCTATTATAAGATGCAAAGTTACTAAGTTGGATAACATCCAGCTTCCAGGAAATTTGTGATTTCGTGAGGACTTTTTACTGATCCTCCCTAATTTTTCAATTATCGTATACAATAAAGAAATTTTATAATGTTTTTGCCTTGCCACCACTTTTACACGAGATAAGTTATACGCTGAATATTTTTGATAAGCAGAGTTCAGGATATCTTTAACGTTTTGAAGAATTAACCGACATTTTAATTTTACAATCGTCAATGCCAAAAACGCCGCTTCGTATACTTTGTAAAAATCTTTAAAGCATGTTTAGAGCCTTTCCAAAAAGTCTTGAAAATTTTGTTGTTATCACGAGCCAAAGATCATTTAATAATTTTTTGGAGAACACAAGTTTTAAATCTGTGCCGCTAGCCCGCCATCGGTCGCGTGGGGCGAATGAACGCCCAGCGATATTAAAAATTCTCAATATTTTTTAAATTAATAAATATTAAGATACGCCGCTTCGTCTACCTTCATACATCGATAGGCGCCACTGTTTATGCACAACACCCCTCAGTTCGCACTTTGCGTTTGATGCACAGTGGACATTTGTCACACGAAGAGGCGTCAATTGACCCCACGCGACCGTTTGCGTTAGAAAATAGTTTATGTTTGTGTTTTTGAAAAATGAATTCTCGACAAGAAATCCGTCTATTGAAGTGGTTAGAAGAGGTTAGTGATGAAGAAGAAATAGTTGGGGGTGAAGAAGACGAGGAGGATGGCGGTGATGAAGAAATAACGCAAAATAACTCACATGATACCGAGCATGATACGGAGACAGAAAAAGAGTACATTTCGGAACATGAAGATCTGTCTAGTAGTCAGGAAGACATTCCATTATCACAAATTAATTTAATTTCTGTAAAAAAAATGTGTACCCGAGACACAGTAAAATAATTTTTAACAATTGCATTGATAATTTGTAGTGAATTTTGAAGGCTGATTAGATCTACCTAATTTTTTGATATTTGTTTTTATTGTTTTTGAGTATAACTTTGTTATTTATTTCTATTATTAAAAAGAGTTTAGTTTTGTTATTTTGAAGAGTTTTTATGTTATGTTTTTCTAAAGAAAGACCAAAAACAAAAAATATGTTCCTATTTCAGTTATATACATTTTTAAAGACTTGAATAAAAATATGTTTAGTAAAGTTTATGTTTTATTGTTAAGAACAGTCTTTTAGACCAAAGCAACTAAAAATAAACATAAATATTTAAAAAAAATTGCAATATTTGGATTGAAGGCGTTGACTGACCCCAAGCGACCGACGGCGTTACAAATATGTAGCGCGACCGATGCGATGGCGGGCTAGTCAACTCAGCAAATTATTCTTCAGCTAATAATTGTAAATGACTAACATTTTTTATTTTAATTAAGTATGGTTTATGAACCTAACTTAGTTCTTTAAAATCAGATTAGAAGAAAGGTATTTTTGAAATTGTGCCTCCAGGTAGTTCAAATGATCAATTATAATTTTGACAATTAATTCTTTGGAAAGAGAACCATTTTCAACTATATTCTTCCACATGTTAAGTTTTGTTAACTCTAAATTTCTTTTGAACATAAATATGTACCAATTATTTCGCTAAGCGACATGTTTAAGTCAATAAATTTGTTTATAATATCTGATAAATTATTCAGTTTCAGAAGCCATTTGGAATGAGAAAAAAACAAGGAATTTAAATAAGCCATGGCCAACTATAGTTTTCATTTAAAAAAAGGTAAGTTTGTGTCATAACTTTTTACCAGCCAGCGTAAAAAAATTTTTTTAGAATCATCGAATTTTACATAAAAATATCTTAAAATAACTTACATAAATTTTTTCGATATTTACAGCAATAACCATGACACATTAATGTGACAAAAAAAACACTTTTTTTAAATGACTAAAAACCGAAAGTAATATTTTTAAAAACTGTTCTGAGTTTGTCTCAAAAAATTGCACCTTTTTGGTAACTCAACCGTTTCCCTATCTTGAATATTAAGGGAGATACCCATAAAATTTCATCGAATTTGGACCACCCTGTACATACGAATATATTTCGCTAACAAAACTAATAGAATTTTGCTAATATCAAACACACACTCATAGCACCATGTGCTTCTACTTTACTACTTCCGCAATCCTTTCATCCTCATCCACTGCTACTTCCCGTTGCCATTCCTGGGCAGTGACCGATCACAAACACCTGCTTCGCATGGCATGTGTTCTAATAAACACGTAGCACTAATTTTCAATAAAAAAAAGTTAACCAAACAAAACAATGGGACTTATCGACTGTTCAACCAACTTAGCATGGCAAACTATCCGTAAAACGATTGTTTTTTTTTCCATTTTATAATGTTTAAAGCAGTGTTTCCCAACGTGGGGCGTACGCCCCACCAGGGCCAATTTAAATATTGGGGGAGGGGGGGCGATTAGAAAATAATATTGCGTTTTATAGTACCTATACAAAGTGCAATATTTAATTTATATTTATTAAAAAAGTCAAATCAAAAACTGTTTTGCACATGCTTTTTTAATATATTAGGTATCTTTTACATCAACTTTTATAGAATTTGGTTGACTATTATGCCAAAAGGGGCATTAAAATCTCCAAGACGTTAAGATGGGGCACGATTTAGAAAAGGTTGGGAAACACTGGTCCAAAGGGTGCAAATACAAATTTTAGCACAGTAATAATCGCACATAACAACCCAACAGCACTGACGATCAAAATTAGCAATCTCTTTGTTTACCCAGACCAATCAAAACAATTCCAGATGTTATACGTCCCGTACTTTGGTTACAACAAATATTTGCAGTAGGTATAAAAAAAGGCAGTCATTGAATAACACCAGTTAGCCCACTACCGCGCAATTGTTTCATGGCTATATTATATTTATTACCGTATATTTATTGCAACGAGGACATTTTAAGGACATATATAAATTCCGTTAGTAAAAATAATTTAATTATGCTGCAATTTGCTGTGCATTATAACAGTCATTACCGACATTAGACTGACGCCATGGGCACACCTATGTGCCACGATCGAACACAAAATTTGTGTGACAATGCGTGCCCCAATTTACCAGGGCAACGAATTATTAATTAACACGTGAAATATACGTATTTCGACAACTGCAATTTTAAATTATTAAAACTTTGCCCGTGTGATACAATCACCAATTATCCACCCATGTAAAATATTCAATAACGAACATTATCAAATTTTGATGAATACTGCACGCAAATGTAGATCTATTTTAATCGTATTATATAATAAATGAATACATATGTTTGAACAGTGGCGTGATTTTCGCCTCGCATTATTATGTGCTATTTTACAAATTACAGTGATTAATCTAAACTAAACAATAAATTTTGTATGAATTTAAAACGCATTTTTTCCTCCCACGTGAGCGCTATGTCACAGTTTACTCTAAAATATGGCGAATTAAAATATACTAAATTACGCCAAATCTTTGCGAAACATACGTGTACACATGCAACTCAAAGTTCACGTTTAAAGCGCTTACAATTCAAATTAGTATCTTCAAAATATAACAAGCGGAATCCTTTGAAGGTGTCGCCTTGATACAATTTCACGCTTTAGACATAGAAGCTTTTTGCTCGGTTAACACAAAATTAATGGCGCAAAGGCTTACTATACGCGCAAGCAGTTGGAATAATTAGGTACAAACATTACCGCAAAACCGGCTAGAAATAGGTAAACATAGTATTATAAAATCTACATTTAAGCAAATCCTCTTAAAATTTTTTTTAAGAAAAAACTATCTACGAAGCATATAAAACACTATGCAGTTCGTTGCGAAATTCAAAGGCAAAATATTAACTCCATTTAAAAGATACAAGATAGGATAAATAGCACAAAGGTTATCTATTTTTAAGGCACATCAGTACGTTTTGTTAAAAAACAAAAATTCTACAGCAAGCTAGAGACACAGATGAAAAACTGGAATTATCCACTTTTATACACATTAAGGCCCGTTTGCATAAAGTAAACCTGCTGTTAAAATACAAGTTAATCCCCAAAACTAGCCAATATCAGCGCCAACTATGGCTAACTATGCTGCGATTTTGTCGAGTTCTGGGGTTAACGTGGTTTAACCCTGGGGTTAATTCCAGGTTCAACTGAGCCTGAATGCATATCGCACATTCTAACATTTGTGAAATTTATTTTGCATTTGTAAACTTCATTCAGCGCCAACCATGTTGCGATTTTGCCTAGTTCTAGAGTTAACGTGGTTTAAACCCGGGGTTAATACCAGGTTTAACTTTTATGCAATCGGGCCTGAATGCATATCGCACATCTAAACATTTGTGTAATTCATTTTAAAGTTTAAGAGTTTACAACACGAAAACAAGCGTCACTTCTACCCAATACGATCATAAACAAACCATGGTAACCACCAAAATGAATCGTTTTATTTTAGAATACATATTAAGGGGTTCATGTTCACTCATTTAATTTTGTAGTCAAAAATTGTAGGTTTTGCCGGAAAATTTTAAGATTAAAAAAAGTTTCTAAATAAATTAAGCTATGAGAGGAAAATTTTTAAATTGCAAAATTTCAAGCCTCCAAAAAAAACAACAGTGGTCGTAAATATCAGCCCCTTGTGAAAAAGGGAGATGAATAAAAATATAACTAATGGGAAACCTTTTAATAATTACAAAACATCTACCAAATATCATCTTCCTACATATATCCAAATTTGAGAAATAAAATTATTTTACCGGTCCTCTTTAGGGGGGTGTAACTCCGAAAGGGGATGTTTAAGGAAAAAAGATTATATAAAAGCCCCCCTTAATTTTTGATCACGAATAACCTCACGCATTTTTTTGCAATATTTAAGAAACACCCAGTATAATTTTCCGCGATTTTTTTTTTAAGAAAAATATATCTTAATTGTTCTGCAATATAATTTTTGCTCCTTTGAAAAGACCCTTGTACTGATTACGTAAGTGAGTTTTCTATACTGAGTCTCAAATCTTTGGACATCTTACCGTGTATGAACTAATCGCCAGAACATAGCCAAGATTAAGCAATCCGCTATTTTGGAGGTGAGAAGTTATCTATGATTCTCCAGCTATTAACAAGCACGAATACTTCGACATAATTTGATTACGTCAATAGCACAGGCTCTAGAACGTCATAGAATACAGATTTTCGGCCTCATTAACACCTCAAACGACTATATCGATCAAAACTTTAAGCCGAAACTTTTCACAATTTTTTTAACACTAGCAGTGATTTTACTGATTAGTCAAGCGCGGTTTTAATTACAACTGTACACGAAGCACTCTGTTTAGTATCGTCACGGTTATTCACAAGCACAAAACTGCATTAAATTATCAGTATATGTACAACTGCTGGATAAATTAAGATGTAGAGCTAATATACAATACTTAACAAAAAAAAAAAAAAAACGTTTGTATGTTTCCTTCCTGCGCAACACAATGGAATATGCTCGGAATAATAGAAATGAAGTTGTCGCTGATGACAATAAGGTCAGGGTCAGTTGCCACTAAGTATCGCGACCGCTAGCAATTCTAAACGCATTCCTTTTTTAAGCACAAGCATTATCGCGTATTTTTTACGAAAAAAAAGCGCTTTACAATAGCTCATGTCACCGATAACACTTTTTTTTTCGATAAGCCATTATTGCAACAGTCCAGATAACTTTTTTGCTTGTTCAAGACGAGCGTATACAGAATTTTACTTTTACTAAACATGTGAGAGATTAACATAAACACAAGAGCGGGACCAGCCAAGCATATTGCATGTGGTGTGAAATGAGAAGCACAGGCGAAGGTAAATTTAGACTAAAGCCCGGGTTACTATAAGGCATTGACCCACTCAAGAACCCTTTGGTTCCCCGAACGCGAATGGACGCCCACAAACACGTTCCCTACAGAGGGGTATAGTATTCTGTAGGGCTTCGAAGACCTATATTTGTATTGCGTATTACCATAACAATTTTGTACTTTATACAAATAACGCTTTATTTGAACAACGAATAAAGTTATATTCAAAAATATTTTCCATTCCTTCACACTTTTTAAGTAAACTTGATGGTCTAAATATTAGCTTTATATAATATACATTTCTTTTAACTAAAATGACAACTGTGCAAGAATATCCCAAACTTTCTGTTCCAATACTATGAATAAATTAATGCTTTTAAGAACCTTCTCCATTGATATTTTGGAAACACAAATTTTAATTACGAAATATAAATTAATTAGAATCTTTTCCCCTTGTTTTCCTGAGCAGACAGTTATTAAAAAAGCATCATAGCCAAGAAATTGCAACGTGTTTTTATTCATATAAAAAAAATTATCGTCAATTAAGGATACCAATAAGATTTTTTATTCACAGATCATGCTCATATACAGTGTGTCCAAAAGGTATTGAATATATCTCAGTAAATATCCACTTTAGGAAAAAATATTTTGAATAAAGTTGTTTGGTACTTAGTTTTCCACCATAAGACAAAAATTGAATTCTATTTTTTCGAATAACAAAATCGCAATGAAAAACAATAGAATTTTTTTAAATGACAACATACCCCTATATTATACTCATTTGATAGAGAATTTTTTCTCTTTTCAATGATGGGGTCACCTTAAAAATAAAGTTTACGCTAAGAGGCCGGAGAATAACAAACATTTAAAAATTATTATTATTATATTAGAGAAGAGATGAGGTTTATTACAGCTAAAATGGTTGGGAATGTTATTAACGGGTTTAAAAACCGAGTTTATCATTGCCAAGCTGTAAATAAATGGTTCATAGTTTGAACACTTATTGTAGATTTCGTCAAAAAATTTTAGTTCTTATGTTTTTGTTAGAAATATATACTAAACAGAAAAATAATTTGAGAGTATTTTTTGCGTTTTTCTCAAAAATTTGCTGAAGTAAGAGTACTTAAGTTATGCTTCATTGAAAAGGAAAAAAATTCTCTATCAAATGTGTATAATATAAGGGTATTTTGTCGTTTAAAAAATTCAATTGTTTCTCATTGCGCTCTTGTTATTCGAAAAAAATATTTAAATTATGTCTCATGGTGGAAAACTAAGTACCAAACAACTTTTATTCAAAAAATGTTTCCCTAAAGTTTTTTACTGAAATATATCGCATATTTCATACTTTCTGGATATCATTTTTTTAAACTTAAACCCTAATAGAGTTTATAACAATGGAATCTGATCTTTGAGACCAATGAACAATTTAATTCTAGCCTAAATTAATTATGTTCAAACTTAGTCTAATGGTGCCTGTACACCTGAGAGTAAAGTACTCTCGAGAGTAGCGTCGCCAAGGATACAGCCCCTGAGAGTAACTCGCGATTGGCTGTATCCTTGGCGACGCTACTCTCGAGAGTACTTTACTCTCAGGTGTACAGGCACCATTAGGTTCACCTAATAGTAGTCCTTAGATTGCTCAGTTAAAAATAATAAACATTTCTTTTAACTAGAATGACAACTTTGAAATAATTTCTTCAAACATTTTCTTTCACTTCTTTAAATAAATTACTGCCTTTAAAAACCTTCATCAATAATACTTTGCAAACATAAAATTTAATAACAAAATATAAATTAATAAGAAACTTTAATCCTTGTTTTCAAAAGCATGGCCAAAAGATTGCAACGCATTCTTATTTAAACAATATTTTTTATCGTCAATAAAGAATAACATTAAGACTTTTTTTATTCAAAGATAATACTCATACTTGTAAAAATAATTGATAGGTAATTTGCTCCTAACAACAAACTTTTTTAATTTTCTTTGCAACTTGTAATCGCATTACGCAAGCATGTACAAAGTATTTATAACTATTATCAAATTTTGTTATCGCGGTTTATGTTGTGTTATTAAAATTGGCCCCACAACTTTTAACATTATTTGGGTTTAGTGATAAGGCGCCGATAAGAATTATCTGGATTTACACTCGGTTCGTTGTAGCAAATGCATAAAAATGAAAAGTACATAGAAAAATTCATAAACTGTAAAAATTAACACGTTTTGTTGTAACAAACGTAATAAGCTAAAAATTGCACTGAAAATTTCCTCCACCTGTAAAAGTTACGTTTTCAACCAAAAACGAATCTTGAATCTTCTAGAGACTGCCAATAAGAGCATTATTAAACGGTAATAATTTTACATTCCCCTGTCAACTGTTGATCCTCCTGTCAAATTTGCGTTTTCGACCAATAACAAACTCAGATTTCCTAGAAACGACCAATAAACATAATCATACACTGATAATATCCTTTTCGCAATTAACAGATTTTCATGCGTTTACTGGTCGTTTCTAAGAAATCTGAGTTTGTGATTGGTCGAAAATATAAATTTATAGAGGGAATTGAATATTTTGGACTTGATAATTTTTTGACGAATTTCGGCGACCAGTAGCGTACTGACTGTACTTGTAAAATGTGACATAACGTACATTTAATTTAACAGGTAGGTTAGGTGAAGGAAATTTTCTGACAAAATATAACTCGTGCCTTGCAAATAATCTATAATTTTTGACAAATCTTCACTCATGCAAGTTGAAAAAGAAAAAATCAGCTCAACTTGCATTCGGGCATATTTACCAAAAATTATCGATAATTTTCAATGCACCTGTTATATTACTACCGATAATTTAAAAAAAAAAAAAAACGAACACAGCAAGCGCGCAAAATTTACAAAGGAAATCAGCTACTAGAAGTTGAATCATTTAAGTATTTTATGAGACGGAACGGCTAGAAGCAATATTTTTGTCACTGGCACTTTTCTTTATTTTATTTTATTTTTTCGTTATAGCTAACGCACTACATTTCTGACTAGCCTTAGCGCACAAAAAAGGAATTATTACACAAAAAATGATTGCAGTTAAACCCAGCACACCTAAAGAAAGTAACACTATAATAGTTACTTTACATTAATGTACCAACTATGAAAGGCACCCAGAAGTAAGTCCGTTTATGTAACAATAACATGAGTAACAATAACTTTCTGCAGTTTCAAGCAATTTTAAGCAAGTTAACAAGTTTTTTTAAAGTATAAAATAATTTTTAACACAGCCGGAGTAAAAAACAGATTATGTCCATGCATTTTCCTGCATTTAGAACAAAAAATAATAAACGAAATAGTTTTGCTGTATCAAAAATGTCGCGGAAGTTGATAAATTGTCCAAAGTGACGCAATTTTTAACCCCAATTTTAACCACAAACTGTTTCTACTGCCTTAGGTGATTAACACCATAAAACCAAGTACAAAATTTAGCTGAAACGACTGGATTTGCAGCTCACTCGACCACCAAAACGATCACATAAGAATTTAGAACCGAAAATTCCCTCGCAAAATTATGAATAAAAGCAGCGTCCAACGGAGTAACACCAAAATTATTAACTTTAAAATTAAACCAGGCCCTTTCCGACTCACGGTGTGTCCGCGCTAATGCGGCACACTATTTACAACAATAATCAAGTCACATAATTTTTAATATCTATCGGTTTGCTTCCATTAAAAGTCGAACGTGCGCTTGTAACACGACCGGCAGAAACGTTACAAAAAAAACCTTGCAATTAGTGCGTACAAAGCTTTCTCTTATTTATTTTATACACAAGCTGTTTTGTGCGAAATTAAAAAGTTTGTATACATACTTTAATAACTCTCGATTTGACGATGTATCCTTTATTAATTCCACACAGTACCGAATTGAGGAGGCAACGAGCCGTATAACACTGGAGAAATGCGTGCAACGCGTTACACCAGTTTCTGGGAATGGAACCCATTAATTTAGTAAATAAAAGTAAGCGGAATGTTCGCGGCTTAAGAACAACATTGAAAATGATTAATTTATAAAGATAATTCCTTTCATAACGTGCAACTAGGTTAACCAAATTGTGTATAACACCACATAACATGCAAATAAGTAATAATTCTTAACTGGCCGGTTTTTAATTAGGCAAAAACGAAATTTTAATGAGCCCGGACTTATAAACAAACACTTTGAAGATATTTGCAACTTTTGACTTACTTATCGTGCCTGTTCAAAGATATTCAAGACAAAAAGTTTGTATATTTTTGCGTTCGACGGAACTTAAGTACGCTCAGCGCGGCTTAAAATCAAACAAAACTATGTCATGGAAACGTTAATGCACTTCATGGAGACTAATCTGGATTAATTTAGATACGACACCTTTTTCGGACGGCCCATTCAACAAAATTACCAAACTGCTCTTCCGTTCAAACACAATAAAATCACCATGCATAACTTTTGAGTGTAATGGGCAATACACGAAGTTGCACTAAATGAAAACACTGACGGCCTTAATTTGACTTGTTCGGACCATTTTCTTAACGAAATAAGACGATACGCAATAAGCGCCAATCGGCAAGGAAAACTTGGTACTTAAAACTCTAAGGATTTTCACTCACATGAAAGCCAAGGTGATTCACCAATAGATACAGTCGAGTAACTTAATTAAGCGCAACAATATATCTTTTAGTCGGAAAAACTCACACAAAACTTCTACTTTCAAAAAGTTCGACACTTTTCAGAATCGTAAAGTATTCGAATTCTGTCACAACAAGTTTCCGTCAAACTTTTTGTTTGCAACTACAGAGATTTTAAAGCTTTGATCACCTCGCAAATGTTGAAGAGATGGTGGGTACAGAGGAGGCTATGTGCACGCCTCGGTACAGACACTGACTGGTTTCGAAGCGTCGCGGGCAAGCTAAGCGGTCTGGCGGAAGGCGAGGGACTGCGGATCGCGGAACAGCGTCGCGGACTTGCATACGCGAGCGAGCGCTTGCGCCCCGTGCCCGCGGGGTGCAGGGTTACACGAAATGACTTGCGCAATCTTACTACCCCCGACCCTGACTAATTATGTAAGACTTAGTAACTTACATAGTCGGGAAAAAACACTGAATCGCAGACGATGGGAAAAATCGTTGAATAACACATTACTCCAAAAAAAAAAAAAGATACATAAGACGAAATGTATTCTTTAAAACGACGATAATACGCAATCAAGGAAACGGATACAAACAGTCATTAATATAATTTCATACTCTTTAATCTTTGTCGGAACACTCAAAACTTGGGGTAACAAACTTTAGACACTACTGAGGAAGCTACAATTTTATTACTTCGGAAGTCCATATACAGGGTCCGTTTGATGATAAGCAGTATCAGGGCCGGGACAAGGGTGAGGCAAACTTGCCTCAGACGATGGGAAAGGGCGCCAATTTGATGAAAATAAAAATTAATAAATAGCAAAAAAAACAAATGTACATTGCAATGTTCGTCAAATACTTTAAGCAAACAAACGATTTGCATTCCTTCAACGATAAATATTTATTTACAATAGATATGAAAGGAGTGACATATATTTTAATATCACAACACACGGAGATATGAAAAGCTATACGAAATTTCGTCTGATTTCGAGTTTTCGGCAGGTGAAAAATTGAAGTCGATCGATACAGACAATTAAAAAAAACAGCTTATGATTTATACCTTAAATATATAAACAATATCTATTAATTCTTTAGAATTTTAATCAGACATAATCAGTTTTAAAAATTAAGCAATGACGTCAATTCCAGACCTTAAAGCAGCTACAACTTTAGATCTTTTAAAAACGATTCCTGGATACAGTTTAGTTCAGTCCTATCCAAATTTGGAATATTCCCAACACTACCTGTTACTGTAGGTTCTGGTTAGAGAAGCTTTAGTAAACTAAAAATTATCAAAACATATTTACATTGTTTAGGAAAAATGGTCAAACGTGGCAATTTTATCCATCGAACAGCAGCAATTTACAAAACAAATTAATTTTGATAAAATAATTGATGAATTTGTTTCACTAAAAGCAAAAAAAGTTAAACTTAGAAAAAGATTTTATATTGGGCCTTCATTTAATTATTTATTCATTGTAATTATATTAAATATGTTTTGTCTAAAGTATTATTGATATCCATTTGTCTCAATTATTAAATTAAATTACTGAAAAATTTGTAAGATTCTAATTCGTCTCACGTGTAACACTCGTGTTGTTTTTCTTTTGTTAGGCTTGGTGTGATTTCATTTTTAATATGTGCAATTATGTTCCTATTACTATTGTACAGGGTGGCCTATTTTCGATGCCCATACAGGGTATCTCGGTTATTATCAGAGATAGAAAAAAACCAAGTACGTAGTCTCGATTTATTTTTTCGAGAGAAATTCGTTGCCGTAAACAGATTTTTGATATCTTCTTTAATTTTCGAAATACATATAGCCAAAACCCGGTTTTTGGCAATTTCCAAAAATGTTAAATATCTCGCTTAAACGAAAAGCTAGAGAAAAACTTTTAAGACATTTTTCGCATGGTTTTTTTGCCCCTGATGCGATAGCTATGTTCAATTGTTTTTTACTCATAAGAATACCGATAGGTATATTACACCTAACTTTTTTATTTTAAATGGCAAACATAAGCAAATTATATATTTTTGAAAAGCGCAAAAAATAAGCTTTCAATTCATGTCAAATGGTTTCCATTTAAAATAAGAAAGTTAGGTGTATCAATATTTGTATGAGTAAAAAAAAATTGAACATCGCTATCTTATTAAGGACAAAAAACCAAGCCAAAAATGTTTTGAAAAGTTTTTCTCTATCTTTTCGTTTAAGCGAGATATTTAACATTTTTGGAAATTGCCAAAAACCGGGTTTTGGCTATATGTATTTCGAAAATTAAAGAAGATATCAAAAATCTCTTTACGGCAATGAATTTCTCTCGAAAAAATAAATCGAGACTACGTACTTGGTTTTTTTCTATCTCTGATAATAACCGAGATACCCTGTATGGGCATCGAAAATAGGCCACCCTGTACAATAGTAATAGGAACATAATTGCACATATTAAAAATAAAATCTTTTTTAATACTCGACCAACACCATTTTTGGCACTTTTCAAAAATATAGACACAAACGTCATTTAAAACTAGGCGTTAAAGCATTCCGGCTGTAGCTAATACATTGGTTCAAAGTTGAAGCATGGGCATAAACCTGTTAATGTATCAGTACATGAATGAGTACAAAATGCACTGCTGAAACAAACTTATAGTCTTAAAAGTATATTTTATTGCTTAAAAGTTACTCTGTAAAACCTTCAATTTTATTATTACGATATAGAATAGTAAACTGCAATAGTTAATTGTCGTAGTGCAGTGTAGTATGTACGGCTTGTATTTCATTTGAATGTCAGTATTATACATTTAGTTTCGAGTTATTTACCGTTGTTATAAAACTAAGTTTCACTTCTTCTTTTTATTTTGACTTGTTGCATCTTTAGAAAAACTACCGTGTAATAAAATACGAAGTAATGAATAACGTTGTTTTTCTCGTACAAAAAGGAACAATAAAGTCGGAAATGCTGTTGCCTTAGACAGAAGAAAACTGTGGGTACTCGTTGTTTACTCTTACTTGTTCTCCGCCATTTAGTTTTGTTCTATAGTTAATACTACTTTAGAAGTCTGTTTTTGTATTGAGTTACTGACCAGATGGTCAAGCAAGGGCCTTCCTGTGTAAGTTGATTGTTTGATCTTCTAGCATTAGCCCACTACGCGTTAGGTAAAAAAGATTAGACCCATCAAAATTCGAAGTACTTATAACTTTTTTTTAAGTTAATATTTTTTCAAAATTAGAATATTTCGCCTTCGTTGTTGTTTTAATTTAGCAGTTTCTATAGGGCATTTCTGATCGATTTTGTTTATATTGAGCAACTTGTTTATGTATGAGCTGATATCGTGAATTTCCTACTGCGATAAATTTAAATGAAAATGTTTAAGAACAACGCCCGTGTAATTTATTTAAAACAAGTCAAACTGAATTCGTTTACCGGATTAGAGTGGATCTCTAGAGTTCTTCGGGGAAATATATCGCGCCGCACCTGGAATATTTTTAGTTCAAGGTTAGATGTTCTCCATAATACTTTGATTTTCCTTTGTGTAAAACCTCCATTTCTTTATTTTCCCTAACGGTGTAAACAACTCTTTGAAGTTCGCTAGTTTCCATTTCGCAGAGGTTTTACTACGGAAATGCACTACACCAGGAGATGTTTGGTTTCGTTCGCTAGTTTCTTGTATTAATTCGCTGTTAGGATTGTAATCTCAGTTTAATCAACGCTAGTTTTATTTGTGGATAAATCACGGTTTAACTAAGAAAATAAATGTCACGTTGGTTAATGATAAGTTTTTGCCAATTAATAAAATTTGAATGTAAAATGTCTAATGTGTTAAAAACAGAAACGCAAAGTCATTCCATTTTTAAATAATTTTTTTCTGTCTGATACACCGACAAACACAATTATTTACCATGCCGATTAGAAATTTTTCAAAATAGAATATTTGTTTTTGCCATTTTTAACAACAATTGTTTCAAAAAAGTGCTAAGCAGGGGTTTGGAGCGGAGCTGGAGCGCGGAGCAGTGGAGCAATGGGTTTTTGCCCGGAGCGGGAGCGGAGCCCGGAGCAAATAATTTTGATTGCTCCACTGCTCCACTTTACTATTATAAACTACAATTTTTTTTTTTATGAATTATTCTCATGGGTATAGTAGATATTTAATAAAATTATAAATAAAATAAATTTGATTTTTTTTGAAGTAAAATTATTATAATGTAACTTTTCTGAATATTAATTTTCATTATTTTGTATTTGAATTTTGAAAAATTTTAAAGAACTTTTTTTTCTTTTTTTAACTTTTGAAGATCAATAATTTGTTCATTTATTTAACTTCACTTGTTTCTTAGGGTCAAATAATTGTAATTTTTGGTCCATCTCCACATATCTCATAAAATTTTAGCTTTGTTTTAAAAAACAAATTTTTAAATAAAAAAACTTATTTTATTAATATTTGGAGCGCGGAGCGGAGCTGGAGCAGGCATCGTGATGCCGGAGCGGAGCTGGAGCGGAGCAACTAAAAAATTGGACTGCTCCAAACCCCTGTACATTATTGAATTCAGAATAAAATGCTCTACAAATTGGCGTTAAAATCAGATATAGCGTCCATAAGAAAAAATTATTGAGCTGATGATGGTTTATAAAAAGCGAAACGCCGCATGGAAAATATAATTGGGGATTTTGATTCCTTGCAAAAAGTGGCCACATAAAAGTTTTAACAGAAATGAAATTCGACATCAAATGAAAAAGTTACGGGCAAAAAAACAAAAATCCATTTTTTTACTTTTTGCCCTATATCTCAAAAACTAAAAGAGCTATACACCCAGTTATACACCGCCAAAAAGTAGCTGCATATTCATGAGTGAAAATGATGACCATTTGTCAAATATTTTGTTATCCGAAAATGCTTCTTTTCAAAGTTAGAGACCTCCAAAGTTGCAAGAAAAAAATATCAAAAAATCGATTACGTCCTAGCCGTTTAAGCTAGAGCTATCAAACTTGGCCGAAATGTTTAGGTGTTTCCCATTGACTTTGTGGAATAATTAGAAAGAAAACACGTAATTGGAAGTATGATTTATAGTCATGTCATCCGCTTACCATATTCAGAATTTTTTTCTCTGGAACAAAATTGAAAATGTCATTCGTCCATAAGAAAGTACGACTTAAAAGGAAAAAAGTCGTCCCTCTTTGTTTTCTGCTGTAAACGTAGCCGTTTTCGAGAAAATTAGCGCTAAAGATGCATCGACAAACTCTGTTTATACACCTCAAATATTTTTTTACTAAACTTAGTTGGCTAATGTCATGCTTTAGGCTTGTTCGCCTGGTAAGCGGATGACATGAATGTAAAAAATACTTCCAATTACGTGTTTTCTTTCTAATTATTCCACAAAGTCAATGGGAAACACCTAAACATTTCGACCAAGTTTGATAGCTCTAGCTTAAACGGCTAGGACGTAATCGATTTTTTAATTTTTTTTTTCTTGCAACTTTGGAGGTCTCTAACTTTGAAAGGAAGCATTTTCAGATAACAAAATATGTGACAAATGGTCATCATTTTCACTCAGGAATATGCACCTACTTTTTGGCGGTGTATAATTGGGACACCCTGTATAAGTTCTGTTTGCGTCAAATTATTAAGCACCTGAAGATACAACTTTGCCCTAATTTAACCGAAGTCGTAACTCTTACCGTTTACGAGATCCCATAGTGGCCCTCGAAAAACGAGAACCCTGTATATTATTAAATTATTTGTAACTAAAGTACAATTTTACTGAACGGTACAAACTTAGTTTTTTAGTAAATTACGCAGCAGTAAGGGTAAATGAACAACTGCATGTTTCAGACTACAGTTTGCTTTGTTGCATTCATTTGCGTATTTAACTAACAATTTAACTAACATTAGCTATTAACATATTTAGTTTATAACAAACGGTTAATACAATTTTAGGTGGTACATATAATGCGATAATGCTCCTCCTAACGCCTTAAAAACCCAACAAAAATAAAACCGCACGCTAAAACTATTATAAATTGAGTTTATCGTTCAATGCAATTGTATTTTTAACTTGAATGTTTTCATTTCCTTCGTTCACACACACTGTATTTAATACTAACGTATGCATATCCTGTCGGCTAATCTTATCACAAGTTTCGTTCCTGTCCAAATATTTTTATCTCCACTGGTAAACCGTTCGTGATAAGTGTTTTGCTATTTGCATTGATATTTATATGAAGAATATTTTAATGTCGACATTTGAACGCGTTTTAAAGTTTCAAGTTCGTGCGGCGATTGAGAAAAATTAACTTTTTCGCGTGCGCATTTCATGACCAATTTCTTTTAACATGGACCTCAAAAATATATTTTTGTATTTATTCGTATCGGCGTATTTAAATTTAAATGCGATTGTATTGATTGTTTATTTGACATTTTGTTTTTTTTGTTTGTTATCAATAAATTTGCTTATTCGAAAGTAGTTTACTGTCAAGGTGCAGCGAATGAGCGAATGTGTTTTCGTGCTTGCGTATAATTAAGCTTGGATTGAAAAATTCTAATGGAAGCGCCTCTATTACTGTTGCTTTTGCGCGTGTGTTTGTTGATTGTAAAACAAGCGTTACGCTGTCTTCAAAATTTTGACACAACCTACTTTCGTTTGGCATCGTACAGACAATAGCTTATAAAGTTTATAATTGTGGCAGGTTTGATTTTATCATTGTTAATTTAATCCCTGTTGGGGGTGCAATTTTATTCTATTTTTGTTTTAGAACAGATGTGTTGTTTGCTAAATTGTGTTTTGGTGGTGTATAGTTGTTTCACACGCAACATCCAGAAAGTTTTAGTTCTCCAACGTAAGGAAGACCGGGGATAAAAGTAACATTTTTTTGTTTTTTTTTAAATTTCTCATAGAGTATAACAAGTTTTTTACATCCAAATTGAGTTAATGATAGATTGGACATTTGTCTTCCTTCCAGGGTATTTATTTCATAAGTTTTGTAAAGCATATGTGAGATTTTTTTCTGTAATAAAACAGCTGTTACATCCAACCTCAACGTTGGGGCTAAAAGTAACAATGATCGGGGTAAGTTGTAACAGCAAAATAATTTACAAAGCTCATAAGTAGTGGGTAAATATATTAATATTCATCAACAAGATTAATATTTGATTCCAAAATACACATTATCAAAATGAAAAAATAAAGTAAAGTTCTTTGGTACAATACAAAATGATGAGTGAGCATTATCAACTTTCAAAAATGTGACACAAAAAGATACAACAAATTGGAAAATTAATCCGACAAGTTTTGTATGTTCAAATCTACGAAGAAAACCACCAATTTTGTGTTAAGAGTGAACATTTGCAATTGAAAACATTGATCGGGGTTGGTTGTAACACCGTTACTTTTGACCCCAAGTGTACACAAAACAAATTGGAGGAAATCCACAATTAACCACGATTCCAACGTCAAACTGTATTGCATCCACCAATAGCCAACAAAATTTAGAACATAATATCAATATCAGATTTTCTCTAGCCGATATACCCCGTAAAACATTCGAATTTGGTCCACCCTGTATAGGGTACGTTTGATAAACAGTACTTAGAGTAAAGTGCCCTAATATGGAACAGTTACCTATTATGGAATACATCAGTTTTATGACAATGAATAAGCGATATCTGTTGAAAAGTATATGTACCTATTTGTACATTGATCACACATTGCCAAATGTAAAATAGTTAAAAAATATTCACTAGATTACATAACAGATTCAAATATATTTTTGACGTGCTACTGAGTTTTTAGGCTAAATCTTTCAGTGCAAAATATTATATGCTAGGGTAAATGATATAAAATATTTTATTGCATGTTTATTTAGCATGAGCCTTTACATTTCAATTAAATATACCAAAATTTTGATTGGGGCCATTTGATGTTTTACATATACCGATTTTTGAAATGTCACATTGATGCCTAATATGGAATACATAGAGGTGCCTTATAATGAATATGATTATGGTCACTAAGTACAGCAATATTGGTTCAGTGTCAAAAGTGTCAAAAATGGGCAGACGAAAATTGTGCAAAATACCCAAAAAAACAATTCTATTGTCCTACCTGTAAAAAATAAATAAATTATCAACATTTAGTTCGAATGACACTTAAATTATAAATTAATTTAAATAAACAACAGAGTTTTGGTTAGGTTTAAGTAATAATGCAAATCAGAACGAAAGAAAAGATTTATCTAGGAGCAGTTGTTTATTTTAATGTATATTTCCTATATAATTCTATATTCCATATTAAAAACCCCTAGTATTCCATATTAGGTTCCCCGGGAGTTTAATATGGAATAGTAGTAACATTAAAAAAAAATAGCTATATAAGAAATATCTACAGTAATATCGTACCAGAATTCGAGTAATGTGTTGCGTATTCATTACAAATTCCTTATAATTTTTTTTGCAAAATTTTGTTGAATAAATGTGAATATTATTGCCGAATACAATAAAGTATTCCATATTAGGACACTTTACTCTACTATTAGATATGGAAATCGAATTAAAGTTGTCACTTGGTTTTGAGATATCTTAAAGACACTCTTTTCTTCTCCACAAAATGTGGCATCAAAGCTAAATTTAATATTTCACATGCACACAGTATCTTTGCAAATTTCCTTTATAAAATAAATATCTTACGTTTAGAGATTTTTAGTTATTTTCGTTTTAATATTTTTTGCAGTTGCAGTGGTAATTAAAATAAAAGACGGGACCCTCCATTTAACGGATTTTCGCTATTGCCAAAATCCGCTAAATCAGGTGTATTTTAAAAACAATACTAACGAACGTACATGAGCTTAAGTAATGAAATGTTTCTCACACAAAGCTGTTTTCAATCTAAAATCTAAGCATTACTTTGTTTAATTTAAGTCAATTTTAATGAAAAAAAAAATAATTTATTATTCTTACACTCGATCGAATAGAAAGAAAACATACAAAACAAGTTTTAAAAAAGGTACATAATATTCAATATAAAAATTAACTTCATTGAATGAATCACAATTTTCAGTCAGAAATACGAAGCTTATACCGGGGGTGTAACTGAAATCAGGCTCACCCCCTTTTTTTTCTTTAGTTTTGAATTTAGACAAATGAAATTTTAGACATGTATCATTTGCAAAAAACTGGATTATTTGAACATAGGTACACTTTTGTTTCACTTCCGGTTTCGCCGGAAATGGCCATAACTTTATTATTTTAAATGGAACACCCTGTATGTTTTTACATTTTTGGAAAGAGGAAACGATTTTGGATACAACTGTACCATTTTGATTAATTTTTATAACCTCAAATAATTTTTTGACAAAAATTAAATTTTTTATTAAGTGTGCCGTGACCCGCATAAATTGAATTTTATTATATCAAAAAGTGTCAGAAAAACGGTTTTGTAAATTTTAATTGACATTTGGGCTGCTTTAATAGACCTTAAAGGTTGCAAAATTGGTTTTTTGACAAAAAATCCATTTTTTTAAATGGAACGATAGTGGCGCATGCGGTTATTTAAATCAGGTATTTTCTGGCGAATTCAACAATACCAATAACTTGGTATTTTTATTAGGAGCAGGCATTAAAAATTTCAAATTATTGTAAGATTTTGGTAAGATATCCTAATAATCATAGTTGACTACTTATGCCAAATGGCAACAAAACAAATGCTTTTTTTGTGTTTTTTTTACAAAACCGTTTTTCGGACACTTGTTGACAAAATAAAATTTAATTTATGCGTTAATTTATGCGGGTCACGGCACACTTAATAAAATTAATTTTTGTCAAAAAATTATTTGAGGTTATAAAAATTAACCAAAATGGTACAGTTGTATCCAAAATCGTTTCCTCTTTCCAAAAATGTAAAAATATACAGGGTGTTCCATTTAAAATAACAAAGTTATGGTCATTTCCGGCGAAACCGGAAGTAAAAGAAAAGTGTACCTATGTTCAACTAATCCAGTTTTTTGCAAAATTTCATTCGTCTAAATTCAAAACTAAAGAAAATAAAGGAGGTGAGCCTGATTTCAGTTACACCCGGTATGTTAACTCCTTGCTGGTAGAAGGTTTTAAATAAATATAAACATTCTAAATACTTTAAAAATAAACATTATCCGTCTGTGAAATGCTAGTCCCGTTAAATCGAGGTTCGTTAATGTTGTAACGTATAAAAAATATAAACAATTCAATTGTACATGACGTTTTATAGTTGGTTTGCAGTTAAATCGTAATTTTACAAAAGCAAATACATATTTTCTACTTAATTTAATTTTTTATAAACTTTATCCCCTTACTTACGTATGATTGATATATAGAAATATCATTGCTTTGAAATTGTTGCGTAAAGCTATTATTTCAGACACAAAGGAAATATAACATCGTTCACATAATCAAAGTACATACGAATCGATGCAGCAAACACACAAATACCGTAGCGGTAATAAAGCCTCAGTTAAAACCCAGTGGTTTTCATTGTACGACAGTATAAACGCTAAACTTTGTTCCTCACCGCGCTTCAACGGCAACTTGCAACGAAATATCAAATAAAAGTTAAACGCTAACAAATCTAGCGGGAAAAAGTCACAAAACGCCGTTTGCAAATGGGTTTAAATTAAACACCGTTTGATTAATACTGCGTAAAAATCCTTTGCGCTTTTATTTTTTGTGCCATTGTTATGTGCGACTAATAACACTTGCACGTGTCGTTGGAAACGACTTTTTTTAATTCGGTAATTACAATCGCAACCTACGCTGATTTTAACACGATAATTAATGCTTAATTATCAAACAGTGCCAATTAAAGGCAAAATAACAACTCATTACCATGGAAACCAGCTACTTTCCGGCCTAGGTAGGTAAAGACAGTAAAGAGGTGTTTTCCAGCCTAAAAATTGATCGGAAACCACTAATTTTCTGGCCGGGTGCAGAAAAAATACTGAAGAACAAATAACTGAATTTAAAAATGTTTCCCCTTGTTTTGATAAAAAAAATCGGATAAAATGAATAACCGGGGCCTTCGTTATATTAGCGGGCCGACTCCTTACAGTAAAATGCGAGAAAAGTGGTGGGGATAAAGGCCGTTCGTTCATTATTTGCTCATGTTTGCGGTACGTTTTAATGTCTTTGCTGGTCTCTAGAACTGGATAAAGAAAATTTTGTATCTCCAACATCTATAATCATACTAAGTGTTCTTCATTGAGAAAACATCGTTCAATAGTAACTATCGATAGGTATTTAGAAGCTGAAATTTCACACCTAAGGCGACTTTATTATTCAGAAAATTCTAATGTAATTAAAACTGCACCTGCTTTAAGCAAGCTAGTCTTGTCCCATAGGAATTCAACGACAAAATGTATTACTTTGTGTTAAATTGTTTGAACAAAACAACATTACTGCTTTGAAAATGTTCCAAAATTATTTAAAAATAATGCTTTGGGTACAATCACATTTATGCAATTAATTTCTAATTGGTGGAAAATTGTAAATTGCAAAAATGTATATAAAGGGCAACCAACGTCTTCGTGATCAATATGCAGAACCAACATGAAAACATGGCATTTTTTTTAAAATTTGTAGAATGGGTTAAGAAATGGTATGAGTTAGAAATTAATAACATTGCTAAACGAAACGGAAAGTTGACAAACCATTTTCTTCATTAACACATACTTGCAATACGTTACTATTATTGATAAAATATTTATTTAAGCAACATAATAAAATACAATTTGTATTGTTGGGAAAATTTCAAACAGATCCATTGGAAGCAAGATTTGGTCAATATAGACAAATGAGTAGAGCTTCTTATAATATAAGTGTAGAACAAGTTTTAGAATCTGAAAGAAAATTAAGAACCATTTATCGGTTAAAGTTAAAATTAGCGAGTTACGGAAACTTTGACACAAAAACCTTATTTTGTTATCACAAAATGACAATGCAAATGCAACTAATATTAACGAATTAGACCAATTATTTGAGGACATAGATCGACATATTGACGTTATAGATATATCAAGCAATGAATTTATGGTATTGATTTATATTGGAGGATATATAATAAATAAGTTGCAAACTAAAATGAAATGTAAAATTTGTCTTAATTATCTAACAGAGGATAAAATTCTACCAAATTATGAAAAATGTAAATGTTTATTATACATAAATGACTTAGACCGTGGTGGCTTAAAAATCCAAAAAGACTTCATTGTTAAAATTTTGTGTGCTATTTATAAAGTTTTTCAGGTTTTAATAAGCGAAATATATGAAGAAATTTTTTTGAAAGCAAAAAATCAAAAAGATGTATTATTAAAATTAAGTGTAGATTATGTACAAGAAATTAATTTAGTAGAAATAATAAATTTTAAATGTAACAGTAGTGAATTAATTGTAAATAAATGTATTTAAATATTTTTCAATATATTATTAAATAATTATCGAAAATTAATTAATGATCAACGAGGCGAAAAAGTAAACAAAACTTGAGAAAATTAAAAACGTATAATAGGAATAATTACAAAATGTACATTTATAGTTAAATACATTTATAAAACTTGTTTCTGTACCTATAAATAATAAATAATAACTAGTAATAAAAGACAGTAATATTCAATTATTAACGTAATAATTTACGTTATTTTCTATAGCCAGTCATATAGTATCATAGCGAAATATGATCAGCATAGGCCTTTATCCCCACCACTCAAAAATTCAATGAGTCGGCCCGCTAGTATAACGAAGGCCCCGGAATAACTTATCAACCGTTAAAAAAAAATTCTCATTATTAATTGGCGAAGGAACCATAAACCTATTTTAATCAAAATAACATTACCTCAAGAAACATTTTACAATAAATACGTTAAGTATTTGATTTTACAATTGCCTTAATAATGATTGAGAATAATTAATATTGAATAACCGAAAACCTGCGTTTCTTCATAATCCATAGTCGAAACTTAAAACCAATCTATAAAATTCTAAAAGCAATGTTAACCTTGAAATTCAATTACTGCCAAGTGCTACCCAACACCTTACAAAGATTGTGTGATGAGAAATCAAGCTGAATGCACAAATCGTGAGAACCGACGCAACCAAGAGAGTTTTATACGACATATAAATACTGAACAATACGGGACGTATTTTATAAATAACCCGTGAAAATTTATATTTATTACGATATCACTAGTATACGCTTCCCACTAAAGGACGTATAGCGAATATAAAACTTGATACTTATACGTAGGTATATAAATTACCGCATCGGAGACATAATACATAAAGTACTACCGCTAATTTTAACTGCGCAGAGGAACAATCACAATTTTAACTATTCACCCACGTCTAACCCACATCGTTAGAGGTCCACAATCACCCACATCAATACGTTTGATTCTAATTCTCGTGGTAACACAACTACGGTCGATTCGTTTGTATTTTCAGAAGCTAAACACATCCCACTTTGGCTAACACGTGTAAACCGCTTATGATATTAATCAACTTATGTATTTAAAGCTCGTTAATGCACTAGAACACGTATATAAATTTGAAGATAATAATCGATCATAAACATTGATGCGTTAATGACGTACGCGAAGCAATGAATCAACTCGAAAAAAAAATCAAACCAAATAGTTTCTCTGTACAAAAAACATTTTAAGCTGACCTGCTTGAAAAGCACAAGTTCAAAAAACTCTTTTGGCCGTTTAAATGCAAGAGGTTAAACCAGCGGTTCTGAACCAGTTTCCATAATGCACCCCTTGACGGTCATGAACCCCTGGTTACAACACCAGTCTTACGGTATTAATGTTATCATTCGGATATGCGGTATTTTTGAAAAACCGGTACGGACGCTTGGGCGTCTTTTGCTAAAATTGACAAAAACGGCTTCGACTATGTTAGCTTAACATGCCCAGGTAATTTTAGAACCATAACTTTAATAATTTTCTAGTTACTGTATCTTATACGTTGTCTTACGGTATTAAAGTTGTCATCCATACATGCGATACATATTGCAAAAAAGGTACCGACGCTTGGGCGTCTTTTGCTAAAGTTGACAAAAACGGCTTCGACTATGTTTGCTTATCATGCCCAGGTAATTTTAGGACCATGACTTTAATAATTTTTTGGTTATAGTATACGGGGTGGTCTTACGGTATTAACGTTATCATCCATAAATGCGGTATATATTGCAAAAAAGGTTCCGACGCTTGAGCGTCTTTTCTTAAAATTAACAAAAACCGCTTTGACTATGTTAGCTAAACATGCCCAAGTAATTTTAAGACCATGACTATTATAATTTCTTTATTATTAAACCTTATAGGGGACGTTGTCTTACGGTATTAATGTTCTCATCCAGATATGAGGTATTTATTGCAAAAGAGGTACCGACGCTTGGGCGTCTTTTGCTAAAATTGACAAAAACGCCTTTGACTATGTTAGCTAAACATGCCCAGGTAATTTTAGGACCATGACTTTAATAATTTTCTAATTATTGAACCTTATAGGGAGTGTTATCTTACGGTATTAATGTTCTCATCCAGATATGAGGTATTTATTGCAAAACAGGTACCGACGCTTGGGCGTCCTTTGCTAAAATTGTCAAAACCGGCTTCGACTATGTTAGCTAAACATGCACAGGTAATTTTAGAACTATGACTCCAATATTTTTTTTTGTTATTGTATCTTATACGAGGTGTTGAGTTACGGTATTAATGTTATCATCCATCCATGCGGTATAAATTGCAAAAGAGGTAGCGACGCTTGGGCGTCTTTTGCTAAAATTGACAAAAACGGCTTCGACTATGTTAGCTTAACATCCCCAAGTAATATTGGAACCATGACTTAAATAATTTCAAAGTTATTATGTATTATACGGGGTGTTGTCTTGCGGTATTAATGTTATCTTTCATATATGCGATATATATTGCAAAAGAGGTACCGACGCATGGGCGTCTTTTGCTAAAATTGACAAATACGGCCTCGACTATGTTAGCTAAACATGCCTAGGTAATTTTAGAACTATGACTTTATTAATTGTCTAGTTATTGTATCTTATACGGGGTGTTGTCTTACAGCAGTGGTTTTTAACCGGTTTCCAATGCACCCCTTGGCCTCACTGTGAGGCGTCCATTTTTAAAGAACTTTATTTATGCATAAAACACACAATGTAGACATATTTAGTGCGAAAATTGTTGGTTCTTGCTTTCCACCTATAAATTTTTCCTGTCATTGTATTTGACGCGTACCTACCCCCTATAGAAGTTTCACGTACCTCTAGAGCAGTGTTTCCCAAAGTGTGGTACGCGTACCACTGGGAGTACGGGAAGAGTTTGGTGAGGGTACGCGATTATAATGAATTTTATTTATAATATAACTTTTATTTATTTTATTTGTATTTTATTAGATACGAATAAATTTTATTTTTCGTGTATTATTCTTTTTTTTAACCAAGGGTACTCAGTGTTACAAAAATTATAGAAGGGGTACACAGTTGTCAAAAGTTTGGGAAACACTGCTCTAGGGGATCTATGGACCCCTGGTTTAGAACCCCTGGCTTAAACAGAAGAGTCCATAACTTGATGAAACCAAGCATTGAAAACGGCATTCTACCTCAACGAAACGTAAAAAAGTATTATTAAACCGCATTATAATAATTATTTCAGTTAATTATGTTAATTTTAATAAAACACATTAATAAAGAATTTATTCTGAGGTGCAGAACTGGCCTCTGGGTTTTTAACTAAAATTTTGTATGTAAATGATGAATTTCGGTTGGATTTCTGTTTATGTGGCGTTTTTGTTCCTCACTGGTAATTTTGCACAAACAGAAGATTTAAAAAAGTCGCACTTCTGTGATAAATTTAAACAAATATTGATCTTGAGAGTAGTTCGAGATTTTCTTTCAAGACGATTTTTATGAACGCAAAAGAAAACACAACAAACACGAATACTTCAAAGCATGCGATGAAAAAGTCCGGTGGTATTCATGGAAACCCTAAAAATTGCGAGATTTTGGTAAACAGATACGTCGCAAAATCAGAACTCGGAACAAAATAAGAGCTTCTGAGGAAAACATTATGTTTGGAAAATAAGAAAATACAAATTGATTGCATCAACACTGACGATAAAAAAATTAAAATATGCGGTAAACAAAAAATGTATCACGCTTGAAAAATTAAAGAAATTTCATTCAAACCATCTGCAAGCTAATGAGTATCATGAGCAAAAACAGAAGTAAACGTATAAAAGCAAAAACACAGAATCCATATAACGAAACAATTAAAAAATATGAGCACAAAATACAAGGCAACAATTAATTTAGCAAACAAATTATGCTAAAAACAAGAGGATAAATACACAAAATGACAATGAAATATGACTCCTAAAAAATGTTATCTGGGATGTATATGGATATCTCTGTTATTAGCTATTGATAAAAATAAACAAATGAAACACTTTATTGGGATAACGAAAACTGTATACCTACTACATTACTACAGTGAACCCTCGAACTTCGAACAAAATTCGTTCAACAAGCAAGCTTTTGGCTTAGACATTCGAATCACACGTACAATACTTATGATAAAAAGTGCAATTTACGAACTAAATTGAGCCATAACCCTTTATCGATTCATTTTTTTAAATCTAAGTGACGTGCACCATTCAAACAGGCAAAAGTTGACTCAAAGATAACATAAGATAGAGTTTTCAGACTCTCGCATTTTCCCTTTATAGACCTATATATGATATCGCTATTCCGTTCCCTCTACTTCCAGAGGATTACGACACACATCCAGTGTCAAATCAACGAAACAATATGCAGATCACATTAACGACAATTACAACCCCTATTTCTTGTCATGTATGAGGGTTAAACAAACACAAGAGTTCGTGGAGCTACGCACAAACTGTGAACAACTAGTTTGGAACTTATTATTAATCCCTCGTCGAACAGTCGTCATCCCGGAAAATAAAACTATCCAACTGTAATAGCTCTTACTCACACTTGTATGTGTTTACAGTTTGGCAAATTTGCATTTGCACTCCAAACATTATTCACGAGTCATCGTCAGCCATGAATGAGTAACTTGCACGCGGCATTAAAAACGTAGACCAAATTAAATCACGAAAAATCCAGAGCAAAATATAAAAACTACATCCTGACGTGTGTACTCAAAGATACATACCTTAAAGAAGCCTGAAGTAAAGCGAGTGTCTAAAAATCTGAAACAAAACAAACAAAGATAAGTAAATATACTTCAAACAATAAATGTATTATGAAAAACATGCCTGTGTTGGCACATACCATAGGAGACCGGGGATGAAAGTAACATTTTTTTGTTTTTATTTAATTTCTCATAGAGTATGACAAGTTTTTTACATACAAATTGATTTAATGATAGATTGGACATTTGTCTTCCTTCCAAGATATTTATTTCATGTTTCGTAAAGCTTATGTAGGAAAAACATTTTTATTTCTGTAGTAAGACAGCTACTACTTCCAACCTCAACGTTGGGACTAAAAGTAACAATGATGGGGGTAAGTTGTAGCGGCAAAATAATTTACACGGCTCATAAGTAGTGGGTAAATAACTATATAAGTATTCACCAACAAAATTAATACTTGATTCCAAAATACACCTTAGCAAAATTTTAAAATTTTAAAAAAATTTTTGTTTCAATACAAAATCATAAGTGAACATTATCAATATTCAAAAATGTGAAACAAAAAGACACAACACATTGGAAAATTAATCCGACAAGTTTTGTATGTTCTCATCTACGAAGAAAACCACCAATTATGTGCTAAGAGTGAACATTTGCAAGTGAAAACATTGATTGGGGTTGGTTGTAACACTGTTACTTTTGACACCAAGTGTACACAAAACAAATTGGAGGGAATCCACAATTAACCACGATTCCAACGTCAAATTGTATTGCATCCACCAATAGCCAACAAAATTTGGAACATAATAATCTAGTAACTTTTTTGTTCCTTTAAAGATGGCCTAAAAGTTACTCGACCGGTGATGCAAGGCATTAATTTTTAGGCGGAAAATAATTACTCTGGCTGGCAAAAACTTAACCTCTATGATAGATGAAAACTAGCAATGTAGGTAGGGAGGTGGCTTAGGGCGACATTTAACAAAAATTAAAGAAACTATAGGCACTGTTACAACCTACCCGTGTTACTTTCATCACCAGTCTCCCCTACTTTAAAAGAGCATTTTTTAAATTTCGGCTAAATCGGTATTTATTCGAAAAGTTTATTATCTGCAATTTTAATACTTAAACCACAAAAATTTAAAATTGTAATACGATTTCCTAAAAATCCTGCCAAGCTAAACATTATTATAAAATGTAAATCCAATTTGAAGCCTCAAATCGCTAAAACGCGTTTTGCCTTAAGCCTTAAGGTATCAAGTGTAGCTTGATTTTAATTTTAACTTTACAGCTTTTGCTGTCAATTTTTCTTTAAAGTCTCTCTAACCAGAAATTACACATTCCCTACTTAGGAATTATATTCACTATAGGCCTGTAATAAACTACGTTTTGCAATTTAAAAAAAAAAGAAGTTTTGCTATAAATAGTTTACTAGGTTTGCTATAAAATTATAAATGTTCAATATAAAATTTAATTAATGTATGTGTTATAATAACAAATATTTTAATTTGCTATAAAGAAAATAAATACGAACTTCATAACAAGTACAATCTTTGCAATACATAACAATACGGACCTTGGTGTGAATCAGGTATTCGTTCAGTGTTCAACTCTAAAAACAGTGAAGTTACTTTATATCGATCTAATCTTCCACATAATCACAAGTAGCTTTCAAACTTATCTAAACATAAGTTAAGTGATGCGATTAAAAGTGAAATCAAAAGACTGTTTGAAAACAATACCAGAATACATTTCCTTGGGCGAATTGGAAAAGAAGATTTTGGAAAACGTAATTGTACCTGAAGATGCTATTAAACCATTTATTGTCGCCAATGGGATATGTTACGATAATAAAGAATTTAGATTTTATGTCGTCAAAAAGCTTCTACAACATGCATTGCTGTCTGAACATATACATGCAGATGAAACATATAAACAAAATTGGCACGGATTTCCGGTCCTTGTGATAGGCACAAGTGATCTATCGATAGTTTTGGAATTGCAGTTTGTAGTTCAGAAAAACCACAAGATTTTAGATTCGTCTTTAGCTCAAAGAATAGTGTTACCAAAATACTTACCTAACTTGACCTAGCCTGGCCTGGCCTGGCCTGGCCTGGCCTGGCCTACCCTAGGCTAGCCTACCCTAGGCTAGCTTAGCCTGGCCTAGCATAGCCTAGCCTAGCCTAGTATAACATAACCCAACCTAACCTGACCTCCATTTTTTTTTATAATAAAAATAAAAATATTTACGGATTTTTCTAATTTTTTTTAAACAAATTTCATTATTTTTATAGCCTTTGTTGATTATGTACCTAGAGTAGGCCTACCATATTTTTGGAAAGTCAAACCGGGACACGCGAACCTTTTTTTTAAAATCATATGAGATAGGCAAACAAAGTGGGGAGGACAAAATGCGCCGCAGGCAATTTTTGTAAATTTTAAAAGTTCAAAAGTGTTTTAATGCAAAATTAGAGTACTTTACCATCATCCAAAATTATAGAGTTATGGCAGAATATTTTCTGATTTTTTTTACCTACCTTCTAAAAATTTTCACTAATAATTTCCATTTGGGTACAGGAAATATAAACATAATATTAATATGAATTTAATAAAGCCGTCAAAAATTTTAAAAATATGTAAAAACATAAGCTTCTGCTTTAAATTTTTTTTTGTGCTTGTTCAAATAGCTCTGGAGTTTATAAAAAAAAAGCGTACATAACTATGAATATCTCCAATGGCATGCGCACAGCATACACATTAATATTTTCCCACGAAAACGCGTATGTCCGCCCCAAAAGCGTGCAATTGGCAACCCTATAACACCCGCGCAAAGACGTTTCACAACAAAATGACAGTGAAACACGCTTTTTTTAGCTCCTCGCGCTTTTTGTTACCCGCGCTTCACAAAAAAATCGGTGCGGAATATTTTTTTTTCAGAAACCGGGACAAACGCAAAACCGACCGGGACACCGGGACATAACCTCTAAACCGGGACTGTCCCGGCTAAACCGGGACGTATGGTAGGCCTAACCTAGAGTGTTTGTTAAGTTTTATAGCAAACAAATTATCTTTGTAGCAATAATTATTTTTTATAATAAAAATTATGTTTTACAGCAAATACACTTTTTTTAAAAACAAAAGTTTATAAAAAATAATATTTTTCGAGCATTTAATTTATACTATACATCGTTCGAACATTAACCAACTTCCTTCAGATAAAAATAACGTAATAACAATGATATAAAACGTTAAAATACTAAAAAAAAAACGAAACAGCCAATAACAAAAAACTGCTGAAGCAGGAAAAAACTGTTTTCAATCATACAAAACAACAATAAAACCAGCTGACAGAAGCAAGAAACCGCGATGATAAAAATCACGCTGCATTTAGCATGAAAACTGTGTACTAGCTAATGAAACTCGGGAAATACAAGTGATAAAAGCGTAGTACAATCTACTTTACAGAGATGAATACAAAATGTGGTAACCCTGTCAATTTGAAAGACAGAAGTCAATGAAGCACGCAAACTTAGACGCCACAGATGTGCAGATTAACCGAGTGATGGACGGGCAACGTCGAAAATAATTTGAGACTAAGTACGGCTTATATACATCAAACCGTAAAATAACAACGACGTACTAACAGCCGCAAAAAGCTGGCAAATCTTCCTTTATCCGTTTGCAAATTTTCCATGGAATGTTAACAACTAATTTTTTTGGTGGATACAGCAATGAACCTTCATTATTCAGTATTGTTAAACGAACAACATTCTATGCGCGAATTAACATCGTATAAAAAATGTATTTCATGAGATTTCCTTTGAACCACACATTTTATATAAAAGACTAATTTTTTCTATGGTTAATTGTCAAATGAAACAACGCGTTTTTGTCATTTTCGACTAATTATAATCTGATTACAGTCAGAATAAGTCATTTTATCTGTATACTTTAACGATTATAAATTTCAATGATGACTCAAATTGATAAACTGATGCACATAAAATTCGGAATAATCTTTGCACTTTTCAGTGGGATGTTCTAGGAGGAATTAAGCTGGTAATTAACTTCCCAAGCACCGCAAGATTAGTTGTGCGATACCTCCAGGAGTCAAAACATTTGAAACGGATAAACGATAAATGTTCTATTGTTGCTTATTAAATACGCATACCTACTGGGGGAGACTTGTTTTGAGCGGCCGCTCCGAGCCCAAAACAACCTTAGCGGCTAAGAGTCACGTATTAGGATATCGATGAGGAAATTGAAATTATCGGGGATGATGAAGGATTCTTGTTGAGTAAGCGCTTGATCTGGAAATGAAAATGTTCAAATTTGTGGTCATTGAGGAAAGTGCTAAACTGGGGAAGTATATGGCTATAAAAACCTATCCTTAAGGACTTCACTTGGATGACTCTGGTTTTATCTTCCAAAATTTAGAATCAAAATAAAATTTACCCTGCGGCAATTATGGTGTCCACAGCGTGTATTCTCAGTTATTAGGTTTGTTCCAACAAGCATTTAAAACCAATTCATGGGTTAGTGCATGAACTGGTTTATTCGCATGCGTGAAGTATGTACCTACTAATAAATAATAAAATCACTGGGATATCCTGTAAGCACGTCAGAATGTCGATACGCGAAATTGGAAAGAAAAAGAGAATGGAAGAGAGAAAAAGGAAGTGAAGAGAGATCCTAGGACAAAATGAGAACACGAAGTGAAACATAGACAAAAAGAAAAACAAGTAAGCTGGAGAGATGTGCCAACAGTGGAAAAACACAATCAAAAACTGGGAAAACATAACTCGACACCAAAAGATACATGAGGACCCGAATAAGGAGAAAATTTCCCTCACCTGTCAAATTTGCGTTTACAATCAATCACTAATCTTAACTCTTCTAGAGACTAACAATAGGAGCATTATTACAAGGTAATAATTTTACATTCCCCTGTCAACTGTTGATCCTTCTGTCAAATTTGCGTTTTCGACCAATGACAAACTCAGATTTCCTAGAAACGACCAATAAACATAATCATACACTGATAATATCCTTTTCGCAATTTACAGATTTTCATGCGTTTATTGGTCGTTTCTAGGAAATCTGGGTTTGTGATTGGTCGAAAATATAAATTTGGAAGGGAAATTAAATATTTTGGTCTTGCTAATATTTTGACGAATTTCGGCGACCAGTAGCGTTACTTTAATATATATTAAACCACACCCCTGACGCACCACTCTGACAGTACTCGTAAAATTTGACATAACATTCATTTAATTTGACAGGTAGCTTAGGTGAAGGAAATTTTCTTACAAAATATAACTCGGGCATTGCAGATAATCTTTAATTTTTGACAAATCTTCACTCATGCAAGTTGAATCAGAAAAAATCAATCGTGCACTTCGTGCACTCGTGTTTTTTTTTCAGCTCAACTTGCATTCGGGCATAGTTGCCAAAAAAATATCGATAATTTCCAATGTACTTGTTATACTACTGAAAATACAACGAATTTCTTTAAAGGCACAAGTTGTACCTTAAGTACAAAATATACTAACACCATTAGGCATTAAATTTTTGTAAAATGAATAACATAATAGCGTTACTTATTAAAAGATCTCTTCTTATAGATAAAATTTCTAGGCTAAATTCAAAACTCTTCGTTTAGGTACAGATATTATTAAAGGTTAGATTCTTGTAATAAATAAAATAGGCGATTTTAACTGCATTTCATATTTATTTGTGTTTTAAATGAACATATAATAAAGATATAATATAATTTAGGTCATGTTAGAACAACTAATTAAAGCAACGACTTCTGAATCAAACTGTACAAGAACCTACACTATAATTATACGGTGACTCTGAGATGGTTAGATAAGTTAACCATCTGTAATAGAATTTAAAAGAAAATTTACGACCGTATAAAGTACACCCCAATCGTGATAGGAAGATTATCGCCGCAGGTTACAATTCTGTGAATTGATAAAGGAAATAACGGAGCAAATGCTATTAGTAAATCTGATGTACGAACGAATGTTATATAAAGTGCTTTTTTCACATAATTTCATATTTTTGGTAAATAAAGATGTCACACATTTAAAAGGCTATGTGCTCCAAATTCAAATTTGCAATTCTTTGTTGCGTTAGCACTGGTTCGTTAATGTTAATAATTGCGATAGTCTTAATTTCGTGTTATATTTTTGTTGTCAGATTTTTTCAAAATTCTTGTTACTATTTTTTCTATTTCGTTCTCATGCCAACCAACCCTGCTCTATGTTGTCTATGTTTTTTCCGACTGAGATTCACCATAGCGCCCCACGTTGAAATGTAACAATATTTCAAAATAAATACTACAAAAAATAACTTTACAAATTGTCTTCGTAGTCGGGTATTTTGCACAATTTAACTAACGATTCGGCCCATCTTCCACGTTAAGGGTGGTAGATTGTCTTCGTTTAATAGGACGAGGTCACAAACTTTTACATTCGCTTTGGTTTAAATTATTTCAGGAACAAAACCACAGATATAAATAAATATTCATATGCAACAAAACGAAAACAAAAAATGCCCTTACGGAATGTCTCAGTAAATTTAAAATTAAAATGACGAGCAGCACCCACTAAGACCTCCCCAAATCTTTGCGTTTTAACTATGAATTTACTAAGTTACATATTCCTTTCCTGATACTGGGAATATGCAGGGTGCACCACGACCCTAAGATTCTTCAATAGCTCCTTTATTAATAAAAATATCAAAAAACATTTAATACAAATATTGTGCGAGTCTGTTTTCTACATAACCTAAAATTATTTTCAAATATACAGGGTGTTTTGTTTGAGCTGCACATATGAAAATGTAATTTTTTTAAATGGAACACCCTGTACATTTTTAAATTTTTGGATTGCCCTTTGGGTGTACTTTAAAAAATGTTAAACATTATATGGGCCTAAAGCTAACCGTTTTTGTGTTATTCACATTTTTACAAAAATTTTGAACGATGCAGCACTTTCAAAAATTTTCTACAATCAGAAACTTTGAAAACTTGGTAAAAATTCGTTTGGAAATTAGTTTCGCAAGAATTCACAAATACTTTGCGCTAGTTAAACTTTGGAAATATTATACGGGGTGTTCACTACGCCCGGTCCAATACGGTAAACTTTAAACATCAATAAGTCATTTTTCTTAAATACAACACCCCGTATATTTTTACATTTTCTTGTAGAGAATTTAATTGTCTTTCGAAATTATTAAGCATGTCCTATACATAACGTTGATATTTTTCGAGCTATTTCGGTTTTTAATAGTATTAATAAAGCAATTGAAATATTTTAAAGTCGGCCATGGAGGTAAGCCGTAATTTTTCAAAGAATTTTGAACAAAAAGAGCTGCAACTTTAATTTTAGGCTAAAAATGGACCCCTTTATCCCGAAATTTATCGTACCAATTGTTCAAAATTATGTCCTTCTTGTGCTACGTACAGCTGTAGACGTTGTCTGAAAGACTCTAGCACCCTTGATAACATTTCGGGGGTTAAACCATTAAAAGCAACACTAATCCTGTTCTGCATATCTTCAGCAGTTGTTGGGGGTCTTGATACAACTGCTGTTTAATGTGTTCCCACAAAAAAAAAAAATCTATAGCGGTAAGATTAGGTGACCAATAAGTGACAAAAAAAATCTATAGGGGTAAGATCAGGTGACCAATAAGTGACATAAGTTTTTGTATCAATATCTTAAGATATCATAAACATGAAATATTAAAAATGCGTTAAACCTAGCGAACATAGCCATGATTAGGATGATTTGTGAGTAGCAACACCCAAACAAATTGTGCATTGCAACAAAAATTGTGTCGTTACGACACATGTACTCTTTAAAATTATTTTTTCAACAACCACTAATGTAAATGACTTACCGTACACCCTGCACGCACAGTAAGTGAGTTATAACGCACGGTAAGTAAAACGCACACTTGCCTAGAAATGTCAAAGTAGGCTTACGTCAAAATTGACAAGACAACGTAATTACATGTATATTTTAGCCGAAAAGTCGTTATATTCGTATTCATTATGTGTTCGTAGAAAAAGTAAACTACAAAACACGAGTTGTAAAGCAATTACGCACTCGTGCGTAATATGCTTCTTACAACTCTCGTTATGTAATATACTACAAAAATGTCGTTTAACTCAAGCATAATTACAACGTGCCGCACACAAACTTTTGAACATTTACATGACTAAAATTTAAAATTTTATCTACATGAAAAGTATTTTAAGGTTCACAAAAAAACGCGTTATTTACGTTCATCCGCGTCAATATTAATAAATTTATTTTAATTTCAATTGTTACAGCCCATATCTCACAAATATTTGCACTTTACTGCCAAATTAATTATTCACTACTAGATTTTTAGATTAGCGAACTTTCGCATTTTAATTTAAAAATTATTTTAAACATTACCCTTTAAATTAAATCTCCAATTTCAAATATCAAATTTTTAAACTATAAAGTCACCGAAGGTCGAGGGGTTACATCATACGTACAAATAAACAGAAGCGAAATGTATCTGAAAAATGTACAAAGTTAGTAAGCATTCAAACATGAGTAGGTTTAATAAATTCCACCGTAACTGTTCCCAAGCTTATTTAGGTTCTTACTTTGCATTACACTGTTTATATTAAATGAACCACTCGCCAGCTATTATAATGCGAATATAATCTAATACAAATGGAAATATTAATTATCTTAATAGCTATACCGGGTGCACAGTCTGCTACGAGTAGCTTATGCATGCGTACGTGTCTGGGTTTTCCCTCTTGGCAAGATAAACAAAGTCGGTTTAAATTGAGGTAAGTTGTCTGCTGAGAAGTAATTTGGTGCTTATTTAGATTTTTTTAAAGCAGCACATACATTTTTTAATCCGAATTATAAACAAGTTAATTCTTGAATTAAATTTAAATTTAAAAAATAATTAACAAACATTTATTTAATCAAAGCACAAAAAAGGAATAGCAAAATTCTTTTTGTTCTTACGAAATACCTGACTTCAGCTGTGTAGTGATCTTCGTCAGTATATTTTAGTGGTCCAAACTAATTAAAAAATATATTTTTCCACGACCACCAATGTAAATGACTCTTACCGTACAGCCTGCATGCATAGTAAGTGAGTTAACACACGGTAAGCAAAACGCACGCTTGTCTAGAAAGATCGAAGTAGCCTCACGTCAAACACTGCCTGCATACCTAATAAGTGAGTCTTTAAACACGGTAAGCAAAACGCACACTTGTCTAGAAATGTCAGACAACGTAATTACATGTGTATATTAGCCAAAAAGTCGTTAAAATCTCATGTAATATGTGATCGTAGAAAAAGTAAGCTACATAACACGAGTTGTAAAGCAATTACGCACTCGCCGCTACGCGGCTCCGTGCGCAACTTTTCGTGCGTAATATGCTTCTTACAACTCTTGTTGTGTAATATACTATTAAATTACTTGAACACATCTAGAAAACAGGTGAATGCTCTTACATTACTGGACTTTATTAAATAAAATTGGCTTAAATATGCTACCGATGTTAACATAAACCAATGCACATGAGTAAAAAAAGGTTTAATTAAACAATTTTAAATGGGAATTCACTTGTAGAAATCCTAAACCATTTCCAAGACTTTCGTCTCTTCATTTGTAGTAATCTTATTTATTTACATAAATAAAATTGCTAATGTAAAATGGACGGGAGTCTTGAAACTGGTCTAGCATTTCTACAAGAGATCGTTTACAAAAAAAGGTAAGTGGTTTTAATTAAACCTGTTTATTTTATTAAATAAATAATCATTTAAAGAATTTATAAATGTCAATAAACTTGGTCGTAAAAAATAACCGGTACTAGTAAAGCTGTTTGTGATAAGAAAAGTAAATTTTAAGTACCCACGTAAAAAAGAACAATCTTGTAATGAACGAAAACAAAAACAATTTTACGTTACTATTTATATTCATACATGAACATTTGAAAGTGTAAAAAGTACTATATCACATAACAAGATTTGTAAGAAGCATATTACGTACAAGCGGAAAAATTCCCACGAGTGCGTAATCGCTTTACAACTCGAGTTTTGTACTATACTTTTTCTTCGAACACAATACACATACTTATCGGCTTTTTGGCTAACAGTAAACATTCTAAATATATGTACGGACGCTGTCCATTTTGATGGGAGTCTACTTTAATAATTTTTAGAAAGCTATACTTTTTGCTAACCATGCGTTAGGAGTAAGGACGCTCTTACTATGCATGCAGGTTGTACAGTAATAGTCATTTAACGAAGTGCTCGTAGAAAAAATATTTGTGTTAAACGTGGTTCTTTATTTTGCGACTGCTATTTCGCTATTAACTCTTTAGCTGCAGGAACCGAAATAAGCAGTTTTTATTTTTCGTGTCCAAAGTTTGAGAGCCGCTAGTGTAACCCACAAACTCCACAAGACTCGAAAAAAAGCCGCACTCAAGACTGCAGCGAAAGGGTTAATTGTTCAAAAGAAAACTGCTATTTGCGTAAATTTATACTTCTGTATAAACGGAAAAAAACAACATTTAATTAAGATTGATGAATAAACACACACGCCTATATTGCATCTCTATAATAAACATGTAAACGCAACATATTTTTACATAATTTAGTGTAAACGCATCTAAACCTTTCAAAATTACAGTTACATTTAAGAATTTCTGCTGCTAATATTTATGCAGAACGAACAGCGCTTTTTTTTTTTTTAATTCTTTTAGATAATCCACTGCTTTTTTTTAACAACGATTATTAATTAAAACACTTCTTTACAACTAATTTTCGTTCCACATAACCGGTTTTGCATCTCTTCCAGGCGAGACTTAAAAAAAAAAACAACAAAAATACGTACATTGTACAATAGAAATAACTCGCAACTTTCTATTGTTAGTGTTGTCAGTCTTCGGCGAGTGTAAACCTGGACCTATATTATTTAACCCACTGTTAAGTCGGTGCACAAAAAGCACGCAACGTTACCATACTGAAATTTATGGTGGCGGTACCGTCTTGTGCCTTGCAGAACCAATTCATTTACTTTATAACCACGTTGGCGTTATCGTAAAATAAACACACATATTTCAAACACACCTTTTTACAATCGGTAAACTCGGACTTAAATTAGATTAGCGGAATTCTTCTGTAAATATTTTCCATCCTATAGATAGCATAAACTGAAGCTTATCAGGTTGAGCATGCAGAAATTATCAAGTCTTCTAAAAATACAACATAGTGCAACACATATTTGCACAAATATCTTGCGGAATTCACAATTTAAAAAAAAACTCGCGATATTTGCATGGTACAGTATGCGCCAAAATATACAGTACTGAGTGAAGAGACGACCAATATTACCCAGTTGTCATCTGTGAGTTTATTTCTCCTGAGAGACACTAACATGCGCACTATTAGCGTGTTGATTTACCACGGTATGCGTAAGGTCAGTGATCGAAGTGTGCACCGCCTGGCTGTAGACAGTGTTCACATCGTTGTCAAACATATCCCGGAACAAAGGTTGCTGCAGACTCCTGCAAAATGAGACGATTTTCTCTTGAACACACTCTCCTTAACATTCCCCACAAGTAGGCATCAGGTGGTGCAGAATCGGGGGAATGGGACGGGTATGGGAAGTCAGTACCACGTGAAATGATTCGTCCTGGAAAGTTTTCCTGCGGCATGGCTAGAACGGTATGGCTGGTCGCCCCGTCCTGTTGATACCACTGTCTATTCATGTTGAGGCTCCTTGCCCGACAGAACCTTCTTAACTTCAAACTTGGTCCGCCTTTACGACCAGTTCCGTATGAATACTTTTTCCTCCGTCTGAAGACCCATTTCCAACAAGGATTGTACAACACAGCTTCCTTGTCACTGCTGGGAACACGTACAGCTGGAGCTTTGTCCCGTCGACAAACACACATGCACGTTCTAGCTGCTTGAGTGTCGGTACTGTTTATTTTGGCGCATACCGTATTACCAAAAACCAAATTTTAATACGAAACATTTATGCCGAAAGTGAGTGATCGTTACCAAATTCTTCAATCATAAAAACGTTGGATTCATTACACGAAATAACGATAATCGTCAATAATTAATTTAACCCGGTTACATTTTAAGGTCAATCATGGCAAGTATTAAACATGAGAAGGGTGAAAACCCTCGTTAACATTAAACGTAGTCTACCGTGGTCTAACCATGTACCAGATGCACCATCAGATCTAATAGAGTATTTCAACGAACGCGACTCCGCCACACTAAACAAAGGCTAATTATCCGAATTTATATTGATACTACTAACCGGCACTCGCATTTTACAACATACTTTTTTAATGCAAACAAATGAACGGTATAACGAAATTAACTAAGTGTGCTATGTACGAGATATCTTTATGAAATAAAAAACATTTAAAAACCATGTTTTTAAACGACGTTTGTAAAAGGACTTTGGCGTTAAAAAAAAAACAATGACCTTTAAACGTGTTGATAATTTTCTAAGAAAACTAAAAAGTACTGAACAATGACAAATTTTTAAACACAAATAGCTTTTTAGTTATGCCAGAAAAAAATTGTATAAAGTAATTACGAAGATGTGATGAATCGGGTTGGCCTAGCTAATAAAGAACACGAATTGTCTATGGTTTTTACCAGTGTTATCCTATGTAAGTTTGCTTCAAAGTTTCAGAAGTTAATGTCGAGTAGTTTGCATTTGACAATCAACTTAACCCAATGTTTCCCAACGTGGGGCACACGCCCCACAGGGGCACAATTTAAATGTTTTTGGGAGCGTTTAGAATTCAATTATCTTTTTAATTTGAAAAAAAGAGACTACGTAAGAAAATAGAACCAACACTAACAGAAACTCAAAGTGGATTCCTGAAAAGCAGAAGTACTCAAAATCACGTGAACATTAAAATAAATCATATGTAGAGATTTGACGAGATCAAAAACGATTTATCTAGCTTTTTAGACTTGGAAAAGGCGTTTGATAAAGTTCCTCGAACAAAAATTTGGGAAAGCCTACTAAAAAGAAATGTTAGCAGCAAACTAATCAGAGTCACTAAATGCCTATACAAAGAAACAAAGAAACTGTATAATAAGTAACAACATGAAGACAGTGGCTTTTACAACACCAAAATGAGTGAGACAAGGAGGAAGCTTAAGCCCATTGACATTTATTACTTATATGGTTGAACTAAGTAGAGAAACAAAACAGAGAACAAAACCCATCTATATTGAATACAGACAAATAGAACGATTTAATATATCAGAATGCGCTTTCGGTTTCATTGAACAAAGTTAAATTTAAAATCAGTTCGGCCCGATTGCAAAAAAGCTAAACCCGGGATTAACCCTGAGTTAATATCTATTATTAGGCGTCAACCCAGGGTAAATCCCGGGTTTAGCTTTTGTGCAATCATACCTTCGTTTTTTATTTGAAGTATTTATTTTCGTAAATTATCCTTTTTCGAAATTTGGTTGAATGTTATGCTAGATGGTACATTAATATCTTACCAGCAACACATCTTCCAATAATTTTTTTTACATTAGTCCTTTTCGAAGTGAGAATAAATTTTAATTTTATTAACTCTAAACGCAAATAAAACACACAATAATATTATATACATATATCCAAGCAAGTGTACAGAGAATATCTGTGCTGTTACTTGTGTTACACGGAATCGCATGTATAAACATTAAAGTTGTTAATAATACATATCATGTATATGGAGAAAAGTGAAGCTCACTTATTTCGAGTGAGATTTTTTACTGCCTCGTGGAATCTCCCCACCATAGGAGGTAAATTTGCGTTTGTGTTTAACAAATAAAATTTAAATAGTGATAGAATTGGCTAAAACCGATTAAAACGGGTTTTCGAAAATATTTATTTTGTTTTCGTTCTTGAACGAAAAATTATAATTTCGTTTTCGTTTTAGTTCCGTTCTCAGTCCCTGGTTTTAACCGGTTGTCTTTAATGTTCTTCAGTGTAGTGCATTAGTAAAAGGAGTTAGTAGTGGAAGTCGGTTTTAAAAAATACCGACTCAGTAATCGAGAATCGGACTACCCATCACTGGGTTTCTCCATCCTTTTCAACATGGGTTGACGACTTTAATTGTAGTCGTACGAGCTCATAATGTTAATGTACTAGGTTGTCGATTAATCCATTAAAAAATTATAATATTTTGTAACAAACATTTTTTCTGTTTAAAAAACTGTGTGATGTAAATTGTTTTAATAAGAGCGGTAAACAAAAATTATTTTATAACTTTTAACATGTCGTATCGTACAAACTTGGTGCGTTAGATTATTTAAGCTCTTAAGTTTTTTTAAGATCGTTTTATAGGTTGATTAATCCAAGCTCGTTAATGCGAACATAAAAGTTAATTACGGCAAAGTACGTAATAATTTTTAGTGCCGTTTAATGTGTATTATATGTGTCTTGTCTTGTGTTTCAGTGGGAGAGAAGGATGGATTTAATTCCGCGGATGCAATTCAAGAACAGTTTAAAGTTATATAAATAATGTAGGACGTTGTGCAATTTATTAATATTCATTGTGCGTGACCGTGTCTGGCGCTTGGTCTGCGAGAGGTATAAGCAAGCACTAAGGTTGCCCTAGCGGGGATTACGTATTAGTAATAGTTTCAACATTTTTCAAGTAGTATTTTAAGAGCGAGCTCTTTTTTAAATTTGCAGTTGGATAAGATAACTCGATATTGTTAATATTCTGGTTTAGATTTTGTGTCGGTACTTGAAAACCATATCATTAAGAGTACGAATGAATGTAAATATCTTTGTGTTGAGCTAAAAAGTGATGGCAACTGTAAAACTGAAATCTCAAACAGAGTTGGACAAGGACGAGCTGCCATAAGAAAATTAAACTCCTTGCTATGGGACAACAGTGTAACAAAAACGACAAAAACTAAAATGTACAAATCAATAATAGAGAACAAACGGTTTGGAACTGTAAAAAAATTGCAAGAGATGCAGGAGTAAGATTTGGAAGGAACAACAAAAAATAGTATGGTATATAATAGATTGCGAAAAGTATTATTCCCAATGGTACTCATCCAGTTTTACATACCAAAAAAGTGCCCACGCTTGGTTTTAACAACCATTTCCAAGGGCGTTCGTTTACTTTTGTTAGGTCAACCTCAAGGCAATTCATTTTCTTTTGTAAATAATACAAGATAAAAATATATTGCTACTGATGACTATTAGAAGAGAATGCTGATTGTAAATCCGCTAAATTTTGCATATCACAGTATACAGGGAGCCTATTTTTCTAACGCGTTGTTTGGTTAACTCCGTTAATATTAAAGATACAGAAAACGTTTAAATTAGCAAATTTGTAAAGAAACAGGTTAGAAAAATGGGCACCCAGTATACATAATCATAAAAGAGGTTTAAGTTAAATTTAAATCTGCGTTTTTGTCAAGGCAGCATTTAAATTTAAAACACTTATATCACAATCGATACTTTAAAAAATCTACATCAACAGGTTATCATACAGCTACAATTGGTAATAAAATCGAGACAATATGTTGCATTAAAATGACCAAAAACACTACATAAAAAGACTTAAGTCGCAGTTACTAATAATATTTATCAGACAATGTAGTTATTTTACTGCAAAAGTTATACACAAACGAGTTCTTATTAAAATAAGCGATACCATTTTGACTTACGATAAAAATTATCTTTTTAAGTGGCCGTGTTACATAAATAAACCAACGTAATAAGAAACTTTTTATTGCAGTTATACAGCGCAACCGAAGTGATTAAACACAACTGTTTGTAAATGCCAACGAAACTCCTCAAAAACAAAATCTCAAGAAAATGATGCAAAGATAAGAAGAAATAAAATATTTAAATTTCCTTAACACGGACGAAAATTGCATTAAACAGATTTGTTTTCGAATGCTTACTTGTAAAAAACAATGTTCCAGCTGCGTAAAATCTTGGACCCATAGAAGCTTCTTCGTAACGTAGAAAATTCCTGAACAATGCAGACTTTTGGAAGTAAATTGAGCATAAATCGAGGCTAGCAAACTATGAGCCATGCATACAAGGTCAATTGAATGAGACATAAATGTTACCTAATTAGTAGGACAATGTACCCGAGGTTTCATTTTTGCGAAATTGTTCAAGGTTTTTATTTATAATCATATTATAATATTAATTGGTCCAATTTTTCAATCACAGCTTACTTAGCGTGGGAGCAAAATGTCAAAGTTGCACATAATTTAGGGTATTATAAATAAAAAAGGTGTGTTTAACTTTAGGGATTAGCTTTTATCCACGATAAACCAGCAGCTTTTATCTTTTGACAATGGTTTTCCAGTAATCTCTATTTTGTGAGTTTCCAGTGACATCAAGTTCCATAAACTAAATGCGAAGTACTCTCAATAATAAGGAACAAGTAAATAAACTTATAAGGAAGGGTCACGATATGTTGTCGCTAAAATCTGATCAAGGCTGTGTTTATTGCCCCAAGAACATCAAAACTAAATGTTTCGCAAAGTTATACGTGCCACTGGCCATTTCCTTCGGAAAAATTGGGGAAAAAACCGATAAGTTGATTAAGTAATAAAGGTAATTTTTGCGATCGCGTTGGCTATGAAACCGTCAGAGATAAGATCGAAATTCTTCTATTTACCAACGCGTGCATCCTTTGCAAGCAAAATGGTGCAAATTTTTTGAAAAAATCTTAAACGGTTCCGGAGAAAAACGCGAAAAATGAAGCTCTTGTAAAAATGGTTTTTGCTACCTACGTTAAACGCCTATGCCAGTCGCATAGATTTAGTTATAACAGATATACATACCACAACTTCTCAAATCTTAGTTTTTTTGCAACGGTTTCGTTTTTGACGTTTTTTTTCGGGACCGTTTAAGATTTTTTCAAAAACTTTGCACCATATTACTTGCAAAGTGTATAATTTTACAAAACAGACTTTCTCAATAAATTTCACAAAATTTTTAATACTTTATTGTATGATTTTTTTAAATCTCCAGCTCAACGTTTACAAATCATGTCGGATTATACCCGACAAATGTAAATTATTTGGTTGTTTCATCGATTTACTCTGTATAGAGCTAAACAAATTACATCAAAATTTCTAATTCTTAACAACAATCCTGACGATATTCCCCATTACATACACATGTACTGTTTTCATGGCATTCTTTACTTGAAGCAATGCCTCAAACATGTCGAAAACAGTGTTTTATTACCATGCGTCGTATCTTAACGCAATTTAGTCAGAACTAAGCAGACGGGATGTTTTCCGAGTCCCGTAAAACTAGCAAAACGTCTCTTGATTGCCCGTCGGACAACAGCCAAAGCACGTCTTTCATGCTGACATGACAAAAATAGAGCATGCGCTATTTTGAGCCAACCATTCGTAAGACGTTTGCAGGTTGATGACGTAAATGATACGGTATCGTGCAATATACAGCAAATTTATCCACGGCTCATTCTCTTTCAGTCCACAATAAAATTCCTCTTCGAAGGCCATGTTAAACGTGTTCTTTGGTGTAAGATAGATCTGGTGGGATACAAGCAAAGCAGTTTTTTAATAACGGGCGTAAGATATTGTATTCCATGGAAATATAATACTTTTAATTACGAATAATCCACAGAATACCAAAACGGAGGATGTGTTTGACAACCAACTGGAAATAAATTGCAATACTTAAAAAAAAAGTTTTAATTAAAACATACTTTGGTGGTTTTCAGACAGGACTAACAAAAATAAAAAACGCGCCTGAAAAACTACTCTTTAAATACAATTATTCTCAAATTGTATCAAAACAATACCCAGTTAAGCGATTGTATTAAAAGAATGCCATCAGAGACTTATTATGTTCAATACATTAATTAATAAATATCGATATATTATGACAATAACGCATGTAGTTGTGCGTTATGTTTAGTCTTTCATCCTATTAATTACGTAAACAAACTATTTCAAAAACAATAACAATACAACGCTGACTGATAAAAGCAAAATCGACACAATAAATGTTTGGAACACGCAAATACTGAACATATTGTCAGCAATATTGGAGAATCGAATGATTTAATTATTTTCAATTTTAAAAACCAATTAGGCAGCTTTTGTCTTGCTTAAAATTAGTATTACTTCACAATTTATCACCAATTTTTCGACTTTTACAGTGAGCTCCGTATTAGTGCGTTTCAATTAACGCGATCCTTGAGTTAACGCGGTATATAAATTGATACCAAAATTAATTTAAACAACTAGAAAAAACACAAGTTCAAACACCGTGTTAAAGTATTTTCCAACCAAATTAACAGCTACAAATTGTAATATTGATTTTTGCAAATATTTTTGTTGTACAGAGCATTCAAAAAAAACATGTGTCTTTTAAAAATGGGTTTATATTTTGCAAATTATTGGACACATAACGCAATTTTGTACTGATTATTGTATTCGATTAGTATAATTTTCCTAATCGCCCAACTAAGGTATTATTGTATATACATACAGTGGACCCTTGAACTTCGGACACAATCCGTTCTAGGAGGCGGTACGTCCTTCAGATTAAATTTTGCCATAAAAATTGTGTGAAATGAATTAATTCATTCTAGATTCCCAAAATTTATGGGAGACCGGAGATGAAAATAACATTTCTTTGTTTTTATTTGATTTTTTATAGAGTATAACAAGTTTTTTACATCCAAATTGATAGATTGAACATTTGTCTTCCCTCCAAGTTATTTATTTCAAGTGTTTCGTAAAGCATATGTGTGAAAACTTTTTTTTTGTAGTAAGACAGCTGTTACTTCCAACCTCAACGTTGCGTTGGGGCTAAAAGTAACAAAGATCGGGGTAAGTTGTAACGGCAAAATAATTTACACAGCTCATAAGTAGTGGGTAAATATATGAGTATTTATCAACAAATTTAATATTTGATTACAAAATACACATTAGCAAAATGAATAAATAAAAAATAAATCTTTGGTACAATACAAATCGATAAGTGAACATTGTTAATATTCAAAAATGTGAAACAAAAAGATACAACAAATTGCAAAATTAATCCGACAAGTTTTGTATGTTCTCATCTACGAAGAAAACCACAAATTATGTGCTAAGAGTGAACATTTGTTGGAGAAAACATTGATTGGGGTTGGTTGTAACACTGTTACTTTTGACCCCAAGTGTACACAAAACAAATTGGAGGGAATCCACAATTAACCACGATTCCAACATCAAATTGTATTGCATCCACCAATAACGAACTAAATTTAAAGCATAATAATCTAGGTACTTTATTGTTCCTCTTTTAGAGATCACCATGTCTGCACGCAAAGAAAACAGTTTGTTTAAATTATTGCCGTCACAACCAGAGAAGAAGAAAAAAATATTATCGTATTATATTATACCAAATTTAATAGATACGCTTACCCTAGGACTAGCTCAGTGGTAATGGCAATTATGTCGGTATTTACCTGAAACAAAACAAAAACAGTTAGTTTTCTCGTCAAGTATAGCACTGGAGGAGTATTAAATGAATTATAAAATCGCATAAGCGATAATAATTTATAGACGAACCACGATTCCACGCCAAATTTTATTACATTGACCAATAGCCAACAATTTTTTATGTTCTCGTCTTCGAAGAAAAGCACCAAGTACGTGCTCAAAGTAAAAAACATTTGCAAGTGAAAACATTGATTGGGGTTGGTTGTAACACTGTTACTTTTGACGCCAAGTGTACACAAAACAAATTGAAGGGAATCCAAAATTAAACACGATTCCAACGTCAAATTGTATTGCATCCACCAATAGCCAACAAAATTTAGAACATAATAATGTAGGTACATTTTTGTTCCTCTTTTAGAGTTGGCCTAAAAGTCACTCGACCGGTGACACAACGCGTTAACTTTTAGGCGGAAAATAGTGACTCTGGCTGGCAAAAACTTCTTAACCTCTATGACAGATGAAAACTAGCAATGTAGATAGGGAGGGGGATGTAAATGAACATCGTCAAAGCACACAGGGCGACATATAACAAAAAGTAAAGAAAGTATAGGCACTGTTACAACCTACCCGTGTTACTTTCATCACCGGTCTCCTCTACTGGATCTTTTATTTATAATGAATAGCACATACATAAAAATATTGTAAAATATGCAATCAATAATAATAGGAGAAATGTTACCAAATGGGCAATAATAAAAATAACACAAAATTAACCCAAAGAAATAAATAACACGCTTAAAAAACCAAATTCTTAGTTCGACTTTCAAGTTTTTGGTCGAGTTTTAAAACCGGATTTTCCTTGAATTTTTTGTTAAAATTTAAAGTTGTTCCAACATCAAATCGCTCAAAGTTCCAGGGTTATAAACAATTTTAAAATGTTTTTTACACATTAATTAACGTTCTATACCAAATACCCAATGGCGAATAAACTTCGTTATCATTGTCGAACTAATCGCGTTCCTGAAGTTTTACGATTCGCTACAATAAACGCCAATTTTTATACGAGAGACCAACTCCTCCCAAGACTCTAAATAATAAATATAAACAACCGTGACGAACAAGCAACGAGCCAACATCGTAGCCGTGCGGTTACAAATTAATTGCTTGCAGCGAATACAACATTTAAAATACATCACATCTGACATTTATTAAATTTAAGGATTCGCTAACACGAAGTTCAAACGAGAACAGAAAATACGTTAAACTTAACATCTCGTGCAATATAAATGTAAGCGGCTTTCTTTTAACATTTATCTCGTTTCCCGAGCACAAAAAGATAAAAAGCTTACTTATGAAACCGAATGATAAACACTCTATTTGATTACATACAATTCCAGTGAATCACTTTCTTTGCTTAATAAAAAGATTATGAACAAAATGCCGAAGTCTTTACATCAAACACCACCAAATCTGATAGAAATTCGCGCATTAACTCTTATGTCAATAGCGGATATTCACAACGCTGTTCAATGACCGGGCGCCCGGGTACCTACCTACAGATTTTTTTTAGGTAATTAACTTATGCTACAAGTTTTGTATATTTTTGTTAATAGAATGAAAGAATAATCAAATCATTCAGTTTTAAATTTGAATTTCTGAAACCTGCGCCAACAAAATTTTTTTATTTACTTTTGAAGGAGGTAATAAACAAACCAGATACATATTTAAATTAGTTCAAAACGGCCATCTAGCTCAAAACCCTACAGTAAAAATTTACCCATCTCGTTGTCTGTTAAACGTGTGTTTTTACAAATTACTTTCGATTTTCACCAATCGCAAAAGAATGATTTTCTCCTAATTCTCTGTGAAATTGGATGTAGAAGATTTTTACACAGTTGTAACAGAACCTACAAATCAGTAATTTATAAAATAACTTTCAGACTTTTTCTTCTTCATCTTAATCGGTTCCTCTTGTACCTTTGCCGAGGTATGCTTTTCTATTTCTGTATTATGATTCTTCACTCCTGCCTATCGTTAGCTAATTGTGGCACATCTCTCCAGCTAACTCCTTGTTCTTCTAGTCTCTGTCTCACTTCTTTTTTCCATTTTATTCTTGGTCTTCCTCTAATTCTTTTTCGCTCCATCTTCATTTTCCATCCTATTTTCGCGTATCTACTTTCTGCAATGCGCAGTAGATGCCCAAGCCATCTCAATTGATTCGTCTCCATCTTTTTTTAAATATCTGTTGCTCCTAGGTTTTTCGTTACTGATTTTATCGATCAGTCGATATCCCTCTATTCTTCTCAGAAATCTCCTGTACCGGTATTCTTTGTTTTTGTGTTATTGTCCAAGTTTCTGAACTGTACGTGAGAATTGGTACGTACACTGCATTAAAAACACGCGTCTTCGTTTCTTTTGATATCTCCTTCTTACTTATCAAACATTTATTAGTGGCGTAGTAAAATTTCGTGGCTGTCGCTATTCTATTATTCAGATCTTCCTCCAATTTACCATTCTATGCAATTATTGTTCCTAAATATTTAAAATTCGCTACCTGCTCTATATTTTTTTGGTCTACCATAACTGTAACTGCTTTTTCGCTATAACCATAGCCTTTGTCTTTGTTATATTAATATTCATATTATATCTACTTATTGTATCTGCCCATACGTCTAGATTGAGTTGCAAGTCCTTTTCGCTTTTAGCTAATAGCACCACATCATCTGCAAAGGCTAGTTCTGTTAAGGATATTGGTTTTAGCTTATTCCAACCCCAGTAGGCTTTCTTTGGGTTTTGCTTACATTCTTTATCTATTTTATACCTAATAATTATAAAGAGCAGTGGACTTAAGGTGCCTCCTTGTCTTACTCCCAGAGTTGTAATAAATTCCTAGGAACTGCTGTTATGGGTTCGCACATAATTTCTACTACTCTTAATATAAACTCTTGATGGCGTTTAATAATCCTTCTTCCACTCTACTCTGTTTCCATATCTTCCAGATCTTATCCCTTTGCACTCTATCGAAGGCTTTAGACAGATCGATAAAGCACAAGTACACCATCTTTGAATTTTCCATTGTTTTTTCACTTAACTGTCTTAATGTAAAAATTAGATCCTGCGTGCTTCTACCCGGTCTGAAGCCACATTGCGCCTCTTCCAAATTTCTTTCGCAAAATTTCCTCATCTCTCTTCTAAAATTCTTTCATATAATATTTCTACTGCACTAAGAAGAGATATGCCTCTATAATTTTCGCATTTTTTACTATCGCCAGTCTTGAATATCGGTAACATAACAGAAACCTCCCAGTCCTTTGGAATATCGTTTTCCTGCCAAGCTTTTAAACATACAATCATAATTATTACTGGGTCATGTCACTTGTGCTATAGACCAGCAATAAAAAAGGGCAGAAACACTAAAAAATCTTGCATAACATGCGAAAAACTTGTCTGCGACGAGCATGCCATAACAATTACAAAATGTAAAGAATGTGCCTAAATAAATAAATATTATTGTTTATCCTCATATAGTCATTAGCTTTTATTCATTTAATTATATCCGAAATTATATATTAGTGTGTTTAATCGATAATTAATTGCTCATAAATCTTATTTTTCTACAGGTGGGCACCCGAGTACCCGGTTATTGAGAATGACCACCGCTCGCCATTTGATTTGACGCGGCCTATACCCGGTTATTGACATAAGAGTTAAAGAATAGCATCGCTAAATTATCAAATCGAAAATCCCTTGTTCAATAATTCATTTGACGCCGTATTCCATTTCTAATTCGCCTTTTTAACCTAATTACTTATTCCATTCACTTTAATCAGGATTACTCTGCGCGAATAAAATATAAACTGGAATGACCGCATCAAGCTAGTGCTGTGACGTATATTAAAAACATTGGAAACTCGTTAAATCTATAAACCACGCCCGTAAAAACGGTGTATACCTGTCTTAACACCTAGATCTGCGGTCTAGCCGGCTTAGTCGAATCACTGGAGGTAAAAATCTTAGTTACAACCTCCTGGACCCAAATTATGTCGGCCAACCCACTGCCCAAATAAACCGATTTACTACACGCCCCCACAAACCCCCCACACCGCTCAAGAATTATTCGCGCTCCCAACCGTAACCGCGAACTTTCAAGCAACCATAATTGCACTGCAGGATTAGCAGCTGTTTTTTTTTGCATTCACATTTTTTTATGAAATTTACGCCTCCATAAAAACTCGCAGCACCACAGCGACTAAAAAATACATTAATTTTCAGTTCCACTATCATCTTTATCTTAAGGTATTTCGTAAGATGACATCAAACGTAATAAAACAAACACTTTTAAGACCAGCGGAGTTGTTTGGTTGCTAAACACTTGCTATAAATAGATTTAACGCCGCGAAAAATTCCGCGCAGTATACGGCTTACGATATTCTTAACTAATCAAACAAAAAAGGTATGCAATTATATAACAAACCGACTCTTGAGAATGAAAAATTTAAATATACAAAAACATCGCTAACTAACATAGACTGCTTTTGTTTAATCGTCTGTTAACCAGTTTTTGACCAGCCCAATAAAACAGGGAAATATTACATTTACTATAATTCAGATTTGATAAGATTCGCTCAAGGTTTATTAGATGAAAATATACAAATAGATACGGATTTCGAGAAAGCGTTCGACAGAGTTGATCATGCTATTTTATTTTTTTTTTTTTAAAACTACCTTATTATGGGTTTTCTACCAAATTGCTTAAACTTTTAGAGTCTCTAGAAAAACTGAGGAAGTCTCAAACTTTTGACCGGCAGTGTATATTTAAAGCAATCTGGCCTTTTGCTCGTAAGTTATTATTTATTATGCACCTCTTTGAAAAAAAAAAGGTACCTTACTTACAATTCCAAGGACTATAAGCTATAATATAATAGATGTTTATTAAAATTTACAGCTTTTGAAGGCAGTTAAAGATTGGTAAATATATATTTTTTTAAGTAGAGTAAAGTGCCCTAATATGGAACAGTTACCTATTATGGAATACATCAGTTTTATGACAATGAATAAGCGATATCTGTTGAAAAGTATATGTACCTATTTGTACATTGATCACACATTCCCAAATGTAAAATAGTTAAAAAATATTCACTAGATTACATAACAGATTCAAATATATTTTTGACGTGCTACTGAGTTTTTAGGCTAAATCTCTCAGTGCAAAATATTATATGCTAGGGCAAATGATATAAAATATTTTATTGCATGTTTATTTAGCACGAGCCTTTACATTTCAATTAAATAGACCAGAATTTTGATTGAGGCCATTTCATGTTTTACATATACCGATTTTTGAAATGTCACATTTTTGCCTAATATGGAATACATAGAGGTGCCTTATAATGAATATGATTATGGTCACTAAGTACAGCAATATGGGTTCATTGTCAAAAGTGTCAGAAATGGGCAGACGAAAAATGTGCAAAATACTCAACAAAAAAACAATTCTATTGTCCTACCTGTAAAAAATAAGTAAAGTATCAACATTTAGTTCGAATGACACTTGAATTATAATTTAATTTACATAAATAACAGAGTTTTGGTTTGGTTTAAGTAATAATGCAAATCAGAAAGAAATAAAAGAGTAATCTATGAGCAGTTGTTTATTTTAATGTATATTTCCTATATAATTCTATATTCCATATTAAGAACCCCTCGTATTCCATATTAGGTTCCCCGGGAGGTTAATATGGAATAGTAGTAAAATTTTAAAAAAAATAGCTAAATAAGAAATATCTACCGTAATATCGTACCAGAATTCGAGTAATGTGTTGCGTATTCATTACAAATTCCTTATAATTTTTTTTGCAAAATTTTGTTGAATAAATGTGAATATTATTGCCGAATACAAAAAAGTATTCCATATTAGGGCACTTTACTCTATACACTTGCAATATAGGCTGGTTTACATTAGTCGAGTAAACGGGCAAGTAGCCAGGCGAGTCAAGTTACTCATGTCTACTCGACCAGTGTAAACAGATGGTCGAGTAAATAGTCGAGTCGAGTAATAGTCGAGTCGAGTAAACAGGCGAGTAATTAGGCGAGTCGAGTGGTCGAGCGGAAAGGATAGTAACTCGCCCCTTTTTCGTCTTCCCAACTACTCTGCGATGAAATCGCCTGGCAACTAGTTCTCCTGTTTAGCATGTAGCCAGTTGTGTACCAAAAAATAAGATATATTTGTGAAAAATTTGCCTGTAAGTGAATATGAAGTTGACGGAAGTGGAAACTTTTAAATTCGTGGAGCTTTATCGTGAGCTTGAATGCCTTTGGATTATGACCAAAGCTAACTACAGAAATAAATCATAAATGGCATCCCAAGTTGGAAACAGATGGCTTCAAAACTCTGAAAAAATGTTGCAGAGAACGGTAGCTATTCCAGTAGCCATAAAATACAAGGTCACTTCCAACTTCACTTGAGCTGATATTGCATCCTTCATCTGACATGGGAAGGTCACGATACGTTGTCGCTAAAATTTGATTAAGGCTGTGTTTATTGCATCATGAACATCACAACTAAATACTTTGCAGAGTTATATGTGCCACTAGAGATTTTAATAATGAAAGAATCTTCATAGTGTCCAACAGCCAAGCAGCGTTAAAAGCTCTTGACTCGTCGGAAGTAAACTCAGGACTTGTTCTGAACTGCATACAAGCCCTCAACGTGCTAGGAAGCAGGAATAATGTTAAACTGGTATGTTGCCCAGGGCACACTAATATACCAGGGAACGAGAAGGCAGATCGCCTAGCCAAAATTGGCAGCGAGACACCTTTCTTCGGAGCAGAACCCGCAGTTGGTACATATGGAACAGCCAAGCGGTGTCTTACTGACATATTAATGCAAGGACACAATGCTCATTGGAAAAAAGTTGCAGGACAAACCCATTCCAAGGCTATCCTGTCAATGGTCTCTAAAGAAAAGACAGAAGAAATGCTTAGGATGAGCAGAGCAGACATCAGAGCAGCCACAGGACACTGTGGGCTAAACAAACACTACTACATAATAGGGCTCTCAGAGACCGATATATGCAGAGGATGTGATGAAGAAGAAGAAACTCCTCTTCACGTAATATGCCAGTGTGAAGGATTCACACCTTACCGGCGCAAACTTCTAGGGATGGAAAAAGCCAACCAAGATGAGCTAAGAAAAACACCCTTAAAGAAAATCCTGGAGTTTTTCAAAAACACAGGCCTTCTTTAAGTGGCTATCACCAGAGGGTACAATAGACCAATAGGTCGCAGTACAGGAACCCGAAAGGGGACCACCTCCGCGGAAATAATAATAATAAATATGTGCCACTAGCCATTTCTTTCGAAAAAAAATGGGAAAACTGAAAAGTTGAATAATAAAAGTATTTTTTGCGATCGCGTTGGCCATAAAACCGTCATACAAAACGAGGCCTTTGTTAACCCTATGTTAACCGCCTATGCAAGTCGCATAGATATAGATATACAGATATACCACAACTTCTCAAATCGTAGCGCTTATGCAGGGGTTTCGTTTTTGACGGTTTTCTCCGGAACCGTTCAAGATTGTTTCAAAAACTTTGCACCATTTTACTTGCATAGGATGCGCGTATTGGTAAATAGAAAAATTTAAAATCTATCTCTGACGGTTTTATGGCCAACGCGATCGCAAAAATGACCTTTTTATACCAATTTTTCAGTTTTTCCCCTATTTTTGCGAAGGAAATGGCCAGTGGCGCGAATAACTCTGGAAAACATTTAGTTTTGATGTCCTTGATGCAATAAACACAGCCTTAATCAAATGTTAGCGACAACGTATCGTGGCCCTCCCTTGTGAGGGTCCAGTTTTTGCATTTTAGGTGTAATCATTGCCAAAAGGTTTTTAAATATTTCGGGGGTCATTCGTAGACCTTGATATCTTCCGCTGCAAGTTCCATCAATAGGAGTGCTGATGCACCTAGGGCATCTCTCCTCCCTATCCAATTACGTACCCACTTTCTTTTTCTTCTGTTTTCTTCATCCTCGATCATTTCATTAATTTCACTTAATAAAACGTCGCAAATTTTTAAACACCTTTTTTTCACTATATAACGTAGATGTCGACGGGTCATACTTGTTATTAAAGCGACTAACTACTGTCATACTAGAATTGTGTCGTGTAAACGCTCAACAGAAAATGAGAGGCGAGTCGAGTGCTGGGTCGAGTTACTGGGCCGAGTTTACTGGGCCGAGTTACTCGACTAATGTAAACCAGCCTTATATGACCGAAACTTATAAAACGTATAAATTATAAGGGAGTTTCTAATCTCTATCGCCTACAAATTTGGTCTTTTATTTCCTTATACGCTTCGTATAGTGGGGCAACTTAGTCGTGACATAGACCACAATGCCATGACCACAGGCCCTTTGGGCTTCCCGACTTCTTCGGGCTCATAAGCTTTCCCACTCCATAGTAGCTACTTATTTCAATTATTGACATATGTGAGTTTTAATTTAAGGGTTATATCCGGTTCAAACTTTCATATAATCTCGAAACTACATACAAATTATTATTTTGTTAACACGTTGTATGTACTAAGAACAACATAAGTTGCGGTTTTAATACTTTTGTTCGAATTTTCCGAGTGCTAATCAATAAAAACATGATCATCACGCATTAAACGAGATGGTATGTATATTTGTGACGTTGTTCCAATCCCCCATTTTTGTTGGTACGCTAAGTTATTATGTAACTACGTAATTGCCGTTCAGAGTTGAATTTAAAACACGTCCGCAGTACTCCAAACGAATCCCGTCATAATACAATTAACACAATGTTGTCAATTAGTGCCGTTCTATTAGTCAGCTTTTGGCCTCGAGGTATTTATGGAATATGGCATCATTTATGCTCGGACCGAATGCGACGCGGCGTGTACTCTCTTGAATGCCGTCGTCGAGTGGATAGCAGATGGACAGAAGGACAGCGTCTCACACTAACTTGTCATATCTGCATATTAAATTAACAGGCCTCTTCTCTGGAGCTCTAATTGAAATGTCTTTCGCACGTGCGCGAAGTCGATGCTTAAATTTTTTTATCACGCACAAATGGATACTGCCTTTTGAATAAAGATGTGCACGACTTGATCAGTTCTTCGTAAAAGCCACGGTGTTTAGTTAAGCTTCTAAAATTGCCTTCAATTATGTTTTTAGAAAAATGGAAGAGTATTTTACCAGAAAAACAATTAAAAATTAATTGCGCTCAAACCAAGATTAGTCAAAAATTTCAATAAACGCAAATAGTTTTGAGGAAAAGTCAGTAAAACGACCATTTTTTGTATTCTTGCTTTATTTGATAAATTTCCAATTTTAATGTGTTTAATTTCCAATATTTCAATAATATATATGTATTTCTGTTACGCAGTAAAATTTCCTTTATATCTGAACAATATTTTCCTTACTTTTGCCTTCTAAACACTGCCACGGGGGAGTACATCATTAACATCATACATTCATTTCCCGTTACAACACCATTCAGTAGCGAAGTCATCCTTTGGTTCTTGTTAAAACTTGCAATAGGACTTAAATTACACGTAGTCGAGCTCCGTTTAAATGTATGACAAAATATTTGTGATTTTATGTACATCCAGTGATTTTGGGCTTGTGTGTTGCAATGCTTTGACATATATTTAAGGAGTTTACCATTATTTTGTGTAATATGTGGTGTTAAATTTTTGACCGACCGTGTACAGGTTGGCCCATTTTCGATGCCCATACAGGGTATCTCGGTTATTATCAGAGATAGAAAAAAGCCAAGTACGTAGTCTCGATTTCTTTTTTCGAGAGGAGTTCATTTCTGTAAACAAATTATTGACATCTTTTTTAATTTTTTAAATATAGCCAAAAACCGATTTTTGGTAATTTTCAAAAATGTTAAATATCTCGCTTAAACGAAAAGATAGAGAAAAACTTTTTTAAAAAAAGTTTGCATGGTGTTTTGTCCTTGATAAGATAGCGATATTCAATTTTTTTACTCATATAAATATGGATATATTAGACCTCTGATAATAACCGAGATACCCTGTATGGACATCAAAAATAGGCCACCCTGTACATAGGTAAAAAGAAAAATTATAAGGACAGTTTTTTGCTTCAATAGAAACCCAAAGAAATTTAGGCGTAACCCATGACGAATTTTACCAAACGTTCCCAATACGTACTTTAAAAAAAAGACACGAATCATTGACAATCTATTATATAACATTATTTTTGACCGACGTTATCACGACAGTTACAAAAAAATCTAGAAATCATACAAATCTCCAATCGCAAGCGGTCTGATCTCGCAATAACGCACAAATACCTACAAGAATCGTGATGAACTTTCGATTCGTTATTACGGACTGACCTAAAAACATTTTTACGACCAGACCTATGGCCAATGAAATTTAAGAACATGCTTGACAGTGCACTTTTTCGCAATATGCAATTTGCTAGCAAGCAACTACTAGTGTTGCGAAATACAAATAACAAATTAATAATGCATATTTATTACTGCCATTTACTTACTATGACGGGTGAATCAAAATACCAAAACGAATAACGCAAAACTGTTTCAAAGTTGATCCTTAACTATTTTTCTATTTATATTTATAGGTGTAGTTATAGTTATGTTTTAAATAAGGAACAAATAACACGTGTTATGTATGGACTTTGACATGGACGAATAAAACCGCAATTCGTTAACAGATTTTTTGATATGCAACAAAGTTAATACTCTGAACTTCGTTATTAGGCGACGAATCAAATTTTGGTTATGTTGAAGTATAGGGAGCTTTTTAAACATAATCTTGATATTGATGAGTCAATTTGCCGCAAAATGGCGTATGGAACAAAATAACTCTCAGGCGACCAAATGTTTAAGGCAAAAATGGAAATAAACACCACAATGAGCTTATTTTATAAAACAATGTAACTTGTTTTACTAAATAAAATACCAAAGCATTCTTTATTAGTATAATAAAACACACGTCTGTTGTGTTACCAACTCGAAAAATAAAGGTAGGTGCTTGAGACACAGACATATTTTTTTAATTTTCCCTCAGACTGTTAAAAAGAAGCAGATGAGCTAACCGCTGTTTCAAATTATATCGTTTCTATAAAAGTACATTTTCCCAGGGTTATACAGAATTCAAATGCATATCAAACGCATCACCTGGTCGCCTACTTAATTCAATCGTCTTTCTCTTAGAATTTCCCCTATATCAGAATCTTTTAATAATTCCCCATTTAATCGAGGAGGAATATTTAAGCAGCTCTTTTCATCTCGCGAAGACTAAGTAATTCATTGCCGGCATATGCTACGCTATTGTCCGAGTGTCTGCCCAAACAGCTGACCAAGACAATCTCTTTCAAACTGGTCCATGCAGCCTCCGAACCGGTTCCGTGCGGATTACAGGAGTTTCGTAAGGAGCAAGCGAAGATTTTAATACGAAAAGCTATCGACGGTCGTAAATTAACCAGCAAAATCATGGGTTATTAAAGAAACCTATGGTTTGAGTGTGCGGAACGGTACAGGTACGTATTAATATTTATAGGACGTATTTATATTCGACTGTTTCGAACTGATAACGATGTGATTGATTACTTTCGGTTTCGATGCGCCTAGAACAGTCTAAAGTATAAAAAATGCGGGGAAAACACTGCGTGGGACGCAGCGCAATTAAACAAACAAAAAAGACTATAAAGTAGTGAAAATAATCAAACCATTACGAAAAATAAAAACTACATTTCATCGCCTGAGAGTTATTTTGTTCCATACGCCATTTTGCGGCAAATCGACTTATCAATATTAAGAATATGTTTAAAAATGAACTTGTACAAGAAGTGTATGTCATACACAGTAAAACAGAAAAGCTACTGCGTTTATAGTTTATAACCCAAATTCATTGATTATAATTATTCTTGCTACTCCGAAAACCAAAGCGCTATTGCAAATTGTGTAAATGTCAAAAGAAATTGTTTCAATTTAAACTAACAAAAAGCTGCTTACTCTCCTTGTTTTAAAAAAATACCCTTCATGCTAATTTAACGGATAATTTACTCTAAAGACATCTACTTGGATAAGTGCATAAAAAATGTTATGAAAATTTTAGTTAAATAAGTTTGTGCAGTAAGGTACAAACGGTTCTAAAAAAAATCAGAAACGTTTAATCTATCGAACATACTGCTGGCATAAAATTATTTGAACCAGGGTTGAGCAGATTTAAATCAATTGATTTAAATCAAGATTTAAATCATGATTTAAATCAAGTGATTTTTTTAAAAAAATCATTGATTTAAATCAAGCGATTTAAAAAAAAATTATCAATGTAAATCACAAATTATATGAGTAGATACGATATAATAATTATAATAAAACAAAATTGTATTACTATTAGTAATTAAATACACGAAATGGTGAATAAACCATATCAATTTGCTCTTGTAAAGTAATATTCATTGTGGAAATGCAATAATTCAAAAAAAAATTAAAAAGTTTTTGACGTTAGCGAAGTGAACAGTCAGTTTTTTCAATTTCCACGGCACTTTATTGCTTCAATAACGATTTGAAGAAAAATGTCGAATATCTCGAAAAGTATGAGTTTTGGGTATAGGACATACTTAACTAAATATGAAGCTATTTTAAAGACGAATTCGATGACATAAAAAATACAGGGGTTCGCATTTGAAAAAATCGAGTTACGAGCTTTTGAAAATCATGAAAGTTGCCACCTATTTATAAACACTCCTGTATGTGTGATTCAAATTTTTTCATATCGAGCGAACAGAGAAATTTTTTCTGCATGTCCATACCAAATTAAAACTCTGTACTTCAGAATAACTTCAAAAGAATTTTTTAAATAAAGACTTAAAACCTTGAATAACTTAGAAAATTAATTTTTTTTTTACAACGCCTTATAAAAACCTTTAGTATTTTATATTGATGCAAATTTAAAATTAAGGCGGTCAAAAATATTAAATAAAAAATTGGGTGTTGTATTTGAAATATAAAAGTTACTATTAGTTCCAGAAAGGTGACTCACCCTGTATATTTGAAAATATTTTTATTGTGTTGTTTAGAAAAACCTGTATAAAATAGTATTTGATTCAACTTCATATCTCAAGCCGTTTAGCCACAATCGACCGATCCCGAACTAATGACTCACCCTGTATATAATTAATTAAAGATCACCATTTAGCACTGATTTTTCAAAATTCTTAATCATTATATTTAATTTTTCATTTTGACAAAAATTCACCAATGAATTAAATATATTGGTTATTAAATATATTAGCACAAAACAGAAATAGCATGTGAATATATCACTATAATAGATAATATGGTACATTTGATTTAAACCAAAAAAATCTGATTTAAATCAAAAAAATCTGATTTAAATCAAATAAATCGATTTTTTTGATTTTTAAAAAAAAATCATGATTTTTATCTACCCTGATTTGAACTGACAAAAAAAGAATATATTGTTAAAGCAACGGATGTCAATATAATAGTGCTCTTTCTGAATTCATTAATATTACGAATCAATTTTGAAACGTATTGGGGCCTAAAATTAAATACACGCGATAAGATCTCATATAGGTTCTGCCCATATAAGTAAAGATGATACGCCAAAAAAAATTGCAACTTTTACTTCCAAAGATTTGATAAGTAGTGACACTAAGCGCCATCTGCAGACATGCATTTCGATTATATTTTTATATAATACCTTAAAACTCCTTGACCGTTCTGCAGATATGAAATATATACCACGACATTAAAGGATTTATTTGTAAAATTGACAAAAAAACATCCATCTTACATGGTTTTAAAGACTTTTTATTTCAATAAGTATTTTATTTTAGTGGAAAGTCAATCAAATTCAGAGCCTCGCCATTGGGATTTCCCTAATAATGGGACATTGGAGCAAAATCATAATGATTTAAACCAGACACATGCAACCTTTTAAGCCAAAGGGCCAATTCCAAATTTTATGAAATCGTAACCGGCCGCACCACTTTCTAGTGGATATGGAGATTCTTTCAAGTGCGAAGGATCTGGAGAAATTTTGAAACTTTTTTTTTTCGCGCATACATTTTTAATATGAGCAACGCAGTGACATACAAAGGATTCCCTAAAAAATTCGGTTTGAAATTTCTTAGTCAGAAGCATAGACAATTCGAAGCGATATCTTCATTTTTTATTTCTAAATCAGTTTTTAATACAAAATAGAGATTCTCAGCTATTGTAGTACCTTTCATCCTTATTAAATCTAATAATTCTTCAGTAACATTTAACTTTTTCACGAAAACAAATTACCAGTTGAGCAGTATCAGATACATTCGTTGATTCATCAAGGCGAGAATACTATAAAAAGTTATTAACAGTATATTATTTAATATATATAATATAATAATATGAAAAAGCCTTTTTTCGGAGCAAATAAAGTTCACATCCATTTTAATAATTTTTTTTTTTAAGTACCTACAATCAAGTTGACGGATTAGTACCATGTAGAGTTAAATTACAGAACAAATACTAAAAAGAATTTTATTTGGTGGCAATTCAATATGAGGGGCTTAAGTTGTCCCTAGTCCAAACCGTTTTCAAATAGGTAGATAACGATAGATGATGTCATTTTGTTAATAAATTCATTTGGTTAAAATTAAAATTTATACCTGCTTGCGTTTAATACAGGAATAGATGAAATGATGTTCACAACTTTTAATTGTAAATATACGTTAATTCGTTTTTTGTTGGTAATGTTTTAAATAATATATGAGCAACACTGGGCCCAACATGTGTGGGTATAATCTTTGATGATAAATTTGATTTCCACTCAAACAGCATAATTTATTGTACACAAACGATAAAATTTACATAAGTATGAATTCATTTACTCGATTTGGAAAATCTCTCAGCATCCTGAGATGTGTTTTTGCCATTAAAATATTAATTATTTTGTCTTTAAGTTAATGTCTATGACCAAAGGCAACACCGTACAACGAGTTTTCGATTTGCATACATTTGTGTTGTATTAAATGTTTATTGGGATCCTCGCGTGAGCCCCTCACAACAAAAGTTTTAACTATCCATGTTTATGTAAGTTGGGCAGATGCGCGACTGACAGGTGCTAGGAGGACCTAATATGTAGCTTGCAAATATTTGGAGTAGTGTCACATACTGTTCGTTTAGTGTATTGTGAATTGATAAAGTTATTACAAAATTTTAAGCACGTTTTTGAGGTGGTGTCGATTAAGTCGAGACAACACACTTGTGGTTTTTTTTAAGCCATTATTTTCATTATTTCCTTAAATTGGAGCCTGGCGATTGGAAACCAATAAACTTTTTTTTAAGGTAAAGACAATTTCTAAACTTTGATTTTACAAACTTTTTGCGGTTAATTTTTTTCGCTTTTTTCCTTTCAGGTCCAACGGAGTTGGCAATCAGAATAAGTTACTTAACCACTATCTATCGGAATTTACGAAAAATACGAGTAGCTTCTTACTAGCTCAATAGATGGCAGACATTGGACTGGAAGTGTATCTATGGTTTATAATGTCGAGCAGAGTTTGACAAATCTTTTCTGTGAGCAAAATCTTTTTTCTTCGATGAATAAAAAATTCGCAACATGTCCCGTTTTCTACAATTTCGAAAATCGTGTTTGTTAATTGATTTCAATGAAAAATACTTAAAATAATAATGACTGAACCCGCTTTCTCGACAGTGGTCGCTTCCAAAACACAGTCTTAAACATGTAATGATAATTATGCAAGTAAATTACCATGTGTCAAACTTTTTTGAATTCGGAAAAATCTATCGATTGGTGAAAGTAGCAAAAATTGCGCTGGTAGTAAAAAATTAGCATTGCCGTTTTTAATTTAATAATAATACATATACAAAAGACTGAATTTATCCTGATCGATACAGACTCTTTGTGTACATCAAGAAACTTTAGGGATTCGCGAAGCCCGCCCAAGATCCGCCGATTTAAAACTATAAAATATGTGTTACGAACAACGTAAAAAAAAAACTGTTTGTTAAGCTTTTCATGTATGTTGCGTGTTTTACCAGAGAGGCTCAAACGGGACTTACTTAGATAACATCATATTTTACAAATACGCGAACCAGCAAGCAATCTTTAGCTAATCCTCCTTGCATGCAAGGAAAATATAGCGTTTATAATCACGTAGGCTATTTTAAATGCAACTAAGCAACACGTTAAAACAAAAGTACGTAATCAATAGACCAGGGGTTTCCAAAGTTTTGTCCAGGCGGGACAAATTGTAGACTCCGAAATATTTGGCGGGCCAAAAAAAAAAGTGCTTTTGAGACCTTAATTCAGGGGTTTCCAAAGTTTTGACCGGGCGAAACAAATTGTCGACTCCGAAATATTTGGCGGCCAAAAAAAAAATGTTTTTGAGACCTTAATTCAGGGGTTACCAAAGTTTTGACCAGGGGGGACCAATTCTAGACTCCGAAATATTTCGCGGGCCAAAAAAAAGTGCTTTTGAGACCTTAATTCAGGGGTTTCCAAAGTTTTGACCAGGCGGGACAAATTGTAGACTCCGAAATATTTTGCGACCCAAAAAAAAGTGTTTTTGACACCTTAATTGACTAGACGGTTAGACGAATCACAAAGTACAATTTGAAATCTAACACGAAACGCTTTTCCAATTTCAATAAAATTAAATGCTATCGGATAACAGAAAGTAAATAAAAGGATTAGCCAATTACATAATTCACTGAACCATTTGATTAAAACATCCATGTACCAAGCACACAAACAATTTCACTGTCGTTGTATATTTATCGTACCATTCCTTTACCATGACACATTTGCACATATTATATCAGGTATCGCATGCATCATAGTCAAATTAACGCAATAGGCATGTGTTTAACGAACTTCAGTAGGTTGATGAATTTGAAGTGAGTTCAACGAAAGGTCAGGATGCTGAAAACATTCGGAGTGACCATTAGTCAACCTAACAAAACTAGTTACAGATAAAAATCGATAATTTAGAAAGTATCTCCCATACAATTATCACTCGGTTGACAATATAACAATTGCCTTGATTACATCTAGAAACTTGTTTAAACAAACGGAAAAAAAATAAACAAGCGAATATCAAAATCATGGGAAAGTACGTTTTTAAGCAACCTTTATTATTACACTATGAAACAGATAATAAATGTCACGGGAATATACGATAAATCAACACGGACTTCGATAAAAACGACTCGTTCCATGTCAAATTTGCTATTAAGCACTTAACAATATTTATATTAGACGTTATTGCAACTCTTTTTAGTTCCATATCTACACCGTCTACTTAACACAGACATTTAACGAGTGCTTAAACCAGTTAGATATGCATTATACAGAGGTAATTGATAACAAATTTGCATGTAAAGCCCAAAGGCTACAACAGTTCCGCAGAAGAGGTGATAAAACCAAGTAAATAATGCACAATATTACCCGAACGCTATCATAATATTATGGAATAACGTATGCATTTCATAAAAATGTGCCGTATTAATCATAATTGCGATATATCAGTAATTTATGGTTTAGAATTTTAATTTAATCCTAATTTAGAAAGTTACATTGCACCTGGTGCTATAATGAAACCTAATGATATTATGCAATTGATATAAACAAGACGAACTCGAATGCTACTACGAATGAGACGGTATTTAAACACAAATGCATCACTGATAACGTTCTTGAAATATTAAATAAACATGTTTTTTCACTAGAAAAAAAAAGCCTACAATAAATATTTATCCAAACTTTATGGGCCTCTTCATTTTAATTAGCTACAATTATTATCGCAACGTTTAAACAACACTGTGTGTTTTTTACACATCATTACAAAAAAATTATAGTTATTATTTATTTAAATAACGCAAAAATTGTGTCAGTAACTGTAGCGCCAGTCACTGGCACGACAGTCAAAGCATTATAGCACAGTATCCAGCAGGAAACAAAAACTGGCTCTTAAAACAAAAGCAGATCGCAACTTCCAAAAAATAGTAAAAGAACTGTCATAATATTATTAGTAAAAATTTGGAAAAATACAGATAAATTAAAATTACTCTTGACAAAAACAGTAAAAGCCTACACAAGGAACATTTTTCTCGGCGAAATTCCTTTGCTTGTTGACTAACACAAAAAGCCTAAGCATTTTTACATTGTGCCAGTAAATGACTGGCGCGCCAACACTGAAAAATTTTAACTGGATTTCAACTTCAATTTAGTGCCATTCGCGAATGACGTGCGATATACAGGATGTTTCTTAAATAATGCGAAAAATTCGGAAGGTAATTCCTTATCGAAAATTAAGGGGGGTCTTTTTTATACAATTTTAATTTATTTAGAAAGTTTTTTTTATTCTTTACTTTTTCTCGTAAAACCTACGGTTTTTGAGTAAAAAATTATATAAGTGAACATGCACCATTATATATTCTAATATAAAATCATTCCGTTTTGTGGTTACTAGGTTTGTTTATGTTCATAATGGAACAGCAGTTTCTTGATTCTTAACCCATTACGACCAGGCGAATATTCGCCTGTGCAAAAAATTTTGTCTCACTTTTCTCAATGCATTGAATAAAAAAAAAGACAAGAAAACTTTTGAATGAAAACAACGGTAGCACAAAACTTCTACACTTTTAACCAGATGTTTTATGGAAAACTACAAGTAAATATGACAAAGTTAAAATCGGAAACTATAATAAAGAATACTCGAACACAATGTAAATATTATTTTGCCAACGGATTTGCTTTACAATCGCTCTGTGCATACACATACATTTATATCATTCATAAAAAAAAAAACGATTCAATAAATTAATTACATTTAGACTGAAACAAGAGTGCTAGATAAAATAACAAAGTTATTGTTTTTATATTGTTTTGCAATATTTTATAATTACATAAATTTTAATTTCATTTACCATGGACACGCCAATTTTTCATTTATGGGGTGTTACTGTGCTATGTTAATAGACACTATATTTAAAACACATTTAGAATATTTTGTATGCATATCATTCATTTTGTTTGCAAACTAAAGTTAACCATTTTTCATTTACTTAAAACAGCAAGCAGACAGATAAAATGGTTTTTAACAGTTTGTGATTGTAACGGAATATGCACCATGTGGTTTGAATTACCACTGAAAACGGTACAAAGCTAATAACCAGTAATCTATTTTCTACCAAGTTGTTGAAGACAATTAAACCGAAAAAAATATTATTGAACTCTTATAGACTAGGTTTCAAAAGTTTTTTTGTGCATACGGTGTTAATCGTAAATCTAAACATGTTAATAACCTTTAACTACTAACCAAAACTCGATGGAATATTAACTCAACACATAAAAGCTATCTTAATCCATTTCAACAGTTGTTGGGAACTAGTAGATACTTTAGAAAATCGTGTTGAGATTCGCTGATACACGCAACGACAAAAAACTTTAATGGTCCAATGAAACCACCCAGTTTTAAACTCGACTGAAGCATAATATAATGGAATGTAGATGACAACATCAATACTTTTATAAGAGCAAAAGAAATGAAGTCTTAAAACAAATGTCACAATGAACTCCAATCTAATAAATAAATCAACTCCGCACGTATACAGGGTGTCCTAGAGATCTTTAACTCGTCAATTATCCTGTTTATTATTAGGGACAACACAACACCAACAAACCTGTAAGGTATAAGGCACCAAAAAAACTCTAATGACATAAAAAATATTCAAAATTTTGATCTAACCCGGGAAGGCCACGATATGTTGTCGCTAGAATCTGATCAAGGCTGTGTTAATTGCATCAAGGATATCAAAACTAAATGTTTTGTAGAGTTATACGTGCCACTGGCCGTTTCCTTCGGAAAAATAGGGGAAAAACTGGAAAGTTGAATATTAAAAGTAATTTTTGCGATCGCGTTGGCAATGAAACCGTCAAAGACAAAGTATAATTTCTTCTATTTACCAATTCGCGCATCCTTCGCAAGTAAATTGGTGCAAAGTTTTTAATAAAATCTTAAACGGTCCCGGAGCAAAACGTCAAAAACGAAATCCCTGCAATAGCGATATGATTTGAGAAGAGTAACTAAATCTATGCGACCTGCATTGGCGTTTAACATAGGAAAAACCGTTTTTACAAGGGCCTCATTTTCGCGTTTTTCTCCGGAACCGTTCAAGATTTTTTTTAAAAACTTTGCACCCATTTTACTTGCAAAGGATGCGCGCATTGGTAAATAGAAGAATTTCGATTTTATCTCTGACGGTTTCATGGTCAACGCGGTCGGAAAAATTACCTTTGCTATTCAACTTTTCAGTTTTTCCCCTATTTTTCCTAAGGAAATGGCCAGTGGCACGTATAACTCTGTATAACATTTATTTTTGATGTTCTTGATGCAATAAACACAGCCTTGATCAGACTCTAGCGACAACACATCGTGACCCTCCCTTATAAGGCTTTTCATACTTATAACAAAACAATTTAAAAAACCCTGGAGTGAGGGATTTTAAAAAAAAGAAGAAGACAAACCAATTGAGATTGCTGGACCAGTTACTGCGCATGCACGAAAGTAGGTACACCAAAATAGGCTGGAAAATGAAGTAGAGAAAGACTCATAATAAAATCGGATTAATTGAGGGAGATTCTGAAAGAAAAATTAGTTAGCTACTGAGGTATTGTTGGAGAAACAATCTATAGGATACCCTGTATACACCTGACTCTACCTGTATTTACATAATTATAATTTAAAAAACTGTAGCTAATTATAAACCTGTTACAAAACAATACAAACGTGCAATTAAATTTGTAGCAACAAGAACCGGTTCGTGCGTGAAATCTCAATAGATTTTCCTTGTGCACAAGTGGTCTAGTCGTATAAAAAATATGCAGTAATTATTTTATTAGCTGCCGCTGGTTACCGTTGTCCGTTGACCTTGTATTTATATTATATAACAACTCGTTCGTTACGCCAAAACATTCGCGAACCGGAGAAGTACGGAATATTAAAACAACTTCGTGTAGTAGCGACAGGAAGTATTCTTAATAAAGAGGTCCCTGGTAAAAGAATAAATCTTGGAAGCATATGGCGTCTAGATGGCTGGCGTCGCGACAGTCTTCAGCTGTAGCTAAACTAGTTGAGAAGATTACAATGTATTACAAAATATCAGCGTTGGATACGTCATGGCTGCGCAACACAACGCGTGTTCAATCGAATATTGAAAAATAAGGATTTGCAATAATCTCCTATTTTAATGCGGTCAATTAATTTTTTCAATGAATATTGGAAAAAACTTTGTATTCGGGAAGAATCCGGTGACCTAGAATTAGAAAGAGGAGAAAAGATATTTAAATGCAATGGCAACCAATATCTGGGTGTAAAAATTCATGATCGTGGAAAGAATGAAAAAGAAATTCCACAACGAATAGGACAAGGAAGAAGAGGCATCAAAAGGCTAAAAGGAATATGGTGGAGTAAAGAAATAACAAAGAAGAGAAAATACAACATATACAACAGAGTTATTAAAAGTATAGTGTTGTATGGAGCAGAAGCATGGAGGTGGACAGAAGCAGAGAAAAGAAGGCTGGAAGCTTTGGAGATGGATGCCCTAAGAAGATCGTGTAAAATGTCTAGACTAGATAGAGTACCGAACACAACAATTAAAGAATTGATCGGACTGAGGGAAACTATAATACAAGAGGCAGAGAGACGACAACTAATTTGGTACGGACATGTAAGAAGGATGTCAGACCATCGACTGCCAAAAGTAACGCTTGACTGGATCCCTCCTGAAAGGAGAAAACGAGGCAGACCCAGAAAGACGTGGAACAAGGCCATTCAGAGAGCTATGAGCAAAAGAAATCCAGTGGCAAAATAGGAAGGAGTAGAGAATGTCTTGCGATCGGACAACGCCCACATTTGGTTACATATTCGACTTTTATTATTTGTTTAACACAAAGACATTGCGAGTGACTATAACCGCAAGATAAAACAACAAAACGCTTGCAAACTAACAATTTGACAATCAAATAGAACTGTCTATCGACGCATTTGATTAATGACTTTTAACAAAAGCGCTGGCGTCACTAATATCTGCCAAAAATGGCAACGCAGAAAAAAAAACAATAGACACAAATAGTTTTAATAACAACTATGGATAATAATAAACCGCTGTAACAAAAGCACATTTTAAAGCAATGCACATCGAGGTCACAGACATTAAAAAATGAGCCGTACGTAATGACTCCAACCCACGTATTGCCTGCTAAAATTGCATCCTGTAGCCCACATCGAATTTACTATAACAATAACAAAACAGCGTTTAGCATTTGAACAAGCGCTACGTCATGGTGAACGGAACGGACGCATTGCCGTTATCATTTTGCATATAGAACCTAAATATCACGTTTGATTGACAGCGTCTCAAACGGTTCAGTAAAATATTGGCTTCATGTATTATTTATGAACAATTTCTTTTGGAAACAAATAACCGGGCCCGTCTGGAGAGCAAGACTAATAAAGCAGACAATTACTGTTACTTACCACTTTGATAAAAAAAAATGTTTTAATAGGGTCGTTTCAAATCTATTCAACTAAACCACAGTACTTACAAGGTAATAAAAATACCGCTATTGCGGTTGAAATTTCTAAGATAGGATTACAATAGGCATTATAATTTCAGCACCTATTTCTGAATATTTGCATGACTCATGAATGGCTGCTAATTCTAGACTGTCTTGTAAAATAAAGTGAAATAATACGTTTGTTCGATAACTGCCAGCCAACACACCTTGTAAACAACGATATAGCGATGAACCAAATACAGTGCTGGCAAATTATTTGGAGCAAACGGGATAATAATGCAACAAAATCCATGTATTTACTATATCTCAGTAATTGATTATTCCTCATTCAGTTACTCGCTTTACCGTTTAAGCCTTGGAATCTAAAACGTTGATGCTACTAGCTTTCCATACATTTCGTTTACTTTAGGACTCCCACATCACACTTTGACAACACTTTCCACCAATCACATTTTTGTTGCTCGCTTCATCTTTGCTAAGTAAGCCTTCAAAATTGCGTTCAAGTCTGGCGAATTTCCTGGCTGTTCCAATCCTCCCAACTTTTGTTCGATGAAGTAGTTCTTGAAGAACACTGTTAAGTGTAGGACTGTTAAGTTGTGTTGTGCTGCTGCTTTTTTAACCCCTTACCGCATATTGTATCAGATATGATACGTACCATATAAAGCGATATTAGTCATAGTTCTCATATAGTAGCGCCCTCTACAGTGTACTATACTAATAATATACAGTTTCACGCGTAATATTTGAAAAATTGCGCCATCTATGTTGAACTACAGAAAATATACATTAAAAAACGTCAAAGAGCTTAACATTTCCAGCCTACTACCGCCATTTATGCAAATTGGGTAAATTTATGTTATTGCATTTTATTTATTTACATTATAAATTCGACGTGTAATTTTTTTTTACTATAATAACGTCTAAATCCTTTGTGCCAAATCATTTAATTTTTATGAATAAAAATTATGTATGTAGTATATATGCATGGTATTACATATTAGAAAAAAAAACAGAAAAGGTAAAAAATTTCGTCTTAAAATAAAAATACATTTTTTTTAACATTTTTTTAGCATTCTGTAATATATTGTACACATTCAAAAAAATTTATTTGAAAATTTAAAAAGTCATGCAGTAAGGGGTTAACTTCGTCGGGCCAGTATTTTCTCGGTCCACCTCTTTTGTTTTTTCCCTGTGCTCTTGCTTCGTAGGCTTTTCTGGTTAACCTTTCTTCTTTCATCCTATAAATGTGACCCAACCATCCCAGTTGTCTTTTTTGTATTTTTGTTTCAACTAGTTTTACCTTAAATGGTTCCCTATATGATTCGTTTCTAACTCTTTTTTGGTTTTTCCTATTTTTATTAGTGATTGTCCACGTTTCACTTCCGTATAAAAGTGCAGGAGTTACAACCTTTTTTACCACTTCCACTTTTGTTCGTTTTGGGACGTCTCTATTTCCAAAAAATGTTGTTCTTAAACTGTTAACTATTCTTCCCACATTTCCTGTCCTTTCGCTTATTTCTGTGTCCATTCCACCATTTTTCTCTTCATTATATAAAGTCAAATAAAACCTTTTCAGTTCATAATCCAAACTGAGAATAACGTACTATTTTCGGGACCAACACGAACAATATTTAGTAGGTCTAATTGAAATACAAAAACGTTAGTTATATTTAAATATCGACAACTAAATATGCTTTACTAAAATTTATTCTCTTCTGAAATTTCGTTTCTCTGTTTATATTCACTTTTAAAATACGCTGTATTGCTGTCCGTTCTTACACTGGAAAAAATCGCAACCCGCGAAATAAATTAGTAGAAAAAGACATTAACAAAAATATAAGGTTTTAGTCATACGAGTAAAACCATCAGCCGAATAACGATTTTTGAAACGAGCAGCGTTCGTTATTACCATATAAATTATGTAATTAACTGATAATTACAAGCTTTACTGTCGAATTCTTAGAACTGGATTAAGCTTTTTTGTAGTAAAGTTTGCATAATCAAGCAATGCACACGGAATATTTTTAATTAGTTTAAAATTCACGGTAACATGATCACAAAAACTTAATACCATTAACGAGGTGCACAGTTGAAAAACGCATAAATTCCGGTTCCTATGTCAAAAATAAAAATAATCTGGCATCTCTGCATGCTTATGTAAACTACCAGATATGGAATGTAACTGAAATTTGTTATAGTAGGAAGAATTAACGGCCGTAGTTAGTACACTTTATAGACCATGTGCTAATCACTACTATAAACTGCAAAGTAACAGTACCAGGAAACTAACTGATAGTTTAGCATTTAATTTTGCAGGTACCTGTAGAGAAGATACTTCCGAGCAAAATGTGGGATAGTAGCATTGGGGAATCATATTAAACCGTTGCCATAATTTTAATTAAAACCTCTTATCTACAGATACTTCGTTTGAAGCAAACCGTGTGTTATGGGGTTCGAATATAAAGAAAAACAAACACTTGTTTTAACACTGAATTTTAATGAAAAATGTTAATAAACGAAAAATTTATAATATAAATGAAACGAAAAATATAACTTAAACTAGATGTTGTAAATAATAAAATTGTCGTAGTAATCGTGTTGAAATTGAATATGTGAATGCTGATTAAAGAATGTGTTATGTGTAACTGAATATCGACGGGCGCGTGTACCGTTATATTGCAAAGTGCAACTTAAGCAAAAAAACTAGTTCAGTGAACTATGAAATGACAAAGCAAAAAAACTATTAACTGAAATTTTGAAATAATGAAGTAACGTGATAATTGAACAATGTAAATTAAAAGAAGTTTAAATTTAAGAAAAATATATATAAAATTGAATTTAAAGGTTGCACTATAACAACAATATAACACCTCCCGACGAAGATAACGAAAGTTATTGAGTTTTAATTTGTTGTCCATCCCTGAAGTTGAGGGGTTGAAATTGTAAGGGTTGTTCCAGGTTGTTCTCTGGGTGGTGATGAAATGTCCATTGGAAGTAATGGGTTGTCGTTGTTATCATCTTCTTTAGTAGTCGAACCTTTGATTAATCGTTTTGAAGGTTCTGGTTTGACGGGGCATTGTTGATTTTTTTTTTTTGAAATTGTAATTTGATAAAGTCGCATAAAACAAATGGATAAAGGGTTACATTCGCAAAAATATTGACAAAGACAAAGGGATAAGAGTGAAAGGATTAATATTAAAGTTAAGGAATACCAGGGTAAATTTCTGGATATGTGTTTATGAAATAATAGGGAATCTAGGTTATCGTTGATGTTGTGTAATTTAGTTTGGATTGATTGTAAATGATTAAGGTGAGTTGGTAAAGGGTTTATTTTGTCGAAATGAATTTCTTTTGTGGTAGATGTTCCAATTGGTGAATTAGTGAAGATGGGAGTTTCAGGTATACGAAAAGTGATATTTGAATTTGATTTGAATTTAGATTGTAGACGAAGTGATCCAATGTAAGCTGAACATCCAGCGTCCAATGTTAAAATAAAAGTTTTGGGAATTTTGACGTTCTGGGTTTTATCTTCGCAGTTCACGTCCATGAAATGTTCATCGGTTGTTGAGATGAGCCATTCGTTTTCTTGTAAATGGTCGTAGAGAAATGTTGGTCCGTGTAAAGATATAACGTTGCAGATGTCTGGTATTGTTCTTAAGGTTTTTCGAAAAAGTTGGATCTCACAAGCATCTTCTTCCAATTTAATATTTAGCTGTTGACTCACACAGATAAAGTGATTGTTCATAATAAGTTTGCATTTAGAGTTATCTTCAAGAATAACATGTTGCAAATTGTCATTAGTAATTAATAAATCTTTATTTGAAATTTGGATAAATCTTTGTTCATTGGGGTCACTAGGATTTGTAATAGGAACGGAATGAACTGAATAATAATTATAAGAGTTAGTACTTACTAATGGTATATGAATTATGAAAATTAAATTTGGTTTTTAATAAAATACGTCTAAAGTAGAAAAGTCTAATAAAATATGTCCGTTTTGTGGAATTAATGGGGTAGGAAATGTGGTTTGTTTTTGAAATATCTTGTGGATCAATCAATATTTGGTGAAATCCACTTGCTAAATCTAGAGTTGTAAAATATGAAGCATGTCCTATTTGTGACAAAATATCTTCGATATTTGGTAATGGAAATGCGTCACCTATAGTTATTTCATTGAGTTTACGATAATCTATAACTATTCTCCATTTTTTTCGACCGCTTGAATCTTCTTTTTTGGGTACAATCCCCAAAGGAGAAGACCAAGGTGAATTTGAAGGTTGAATGATATTGTGATCTAGCAATTTAGGAATTTGAGAATTAACTTCGTTTTTATGAACTTCTGGGTACCGATAAATTTTTGTATGTATTGGCGAATTAGTATTAGTAATGATTTTATGCGTGATAGCATTTGTATGTGTTAAAATGTCTCCAGGTAAATGGAAAACATCATTAAAATTAGAACATAAAGTCAGTAAAGAATTTGCTTCTTCTGAATTTAAATGTTGTGTACGAATATTCTGTTTAAGCAGTTTTATTCGCTCTAAGTTAGAAAAATTAATAAAATTGGTAGAATTTGTAGAACTTGTAGACTTCTTTGAGTCCGTAAATGTAGAATTAATATTAGAAAAATTAGTAGAATTGGTATTTGTAAAATTAGTAGAATTTGTAGACTTCGGTGAGCCTTTAAATGTAGAATTAGTATTTGTAAAATTAGTATTTGTAAGTTCGTTCTGAGAACTTTGTTGTGCTACAGCAAAAGATTTGTCTGAGCAAAAATTAGAATTTCGAACTTCGTTTTGAGAAATACTTGAAATCTGATTTATCATCGATATTGGTAATAACTTAATAGTAGTTATTGTATAAGTGTATTTCTTTTCAGTAGTGTTAGCAATTGTTGCTAAACATAAATTAGAAGGTAAAACTTTAGTGATTGCGCGAGATAAGTATACTCCAGGTAATGTATTTACTTTAGGTAGCATACCTTGTAAAATCTCGGGATTTGATACTCGTAGCGGCACAACAATTTCGGTGCGTGCGGGTATAATGTAAGTTTCAGGTGCATTTGAATTTAGAGAAATAGAAATATTATGTAAATGCAATGTTTTCATTTTAAAAATCGTTGCTTGATTAGAAATTAGAAAATCATTTCCAATAATTCCGTCATTGGGAACATTGAAGTTATCGTTGATTAAATGAAATTTGATTAAAATAGTAAGTTTTTGTAATTGCATTGGTAAAATTATAGTTCCAATAGTACTTATGGCAGTTTGTGATATGCCTTTTAAATTTATTTGTTCGTTATAATCAATTTTTGAATTTGAATTGAGTTTTGAAATTTTTAATAATGACACAGTTGCTCCTGTATCTAATAAAAATTGAAATTCTTTATTTTTGTTGTGTTTATCAATCGTTTTTAATGTCAAAATTAAATTATTAGGATTTGGTGAAATTGAAAAAGTTTGAATATTTATTGAATTGTTGCCATTGTTAAATTGACTATCTCCTCTGTGCTGGCATCTACAGGGAGTTCGAATCCGTTTAAAGTTTTGATTCCTTGTGTTTTGTTGCTATTTTTATGCATGTTTTCGTTATATTGCCTTTTTCGACATTCGCTTATTATATGACCTTTGTTTTTGCAGTATGCGCATATTTTAATATTAGAATTTGGGTAAAAATTAGGATTAAAATTTGAATTTGAATTTGATGGTTGTATTTGATGAACTTTCGTAATTATTTGTCTTTTAGAATAACATTTGTCCGTATTGTGCGTATTTGTTTTACAATTTTGGCAAAATTTTCGTTCAGAATTAAAATTTTTAAATTGAACTTTTGGAAAATTATTCATTAGTTTCAGAGAAGATTCTTCCGCTAATGCTATAGTGATAGCTTCGTTTAAATTAGTAATTTTGGATCCGCGTAGACGATCAGATATTTTAGGATGAGTAAAATGTGTAAAACGTGATATTGCAATTTCGTTCATAAGATCTAGTCGTCCAGGTAATAAATTTGCATCGGTTGTATTTTGAACAATAGAAGTTGTTAGTCGTTTTAGCAAGGTTTCAGTTCTTTGAACTAGGTTAGTAATTGTTTCGTTAGGTTTTTGTTGTAAATTAGTAAGTTCGCAAATTAATTGAGTATGGTGTTTTTGATCTTGGTAATTTAATTGTAAAAATTGTCGTAGTTCGTCCCAAGTCGAAAATCTATGATTTGTAACAAGTACTCCGGCTTTTCCAGTAATTTGAGTTAAAATATATTGAAGTAAAATGGGATATTGTTCGGGAATTGCACACATAAGTGCAGAATTGCATTTAGAAATAAAAGAAGGGAGTTCGTCACGAGTTCCGTCAAATGGGTGAATAAATTTAAATAGATCTGATAACGTTAATCTTGGAATGTTTATTGCTAAATTTGAATCTGAAATACTCTGATTTTGACTCATAATAGGATTAGGATTAGGATTAGGATTATCTGAACTTTTACTTACATCTTGTTCATGATCAGACATGTTTTTTGAAGAAAAGTGTTCTCTTAGAGATGGGTACATCAAATAAAATTAAAATTAATAAAATAGAAAAAGTTAATTGAAAATTTGCAACAAATTGATCGAAAAGATTACTCACAGCAAAATAATTATTCCTTTAAACATCTTAGCGTTGAAGTTGAATTTTTCTTGTCGTTGTTGGGCTAATAATCGGTTGATCCGGCCTGACAAGGTTACGTATGATCCACACCAGTTATTAGTTAAACGTATGAAGCTTTTGGGTGATCCGGCCTGACAAGGTTACGTATGATCGAATCCAAAATTCACTTCCGTTTTTAAAATTCTTCTTCTGACACCAGTTTTTCTGTTATGGGGTTCGAATATAAAGAAAAACAAACACTTGTTTTAACACTGAATTTTAATGAAAAATGTTAATAAACGAAAAATTTATAATATAAATGAAACGAAAAATATAACTTAAACTAGATGTTGTAAATAATAAAATTGTCGTAGTAATCGTGTTGAAATTGAATATGTGAATGCTGATTAAAGAATGTGTTATGTGTAACTGAATATCGACGGGCGCGTGTACCGTTATATTGCAAAGTGCAACTTAAGCAAAAAAACTAGTTCAGTGAACTATGAAATGACAAAGCAAAAAAACTATTAACTGAAATTTTGAAATAATGAAGTAACGTGATAATTGAACAATGTAAATTAAAAGAAGTTTAAATTTAAGAAAAATATATATAAAATTGAATTTAAAGGTTGCACTATAACAACAATATAACACGTGGTTATAATAATAATTTCCATCCAAACGTTAGCATGTGACATTCATCAGAACATCACAAGAATGCAATTATCACGTTCACATCTCTGTAAGGAAAATTTGTGATAACCAGCTACATTTTTGGCAAGATTTATAAGATGAATCAGTTAACGAAACGTAAATTGCAATTTTAAATGTCTTAAAATGGCAATGAACTTTAATATTCTACGATGAATTTATAAAATAACACTTGAAATTACTAGGATGCTTATATCTTCAGCTTAAGGCAATATAACTGGTTAAAAACTAAAACGTAACCTTAAACCATTGGTTCTCAAGCTTTTTGAGGTCGTGAAACACTTGACTAACAAAACTTTGCGGCTCAAATCAGAATGTGGCGAATTAAAAAAAAAAATTAACCAATGCTAAGTAATCTTCTCGAGAGATGCTGACTTTTTAGTATTAGAACCATTTCGTTTTGACGCTGTGTTTGTAAATGACAAACATTTTCCCTTTAGGGCAACAAAACGTGAAACTAAAATGTTTCAGGAAACACTGATTAAGAACCACTGTGTAAATGGCAATTTTGCGGTGCAAAACGAATAATTCAATTAAAACGCATGCAAACCTTTTGAATGTCCTTTAACACACAAGAATATCCAAAGAATTCTAAAAATTATCACCAAAAAGTTTGTGAGAATTTGAGTTTTAGTTTTTTTGCAAATTTTGAAATGACACTGAAGTTAGAAGAGTTTTTTAAAAGAATACAAATGTAAGAGTCACAAAAATATATATTTTGTCCAGAATTAGTCTCTCAGTGGTCTTATATTGGTATTTTAGAATCAGTAAGGGATTCAGTGAACTATAAAAATAAAAACTCTGCACAAAAACAAAAAATATGTGCCAATTATACAGGGTGATTGAAATTCGAGTTTAAGCATGGGGATCTCGCTTATTATAATAGCTAGAGTATAGGTTTAAATTTGACAGTTGCTAAATTTTGTGCTTATTGATAATCCAAAGAGAAATTGGAAATATCTCAAACGGTATCCGAGAAAATTGGGAAAAACCGCAAATACGATTTTTGAAAATCATTTATAACTCCTTTGGAGTTTGAAATATTTTAAATGTGTAAAAACATTACCGAAATAACTTTTTAAGCCGAATCGAATGGGGGTCACAATTTTTCCTAGAACTATTCCTTTTTGTTTTATGATAAGCAACTTTATTTTTTCTTATGGGCGCATTTTTTGCTATTTACATAATCAAATAGCATTTATTTTTCTGAATCCATTGGCGTATTACACATGGTATTTTACTTCTTTATTCATTGCCAAATTTAAAGAAAAAAAGGTTTTTAACAATAACCATTATAAATCAGTTGTAATTTATGTTGCTTCCATGACAACCAATCAACAAAGTAAAAGTTTACTTGTCATCGTAATAGATTCGTAAAAGTGAACTTTAATAACGAAGAAAAACGCGATTTGTGGGAATCAATTTGAGAAATAAAATAAAAACCTAGATTTATCGCTCCTCTTTGGGGGGTTTTATTTCGAAAGAAGACGTCTAAGGAAAGAATATTTAAAGTCTTCCCTTAATTTTCGATAAGAAATCACCTTCTGGATTTTTTCGCAATATTTAAGAAACTTCCTGTATATTTTTTTTAAGATCAAGATGCATTAAGCACTTAAATAATTTTTGACCAATCTAATTTCAAAGTAGTTTTATACCATTTTTAGGTACCCAAAAAAAACAATAAAATAGAAGCAATATTTTTTTTAAATAAATATATCTTTTAAACCATTTAAACTTGTTTTTGTGATTCGTCCGAATGGTCCCAAGCTTTGCTTACTTCTTTCATACAGTAAGTAGCCCCTATAAAATATGTCAGCAATACAAAAGCTTACGATAATAATTTAAATTATTAACGACTTCGTAAAACCTTTAAAACAAATTCAAAAAACAAATCGATATTTTTAAGGTTTTGATAGCGGATAGAGTAGCTTAGTAAAATATTTTCTTTACTCAACGACGGAGAATGATAATATTTAAAAACTTAACATACACTCGAGCACATTTTTGTAATGGCTTTTCAACTAAAAAATGGACGCAACTATGTTGATTCGATCTAGTCGGTTAAAAGTAATACTTGTACAAATAAATAAAGCCACAGAAAACAGTAAATAAGCGCAATATAATTTTATGAAGTTAGTTTATGCTACTATATTAAGTTTCGCACACGTTTAAAATAAATCAAAAACATAAAGCGATAAACATCGCTGGTTCTAAACAAACTAAGTTATGCGATCGAAGATTAGAACCGAGCTGAACGACAGCAAGCAGTAACTTAATCGCAAAACTTCGGAGATTGCAACAGATATTTTCTCCAATAAAAACTAAAACTAAACATACGAGCGGCGGAAATAATTTAACGACATTGCACTACAACTTATCCCTCGCGCTCCAAGAAATCGCATCTAATCGCCGTATGGCGATATCCGGCGATGATGTAATTTAACACGGTCTCCCTCACAAACTTGCCTGGTACAACTTTTCGCGTAACAACTCCTGGCACAGATGCCTTAGACAGACACTGCCTGCACAACTTCAATCCAGCAAATTATAAAATCACACAAAACTAATAAAACAGCAATCGATCAACGATCAAATTTTAATCGGCAATAATTCCATCTCGCATTTCAAAGCAAATAAATAACAGTTAACAAATAATTGAAAACGCATAATCACTCACACCACGCACCGACAGTATATTTACGGTCTCTGCATGCACTGGTGACATCAGTAAATGCCATAATCTGTTTGGAATTTCAAATTAATTATGCATTATCGTGGTAAAACATTCACAAGTATGTTTTAATCAACCTGTTTTTCGTCGCTTTTAAAATAAATTTATGCTAAACAAAACCAAAATTAGATTAACGAGTGGAACGTACCAGATTTATGCTTCCTCTAACCTCCAACACGAATAACTCCTACCAGATACAAATGCAATTGATTCTTTACCTAAAACAAAAATTAAAACAATTAGCTGAGTGATTAGCATAATTAGCAATGCAAACTAAACAGTAACTAACACAATAACATACTTTCGTTATCACAACTGCTAGACGTCAGTTAGTCACACACCGAAAAATGTCTCACTGACACAACATGTGAACTCTCACTTTTTAATTTTTATTTTAATTGGTCACCGCCTACTTCAGATTCTGACTAAATTCACATAGCACCAGTTATAAAAGTTAACTGATACGAGTATAATGACTCGCATAGCGTTATGAAAAATGTTAATCAGTGTTGCTTAATGAATGCACCCTACGCCATTACCAACCATTGTAAAATAAATATAGAACTCCTGACCTTAACCGGCATATGTTGTAATTTATATTAACGACGAAGTATACGTAGTGTCTCAATTGACAACTTTTTTTCCCAATTTCAACCCTAATAGAGTTTAAAACAATGCAATCTAATCTTTGAGACCAATGAGCAGTTTAATTCTAGCCTAAATTAATAATGTTCAAACTTAGTCCAAGGTTTACCCAATAGTAGTCCTTAGTTTGCTAATATAATATAAGTACACCAATTATTAACGTGCACACTACCGCCCAGCTTTTAAACTTTTGCTTAAACTAACTCAAAAGGTTTAACCCTTTTAAGTCTTCTTACTAATCCTGTAGTGTCCTGGAGCTGGATCGCCTCGACGTTTACATGCTGAAGGAGCCTTTCTTCGTGGCTCTTGGCAAACTTCTTAATGGTGTTGGTTACAGTGTCCATGTTGAGGTCCCGATGTATGTCACTATTTCTGCAATACCAAGGTGCATCAGCGATGTTCCTTAGTGTTCTCTTCTGGAATCTCTGGATGATCTGAATGTTACTCTGTTTGGTGCATGCCCATAGCTGTATCCCTTATGTCCATACAGGCTTTAAAATTTGCTTGTAAAGCAAAAGTGTTATTATGAAGGGACAGAGAGAAATTCCTCCCGATTAACCAGTACATTTTTTTATATTTGATACCTATTTCTTCCCTATTTTTCTTGACATGAGCCTTCGAGCGTAGCTTAGCGTCCAGTGTAATACCCAAGTATTTTGCTGTTTTGGAGTATGGAATTTGTTTATTATTTAAGTTGATTGGTACATGTTCAATTCTCTTGTTGGTAAAATTGGCAGGTACTGGCTTAGTTTCATTTAATTTTATACGCCATGTTTTTGTTGATCTGATTGGCAGCTGCTCTCGGATGATTCTATAGTGTTTCTTCCTACTGCTAAAATAGCCGTGTCGTCCGCAAAGGTCGCTATAATGTTGTTGTTGTTCTCTAACTTTGGAATATCACAAGTATACAATAGGTATAGGACCGGACCTAGTACGCTTCCTTGTGGAACTCCTGCTTTAATTTCTGTAAGTTCTGAATAAGATTCTTCTTGCTTTGTTCTGAAGTGTCTCTCTGAGGTGTGGGACTTAAGCATTTGAAAGAACTGTTTTGGGAGGAGCGATCTTAGTTTGTAGTTTAAACCACATGCCACACTTTGTCGAAAGCCTGCGCTACGTCTAGAAAGATGGTAGAACAAACTTTTTTTCCTTCTAGGGCTTTTTTTATGACATTCGTAATTCTGTGTACGTGGTCAATAGTTGAATGTTTATTTCTAAATCCAAATTGATGAGAGGCAATTAGTTCTGTTTCTTCTATTATTGGTTGATGACATTCGTAATTCAATGTAGATACTTGGTCAAACATTTAGAAAACATTTTATAATAACTCAGTTTCAACACTAGCGACAAGAAAAGAGCAATATTATCATAATTTCTAGTGTGATTTTAATTTCACATGTTAATTAATTTAATCGATATTGTTTAAAAACACGCAAATTTCTATCCATTTTACAACTTTCACCATAATCTCCAACAAACGAAATCGCTGGAATCTACAAATTACCATAAACATTTAAATATATTCCTGTCAACGTTTTAGTTGAAAGTGATTTGCATCAATAATAGCTGACAACCAGAGAGATTACTTTGCGTAAGAGACACTGACAAACAGATACGTATATTCCTTCGCATTATTTTTTGTGCAGTAATCTGGTTTTACCTGAAATTTTGTAAATGCTCTAGTAGCTATCATGTAATATGCAAATTAATCAGAATGTGTTAATACACATCATCCTTTTTAAACAGGGGTATAAACATTTCAAATAATGTATACGCAAAATTAATGCAAATTTATCGGTAAAAATAGTATATTTTACAACAAGAGATGAAAGTCCAGTTTTTTTCAATAAAAGCCCATTTTAAAAAAAGCGGTTTCATTGATTTCGTTGATTATATTTTTTTTGTTGGTATTAATTAGCTTTCTGAACACAAATCACGTTTAGGTTAACATAACATCTTGTAGAAGCAATACATATGTTGAAATTGGTATTATGCATCGGCAACATCTGTCAGAATACCAACATCTTTAATGTGTTTGAATCCCTGCCAGTTCGTGATGTGGAATTATTTCAGCAAAATGTATAAATTTAGCGTTTTACATTATTACCGCTACGTAAGCATTTTGTTTCTGCGCTCGGCTTGTTTTATTGTATTCCGATTTTAAATTACTCTAGACATAATTTTATGGAACGTTATATATTGTGCGCTAGATTCAAACTGGTTTTATCACAAGGGGAACGTAACCTTCTATTATGACGATGTACTTTTTGAATTAAAAAAAAATCCAGAGCTCTGCAGTGGTTTTTATGAAATAAAACGACAAAGAATGTTTTGTGCGGAAGTTTTTTAGAATCCAATTTTACAAGAACAAAGTACCTGACTTGGACCACAGTTCAAATCGGCACAAAAAAAGAATAAATAAACGCAAGTTCATACATTTTTTTCATAAATTACATTTTTTTTCTACAACAAAACTATGCAGTTTTCATTTGTTTCAGTAATAGAAATGGACAATGGGAATTATATTGAATGCAGAACAACAAGGATTAAGCTAAACGCGACGTAGAATAGCTTTTAAAACACATTGATTTAATGAAAAACTGCATCACCTCTAAAAAGCGATATTCTATAGCCAGCAAGAGCACCAGATCTTTCATTTGTGATCACATTTTATTGGAATTTTTATAGTCTAGTATTAACTCATAGTCCTTACAACACCTATGAAATGAAAACAGGGATTCTTGATGAGATTGACGCGATTTTGCAGCGAGTTGTGGGAAAACTACATTTGTCAATATAAACCATCAAATATTTCTATATAAAACGACTCATTTTGGTGGTTTCCATAGTTTGTTTATGTTTATATTGGGTAGAATTGACGGGCGTTATAGCGTTGTCGCTGCGTTAACCTCAAAATGCATTACACCCGTCAATTCTACCCAATATTTTATTTTTTACTCAAAAACGGTAGGTTTTACGAGAACAACTAAAGAACATAAAAAGTTTCTAAAAAAATTGTAAAATTTCAACCAACCAAAAAGATCTGATAAGAAAACCAACAGGAGTCGCACTTTTCAGCCCCCTGTGAATGTGGGAGATGGTTGAAATAATTACTATGGAAAACCTATTATTGAGTATAAAACATGTACCAAATATCATTTTTCTACATTTATCCAAATTTAATCAATATAAGAAAAACCTAATTTTACCGCTCGCTGTTAGGGGGGGGGGTGTAACTCCGAAGAGAGGCGTCTAAGGAAAAAAAATTAAATGAAAGGCCCACCTCAACTTTCGCTAAGGAATCGCCTCCTCAATTTTCAATTTTTTCGCAATATTTATGAAACACCCTGTATACTTTTGTTCATTAGTCGGCAACAGTTGTAACATTTGCTACTACCTTTAAAGCTGTATCATTGGTTGTAATTTCAAAAAATGTTACATGTTTTTTTTTATTAGACCTCTATTTTTATTAACATAGTTGCTATACCCCCAGTAAGACTGAGAGCTTTTAAACTTACATGATCCTTTATTTTCTGAGGATCAGTCCCAGTCTACTAGCATATACTAAGAACAACTTTTGCCATTCTGTCCTATCTTTTGCTTTTTCTTTCCAATTTCTAACCTCTGCCCTGCTTAGAGCGTCTATCACTTCCTGCGTCCATTTTGACCTAGGTCTGCCACGTCTCCTCTTTCCTCCCGGATCCCATTTTAACACTGAATTGATTTGGGTTCCTTCATCTGCTCCCAGTGCTGTCTTATTTTGGTTATTGTCTGCTTCCTTCAGTTCTTGCTTAATTTCTTCATTTGCTCTAAATCTGCATTCCGTATCCGTTAGTCTAACTGGTCCAGGGTATTGCCCTCATGTTTTCCTTTTGAATATCCTCAGATCATTCTCTTCCTTTTCTTGTCATGGTCATTATTTCAGCGGTGTATAGTAATATAAGTCAAATTGTTGTATTGTAGATGTTTATTTTAGATCTCTTTGTGAGCATTTTACTTTTTAGTAATTTTCTATTTGCATAAAAAACTTTATTGGCGTTTGTGATTTTTTCTTCTATTTCATATTTTCTTTCTCCCATTCTGGATATCACAAACTCCCAAATATTTAAATGTTTCCACTTCCTCGGATTCTACATTTCCGATTTTGGCTCTTCCTATTGCTTGTTTTCTTCCAAATTCCATAAATTTTCTTTTTGCCTGATTTAATTTCATGCTTATTTTTTCTCCTTGATATACTATTTCTTTCGTCATGCTTTCCATTAATTTCCGTGTTTTACTTATACCTCTATTTAATGCAATAAAAACTACGCCATGGAAAGATCATAAGTGCTTGACGTAATAACTTAATCGGAAAAGGAATTACAGTTCTAAATGTTTTTTGTGTTTTAATTTTTTTAAATGTTCATTTACTTTACACATATCGCAAGAGGAGTATAAAAGACGGTATTGAACAAGAAAACAATTCCTTTAAAATTATATTAGCCCCATGGAATGCCTTTACAGTTTGAAAAGTTGTTGAAATTAATTTTCTCCCATTACAAAAGTCACTTTTATAACGTAGGTATTTAAATTAAGTACGGAAATATTTCTTGTAAAGCATTTTCGAGGTATATTTTCATCTCGAATTTAATACTACAAATTGGACAAAAGTGCTTTTGGATCTTATTACTTTTGTTTTATGGGTTCGTAGTTTATTTTTATCGGTGATAAACTTTAGCTTTATTATTATATATATTAGATTGATTATCTCTTTCAAGTTTATAGCAAATGAAATTGAAATTTAATGAGATTACAAAATTAAAGTTAGCTTGCAAAAATGTCGTCTGACCGTCCCAACAGTAATTAATTAAGGATATAATATTTGTCCTTTCGATTTCATTTAGTTTTACTGTCCTTTGGGCAATGCTTATGTTCTTTTACACGGGTAAAATTTATTGCTTTGAACTGGCTTTATTCATAAAAAATTGTCTTTTTCTCTGACCACTAATGTAAATCACTCTTACTGGATACAGCCTGCATGCATAGTAAGTGGGTCCTTACGCACGGTAAGCAAATACACAGTTTTTTAAAGAAATGATCAAAGTAGACTCACGTCAAACGCTTCCTGCATGCCTAGTGAGTGAGTTATAACGCACGATAAGCAAAACGCACACTTGAGGCGTTGTTTTTTTTCAAATCTGAGACTACACTTTCAATAGATAATTGGCGCAATTTCCGACATCCCCTATGCAAAATAATTCCGTAATAACACCAGTAATTCATAGTATAAGCGCGGAAACTAATGATCCTCCAGCTCCTGATATTGATGCAGACGACAATAGCAGCCAAAGTAGCGAAAATGAAAAATTTCTAAAATTGACAAGTGTTGTTAATGCAAACAACGCCTCACTTGTCTAGAAATGCCAAAGTAGGTTTACGTAAAAATTGACAAGACAACGTACTTACATGTGTATATTAGCCAAAAAACCGTTATCGTAGGTACTATGTGATCGTAGAAAAAGTAAGCTACATAACACGAGTTCTAAGGCAAAAACGCACTCGCCGCTACGCGGCTCCGTGTGCAGCTTTTCCACGTGCGTAATATGCTTCTTACAACTCTTGTTATGTAATATATTATTACTTACATTGTAATCATTGAATTTTGCCTAAATTACGTGCTAATTCTTGCTTAAAAATAAAAACCGATGCACTTCACTGAAATTAACAGTAGTATAAACTATTTTAGATTACAGCACGTAACTTCAGCTTTTAAATTCAACGTGTTCGATAGTTAAACATAGAAAAACACCAAACACACATTTCCAATGGCCATTCAGAGTTGAACTAAATTGATACGGGGGGATTAACGATGACATAAAGCTGCTGGGTACGGCTTACTAGCCTTCAAATATGATTATACAAAAAAAAACTCAGGTATTATCGATCTGCTGTTAACACAGGGATTGAGAAATTTAAAAGATAAAAGTACGAAGCCAGAGATGTGACTTTTATTTTAATTTCAAATCACTTTTGTTTAGGTACTGATATATCATGAACCATATCTCGTGGACAAAACTATCGAAAGCTTTTGAGAGATCAACACACATGACCATGGTTTGTTTGTCATATAACGATCTAGTTATATGTGTGTGGCATATTCATCGTTTGAATGATCGGTAATAAAGATTAAACACAGATATATTCCAAGTTTTCATCTCTTACTGGCTCATACTGAACAAACACACACCCAGTTACCTAATTCTCTATAAATACACAATATTTCACACCCAATTCTCGATTAAAAACGACGTCTCAGCTATTAATTCAACTTAGAGACATAAATTTAAAAATGTACTTATAACCAACCAATAAAGAATATAAAACGAAAGTATTTTAATAATAATAAAACTTGCAATAAAATTTTAACGGCTTGATTTGCTTTTCCATTGTGGTATCTTAAAACCATAAAAAAATGATTACCGTCTACGTATGCGCACTGCAATCTCTTAGTAATTAACCAACACACCATGTTGGCATTTGCATATCTCAACCCACATAAAAACAGTTGATGATTAATATATTAAAACGTATTGTATTTTAATAATCAATGCTTTATCAACAATTTACATTACTTTTCTTATAACTTTAAGTTCACGTAAAAATTACCATGTTACTAAAATAGGTCACGTTGGAAATTTATCGTCACGTGTTGATCTAAACAAGAAATTTGTTAACGAGCAATCACTACAGTTATCGCCGCTATTATTGCAACATGGCTTTTAAAAACGCGATTATTGGTAGATTTCGGTTTAACAATGACACAGTAAACCAAACCTATAAAAGAAACACAGTCAGGTGAACACTACCGACTTAATTAAATAAATATGCCTAGATTTAACTTGTAGTTAAAACTGTAATAAACGAGGTCACAATAAGATAAATAGTTCTAATGTATATGACCTTAATAATTAAATTTTTAAAATGACAAAATTAAGAGACGATTAGAAACAAAACATTCAACAAATATCAAAGCTCTATTACATACGTTATCAAGTTCCCAATTCAAATCTATTCACAAAAAAAAATTATTTTTCCCAAATTTTGCATCCTTCATATTATGCAACCCAATCTACAATAAATCACGAAAATCAATCTCATATTTCAACCTTGAATATAATTAATGCAGGTTATTCACACTATTTAAATTTAAATTGAAAAGGCGATCTAATATTTATCTTTAACACACTTTTTCACAAGCGATTCGTCAATATAAATTGTGCAGTGATTTTCGTACAGGCAACATAAGAACAATCAAAAAAACTTGTCCATTGCCAGAACAGGCTAATGTACACATCCATTCTTCTAGTCGATACGCGCAGTTAGTGGGTAGGAGTTCATTTAAATAAAACCTTACACTTAACGTTAAGTGACAGTGCAACAAACTTTGTTTTTTTAATTAGACTGAACGAAGTTTACTAACTCGGAATAGGGCATAAATGTCTCTGAGCACTTTAGTTTTTTACGCGAGTCACAAGATGTAGTGAAACCGGGAAATAAAATATTATGTAGCAATATATCTACATTCCGACGCCATTCTGCGTTGGCCAAAACTAGACCAAGTCAGACAATTTGTTACAAGAACAATATTTTCAACACATTACGTGTAAACGTCAACATAAACAAAAAGTTATAGATTACTCGTATTAATAAAATAGTTTTCACGAATATTGCATTGTCTAATTTCCAACATTCCCACCTATTTTTTTCCTGAATTATATAACCTTTTCTTAGCAAGTTTGGCGTCGATTTATATTACCATCAAAAAATTAGTGGGTATGTATAGCTTCTGCTTAGTAAATAGTTTAGAATAATTTTATATTAAGGTAATTTAAACATGTAATCTATACATATTAATCAATTTAATTGGTTTATTTAAAATAATAAAAATGGCATGTATTATTATTATTATTTCCGTGGAGGTGGTCCCCTTTCGGGTTCCTGTATTGCGACGTGTTGGTCTATTGTACCCTCTGGTGATAGCCCCTTAAAGAAGTCCTGTGTTTTTGAAAAACTCCAGGATTTTCTTTAAGGGTGTTATTCTTAACTCTTCGTGGTTGGCTTTTTCCATCCCTAGAAGTCTGCGTCGATAAGGTGTGAATCCTTCACACTGACGTATTACGTGAAGAGGAATTTCTTCTTCTTCACCTCATCCTCTGCATATATCGGTCTCTGAGAGCCCTATTATGTAGAAGTGTTTGTTTAGCCCACAGTGTCCTATGACAAGTCCTGTGGCTGCTCTGATGTCTACTCTGCTCATCCTGCGCATTTCTTCTGTCTTTCTTTAGAGACCATTGACAGGATAGCCTTGGAATGGGCTTGTCCTGCAACTTTTTTCCAAAGAGCATTATGCCCTTGTATTAATATGTCAATAAGACACCGCTTGGCTGTTCCATAGAATATACCAACTGCGGGTTCTGGTCCGAAGAAAGGTGTCTCGCTGCCAATTTTGGCTAGGCGATCTGCCTTCTCGTTCCCTGGTATATTAGTGTGCCCTGGGCAGCATACGTTTAATATTATTCCTGCTTCCTAGCACGTTGAGTGCTTGTATGCAGTTCAGAACAAGTGAGTTTACTTCCGACGAGCCAAGAGCTTTTAACGCTGCTTGGCTGTCGGACACTATGAAGATTCTTTTATTATCAAAATATCTTTCTAGAGCTGCGTTTACATAGAAAAGTATTGCATTGCATTGTATTGTATTGTATTGCAAGGTGCCTGCAAGAGTAGCGTTGACATAGAGGCACATAGTGGCAGCGCCAGCTACTTGTACACTAAAGGCGATTCCCATTGCGCATACGCAGGGTTAATCCGTAGATCACTGTGATTGGTTCTTGTTACGGGATTGTTGCAAGAAGCTTGAAGCTTGTGAGCTCTTGCAATACCTTACCACACGGCTTGCAATCGAATTCCACTACTTTGCCTATGTGAACGCTATCATTTGATATTCGTATACTTAACTTTGCTTACGCTACAATACAATACAATACTTTTCTGTGTGAACGCAGCTTAATAGTGTTTCTGCACATAAGTGCATCGCCTACACCTCGGCTTGAAATATGGTTGCACACTGTCCAAGGCTTACAGATTTGCCTTGTCTCAGTTGTGCTGCTCCCCATATTCCACAGCCTGTTCCATTTTGTGTTTTTGACCCGGCCGTATACCAGACCAGGCCATTAAGCTCTATTTCATGCTTCCATTGGTCCCGTGTTGGAATTATGATTCCAAAGGTTTATTGATAAAACCTTTGGGCTAGCGTCCTGTTTATTCTATCCGAGATCATATTTAATGTCGGATGCGTGTCGATCTCGTTGAGAATAGCTAAGTGCCCTTCTCTACGACAATTCGTAAGGCGCCTTGCATCATGTCTGATACTACGCCTCCGAACTTGCCTTTTGTTAGTATGGCTATGTGATCGGCATAGCCAACCGCAAAGTGCCCTGCTTTTTCCAGTCTCCACAGGAGCTCGTCTGCCACTAGGCACCACAAAAGGGGAGATAGAACACCCCCCTGTAGACACCCTCGGACAGCCTTGACTCCTGGAGTCTGTCCAAAAGCAGAAGCATAAATGTTTCTGTGTTTAAGCATTTCGGAAATCCATTTACAAATTGTAGAATGTATTCCTCTGCTTTCCACTGCATTTCGTATTGATCTGGGAGGCATTATCAAACGCCCCCTCGATATCTAGAAATACTCCGTGATCTCTTTGTTCTTTAGACCACTCTCGATCTTATTACATATAATGGGATCAAATCTTGGTTAAGGGTTACAACTCGAGTTCAAATGTTCTCTCAGTGCATTAGCTTAAATTAAAAATTACGATTTAGTGCAAATAGTTTAATATTTTCATTGGTTGTCATCCGCTCCCAGACTTTATTCTGCTCACAGAGAAAAACACAATACAAGTATCCAATGACAACGTAACTTTCATGCTATTGCTTAACTGTGTTAATCACAAGATTTACAATAGAAAAATGTGTCGATAAGTTAAATTCAAAATTTGACAGCTGATTTAAAATAAAACAAAAGTGCTGTCAATTTTTGAATAAATTTTTATGAATATCCAACATTAATAAATGCAGGAAGAACTTGAGTTATAATTATGCTTTATAAGTATCGTATTACTTACATCTATTAATAGATTCAAAAACAAACAAAATTTAAATTAAAATATGAGCCTCAGAGGATTCTCAGTATTGCGACTTGAGGATGGATATTGCAGAACTCTGATATTAAACATATTGTTATAAATTTCAAGTTTCTAAAGACGTACACATCTGATTACAGCAAGCGATGTTATCACGAGTTTGACAAATATTTTCTTCGTTCATAATAATTAAACCTTTATTACGTGTATGTAGGTATATCAGCTGAGCATAAATGGTAGGCAGCTGTTCCAACGATAACTCATAAGTGTGGAGTTAGACACAACGATTGAAACAGCAGGCCTTGGTAAAGCATTTTTAATTGTCGACAAATAAAATGAAAGTGTCAATTTAAGGAAGTTTATGTATAAATCTTGGTCAATTGTGTGTTTTCATAACCCGTTCGGTTATAAACTTTTAGTAACCGGTTGATTGATACCTGACTTTCTTATTGCTTCTAGCAACGTCGCATAATATATTAACTCTACAGAATAAATCACAGGAATATGTAATTTTAGACGTTAGTCATCAGAGAGTTTCATTTCGTAAACAAAAATTTTGACGTTAAAAACGTAAGTTAATCTTGGTTAGACGATATGCAGACATTCATGACTATATTGCAAAGTGAACTAGACTAAGCTTACAAACAGTAGGTAGGAAAAAGTTTAAAATAAATTAAAACCATTAATAACAATCAACGATTCAAATAACATCTAATGAAAACAATCGGGTTTAGATATCGGCTATAGTCGACCCTCCGACAGCTCATGGAATCCAACAATATGCGCAAGGCGCGCGTACTAACATAAACGAAAACGTAGCTTATATTTTTATCTAATACGTCATAATTTGAATGTGGTGTTACAGAATCAGTGTCACCGAAGTAACCCAAAAAATAACAAGCAATAAAATAGAAGGGCGTGTCGTATTAGACGGGGTGGTTAACCTCGTGCCCTTCTCTAACCTAGAACCAACCCGGAATTACAAGTGTATTACGTTACCTGTTTTAGGAGCGCTGAAAGGGATGTAGGCCTTGCAAAGGTACGGATATAGAGTTAACACACGATGGCAATTTACACAGCACACACTAGCGGGGCACATAAACAAATAAAATCTATAAACTAAATTTTACTAAGCAAGCGTACGTCGCGCCACTGTGCAAGCTAGCAGCTGACAGAAAACACGATACACACATTTACGAGTCGGGTAAAATCGGATACTATCGGTCGTGGGTGACGGACAGTGAAAAGAACGAGTATACAGAGCGCGGAATTCAAACATAGTGAATTATTGATTGCGTTGCTTGTTGAGAAATGCGACGAAAAGAGCTAATTGTTCATGCGGGACTGCATTAAAAATGTTTGAAGTTTACACTCAGGATGGTTCAGTTCTTCTTTTATATTCAAATGTCTTAGTTCATCTCAAGATATTTACAAGATTAAGGAATAGATTAACCCATTTATGCCCAAAACTATTTTTGGTTAGAAATTCTTATGAAACTTTTAAAAAACTGTTGTTTAGTGTCTAAAGAAAGCATTTTCTATGTCAAATCAATAACAAAAAAAGCATAAGTGATTTTTGATTAAAACTTGTTTAATTAATAAAAGGTCATTGAAATAATTTAAGCATTAATAAAATGATTCCACAATATCAGACAATATCTTTACATCTACTAAATATCCTTGCCACCTTTGCGACTGACTATAAATTACAAAAAAATTCATGTTATATGCTTGTAACTAAGTACCTCGTCAATGCGAAATTAAGCAAGCTAATTAGAATTAACAAGAAAGTTTGTAAGAAATCTTCTATCCATAGACAGTATTTGTTCGACTTCGCCCAAGTAATCCTCTAATATACAACCTACATAACTACTTACGTAATGACAGGGTTACTGGATATAATTTAATAAGGATCAGGTATATTAATACCCGTACTTTACCTGCTAAACGTTCACCCTCAAACTATAAATGGCACCTGCACCCGGAATTAACTTATTTCTACCTAAGGGTGCTGTTTTCATTGAGAAGGGCTCACACAACCGTAAACAAAAAGTGAAAGTTATTTGACAAGAATAAGAAAGGGTGCGTTGGTGAACAGGTCCTATTAATTCTTTAACCAATTAATTAGGCGAATAAATTTTACTTTAATAAGGGAACAGTGGAACAGAACGAGAAAGCAGGTAGCTACGTAATATGTCAAAATAAGTTATGGGCGCTTATACAGGGTTGACTAAATATTTAAATACGTAACTCTCCTCTATGAAGCTATTAGACCAGAATAAATATATTGGTGGAAAGCAAGAAACAATAATTTTCGCACAAAATATTTTTACATTGAGTAGAGAATTATTGAAGTCAAGGTTCTAAAATTACCTGGGCATGTTTAGCTAACATAGTCGAAGCAGTTTTTGACAATTTTAGCAAAAGACGCCCAAGCGTCGGTACCTCTTTTGCAATATATACCTCATATATGGATGATAACATTAATACCTTAAGACAACACCCCGTATAAGATACAATAACTAGAAAATTATTGAAGTTAAGGTTCTAAAATTACCTGTGCATGTTTAGCTAACATAGTCAAAGCCGTTTTTGACAATTTTAGCAAAAGACGTCCAAGCGTCGATACCTCTTTTGCAATATATACCTCATATATGGAAGATAAGATTAATACCGAAGGACAACATCCCGTATAAGATACAATAACTAGAAAATTATTGAAGTTAAGGTTCTAAAATTACCTGGGCATGTTTAGCTAACATAGTCGAAGCCGTTTTTGACAATTTTAGCAAAAGACGCCCAAGCGTCGGTACCTCTTTTGCAATATATACCTCATATATGGATGATAACATTAATACTAAGACAACACCCCGTATAAGATACAATAACTAGAAAATTATTGAAGTTAAGGTTCTAAAATTACCTGTGCATGTTTAGCTAACATAGTCGAAGCCGTTTTTGACAATTTTAGCAAAAGACGTCCAAGCGTCGATACCCCTTTTGCAATATATACCTCATATATGGAAGATAAGATTAATACCGAAGGACAACATCCCGTATAAGATACAATAACTAGAAAATTATTAAAGTCAAGGTTCTAAAATTACCTGGGCATGTTAAGCTAACATAGTCGAAACCGTTTTTGTCAACTTTGGCAAAAGACGCCTAAGCGTCGGTACCTCTTTTGCAATATATACCTCATATATGGAAGATAAGATTAATACCGAAGGACAACATCCCGTATAAGATACTATAACTAGAAAATTATTAAAGTCAAGGTTCTAAAATTACCTGGGCATGTTTAGCTAACATAGTCGAAGCCGTTTTTGACAATTTTAGCAGAAGACGCCCAAGCGTCGGTACCTCTTTTGCAATATATACCTCATTATGGATGATAACATTAATACCGTAAGACTACATCCTGTATAAGATACAATAACTAGAAACTTATTGAAGTCAAGGTTCTAAAATTATCTGGGCATGTTTAGCTAACATAGTCGAAGCTGTTTTTGACAATTTTAGCAAGACGCCCAAGCGTCGGTACCTCTTTTACAATTTATTATATTAATACCGTAAGACAACACCCCGTATAAGATAAAATAACTAGAAAATTATAGAAGTTAAGATTCTAAAACTACCTGGGCATGTTTAGCAAACATAGTCGAAGCCGTTTTTGTTAACTTTAGCAAAAGACGCCTAAGCGTCGGTACCTCTTTTGCAATAAATACGTCATATATGGAAGATAAGATTAATACCGAAGGACAACATCCCTTATAAGATACTATAACTAGAAAATTATTAAAGTCAAGGTTCTAAAATTACCTGGGCATGTTTAGCTAACATAGTCGAAGCCGTTTTTGACAATTTTAGCAAAAGACGCCCAAGCGTCGGTACCTCTTTTGCAATATATACCTCATATATGGATGATAACATTAATACCGTAAGACAACACCCCGTATTAGATACAATAACTAGAAACTTATTGAAGTCAAGGTTCTAAAATTACCTGCGCATGTTTAGCTAACATAGTCGAAGCCGTTTTTGACAATTTTAGCAAAAGACGCCCAAGCGTCGGTACCTCTTTTGCAATATATACCTCATATATGGATGATAACATTAATACCTTAAGATAACACCCCGTATAAGATACAATAACTAGAAAATTATTGAAGTCAAGGTTCTAAAATTACCTGGGCATGTTTAGCTAACATAGTCGAAGCCGTTTTTGACAATTTTAGCAAAAGACACCCAAGCGTCGGTACCTCTTTTGCAATATATACCTCATATATGGATGATAACATTAATACCGTAAGACAACACCCCGTATAAGATACAATAACTAGAAAATTATTAAAGTCAAGGTTCTAAAATTACCTGGGCATGTTTAGCTAACATAGTCGAAGCCGTTTTTGACAATTTTAGCAAAAAAAGCCTAAGCGTCGGTACCTCTTTTGCAATATATACCTCATATATTGATGATAACATTAATACCTTAAGACAACACCCCCCGTATAAGATACAATAACTAGAAAAATATTAAAGTCAAAGTTCTAAAATTACCTGGGCATGTTTATCTAACATAGTCGAAGCCGTTTTTGTCAATTTTTGCAAAAGACGCCCAAGCGTCGGTACCCCATTTGCAATATATACCTCATAAATGGATAATAACATTAGTACCGTAAGACATCACACCGTATAAGATACAGTAACTAAAAAATTATTGAAGTCAAGGTTTTAAAATTACCTGGGCATGTTTAGCTAACATAGTAGAAGCTGTTTTTGACAATTTTAGCAAAAGACGCCCAAGCGTCGGTACCTCTTTTGCAATATATACCTCATAAATGGATGATAACATTAATACCGTAAGGCAACACCCCGTTTAAGATACAACAACTAGAAAATTATTGAAGTCAAGGTTCTAAAATTACCTGGGCATGTTTAGCTAACATACTCGAAGCCGTTTTTGACAATTTTAGTAAAGGACGCCCAAGCGTCGCTACCTCTTTTGCAATATATACCGCATATATGGATAATAACATTAATACCGTAAGACAACACACCGTATAAAATACAATAACTAAAAAATTATTGAAGTCAAGGTTCTAAAATTACCTGGGCATGTTTAGCTAACATAGTCGAAGCCGCTTTTGACAATTTTAGCAAAAGACGCCCAAGCGTCGGTACCTTTTTTGCAATATATACCGCATATATGGACGATAACATTAATACCGTAAGACAACACCCCGTATAAAATACATTAACTAGAAAATTATTGAAGTCAAGGTTTTAAAATTACCTGGGCGTGTTAAGCTAACATAGTTGAATCCGTTTTTGACAATTTTAGCAAAAGACGACCAAGCGTCGGTACCTCTTTTACAATATATACCTCATATATGGATGATGATAACATTAATACCGTAAGACAACACTGTCTTGTTTCCGCAAAGCATGAGTTGAGGTTTACTGGGGCTTTTATATAATTTAATTTACATATCATGTTTTTAACTTAAATCACTGTATCATTAAGAATGAAGGTTTTCTGTAATTAAGCAACTTCTCGTTCAACAAATTATCAAAAGGATAATAGATATTACTACTGATAATGAATACCGTATTGAACAAACAATATTCTTTTGCATTTTATAATCAACTTGAAAAGAAAAGTTTCCCTTCCCTATAAGGATGTAATAACTGTATCGAAACACGTTTTATTCATTATATGTGTAGGAAAAGTTTTATATACTTAATTAATTTGAACAAGGTATGCTATATTCAACCGTTTGTATAACGAACAGTAACTAAAGCAACGTCGTCATCATTTACATGCAAATATATGTAAAATAATTTGATACATTTTGTCGGTTTCAATCACGCTTTGTGATGAAATGCAATAATTATCAAACACTTGTATACAACAGCGAGTGTGATTTCACAATGGGCTGATTTTGTCAATGACAAAATTATAATTTTAAGGTCGCTAATACTTGCTTATTTTTAATTGTAACTACGTAACTAATAAAGTTGGACCTCTAATGTTGTAACATGATTTCTGTATTTTCTTAACCATTTTAGCTTTTTGCAACTTAGATGTTTCATGATGCGCATTCCTATTTAATTGATTTATAACAATTATACGTGCTTATAAATTTCTTGAGCATTTTTACAAAAACTTTGGTTTTGTAAATCTTGCCTTTTTGAATTTTGTGAACCGAGTAATCTCAGTTGCAACTGAACCGTAGGTAGGTACTTTCAGGGATTTTAAATTTTAATTTCTTGAATGTTACGCACACTCGTAATACCTAGGTACCTGTATTTTCAGCCGTTGTCAAATTTGGAGTTCCTGTAATGAAAACCATATGAAAATTTAGCCAGTTTGCGAGCTTGTATTGTAATTTAATGTCGTGCGAAATCTTTTCAGCGCTAATAAGGCGTACATAGGGTAGGTGAATACAAAGTATACACACCCTTAATACTCGCCAACCGAGCACCAATTTCCGTAAATTACACGTAGCTTTGTTTTCAGCTCTCTGCACAAATCTTCCCAGAAAGCAATTTCGAGTCTGGAAGGGGAATAGTTACGTTTTTCGCAAGCGATAAAGATTCATTACCGTGTGTTCCTCCGAATACCGACCAAAAATTCACTCAGCCATTCTTTTGAGTTAAGTAAATATATTTCTATACGAAAACAAAGAAAGTTTTCATAAGGTATAAAAAGATGTCATTTTCTAGACTACGAAACAGCCTTAAAGCTTTCGGTATTAAACGGTTTGGGAAAAGCGTTCTCAGTGAAATTAGATTTTGTTCGTGAATAACTACAAGATATGCATGTGTAGTTTACAGTAAACACTATAAGTAAAGCTGGTATAGTCATACCAGAGTGGGATATCTATTTACGTTGCCTTAAGTACATCGCTATTTCAAAAGTTAGGCAACAGACATAACAAAATATTTCAGTCTTATAAAAACGTTTAAGTTTAGTTGACTTTGGGTTTCTCCTGAGTGAAATTAAAATATAAGCAATATAAGTGTAACGTAAAATAGGCTTGCTGGAATTTTCTTAACCAATACCTCGCTAACTCAGAGTAAAGACGCCAACCGGATTAAACAATCATCTGGATACTTAAAACAAAAGATAGTCCCAGAAGATTAAAAATTCTAACACAAATCAATGGAAATTTAATGATATGTGCAATAGGGCGGAGTGAAAACAGCAAAAAAATATTAAAATCAAAAATGTCTTTATCCTATATATGGAAAAGTGGCGGCATATGGAGTGTGTTGAGCGTGCCAAAAATTACGTTCCTAAAAGTTTATCATCCGGTGCCCCCAGTCACCTAAAGAAATTATTTTTCTTCTAGCAATTAAATATATGGTGTTATTCTGTATTATGCACCTCTTCGCTTGTTTTTTTTATCAAAACAACCCAGAACTCACCACGAGGAGGTGGCTGCATGTTGACTTCCGTCCACCCACCACACCTCCCCTGGTTTTTCATCAAATGTATGTTAAAGTTTTGATGAAACGGTAATATAACCGAAGTATTTCGAGCTGGGTTCAGATACAAACACAATATGCTCTTCAGTGATTTTTGTTATATGGCTTTTGTCTCCTACCATATTTTGAGATAGCGTTTTATCTTTTTGTCCATCGAAGTAGATAGCATTTATTATATTTCCGGTCTCTGTTTCGTCTCTCTTCAAAATATAACGAGCTCTTTTCCTTTCTCTTCTCACCATGCTTCTGTCGATTATTTTGCGCGAGTCCGCCTCTGCTACTATATCAATGTCTTTAAGTACTACACTTGCAATAATGGCAGCTGATCTATCAGAGATTCCGGTTTGATCACAAGCTTGTGCTAGACTTGGTAAACGAAGACGCATTTGAGAGGTTTCAGTTGGTTTCTGAGAACAGGCAGTGCTTTTCTTACTATCTTTTTCTTCTGAATCACAATCGTCTTCTGATGATAAGCTACTTGTTTTATATTCGCATTCTTGTGATTTAAAAATTGTCGCTCGAGCCTTGCTCTCTAATTCCTTTCTGTATAGTGAACGTTCATTTTATTTGGTGGTTGCCACGTCAACCGAACCAATAACCATTTTTCTAGAATTCCTCTGATCCATTAAGAATTCACGTTCCCTAGAAGGCACTTTGTTTTTGCACTTGCACAACATATTTGCATGCTGAAATATCAAAAAGTTTTTTTTCTGCGCACTTCTAAACTCTTTTACCTTTCCTTTAAGAGCCTCATTGTATCTGGATTTAATGGGTTTCTTAATGTTCCTTACTTTCTCATTATACTTTCTGATCAAATGTAAAATTTGTTGATCTGACACTACTGGAATAGATGCTTTTTTTCCATAATGTTTTTAGCTCTACAATTAATATAGACGCAATATTTACTAATGTCGGTTCCGCTTTGTTTGGTGAGACATCCAGTAAAGATTGACGTATGCAAAAACAATTTTTCATCAAATCGGCATACGTTGGTAAAACATTTTCTTTAAATTTTGACGGTGCCCCAAACACAGGACAGTACGTTTTTCCTAGTTTTATGCATATTCCACACATAAAGCTGCAAGAATAGGTTTTCAATGAAATTGCAGTATTCGACTTGAAAATAAATATGTGAAACCGTATATTTTTACCCGTTATATATAGGATGTATTAATACTCACAATCAGTTACTCAATACTCACTTTCTGTCTTAAATACATAAACATTACACAGTAAACCGTTAAACTGAAATGAAGCTACGATATAGCGATTATTTGAACTTTGAAGTAGTGGGGGCACCGCTAAACGTTGACGAATCAAGTTGAAATTTCACTGGGTGTTTAAACACACGTCGTTTACACTTTTCCATATATAGGAAAGATGATTTTCGAAACTTCCATTTTTCACTCCACCCTAATGTGCAATGCTAATGAAATTAAATTTAAAAAATTTGAAACACTGTTGTGTTACTGTTTATTTAAAAAGCTTCACCTGACCTACTTAGGCTCAGGGGGCCTTAACGATGAATAGTATTTTTTATAATTCAATGTGGATTATTCAAGAATCGGATTAACTGCAACCGGACTAGAGACGACTTAGTAGTGTGTGCTCACTGAAAGATTGATACTTCCGGAGTTACCGGTAAAAGGATTATTTTTAAAAGTTGAATAAGAAACGTGTATTAAATTAAATATACAGTAAGTGTATTTCAGATAAATAAAACTCTGATGTGTCATCGATTTCTTCATGAGGTAAAAATTTATTCTTTGAATTCGGTCAGAAAATAAACTACAATAATAATTTAAAGTTAAGAAATAACGTATAGGCCAGACCATGAAGATGAGTGACTTTTTATTTTACATAAAAAAATCACTCAAATATAATTCAAATAATAATAGCTTTTATAAAAGCGAAATTTTATACTCTTCGTAAAATATTGACTTAAATTAATCAAACCCAAGTCTGGTGTACAAATGAAAGTTCACAAATATTGGTGCTTTGGGCAGTTTCCGGATATAAATTGTCCGGCAGAGAACGTTGCTATTATGATGTAAAACAACCAAAGAAAGAAAATAAAACTCAAAGTCATCATACACATATCCATAACCCAATTTTGAACAATTCATCAAACCTACATGGCTGAGCTGATAGTAACAAGAAGTAATAAATCTTTATTGTTTACTTCCCGCAACAATGTAAAGCGCCCACTTCATGTTTTAGAAAATCAGAATTCTATTAGCCTACATATCAACGAAAAACGCTTTTGCTATTATACTTTACGTCAACTCGTATTTATTTTTCTCATTATAGTAACAAACGCGTGTTAAACACGTACGCATAATTTTGTTCCCACATTTGTGTAATGTTAAAGTTTAAAAAACACGATGTAATTAAGAATAACATTTTAATAAAAAATGATGTACTGTTGTGGGCGACCTATAGATTAACAAATCTTTAATGTTAATTATGTAACTGCTTAATCAAAGCAAATAAAGTTGAATAATATTTTAATCGCTTGGAGAATATTGAATTTCGTCATCACTTATCAATTTAATTATATTATTATGCTATTTTCAAGCCAAATATATCTGCTGTCACAATTTAAAATTATTTATTGTTGAATATTTTAACTTTAATATCTTGCAATTAAAAAAACTATTTAGGCAAAGTTGACATAACGTACACAAGGAGATTGCATCGTATAAGTTTGAGATGTATTTTTTGTATAAGTTATAAATATTACACACGAGCTGGCTAGATTAATGGTCACAGAAATGTAACACAGCACATTTGCTAGAACATCTTAGCAAACCGAAAAGCTGTTACAAAATATCAAAACAGCCATGCAGCATAAATCATAAATGAGAGGACATCCCAAATAAAATACATTATTAAAAATTTTTGTTATCTTAAAAGCTGTTTAAATATTTTATTGCTGACATTATTCAAGGGAAAATGAGAACAAATCATGAAGGAAAAAAAAACTACATTTCATAATATACATTTTAGTTTAGTAAGATTTGAAAATTTTTATTAATTCATTGTTTCATTTACATGTAATGTAAAAAATTTCAGCATTTATTTGGACAAACAAATTAAAAAATCTGATGCGAATAATAATAATAATTAAAAATAAAAGTGTATCTGAACCAAAAGTTTTATTTTTTTTTAATATTTCAAATGACAGACTAAAGCCTTACTCAAAAGTAACTAGCATTAATAACAGTACAACAAAATATACATGCATTAAAATTAATAGACTGATAGTGGGAATAAAATGAAAAATCTGATCACAAGTGTTTTATATGGAAGGTAGATTTTTCTTATTTATTATTATTCTTTATGCTGCTTTGTCAGTAAAATAAAATTTCGTAGCAAAAAGTAAAATTATTCCAGATAAAAGGCGTTGCTTGCGGTATTAATCCATATATACGGTATATACTGCAAAAGAGGTACCGACGCTTGGGCGTCTTTTGCTAAAATTGACAAAAACGGCTCCAACTATGTTAGCTAAACATGTCCAGGTAATTTTAGAACTTCGACTGCAATAATTTTCTAGTTATTGTATCTTACACGAGATGTTGTCTTTCGGCAGTGGTTTTGAACTTGTTTCCATCAATATTGTGCACCCAATGCACAGTACTTCTGTGTGCTCATGTTGCAAGAAACACTTCTTAATCCTAATAGTATTTTAGACAAAAGCAATAAGATATATTACCGGTACAACATCAATTCTTGCAGGATCATAAATGACAGAGTATCTTTTTTATTACATGACCGCTGGTGTAATATTAGTAAATATTTAATCCTGCACTGCTTCACTGGCTCGGCATAAACCTATGATAAAAGCCAACTTTAGCTTACATTGTTACAACTACAGAAAATGTGCCAATAACTGTTCTCTTTATTCCTGAAATCCAGTGAATGCCTTTATTTGAATGTTTCTCTTTTTTATGGTTTTATTTCTAACACAGAATACTTTCCTTCAATGTTTATTGCTTACGATCAGATAAGAATCCCTAAAATCCTTGAGTCACATTCCGTCTAATATTTTAGAACAACAAAACGTGCCCCGGCGCACAAATTGTTCATTCCTATATGGATCGAAATAGAGAAACTAAGAATGCGAATAAGGCAAGTCATATTTGCCCATTTGTTTACTGAAAACCGACGATTTTCCCTAGACGATGCACATAATAATAACTGTAAGCTCGAGAGCAGTCTAGTGTTGTTTAACGAGTCAGAGCAAGTCAATAAATAACATCCTTAGATGAATGTGTATTTTTATTAGGAGATTTACGATCGGACAAATTTTACTCGTATTAAATAACCTTGGTCGTGGCTTTATGTGATTTGAAAATAGATTTCTTATTTTCATTTCGGTAAAATGTTCTCCGGTGACGAAAGAATGATATAAATACTAATAGGTTACTACTACTATTTTCAGCTACTTGAATTTATTGCACTCAGTTTGCAAGTTTGTTCCCAGGCTTTGCATAAAGCGCACATAAACAATGGTTTATGCGCAAAGCTGACAAATTTGTAACCGTATTTTTATCCCACTTGAGTATCATCCAAATATAAACTATGCTTATAGAATATATTAAAACGAAAACTAATAGCAACAGCTAAATAATTTGCGTCTTATACAGGGTGGTCCACTTTTTTGTAACAGGACTTTAACAGTCGATACAAAAACTTATTTTAAATTTCATATCAACATGGGTCCATAAACTCTTCATTTTAAAGATACAGGGTGTTGAAATTTTCGAAAAAATATTGATAATTTTTAACCGTTTCCCAACCAGTAGATATATTTAAACCAAATTTGGTAGACAGGACCACCTTACAGGTTACCACAATCGGTGAAAATTTCAAGCCCCACAAGCAACCAGTGGCGGAGTTGTGGGGGTTCAGTTTCAACAAATCTTATAAAAAACTAGTACGGCCCTGTTCAAAATCAAACACGAACTTGTTTTTGCGTAGAGCATTTTATTCTAAACAAAAAGTATTTCATGACTTTTCGTCGTATCTGCTACCGTTTGGCGCGGAATTTGATTTATTTTACAATTCTCGCGAAAAATTTGCTACTAAGTTCGATCTAAAAATATCGCGAAAAATTGCAAAAATCGGTTATTAATTCTTTATTTCGAGCATTACCATGGAAAACTGAATCAAATGTCAAATAAATAATATGGCAAATTGTGGTGAAGTGACACTTTGGTGCTTAGTTTCGTTTTACAAATCAAGAACAAGCCGATATTCATTTCTTTTATGGATTTGCAAAGGGAAACTCTGCGGAAGCAGCTAGGTAATACAGGAGAAGGTTTCCACACAGGAGTCAACCGCATCCCTCAGTGTTTGTGAATATGCACCGCCAATTTAGCTGGAAAAATATGTCACATTTAGCCACTAATAGACGGGTAGGTGTAGAGAGAAATAATCAAGAACAACCAAAACATTCCTCGACCCCGAAAGGTACTAGAGTGCCTGATTAAGAAGAAAATGTGTGTACAGGGTGGACCAAATTCGAATGTTTTACGGCGTATCTCGGTTACCGTAATACTCGTAATAGATAGCGAAAATCTGACTTTTTCTATCGGATTCCATTTTGGCACTACAGACGAAAAATGAACTTTCATCGTTTTTAAAAATTTGCTGTATCTTCTTTATTTGTTAAATTAGAACAAAATGTTATAAAGGTTTTTTATACAGATTTTTTTGCTTGATTTAAAAACAAAAGTAATTTTTTCATAGCTACCTTGACTTTCGAGATATGGAGTAAACTTAAATTTTTTTAAATGGAAACCCTAGTCGGCCATGACTTTATGTGAAACAGTATTTTTTGGCTTTTCAAAAATATGAAGTTTTATATATTTGTTGCAAAAAATAACCAAGATATGGCCAATTTTGTGAAAATTCGATCATCAAAGAGCCATGATTTCGTAAACAAGTGATGTTTGCAATTATTATACAACAACAATTATATATTTTCTTTGTATAAAAAAACAACCTTTATAATGATGGTTGGTTTGTGCAAAGTAAAACAACAAAATTTAAAATTATTATACATTGAAGTGACTAAATTAGGCGAAAAGTAATCAGTGTTAAAATGATGTTGCTGTCACAACTGACAACCATTGCCCGTGTTAGTTACATGTGTTTAGTGAAATTAGGTACTTTAGTATGCTAATTTTCAAACGGCAAACGTTACATAAACAAACTAACAGTTATTCTTAATTTAATACCATATCATGTAAATTGCATTGTCAAGCCGTTTTAGCATAATAGTAGGTTATAATATCGTTTTAATGACGTGCTTATTAACGCGGCCTACGCATTGGTTGAACTTTTGCAGTTTTTTTCCTTGTATAATTAGCCATTTCTTTTGCATTTCACTGAGCGAACGTGGGTGGAAAGATTATTTAATTTATGTTAATCCTGACATACCTTTTTGCTTTAAAATTCAAATAAAAACTAATAGAAAGCTTATTTAGAGACAAAAATAAATGTTTTTTCCGATTTGTCTCAGTTTATTTAATTTTTTTTTATGGTGTTTACCACAAAAGCTTACCAGGGAGGGTCACGATATGTTGTAGCTGGAATCTGATCAAGGCCGTGTTTATTGTATCAAGAACATCGAAACTAAATGTTTTGAAGAGTTATACGTGCCTCTGGCCATTTCCTTCAGAAAAATAGGGAAAAACTGAAAAGTTAAACAGTAAAAGTAATTTTTGCGATCAAGTTGGCCATGAAACCGTCAGAAATAAAATCGAAATTCTTCTAATTACCAATTCGCGCATTCTTTGCAAGACTGTGCAAAGTTTTTGAAAAAATCTTAAACGGTTCCAGTAAAGGAGACGTATGTATAAATGTATGTTTAAATCACTTTAGGGCTACTTATGTTATTATTAATGTCAAAACTTTAAATTGATTCTCGCTTTAAGGGTTACCATCAACGATATAAAGTTTACTATTTAATAATACCATTCGAGCAGTTGTGCCAATGAACAGACTTGTTTTAAAATATATGCGACGTATTATGAATTTAATTGAAATGTATACTAAAGGCGGTGGTTGAAATGTCTTAACTGTACAATATGAATCAAAGCCATTATCAAAGTTTAATGGTTATGCGCGCTAATTGCTAAATAATGTCACATTTTAATATAATGAACGAACAGAAGTACTTATTATTTAGGAATTAAAGTGGGAGCGAAGGCTTACAATTAAACCGATTTCGCAAAACGTTCCCTGCAAATTTAATATAATTTTCGCTTTTACTTGATTTATTGGGCTATTTTGTTTAATTTTGATATAATTGGTGATGTAGTTAGAGATGAAGGTTTTTCTATTAATTTTGATAATTAGGGGAAAAGCAAAAATATTTCTATTGTGGAAAATATAGAGACTATTGAATAACGTATCTTTTTTTTAACTTCACGAAATCCTTCCAATATACAGGGTGTTGACTGAGAGTATCGTACATACGACTTAACCATGCAAAATTAAATAGTTGCAAATATTGGCTCCCTTGCTACCACCAAGCATTAGCGAAGGTATTAAATGACAACTAAGCCTAGTATCGCGAACACAGCTTACCAGTTTTTACCCATATTGGTGGTGGTTCTTCCAAGGATCACCAAGACATGAAGGGTTACTGAGGATGTCCATAGCAGAATCACCCTCCAGATCCAAATTTTAGATGCTTGAAGTAGTGCAGTGTTTTTAAAATAAAGAAAAACGTAATTTTATGAAATTTGAAAAATATCCTTTAATATAGATTGTAAAAACTATTTTTTGTAAAGCGGAAGCATGATAGTTCAATAAACTGTACGCATTATAACATACCATGGTTAATTATAATTAAACAGTAATGTTTCCTGAGCAAAATGTAATTTCGGCGATAAGTTTTATACTGTTAACAACATGTTTGGTGAATACAAATCAGGGCAATTAACAAGCAGAATTCGAAATTCTATTAGACATGTGCCTGAAAATTCATTAACGCACCGTTAGCTGTTAATTACCGTAATGGGCTATTACAAAGCACCTTTAATTGTGATTTATTTATCTATTTAATTGAACTCATACCAAGCTATCTTCTACTAAAATTACACCAGGCGCTCTGCCAAATTATAAGCTGCAAATGGTGCTTTTGTAAATTTGCTTAAAACAAAGAGTTCTATGTATTATTTTCCTACCTACGGTATTTATTTGAAAAGTTTTCTGCTTTTGACAGTGAAATGTATCAGACATTTAAGCTTATTTATTGGAGTTTAGTACGAGTCTGACTTATAAATTTACTACCTGCTGATTGTAGCAGTTCCTCGTGCAACCAAGCAATGCGTTTCATAAATTGATTCGACCGTTTTGAATAACGACACGTTCTAAATAGAGTTTCTGTTAAAAGTGTTTGTTGTGTAACACGTTCGAACAACTTTAAACGGTATGAAAATTTATTATGCGCCGCGAAATTAAAAGTTACAGCAAAATAGCTCCAGCTATTGTTGAACTTTCACGGAGAACAGGAGCAACAGTGTACAAACAACTTATTTATAGCAAAAAACCTCATGTGGTAAAACGAACAGACAAGTGAAATATTATCACGACATGGCGTACAGGAGTAATGTTATTATGTCATCGTCCAACTAATTATACGATTAAGATGCCCACGTATTATCTGGGCATTAAATTATGAAGTTAAGTGAACAATTATCATATTTTATACGAGTAATTCAACCATATACATCCGTTATGTGATCTGGCTTACATTATATTACATTTTATGACGAATTTTGTAGGCTTAAATTACACTAATTTTCTTGTTTGCTTCTTAACTCGAGTCTGGTAGGTATAAGCAAAATAATTTAGGAACACTTTAAGACTGACAATTATAATACAATAACATAAATTTTAAAGCTTGTTCAAAAAAGAATTTTAATTTGTGTACACAATTTTTAGCATATTTTGTAGGAATGAAACCCAATTTAATAGTTGTCTGTATAACGCAACGTATAATTAATAGCAAATAACCACATGTTTCTTACTAGCATTTGTTTCACACCTATTACAAATATTAATTTGTTTGTAAAGATAATTAAAAACATTCGAGGCTTTGTGACAGGCGTTCGATGTGGTATGACCAGTCCAGTCTGACTCTAGACATAAACCAAGAAATGATATTTTATTAATAACATTTATAATTGTGGAATTATTTTGAAGTTTTAAGTCGGAGGTTAATTTATTATTATTTGTTGAAAAAGCTTCTTCTTGAAAATATCTACATTAGTTTCAAGTTTTTGTTTGTGTTAATTTCTAATAAAGTGATATTCTTCTTACAAATAAGTTAAATGATTTTTTGAAATAAATTTGCAAATATATTTTTGTATTTAAAATAATTTACATGAACAATTAAAATATTTTCTTGATAAAACTTATTCTGTTATATTATGTCGTAGGATATACTTTTTGGGTATACATGAAATATATTAATCACGAACATTGTTTGTTGGTGAAAGTGTGTTGGTAATTTAGAAAGAGTTGTATAACAGCAATTTGTTCTAACTACATTATTTTATACAAATTGTATAATAAATTTGATTAAATCAGTCCATGACTTCTTTCAACTAATCAAACAAAAACAATTTTAACCTATTTACAAGACAGAATAAATTGGTGCATATAAAAAAGTGTTTGTAGTTTCTCCTAAATTATTCAACATAATTAAAGTCAACAACGTCTTCACAATGAACTAAAATAGAATATTATATAAAAAAATGTTTGTGTTAGACTTATGTTTTGTTTTTATTTTAATTCAAAGTTGAAACGAATACAAAAATATCTGAAAGATGAAAGAAGAGTTCACATATGCTTCCCGAGTCATTCGCACGTTTATATTAGAAGATATCTAAAAAAGTAAATACCCATTTTATGATAAATATAAACTTATTCTATTTTAATGAAAACATAATAATCTGCTTTTCCTCAGAGCACACCTGTTTTGGAACAGTGTATTTTAATTGATAAAATGGTTTTGCAAATATTTATTACCTACTATTATATGTATAAGAATCTGTTTTTCTCATTATTAGATTCCTCGAAATATAGCAAACTTAAAGAAAATTGCAATTAATTTTGTTGATATTTTTTCAAATTCAGATAAAAATTTACAAATCGTATAAAAAATATAAAAACTTCATAATTCAATATGAAAATATTTTTGACTTGCTTAAAAATCATGTTTTATCATATCTCAAATAAGCTTAAAAGTTTGAACAAGACTACCTAAATCTTTTTACCCCAAACTTTTATCCACATTTATTAATAAACTTTTACTAAAAACTGTTCATTGGGAGCAATTGAAAATTTTATTACCACGTGAAATTATTCCCAAAGGATAAGAATACTGTAATTCATAACAAGTTAACATAACAAATGGATTGCCTCTGGTATTAAATTACCCGCCATTAGCATATTCCTACTTAAAGGGAGTAGTACATATTCCCCAAGAAACGAAAGCGTTTTGTTACTTGAAATTTAAAGAAATATTTCAGTCATTTAGTAGCTTTTATTTTTCTTAGAACATATAACAATAAGAAATACCTACTTTAAGCGTTTTAATATTTGCGGAATGAAATTTTGTATTACACTTAATACTTTAATACCTTCGTTAGTAGTCGATATTTGTTTTAATAACTCTTTGCCACAGCTATTTCGGCGATATTTACTTTGTGACTTTTGTTTTCAATTAAATGGCAAACACTACTTTAGCTAACTTTGCCGACGACACGGCTATTTTAGCAGCAGGAAGAAACAATATAGAATCATCCGAGAAATTACAAGCAGCTTCCAATCAGATCAACAACTGGACAAAAACAGGGCGTATAAAGTTAAATGAAACTAAGTCAGTACTTCTCAATTTTACCAACAAGAGAATTGAACAAATCCCATACTTCAACACACCAAAATACTTAGGTATTACATTGGACGCTAAGCTACGCTGGAAGGCTCATGCCAAGAAAAAAAGGGAAGAAATATGTATCCAATATAAAAGAATGTACTGGCTAATTAAGAGGAATTCCTCTCTGTCCCTACATAATAAACTTTTGCATTACAAGCAAATTTTAAAGCCTGTATGGGCATATGGGATACAGCTATGGGGATGCACCAAACAGAGTAAGATTCAGATCTTCCAGAGATTCCAGAACAAAACACTAAGGAACATCGCTGATGTACCCTGGTATTGCAGAAATAGTGATACATCTGGACATCAACATGGACACTGTAACCAACACAGTTAAGACGTTTGCCAAGAGCTACAAAGAAAGGCTCCATCAACATTTAACGTCGAGGCGATCCAGCTCCTGGACACTACAGGATTAGTAAGAAGACTTAAAATGGTTAAACCTTTTGAGTTAGTTTAAGCAAAAGTTAAAAGTAGAGACTGTGCGGTAGTGTGCACGTTAATAATTAGTGTACTCATATATTAGCAAACTAAGTGTTGGGTAAACCTTAGACTAAGTTTGAACATTATTAATTAAGGCTAGAATTAAACTACTTATTGGCTTTAAAGACCAGATTGCATTGTTATATTTTCTGTAAAATATGTGTGTTATGCTGAATAGAGCATTTGTGTAACACTATTTGTTTAAATTTGTCACTTAATATGCAGTTAATGTATAAATTGGTTTACACCACTGGAAATCAATCGATCATTGGAAATGTCATTTCATTGCTTTTGAATAGAAACTAATTTACCAAAATCTACCGCTCAGCACGAACCTATCTGCAGAACGCCACGAAACGGTAAATATATTATGTTGCGATCAAAACCCGAAATTAGCTAAATCAGATTGAATGAATAATAATAGCGGCAACCGAAATTGTCCTTTTGGTGCAAAATACAATACTGACATCATATTGCTTGAATATCTTAATTCAAAAATTACTTGTTTAGAAAAAAATACAAATTATTTTCATTGTACTGTTATAGCTGTACATACAAGTACTTACATATGAAATTAGGCATTGTAAAACTACGTTTTATTTTTAAGTTAAGGGGTTGGTTGCCTTTTAAGAAATACCTTCCTTTTCATTGTGCAGACATGCTGCCATTAATTTTGAAATCCAAAAGACTTAATTGATCACTTTTACTCAGTTTGCAAGAAAGACAGAATATAGAAAAAAAAATAAGTCATTACAACTCAATGTGACTTAAATGTCACAAAGTAAAATTTTAAATTACATGGATACCTAATAATAAAAACAACTATGTTTATAATTACATAAGAAAAACCTTGATGAATATTATTACAAAGTAGCAGTGATCCATAGAGAAATAGAATAATCTGAATGAAGTAATGGTTTGTTATCCTGAAGTACAGTAGTACATAATTTCTTTGGAGGTTGTCCCATTTCGGGTTCCTGTACTGCGACCTATTGGTCTATTGTACCCTCTGGTGAAAGCCCCCTTAAAGAAGTAGTATGTTTTTGAAAAACTCCAGGATTTTCTTTAAAGGAGTTTTTCTTAACTCTTCTTGGTTGACTTTTTTCTTCCCCAGAAGTCTACGCCGATAGGGTGTGAAGTGAATCCTTCACATCGGCATATTACTTGAAGAGAAGTTTCTTCTTGTTCACCACATCCTCTGGATATATCGATCTCTGAGAGCCCTAATATGGTAATATCTAGAAGTTTGTTTAGCCCCCAGTGTCCTGTAACGAGTCCTGTGGCTGCTCTGTTCATTCTGAGCATTTCTTCTGTTTTTTCTCTAGAGACCATTGACAGGATAGCCTTAGAATGGACTTGTCCTGCACCTTTTTTTCAATGAGCATTATGCCCTTGTATTAAGACACCGCTTGGCTGTTCTTATAGGATGTACCAACTGCGGGTTCTGGTCCGAAGAAAGGTGTCTCGCTGCCAATTTTGGCTAAGCGATATGCCTTTTAGTTCCCTGGTATATTGGTATGTCCTGGGCACCATACCAGTTTAAGATTATTCCTGCTTCTTAGCACATAGTAAAATTATTTAACAACCAAGTTGAAGAAAATATTTTTTACCATTATTCTATAAAAATTAAGCAAACTATGGTAAATCTGAATATGTTTACTACAATACTTTTATAAAAGTAACAAAATCTGTATCTGTTTCCAATTTCTTTATACCCAAACATTGCACGCTTATCTTGGACGCCCTGATTTATAATTGAACCACAAATGACGATCTTTAGATATACATATATAAAAATTTAAAAATGACAATAATTCGTTTAATGAAAAAGAGTAGAGTATTTTATAAAACATTGGGGTTTGTACAATAATAACTATTTATTTCCAGCTAATGTTATCTCACACTATTTGGCCCTTCTACGAGATAATAAAATTCTTTAAATTTTACTCAAAATTTATTTCATATACCAACGGTATTTCTGGATCCATATATCAGTCGAATTTGACTGGCTTGAAGCCAGCAAAAAGCTGACTGATCTACACTATAAAAACTTGGCGCAATGTGATGTTGCATAAATATTGTGTAATTTATATCAAATAGAATATTTCATACGTGAAAAGTCATCAGAATTTCAACAAAATTTATCGAGAAAGTAGCCTAAATTTAAAGTGTTCTAAAACAATCGTTCGATTTATAGATGAGACTATCTCATCGTAATATAAGATGTAACGAACCGAGACAGATGCTCCAATCTCCCTCGCGATGGAAACTTTTTGTTTCATTTTTTGTTTTGCTGCGAGGAAGTCGAAAGTAACTCGTCCTAAAAGTTCCTTTTTATTAAAGCAACTCTGACTTTCTGAAGTGCTTAGTCCTATAAAACCTTTACCCATAATGGGTTGGTTTGGTGATTGGCGTTGACACAGACATATTTTAAAAGTTTTAAGGTATTTGTCTATTATGCAAGGATTAGTTGAGTGCTTAATATTTAAGAGAAAAGCCACAGGAATAATTCTAAGCTATACAGGTTTGTAACATTTAATTTCTGTATATACTTGCATTTTTATAACACTAAAAGTATTTTCTCGGCATTTTATTTCATTTTATTGTTTCATTGAGTCGTGTCAATAAAATAATTAAGGAATGAAAATAAAATACAAGATAAGCCTACTGGAGATAAAATGAACTGAAACCAATATCTTTAACTGGCGTTTGCAGGTGATGTGGTGCTATTAGCTAAAATTGAAAGGGACTTGCCACATATCTGAGGGTTTGGGCAAATACATTAAGGATCTACAATATAAGCATCAATTTAAAAAAAAAAAACACAAAGGCAATATCTTTTTGACTAAGAAGACTATGAAAATTTCTTCTTTAGACTGTTGTTGAACGTAAAACTGTGCAAGTTTTAATTCCTTATAACTTATTCCGTAGAGTTAAAATTAAGGGTAACAGTAGTGTCTGGAACAAGTTGTTTGTTACGCCCTGTACTTTTAAGAAACAAATTAATTTGAATAACAGGAACTTTGTGAATGCGCATTTTATTATTGCAGAAGCCGTAAAAGAACCAGAAATGAACTCATGAAAGAATAAATACGATTTTACGCCCATTTTCCTACGTTCATTGTATTTGCTCATGCAATTCGCTTACTAACAAAGTTAAATATTTTATTGAAGTAAAGCAATTCCATAATTGCTTCAGTGCGGTAGAAAAGATCGTCTACTACTTTGTATGCCGAAGAAACAGAACTTCTGCCAAAGTTTCGATAACTTTTTTTGTTGGATTTTAAATTTATAATAAATTTGTTATTTAAAATACATTCAGATTTTTTTCAGATTTATTAACTAAAAGTTGTTCAGGTTTCAACGTGATGCAAAAAAAGTAACTTAAATGTGAGTTACAATTTCTGACGAATAAAAAAACGATAAAACTTTTAGCAAAAGAAAACATTCAAACGTTTTCGGATCCTGCAAAAAATGGGACCGCTTCATTGAGATCATTACTTTTTAATATTACTTTGAAAGCCTTCAAAAGATACTTGTATTAATTTGAAATGCAAAACATATCTGGCTCATAATATTTTTTACTATTGAAGTTATCCATAATTCTATATAAAAATAATATATTACATAACAAGAGTTGTAAGAAGCATACAACGCACGAGTGGAAAAGTTGCGCACTGAGCAAGGTAGCGGCGAGTGCGTATTTCCACGAGTGCGTAATTGCTTTACAACTCGTGTTATGTAGCTTACTTTTTCTACGATCACATAATACCTACGATTTTAACGGCTTTTTGGCTAGTATACACTTGTCTAGTGTGCGTTTTGCTTACCGTTAGTAATGGCCCACTTACTATGCATGCACGCTGTACGGTAAGAGTTATTTCCATTAGTTGCCGTAGTAAAAAAAAAAATATTTTATCGATACTATAAATTTAATCTCATAATTTAAATTAGAAAAATATTTGCTGCCTAAATAATGATAAAGGAGGATCCTTAATATTAATTTAATTACGAGATAAAGAGAATTAAAATGATTGATTAATTGGTAAAAACTTTATAAATTTACCTAATTAGTCGAATCGACTACATAAGTTTTATTACCAAAATACGTGAGGAAAGTACAGAATGTTAATTATTTCTTGTTATAATTTGTTCTTTGAAATTTTATTACAGAGTTTGGTAAACTGATTTCTCTCGAGTTCTCTTTTATCAGATAATCAACGTTTAAATTATGCACGGATCTCGTATCAAAGTTCGTCTAAGATCGCCTTTTGGCAAACTTAAATCGCTTTGCCTCACGCCTAACTTAGTACTTCTATACAAGTGCATAATTAGAACTTCGCGTTTATGTAATGCTTTGATGTGGAGTTCGATGGGAAGTGAAAACTTCAATTAGAGCTTTAGTTTATGTTTGCTACGGATTTACTTCTTATATTGATTGCCGCCTTGGCAAGGTTTATTAAAGTGCGAGTTACTGTAACGAAGTAGTAGTTTTAATGATACAAATGAAATTCAGATATTTGTGTCTTAAAACAGAAAAAAAACTACTTTGGCGTCTTGTTTTTACAGGGTGATTGATTGGGACCAGGTATTGAAAGTATATGATTATGAAAAAGGGTATTAATCTGGAATTTTGGTTATGACTATAATGGCATATAATCTGTTTAATGAAAATATTTTCTAGATGGTGACACTTCCGGAAATACCTGAAGTTGACGTCTACTTTCTTATTTCAAATACAATGGTCCATTTTTTATTGCAATCACCCTATACAGGGTGTCCCAGCCAAGACGAATTATTCGATAGCTCTGTTATTAGTAATAACAATAAAAAAAAGTTCAATATAAAAGTTGTTTGTAATCATTTACTACATAACCTAAAGTTATTTTCAACTACACACAAACATTGTTTTTTTATATGGAACACCCTGTATATTTTCAATTTTTGATGCAAAAAAAATCTCTTTCAAAAATATTATAGGTTGCTTATGTCTAAAATGACCATTTTGAGTTATTAACGATTTTTTGAAAACTTTGACAGATGCAGACCTTTATAAAAATATTTATATTTATTAACATAACAACACCAGAGCAATTTACTCTGGTAATTTATTAGACAATAGTGTCATAGTGATTGTTGACTAGTCACATTTTTAAAATAATATACAGGGTGTTCGTTATACTCGGTCCATTTCGCTATAACGCATATAAGTCATCTTTTTTAAATAGAACAACCTATATATTTTTACATTTTCTTGTAAAAAATTTAATTATCTTTCAAAGTTATTAACCATGTTTTATATCTAAATATAATATTTTTGGAGTTATTTCGTTTCTTATGATTATTTGCGAGTATTTTACCTAAAATATCAGTAGTAGCCTTTAAAATTCAAAACAATGTGTATAAACTTTCAGCGAGAACAGTTAATCGGCACAATTTCCACTATTATGCCACTAAAAATCCATATTTTTTAAGAGCTGTAGATACACAACATAAATGGCAGCAAATAACACCAGAATGCTGTGTATCTACAGTTCTTGATAAATATTATAGATTTTTAGTGGCATAATAGTGGAAATTGTGCCGATTACCTGTTCTGGTTGACAGTTCATACAGATTGTTTTAAATTTTCAAAAGCTACTAAGTACTGATATTTTAGGTAAAATACTCGCAAATAATCAAAAGAAACGAAATAACTTCAAAAATATGATATTTAGACATAAAACATGCTTAACAACGTTGAAGGATAATTAAATTTTCTACAAGAAAATGTAAAAAAATATAGGGTGTTCTATTTAAAAAAGATGATTTATATGCGTTTAAAGATTAGCGAAATGGACCGAGTATAAGGAACACCCTGTATATTATTTTTAAAATGTGACTAGTCAACAATCACTATGACACTATTGTCTAATAAATTACCAGAGTAAATCGCTCTGGCATTGTTATGTTAATAAATATAAATATTTTTATAAAGGTCTGCATCTGGCAAAATTTTCAAAAAAACGTTAATAACTCAAAAACGGTTCATTTTAGACATAAACAACTTGTAATATTTTTGAAAGAAAATTTAATTTTACATCCAAAAGTTACAAAATATATAGAATGTTTTATATAAAAAAACAAGGTTTAGTATCAGAGCGCAAAAACAAAACACTGTGTATAGTTAAAAATAATGTTGGGTTATGTAGTAAATGATTGCAAACAACTTTTATATTGAACTTTTTTATATATTAGTACTAATAACAGAGCTATCGAATAATTCGACTGGGCTGGGACACGCTGTATATTGGTAAACGGACACTTTTTCCGATTTTGTACTTAACAAACAAATATGACTGAAATTGGCCCAATAAAAAAAAACTTTACGCTTTTTATTAAAAAAAACACTGGTTAAGCGATTAATATAAAAAAGCTAATCGGACTGTGTTTTTAGTAAAAAACGCCATTTTAGAAAACTTACATTTAAAAAAACATACAAAAATTCATGTATAAAAATTTTAACATCTAGAATTATCTGCGGCTATTTACGGGACTTCTGAGAACATCTTCTAGACGTCCAGTGTCCAGACGAAGTTTAAATATAGCTGGGCAAACTTTAGAGAGGCACTTCAAAGTTATAGAAAGTCTGAGGATGTACAATGAAAGATGAGATTTCGTAAAATTTGGCACATGTTGAAAGGAGTAAATCCTATAAAGTGCTTGTGGTACTTATGAACATACATAATATGACGGGAATATTTGGTCAAATTCCAAATATCATAAAGCTTTCTGTATATAATTAACTGTTTCGGAGAACGTATAACAAAGATTCAAATTTGTCACTCTTATGTTGAACGTTTTAAAATTAGCGTTACACAATTCACAGCACGCTTGTTTGAAGGTGTCGAGTTTTCACATACCTACCTTTTGTTTTCTGCTTAGTAAAGTTGCCTTTAAGCTATGGTGCACAGACTTCCGGAGATCGGCAATGCTTGTGTAAGGTAGTCAACACGGCGCATAAATATTGTTATTGTTTATTCCAACTACTAACCATTCTATTTTCATTCATTTTTGTGAGATGGCTCATCCACCTTAGCTTGTTCTTTTCAATTTTGCTCTACATATAACCTTTGAACCAACCTCGTGAAATGTTATTGTTAATTCTGTCTCTTCTAGTTACATCTGCAGCAGTTCTTAAACATTTCACTTGCTTGTAGCCTGCTTTTAGTTCTGTCATCTAGCACAGAAGCAAATTCACTATTAAATATTCTGGCTTTTGTATCAAACTTATATTTTTTTTTTAATAACATTTTTATTTAGGGATTATAAAAGTCAATTTTTTGATTTCATTATTTTTCTGTATTGGCTAATATGACCTAGTGCAAGCAATTAAACATTAAACAAATCAAAAGCAATTCATTCAAGTAAATATTTAATACAGCGTCTATATGAAAATCAAAAATTGACTGCTAAATTATTAATTTGAAAATTAGAACAGATCCTAAACAAAACAAAAATCAATTTCATCCTGTGTCTCGATCAAGTTATCAAAACAAATTCCCTTGTATTAAGTTTTAAGTGGGGCTTAAACACTAATAATTTTTTATTTTTTTTTAACTGTATTGTTTTATTGCACCTAGCTACTTTAGCCAACCAGCAATATGTCTGTATGATAGTTCTAAACACTAATAATCAACAAACAGAATACCTTGTCACTGGAGAAGGCCATGGAGGACAGAGGACTCCAAGAACAAGATTGTCTCGACAGAAGAAGACAGAGATTATTATATTATGTAAATTATTGCTTAATTAAACGAATCTATTTCTTGTATCGTGCGAGATTCCTATAGTGATCTAAATTAGGTGTGTACCGTGAATATAGAATCAGAGGCGATAAGTGTCCAAAAAAATCTATAAAAAAAACTAACTGAAGGATAAAGCCTAAATGGAAAATAAAGGAAAATTTGAAATGAAGAGGTAAAGGCAGCATTTACAAGCATAGGGTAGGATCAGCGAATCGAATATGAAAAGAACTAGAGAAATCCTTATTCATAAGCCTTATATGTAACGTTAACGAGACACAAGATGAAGAAGATTAAAACATTATTATTAAATCACATTTTCCATCATAACGTACTATGGCAAATTTATATATATTCAACAGATGCAGTTTTACGTTTATAGTATGTGCATCACTTCTAAACGCGTTAAAATTTGAGTTTCGTAGGGGTTCTGTGGTTAGAAATCACTGGTTATAAAATAAATTGTTTGGATATCCCACTGCAAAATAAATGACTGTCTATTAATCAAACGAAAATAAATCTTCAAGCGTTCCAATCCCCTGAATATGCAAACAAAAAACGCGAACTATTTTGAGTAGGTGTTCACCATACATAAACATATTAAATTAATTTAAGACTTTGATAATAACGTTAAAGTAGATGCATACTCGTGCATGACTTAAAAGTTGGAAACGGTTCGTGTGCATGTAATAGAATATTAATGTTACGCCGCACAAGCTGGACAGGAGGATAATTTACTTCGTTATTTAACTGCGTCAATGTGCGTTTAATATTAGACACTAACACATGGAATGTTAACTCGTTTTCCTAAACAAAGTTTATTTTTGCCTATGGAATGTCCCTAATTCCGGTTATATTTGAAACATTCCATATCATTTCATCACTCATATACTCGTTGTATAGGTACACTTTTCAATTTTATTTGCTTTTATTAGAATGTACAGCGTTTACGAAAAATCATAAAAAAGCAGCCACCGATATTGAAGTGTTTTTTTTTAATTTGGCCAGTCTGTTTTATGATAAATTCTTGGCACTAAAGGTATGTTAAAAAAATGTATATGGCCACACTAGTAACATATCATGGTGCGTTGGTTATTGTTCTTAAAGTTTTGGCCTGAAATCGTTGTAAGATTTCTATGTTAGAGTTACTGCTTGAACCCCACATTTGTATTCCTTGCGTCCATATTAGTTTTAAATCGTTTTATAGATTAATAGTTTGTTGTCGATCGACAGTTGTGAGTTTCTGCCAATAAGCCAGTACAACTTTCTAAATTGCACTCCCAGCTGTTTACGTTTCATCCATATGTGTTTCCGCCATGTCAGTCTGCGATCTAAGTGCATTCCCAGATATTTTGTGTCTTCTTCTTGCGGCAAAACGGTACGGTTTAGTGAGACGGGGGGGCAGGTGTCTCTACGCATAGTAAAAGTTACGTGTGTTGACTTTGCTTCATTAACTTTTATTCTCCAAATTTTTAGCCATTTTGAGATCTTGTCAAGGTTTCTTTGCAGCATTTGTGATGCGATCGTTGGATCTGTGTGTGAGGCCGACCGCTGTATCGTCGGCAAAGGTAGCTACCATGTATTTTCCACTGTTGGAAGGTCGGCGGTATTAAACAAGTAGAGGACGGGTCCGAGGACATTTCCCTGCGGCACACCAGAGGTTATGGGAACGAGATTAGTTTCCTTCTGCTTAAATTTTACTCAAAAAAATCTGTCGCTAAGATAGGATTTTAAGATTTGGTGAAATGGATGTGGTAGATTTTTCTTAATTTTGTAAAGTAAGCCTTCGTGCCAAACTTTCTCGAATGCTTGAGTGATATCAAGAAAGGCTGCCGAGCAGAACCGTTTTTCTTCCAGGGCTTGACTAATTTTGCTTGCGACTCTATGCACTTGTTCAATGGTTGCAATTTATTTTACTCGGATATATTTTATTTCACATATTTCAGCTATAGTAAATTATTAACTTTGTTGTTAATCATTAGCAGTAAGCACAATATTAAATGTTTGCATAAGAACGTAATTCTAAATATTTCCAATGTAGTGATGACACATACTTATGGTCAAATTTAGAAAGTAACAACAGAAAATTTAAAAATAATAATTTGTATGAAATCAACGTTACCACGAACACAAAAAGTATCCAAAATGTGTTAATTTTGCAAAGTTTTACAGGTTTGCACAGTAATTCTACTAATTTTTTGTAGCTAAATCATCATTAATAACAATCCCATCGAATGTGTGAATAAACTTTTAATGCATCGGAAAATTATTTTTGTCAGAAAGATAATGCTTAAAGTAAATGTGTCTAGAGGAAATGTACTTATTTATAAACACGGAAACACGACGTACAATAAAGGGCTTTTGTGTTAGCTTAGTAAATTTGAATGCGATTACCAAGTGTAGGAGCTGTTAAGGAATTCTGTCAAGTGCTGTCAGATCTTGAGGCGTCGCGGCGTTCCCGGAAACTGCAACACGTGGTTTACTACAACTTGGGGAACCCAGAACAAAACCTAAATCCTATCTTTTGTCTCCCTAAGCTGACGAATTGTAAACTCAAATAGAATTAGTTTATCTGAAGAGAAACGTAAGTAACAGTATCATGAATGGAACATATTGAAATAATGACAGCGCTATTCGTCACCAGTAATCAGATACTATATAACACCTAAAACTTCCCAATTAATAAACAAAACACTGTGAAACACATCACACGTAGTGCTAATCGTGAATAAATCTGTTAATTGGTAGCAACCTCCGTAATATGCTCAACACAAGTGTAAAAGGTTTTATTGTGTTTTGAATGTAAACATTAACTTCACACTAATGTATGCATCTCCTGCAAATTTACATTAGTCTCTTGGTTCGAGATGAAGAGGTAAAACAATATTTTGGCATTACACTTAACGTTAGTTTTAACATATCACAACAAGAAACATTAAATAAAAAATAAACAGTAATGAATTGGATTCTTGAAGTATAAGAATGCAATGGATTTACAAAAAAAGTTGCGTTTAAGAGAAAAATATACAAAAAATTATGGCTTCACAGTGTTTTATAGTTTTGAACGTTAATTATTTCATAGATTATGCATCGAGTATTCAAAATGGTTACAGTGACGAGCTAGCAAATCAAAATACGACGGAAAGATAAGAACATTTACTACCTGATTGTGATTTGAACCCCAAACTTTGTCCATGATATCTTTAAAAACAAATAAATTTTATTTTTGGTAGTACTATTTGTCTATTTGCTTATAAATATCATCCATTGTGTTTTATAAATACGACTTATAAAGGCATGTGTTCATAAAACAAATTATATTCCAATACACTGTTAATCATATTTCCAAAAATATTTTAACACTTTAACCCACAAAACGAAATAAAAGTTGTAAAATTCTCTTTTTTTTATGAATTGCATTCTTTACTTTTTTGACAAATATGTATACTGAGTGTCGACATGATTTTGCAAGAAATTTGATTACAAAATCACATTTAACTTTGAGTTGCGAAAAACATGCCCAATAGGGAGTCAAAATGACACTGAAGGAATACACAAAGTTTTTTAATCTGGAAGAAGTGGATGAGTTTGTCTATCTGGGTGCCAGAATAACGAATAACTCTGATGAAGAAAAAAATATAGAGGTGAGATTGATAAAAGCGAATAAGTGTGCTGTAGCCTTGAGCCAACTACTAAGGGCAAACCAGCTATCTAGAGATGTTAAATTCCGCCTTCACAAAATAGTATTGCGACCACAGCACTAAATGCCTGCGTAACTTGAATACTGAATAAGAAAACACAGGAAAGATTGCAGAGATGGGAGGGGAAAATACTTAGAAGAATTTTGGGAGGAAGGAAAATAGAACATGGGTATAAGAGGAGAACAAACAGGGAATTTTATGAAATATATAAGGGACCAGCAATTGACTTAGTAATAAAAGAGAAAAGATTAGAGTGGCTGGGTCATTTCAAAAGAATGGCAGATGGACGAACACCAAAGGCGATAGCCTGGAAAACACCAAATTATAAGAAGAAAAAAGGTCGACTGAGAAGACAGTGGAGAGAGTGCTCTCAGACTTAAAAGAAAGGGGTATAAGACACTGGAAGACCACAGCCTAAAATTGAAAATAGCGGAAGAGGATCGCGGAGCTGTGGGCCTTAACGGCCTTTAAAAGAAGATTTCTATGTATAAATAATTATTTTATACATGAGAATTATTAGAAGTGTGTACTACAAGTTACCCCTGTTTACTTCCACTGTCGTCATAAAATCTGGGAACTACTGTTGCGGGTTCGTACATAATTTCTTCTTGTCTTACATAAAGTTTTAACATGGTTTAACTACTTATATTAACTTATATTACTTAAAAATAGTGCCCTATTATCATGGAATTGCACAATCTAAATGAATTGATCCCGCAATTCTCAAGATGAGCGGGATACCGATAATAGGACACCCTGTAATACGTGGAATTCTGATGTTAGTCGAAACACACAATTCTTAACGTTTGCCAAATTCCCAACGCCACATCTGGATCACCTTTGTCATCGATCACAGCTTGGCATCAGTCTAGCACCTTGAAGTCAGCTTCATTATGTGACAATTCGTTTGCATATCTATTATCGGTGTCAGTTGTCACTTGATTTCAATGGATTCGTTTTTCGTTGCATACATTCCACAGCTTCTTCGAACGATCTTATTATCTTTGTATGTATCGGAAGAAAAATTCGTACAATAATATGCGCGGGGGTTTTATTTTATTTAAAATCCTGAAAAGATATTATTAAAACAATGTGTTAATAAACAGGTTTGTTTATCTACCTTTTTATATGTTTTAATATCATATTATTTCAAAGTTTAACAATTGACTAATACCTGTATTTTGGAAAAATGTGAATAAACATTGAAAAATAAAACGTTTTATTAGGATTTGAGTGCTTTAAGAATCTTCTTGGTTGGCATTTTAGACGTTCGCGTGTTTAATTTTTAAATGAAATTGCAGTTTTCAACAAATAGTTAACTAGACATTCATTAGACAGGTTGCATGATGAAGTATGCTGTTTCGCGGTAATATTTTTCATTAGTTTAAACATTACATTTACGTTGAATATATCAATTATCTATATATATATATAAAAGAGCTTGTTTGCGTGTTTGTTTGTTTGTTCGCTATAGAATCCTAGGTCAGTTGACCGATCGGGACCAAATTTTGCACAGTTACTATTTAGGACCTTGCAGATCTAACGCCAAACTTTAAGTACAAGCACATATTACCAATTTAAAAAAAAAAAATTACTTGGACGGGATTCGATCTTACGTCGGCAAATACCTGGTCATAACACGATACGGCGCGGTGTATTTCACAAGTAAAGATTGTTTTGTATACAATTAGTAATAAATGTACATGAAGTATTATTTTTATTAGTACATTTTTAATTGAAACAAGACGAAAGAAAATAAATTTGAGTTATTATTCAATTTTTAAGCAATAAATAGTTATTTTTTAAGGAATTATAAGAAAATGAAAAGATGATTGATCAGAGTATGTCATTTGTGTATGATTTGGAATTATTGGGCTTATTCAAGTTAAAACAGTAATTAAAATTGTAATCGCCCGTGCAACGCCGGGTAAACCATCTTGTAATAAATATTTATTTATAAACCAGAACGTTAATTAAACGAAAATCGGGATCAAAATATAAACATGGTATTAAAATAGAACGAATATTTTTGGTAGGTAAAACAAGATTTGAGAAACAAAAAAGGGCTTTCAAACGATTAAATACCTATAATGTCAAAGATTAAATTTCTTATGAATGTGAAGGAATATATAAAATTAATTGTCTTGATTGTGTTATTTACCACAAAAGAAATGAAATATTAAAACTTGAGTGGAAGAACACACACATTCAAATATATAATCTGGAACGTTTCTAAGGTGTAAGGTATTTGTAATAGTACTGATTACAGCTCATGGTTAACTTAGGTGTACGAATTTGGTCAATTCCTCTTTGTTCTTCGTCATTCTTTTTGTCTCTGTCCAGTTCTTATTTCGTTTCTTTAAAATCAATGCCACTTTATCATTTCATGTTTTCTTCGGTCTCCCTTTTCCTCTTTTATTCTGTACTTTTGCCTCCCATATCTGTTTTGCTTGTCTTTTTTGCTGAATTCGGTTGATGTGTCCAAACCATTTCAGCTGGTTTCTCTCGATTACACTATGTACTGATTCTATATCTAGTTATTCTCTGATTTGTTCATTTCTTATTCTGTTTCTACGTGTAACGCCCTTTGCTGCTCTTAAGTATTTCATCTGCATAGCTTGTAATCTGCTGCTCTGTGACTGATTTAATACCCAACTCTTGGCAGGGTTGGTATGAATAATGTCTTGTAAATAGTCATTTTTGTTTCACTTTTTCTTATTAACGATCTATTCCTACTATGATATACTTTTGCTGCACTATTTGTTCTTTCTTTTATCTCATTTTTTATGTTACCTTCTCTTTCTCTCTCTCTCTCTCTCTCAATCCGAATTCCCAGATATTAATGCTCTTCCACCTGTTCTATATTTTCCTAGTTCAGTTCTATGTAAAGTTGCTTTTGTTCTTTTTCCCACACCAATAAGTTTTCTTGTAGGGCCTTTTCCATTGGGGCACAAATCATCATATCATTAGCAAAGGCACATTCTGACATTGCAGTAAATTTATTTTATACAGGCTATAACCGTTAATTAGCAGCACCCTAAAGTTGAGAGGTTTGTATGTCCCATTTACATCACTTTTTTCCACTTGTTGATGTTTCATTGATAAAGAATATTTTATGCATTTTTAGCTGTTTATAAAAGTTCTGCATGCAAATACACTAGCTTTCGATTCCACATTTACAATTAGCTTTACCAGTAAAACTTAACTGCATTGTTCTTTGTCTGTTTAATGAAATGTAAACTATTGAAAATTATGGCTCATTTAACTGCATCCTGTTTGTTCAGTTATGTAGTTTAAATCCACTGTTAGTTGTTATAAATCAACATAAATGCTTATCTAGCGTTGAAATTATTCTTGATAAATTAGTTACAATGGGAAGATAGTGTAGTTGTAGGTTAATTGAAGCATTATTGTCAATTTATTTATATACAATTTGCAAAATTATAACTTGTCAAGTTTTACTTCTTCAATAAATCTTGTTTGGGTTAAACCTTATTTGTTCTGAATACTAAATAAATAAATAAATAAATAAACTACTAGAAGCAGGATTTTTTAAATTTTATATTAAAATTTCGAATATATTTTAATGTCGTTGTGTGCAGGTCTACCTGCCATTTAATAATATATAGGGTTTTTTTTTTGTTATTACTAAAAACAAACGGAATAGTCGACGTGTTAATAGTTTTTGGAACACCCTGCATATTTACTTAGAAACAATTTTGGAATCTTACATAATTCTGAATATAATTTTTTTGAGAAACTTGATTTGGAAGCAGTCTGCACATTTATCGCATAATAATTCTATTGTACGTCTTTCCACTTGAAAATTGGCTCATTTATTTGTATCTACATCATTGATATTGCTAAACATGAGCATTCATCCCTAAATAAGTAGTCTGGGACTGCTATGAAACGACAATAAAAAGTAATGCCAACATCAAACTAATATTTGCGAAAGCATGTTACATCTTTATTAGTTTTCTTTGCGATAGACGAACTGCAAGATATTCTCGACTCTTAGACTTGGCAACTTACAAAAGCATTTAAAAAAATTGCATGCAGTTATTGCGTTGTAAGTTGCGATTAATTTTGCGTGTGCTACATTACTGATAAGTTGAAATTATAACAAACATATCGTGTAAACTATTTTCATTCTTTTGCACAGAGCATTATATTAAATATCATAATAAATTATTCGCGTGCTAACTTGTAGCTGCTATACATATAGCGTAGGTGGTTATTGTCAGATTAGAGAAAGATTAGCATGTGATATAGTGTACGTAATTCCGTCCATGTGCCTCTGAAGAAGAAGTTTATTAGGTGTGTTGTCAACAGTATATCATTAAACAACTGGCAAATGTCTATCTACAATGTATCACATGCTGTAAGTCTAAATTAAAACAATGCAATATATGGTGTATGCTAAAAGGTAAATAACATGGACATCTCGGAAACCGACCGGCAATCAAGGTGATATTAGGAGCACCCTGTGTATTTGTTAAAATACATAAAATTATGTTTTAATCTATCAGCATAACGCCATTAGGCATTGTATATAAATATATCTCGAAGTTTTTGCTGTATTTTTTGTGAAACCATATGGACCAAACTTTTGTAATCGAAGAACGTCTGACCGTGCAGGATAACAATACTATTGGAAAGTTCAGTTTAAGTTAAGGACTATGTTACCGGGGCAATATAAACTCTTGATCTTCGTGTTTTCGGAATTGAATGTTGCGTCCCCTGGAGAGGAGGACAAATAAAGTTACTGCGAGAGCAAAATATTCTGAGGGTAACGTGGGAAGAGTTTTGTATAAGTAATATTTTTATTAGGATTGTAAATTTTATTCCAATATACAGATATACCTTTAATCGCTTATCTAAATGGCTTTTATAATATGCAATGGAAGGAGAAAGATGTCTATAAAATTAGAAAAACAGCCTTAAAATTAAACTATGTAAATGATTTATTTACAACCAAAATCAAGTCTGTGTTAAAGAGAAGAGACTCTGGAAACTGTTAAAAAAATATGAAGATTAGGTATAATATATCAATATTTATGTGAGTAAAAAAAATTGAATATCTCTATCTTATTAAGGACAAAAAAAAAACATGCCAAAAACATCTTTAAAGTTTTTCTCTATCTTTTTGTTTAAACGAGATATTTTTGAAAATTGCCAAAAATCGGCTTTTGGCTATTTTTCGAAAATTAAAAAGGATATCAAAAATCTGTTTACGGCAATAAATTCCGCTCGAAAAAGTAAATCGAGGCTAGGTACTTAGTTTTTTCTATCTCTGATAATAACCGAGATACAACCCTGTACAGGGTGGTCCAAATTCGATGGGATCGCATGGGTATCTCGCTTAATAGGAAAGATAGAGAAACGGTTAAATTACCAAAAATGGGCAGTTTTTGGGGACATACTCAGAACCGTTTTCAAAAATATTCTATCATATCCGGTTTTTGAGATATTAGAGAAAAACTGTTTTTTTGTCATATTAATAATGTGTCATCTTCGTTGTTGCTGTAAATATCAAAAAAGTTTATTTACAATATTTTTAGATATTTTTATGTTAAGTTTGATTACACTAAAAAAAAAAAAAAAAAAAAAAACGCTCGCCGTTAAAAAGTTATGACACAAACTTACCTTTTTTTAAATAGAAGCTATAGTTGGCTATGGCCTATTTAAATTCCTTATTTTTTTCTCATTCCAAATATATAAGGGTTAATGTATTTATTTTCAATAATACGCAAGTTACAAAGGTTTTTCAATTTTTTTAAAGATGAAAAACAAAAAGTTGGCTGTGGAAACAAAAAAAATCAAGAAAAACAGAAAATTATAGAATATATTTGACAACTGTTCTGAGTTCATCTCAAGAAAGTGCTCATTTTTGATAATTTAATTGTTTAATAGGCAAGATACCCATGCAATCCTATCGAATTTGTACCACCCTGTACACTTTACTTTACTTTTTTTGCGTCCGTCCAGAAAATCACTCATTTCCGATCAATTTTTAGGCTGGAAAATTTATCTTTACTGGCCTAGGCCAGAAAGTAACTGGTTGCCATGGTAATGAGTTGTCTTTACCGGCCTAGACCGGAAAGTAGCTGGTTGCCATGGTGATGAGTTGTTTTATTGATTTGCGCTGTCAAACAAGCGTCATTATACCACCAAGCGAGGTTTCACCTGTAGTTTAATTAAGTTATTGTTTAATTATGGATGGTGACGATAGTGACTTTGGTGTAGGTAAGTGGCGGACGCAGAAAAAATATTGCACGTAACATACCCGTAAAGTGTCTTTACAGGACTAGTATGCTTTCAGGACTCGCCTTCGGCTCGTCCAAAAACTGCCTGCTCGTCCATAATGTTCCACTCTCTGGTCTTGCTACGTAAATAACTATTAAATCACATAAGTTATTTATTATTTTCTTTAACGATTATTGTAATGACAAAATCACAAAAAAGTATTTCAACACTAAAAAGTTGTTTTCAATCAAAAGTTAATCAATTTTACTCACGCAATGTGGTACGGTAATTAGTAAGTACTTAATAAAATATTGTTTATAGTTACATCTCGGCTGCATATCTCGAATATCGGATATGGCGATTGCATTATTAGCAGATTAGTGCTTGTTTTGCGTTGCAAACTTAAATTATTGATGCCGGAGTTGCTCATTGTGTATTCTGACTACGGTGTCACGCGGTATTGTAACAAAACTCATCAAATCTGAAGCGTGTTGACAATGTGGATTATATTCAACCTGTGTGATGCTTATAATCTCATCTTAAGGATAAGGAAATTCTCTCAGAACTTTGATCATCTTGTGAATTATGATGATATACCTTCGTGCAGAATACAAATACTTCCTGGAAACGGCGGAGCTACAGCGGCCCCATCTATTTGGCTTTATTTGTCATTTAAAGTATGAACTTCACAAGCCTTGAATGAATGCATTATCGAAAATTCAGGGACGTAATTTCTTATGAGTGCTGTCTGCAAAAATACATTAATCATTCGGTTAGAATGCCAAAGCAGATCGATTATCGGTGCTAAGAAACCAGGAAGACATTTGATTAACTGTAATATAATTATTTCACAATTAGAATTCACAATTATACACATATATTTGCCAATTGTTAAAGATTTATTTAATTTATTTTTACAAATGACAATTCCTGATTAAAAAAATTATTAAATCAAAGCCTAATTTTAGTTTAGTTTGAATTACGTACAACCAATTCAACCGTGGGAACATTTAAATTATAGTTTCTATGAAACTAAGTTTGTAACAATTTGTACCATGCTAATTTGCAATTTCCAGTTTACCATTCATGCTTGTCTAGCGACTGTTGTCTAAGCTACGTGGGACTGTAATAATCATTAAACTGCATAGATTAGCTTTTACCTATTGCTTTAAATACATCGTTGAATCACGGCTGTCATAAATATTAATTGTTTCGAAATATAGCAATAAAAATTACCAACTAAATGTAGACAAATGTCATGAGTTTATGCAATAAATAAACTATTAGCTGTGGTTGCCACCCAGTTTTTAATTTGCGTGTGCGTCCAGTGCAGGTAGTGGTTTTATTTGTTTTATTGTGTAAGCTTATACATATATTATTTGGTATGAAATGATTTACTGCTTCAATACGTAGCAAAATTCAATAGAAATTGTACTATTGTTTTACAATGTATGGTACTTTTGTTTACAACACAACTCTTTTTTACCCTAAACAAGAGTTTTGCAAACATTTAACAAGATATCCTGGGAAAAGACGAAGTTATTTTTATTATTCCTAGTCATATTTTTCATCAGTTTTGTAATACAATAAAAATTCGTTGTTAGAACTGTTTGATTATGTAAGTAATTCGTTTATTAGCAAAACTAAACTTACTTAAAAATCTTTAATCTTTTCTTAAAGTATTACTTGTCTGAATGCAAAACTAATACCAAACCAATTAGTTTATGTAAACTAAGAAGAAATGGAAGTCTTGTTGCTGGTTTTGAATTTAGACAAGAAAAACTTCCAAAAAAGATGTGGTATGATTTTTAATTAAACCTATTTATACTAACTTGGAAGTAAATTTTTGTAGGAATAGTTAAATATACAAAAAGGATAAAAAATTTCAAATCTCTGTTTTATTAATTAATTGTAGCTCGATTATACTCTGAGTTACAAAATCAACAACTATAAACCGTCAATATTTCTATCAAAAACAGACTATTGTTGTTTTTTAATTAAATATATTTGCATGTTCAATGTTTATTAAAATATTCGAAATAAATTCTTTTTCGAAGCCATGACTAATTAATCCATTTATTTTAATGTATTTTGTTTTGATTATACATTAAATCAATAAACTGCGCTTAATATTTTGTGAAATCTAGTGACCAGAGTTCTATCTGCAAATTTAAATTTGAGGTAGGATTTGAAAAATGTCAAATTTGTTAAGTTTGTCTTTAATACTTTTGATGATTTCGATCAAAGTGTCTTATGATTTTTAAATAATAAGTGCAAATATTATTTTTCATGCTACTATTTTTGAGGATATTAAAATTGCTTTTCGGACATCTTGTTGTGTCAGATTTGAAGATTGGTAATCTATTTTAATATTAAAATTGATCGTTGTAACAGTATAGTTCACTTATGTCACCAAATCATATCATCATTACCAATTATTCAAATGAACCATCCGCCATACTGAATTAACACAAACTGACAAAAAATTAATACTGACACAAACTAATGTAAAAAAAGTTATTTTAGGATTCTCAAAAAGGGTAATAAAAAAAAAATAATAACCTTCAGACTTTCTTATCTTTAAACGTTTGAAAATGAACCCCAAAAGTCCTCTACCTTCATAATAGGTGCTGAATTTAAATTAGAAATTAAAATTGCCAAAGCTCTCCTAGTTTAAAAGTCAATAAGAAAAGCTGGAGAAATAATTTTAGTTTTATTGCTGTATTTTTAAATTTTTATTAACGTGAAACAACAACAGAACTAATTATTTTTAAAACCAATTTTTTTGATCTATAACAAGGGTTCCCAAACTTTTTCTCATATTGACCCCTATAAATACTCGGAAATAATTAACACGTATATTTAAACGTACATTAATTTACGATTCACATTATTATATTTTTAGAACAATGCACTCTTAATCAAACGAAACAATTTTAATAATCAATTATAATATTATCTTGTACATGGGCAACGACAATATTTTATTGGATACATATTCTGCATCTTGAATTTATTTAGCAAGTGGAAGACCGTGTATTCAATAAAGCAAGGCTAAGGAGTGATTTTCTGAATGTCTCCTACATGACTTTACAGTTTGGACGGCTTAACATGTTAAGTTTCTTTCTAAATAAAGTTCGCTGGCTACATCATTACGACTTTTTAATTTATTTTTATTGGTTTTTGCAGTGTGTACGGGCATTAAAGCGGCACATACAAATTCAGCTGTGCAAATCTATAAATTACAATTTTAACGGCTTGCAATAAGAATTATATTGCTGCCGTAATCAAGTTGCATATATCATCTTGCATATATCATATAATACCTACGACATATTTTTCGTGCGATCTTCTCGCCCACATTTATTGTATTTAGGTGATGATGATATACTGAAGATGTCTCACACTTGTTAATTATGTAAATGATTTTCTTCGAATCAATGCTTAGTTATCTTTGTCATTGTTAAATTACATATCCCTCCACGAATGAAAACCAGTTTGCGTATGTATGTTTATGATTTACGGTTAGTTCATCCATACCATTTGGTTTCACATAATAGTATACTTAAGTAGATACAATATTTTAATGTTGCATTGCAAGAAATACTACTTTGCGAAATATTACAGGGCAACAATATGATTAAAAACCAGGGTTGAGCAGATTTAAATCAAGTGAATTTAAAAAAAAATAATTATCAATTTAAATCGCAGATTATATGAGTAGATACAATATAATATTTATAATAAAACAAAATTGTATTACTTTTAGTAATTAAATACACGAAATGGTGAATAAACCATATCAATTTGCTCTTGTAAAGTAATATTCATTGTGGAAATGCAATAATTCAAAAAATAAATGACAAGTTTTTGACGTTAGCGAAGTGAACAGTCACTTTTTTCAATTTCCACGGCACTCTATTGCATCAATAACGATTTGAAGAAAAATGTCGAATATCTCGAAAAATATGAGTTTTGGGTATAGGACATAATTAACAAAATATGAAGCTCTTTTAAAGACGAATTCGATGACATAAAAAAATACAGGGGTTCGCACTTGAAAAAATCGAGTTACGAGCTTTTAAAAATCATGGAAGTTGCCACCTATTTATAAACACTCCTGTATGTGTGATTCAAATTTTTTTATATCGAGCGAACAGAGAAATTTTTTCTACATGACCATACCAAATTAAAACTCCGTACTTCAAAATAAAAACTGTAGTATTTTATATCGATGCAAAGCTAAAATTAAGGCGGTCAAAAATATTAAATAAAAAATTGGGTGTTGTATTTAAAATATAAAAGTTGCTATTAGTTCCAGAAAGGTGACTCACCCTGTATATTTGAAAATATTTTTATTGTGTTGTTTAGAAAAAACTGTATAAAATAGCATTTGATTCAACTTCATATCTCAAGCCGTTTAGCCACAATCGACCGATCCCGCACTAATGACTCACCCTGTATATAATTTATTAAACCTCACCATTTAGCACTGATTTTTTCAAAATTCTTAATCATTATATTTAATTTTTCATTTTGACAGAAATTCACCAATGAATTAAATATATTGGTTATTAAATATATTGGCACAAAACAGAAATAGCATGTGAATATGTCACTAAATTCGATAATATGGTACATTTGATTTAAATCAAAAAAATCTGATTTAAATCAAATAAATCGTTTTTTTTTAAATCATGATTTTTATCCACCCTGTTAAAAACTATAACAAATGGTACTTTAAATTCCTGGGTATATGCATTTCGATCAAATTAGTCATTGAAAAGTACTGTACTGCGAATGCATATTTCAGATGAAGTGAATGTAATTCGAAGAAATTATTAATTCTCATGTGAATTTTAAATGAGCCCTTCTGTCACTATTTGTGTTAAATAGCCATAATTTTTTATTTAAATAATTCAAACACACCCATCATTAGATTTTATTCCTACAAGTGCCCCTTTATATGTTTCGATTTACCTACTAAGAATGAACCTGTACTCTAGACCAGTAGTCTCCAAAGTGGGGTGCGCGGGATAATTCTTTATAAACTAATATTTCTATTTCCACAGCATAATTTAGCAAATTTTGGTGATTTTTTATTCTGTAATGCGACATTAAAGTAAGAGCGCCCTCCAAAAAAGTTTGGAGACGACTACTCTAGAACATACACTTTAAAGAAAAGCAACATACACCAATAGGTGCACTCAAATCATGAACCATCATTTAAAAAAAAGTATAATCAACACGTTTATTTTTAGGACGAATCAGTATGTGACGATTACTCCATCCAAACGAAATTATAACTTAACGTTCCTCGCTAATAAGCCAGGACTTTACAACCAAGCATGTAAATAAAACATTACTATTGGTCACAACATCAACAAACAGATATTATTTACCTTATATCAAAGATAAACCAAACAAAATACGTACAATACTTAAACAACATAACAGACAAACATGCTACACAATAAATAAAAGTATACAATATTTTATAAACAGTATCAAGGATAAAATTCCTTAAGCCTAGTCCAGATTGTAAACAAATGTTTCGGAACAATATTGAACACTGTGCCTGAACAGTTGCGAAACATTGTTTCGGAACAATCTGTATACGTTGTTCCGCGTCCAGACTTAAGTCAGTGTTTCGGTGTTTCTCAACTGATTATCATGTCCAGTGAGGCTATTGCAGGAATTTGTGCTGCCAATTTATTTATTTTACTTAACAGCATGTGGACTTTTTTCGACTTCGGCAACGGTAACATCAAATGCTTGCGCAATATTTAAAAAAAAATCCCTTTTTTTATTTCTATTTTTGTAGTCACCACAGGTGACATCCCACAAACAAGATGAACTGTGGACTTTTTCTATCAGTTGTAAAGTTTTCTCTTGATTCCACATTGTGTAAAATATAACCAAGAATTACTAACCAAAACTCTGTTTGACTGAACTGTGTTTGGCAAAAAACTTGTTCAATGTTCTAATGTTTCCCATATCAACGGGAAACAAGGAACAGGGCTTTTTTTGTTTCGCAACATTAGTGAAACAGTTCCGAAACAAGCTAGAAACAAATTTGAGCTGTTCCGAAACATCGGGAACATTGTTCATGAACACTGTTCCGAAACATTTATTGACAATCTGGACTAGGCTTTACGTAAGTACGTAAAAAAGATGCAACATTATTAATTTGTGTTATGTACCTACTTTAGGTGATAATATTTCATTCAACGTAATCAATATAGCTTTAGAAAAATGTCGTTGCCAAATATGATCGTTATTGTACCTAACAGCTACGTATGAATCATACAGGGATGCGCAAAAGTATGCAAACAGATAAATATCTAGAATACTGTTGCAGATATAACAATGAAATTTGGTATCTGAGCGTTATGGTATCTTTCGATGAAAATATTAAGGTTGCAATGCGACTTCCAGTCCAACCGGAAACGGACTCAAACTTTAAAATTTTAAATAAAACAATCTGTATATTTTTACATTCTTGGATTGCTCTTAATATTTACTTTAAAAAATTTATAAGGTTATGTGGGTCTAGTTAACCGTTTTCGTAAAATTTACATTTGTGTGAAAATTTAGAGCGATACAGCAATTTAAAAATGCAGTAGAATTTCGTTTAAGAATTAGATTGACAATAGATTATTTAACACTTTGCACTAGCTACATTTTAAAAATATTATACAAGGTGTTTTTTACGCTTGGACAAACTCGTGAAACTTTAAACATCGATAACTCATTTTTCTTAAATACAACAACCTATATGTTTTTACATAGTCTTAAAGAAAATTTAAAAACACATTTTTCAAATCATACATCATCGTCCAAGTGTTAACATTTATCAACGTCATCGTGACCTTTGGTAATTCCGTTAAAAAAAATGTGATTCATTTAAATCGAGAACATGTGTTGTAGATATGTACATAACACATATGTATATTTATATATAATCATATAATTACAAAAGACATGTAGTGCAAAACCTTGTTGTCACCTGCACGGTCATTATTAACCGCCCACGCGCTTCTAAAATTTCAGTATTCGTTATAATCAACGTCAAAGAATTAGATGTTCTTATGACTAAAAATACTTAATGCATAACGAAGGTTTACACGATTTCGAAATTAATTTTAGCTTTATAATTTTTGTACCAAAACAAAAAATAGAATTTACTCTTTAGTACAGTTCTAGTAAAATGAGACTCAAAAAAAACACCATGATAGGCAGTAAGAAAATAATTTGTTTAAGAATTTTCTCTTAATAATTTAAAAGTTAGGAGAGCTAGCACAAGACGGAAAAATATGGAAAAAGTCAGCACAACTCAACTCAACAGTCCTACACCTAACAGTAGAAGGACTCAAATTACTAGTTAGTTAGTTATCCGTTTCTGTTTTGCCATTAGGCGTCGAGTTGTTCTGATTTGCAGAACTTTTTCCATTTAATTATGTTCTTGGCTAATTTTGCAGCTTCGTTCCATGTGGTGCTCTTCCTTGACAATACTTGTCCCACTTCTTGGTGCCAGCTTCTACGTGGTCTCTCTTTGCTATTTTTTCTATCCCAGCCTGCGTCCGATATTTCTTTTACAGAATTCCCATCCTTCATTCTGATTAGGTGCCCAAACCAGTTAAGTTGTCTTTCTTCTTTACACACCAAAACTCAACAGTCCTACACCTAACAGTAGAAGGACTCATTACTAAATAAATGATAATGAGGTCACTCTTTTAGGTCTTTACCTGCTGTAGTTTCAGAGATATTACTCCTTGCTATTGGGCCATCCTGTTTTTAATGTGTTTTACTACCATGATGTTAAGTAAAACTACTACACTCAAAATCTGTTTATCATCCTGTAAATTAACGATTGATGCTGTTGTTAAGTACTTTTGAAACATAATAGAAAAATGTGTACGTACAGGTTTGTTTGCAAAGCGGACATAAATTTAACGCAACATTTTGTGGAAGCGCTGTAGTCTGCAGTGCAAGTTGTAATTTATTCGGCGCACTCCACACACTACCCTCATAAACGTAATCCTGTTTAGTATTGACTGCAAATATTTTGGAGGAGCAATATATCCATGTAAAATACTAAAATGGCTTCTGTGGTAATTTAGTTACGTATATGGACCTAATGGGTTACGTAAACTTTCTGAGAATCGTTAACGAGGGCTTTGTAGTATTATTAACTGCAATCGTGTAGGTATTAAATTTTAGTGTCTGTGTAATCGTAAAAGCAAACGAGATGGGTGCGGTGGTGATTTGTTATGCTCGTGTTGGCCTATACGCTAAGTGATTATTTGGCGACGGCCTTAAGCTTTATCAAGCGACCATAAATAGTGCGATGGATTGAAAAGGGATGTTTAGATCGAACTATGGCAATGCGAAAAAAGTGCAATGCAAAGCACGTATTTCATGAACTTTAAAAATAGTGGCACACGCTCTATTTATCTTGCAAGCTTCCGTGCCGATCGTGCTGAGATTGTTTTGATTTACGTGATCAGAGATTAAATTCAAGTTTTCGTCTGTTCAATGCTCACAGCCCACTAGACATTACGTTTGCCGCAGTGGCGGAAATTATTTTCGTGTGCTTGAAGGTAAATGTACCGTGGCTACTGGCTACAATATCACTCATTGCGAATTAGCGATTGAGATAGGGTTGCCAGAAATCCTGAATGTATAAAGGGAACAATTCAAATCAAAAAAGAGAACAAAAAGAGAACATTACGGAATTAATTGAAATAAGCACATTTATTAAGAAAAAAATTGCACAATTGTAGCAAAAATAAATTGTTCTTATACAGGGTGTTTCTTAGGTATTGCAAAAAAATTCAGGAGGTGATTCCTTATCGAAAATTAAGAGGGGTCTTTCATTAAAAAAAATTCCTTAGACGTATGCTTTCCTTTAGGGGGATGTACGGTAAAATTGGGCTTTTATTTTATTTCTCAAATTTGGATATGTGTAGGAGAATGATACTTGGTAGATGTTTTATATTTATTAAAAGGTTTCCCATAGTAATATTTTTAATCATCTCCCACCTAAACAGGGGGCTGAAAAATGCGACCCCTGTTGGTTTTCTATTCAGAATAAAATGAGTAAACAAGAGACATCAAATATTCCAATCTAAAACGAGTCATTTTGGTGGTTGCCATGGTTTGTTTATGTTTATGTTGGGTAGAATTGACGGGTGTAATCCATTTTAAGGTTAACGCGGCGACAACGCTATAACGCCCTTAAATTCTACCCAACATGAACATAAACAAACCATGGAAACCACCAAAATGAATCGTTTTGTATTGGAATATTTGATGGTTCATGTTTACTTATTTTATTTTTTACTCAAAAACGGTAGGTTTTACGAGATAAACTAAAGAATAAATAAAGTTTCTAAATAAATCAAGCTTTAAAGAAAAATATTTTTAATTAAAAAATGTTAACCCACCAAAAAGTTCTGATAAGAAAACCAACAGGGGTCGCACTTTTCAACCCCCTGTGGTGGTGGGAGATTATTAAAAATATTACTATGGGAAACCTTTTAACAAGTATAAAACATCTACCAAATATTAGTTTCCTAAATTTATCCAAATTTGAGAAATTAAATAAAAACCTAATTTTAACGCACCCCTTTAATGAGGTGTAACTTCGAAATGAGACGTTTAAGGATTATTTTTTTTATGAAAGACCCCCTTTAATTTTCGATAAGGAATCACCTCCTGCATTTTTTTGTAATACTTAAGAAACACCCTGTATATTATTTTTAAACATACATAAATCAATAATATTATTTACTTATAGATTCATAAATATAATATAAATCACAAAAAAATAGTTCTTTGGTTGGAGATATCACGTCCTAATAAACTAACATAGCATGAAGTATCCTTCTATCCAATAAAATCGCTTATTTAGTTTCCTTTCCATATTATTAATATGAGGAGAAAAATATTTATTGATTGAATGCATTTATAAGAATCTTCTTTTTACTTAAATTAAATTTTTTTAAATTATACATGTTCATATTTTTTTGAGTATAAAACTCTCGTTAGAAAATCTTTAATATTTTTAATTTCATCATAAAAATTATTACAAGAAATATTTTTGTAATTATATGTCACAGTTCTTTGTTCAAAAAATATATGTTAAATTTTTATAAATACGCAATTTTATTGCTTAAATAATGTGTTTTATCGTATTTCTAAATATAACGAACGTTATAACAACATGATACTATGCAAAATTCTAGTAATTATAGATTTTATCACTGACACTGAATAAACCTCATGTTCATACTTTATATTATTCTGTCCACAGATTATTTCCCATCAATGTGATTTAAAGCTTTTACGAGCGATATTACGCTATAAAAATCTTGATGAAAGTGATAACATTCATTTATTAGCTGTTTGAACTAACACTACAACTCATAAAACATTGAACAAAATTTATGTAACAGATAAAATAAACTAGTGCATAGAAATCGTTATGGAATTTTGCAAAGCACACAACTATACATTTACCCTTTTATTAAATAAATATATCGTAGCTTAAACGTCACTCTGAAACCGTATTCAAAATATTTCTAATAATTCTAGTGGTACTACTGGAGTCGACGACAGAGCGTGTTCGAAAATGTGACAGTTCTAGTTCAAAAGAATAAAAATGTGACTTCTCATTATTTTGAACACATGTTTGCAAATAATCTTGTACAGTTGCGCACTTAAAATCTATAAAATTATATAAAGAGAGCTGCTTTATGACAAGAATTGTTTCGTTTGTAAATTTTTGTATAAGCGTTTTTGTATTGATTTAAAACTTATGGTTGTTTGTTTTTATGCTTCTGTGTACATTTAAAGTTAAAATATTTACAATAAAAGTCTTGTTTTACTGTGGACTTCTATAGGAATGTATTTTAAATTATTGTTTTAAAGTGAAAGCTCTACAACTAAAACCGTCTGTGCTAAATTGACGATACAAGTGTTGTGAATATTTTTTTAAGTTTATTCCAAATGTTTTTTAATCTTAACTGGTATCGTTTTAAAAGTGACAGCTAACACCAAAGTTTTGTTTGCTTAATATACATAATTAAAATGCATTTTTTTTTCTGTTAAAAACTTAAAAAGAAATCCTAATGAGAATCTACATTTATTTCCAACAATCATCTTTACTGTTCCTTTTCTTTTAGACAAATCGCTTACCAATCGTGAAATTATGGCCAGAAAAATCATTTACAAATGTATTTTAAAAATACATCAAACTCATGTTGATCTTTTTATTCTGTAGTTTGAGTGTTCTTTCTTATGCACTAATAGATCCAATTCTGCAACAAAATGTGCAGTTCTTCTGAATAGTGAATGGTGCGAAATTAAATCGGAATAGCCCTGTATTATTCGGCTATCTTTTTGTGGGCGCTTGTTATGGAAAATCGGTGGCATTTGAAGACGCCGAAATAAATTTCGTAACCTCAAAGCCAGACACTCAACATTGTATTCGTAAAAGTTTTTGCTTTTGCAGCGCTGCAGCACCTACTTATGAGACACTTTGTCACTTGATAAAGCATTACCACTTGTCGTTGGTGAGACCGAGTAGTAATGAGGCACAAGTAAAGTTTGAATTATTGCCATTCAGTTTAATTAAATTAATTTATTTCCCTGTCATTTTAAGACTAATTTATATTCATGTTGTTTCGCTTCGTATAAACGAGATTTATAATTAGTGCGTTGTTTATGTAATTTAAAATGTTATGCATGACGCTTTACTAAATTCACATCAATACACTTTGTACACATTGTATAGATAAAATTTTAGTCATAGACAGACACCTAATAATAACCGAAACCAAAAGGTTTTTAAACTCATTATTCTCAAAAAATTTCCCATTAATGATTATTTTTTTAATGCACCATCGAATTTAAAATTAAGTTTTCTATCAGAATCAATAAAACAAGCACACTATGTGGATATTTAAAAAAAGTTGTCTATCGTCAATCTTACATATTTCGAGAAATTCTGAATAATTTTGATTCTCCTTTGTCGAAATTTTTTTTATTCTGTAATTTCTAGAATCTTGTTTATCGAGAAATTGTTAACGAGAATCTCGAGAGTACTTCAAATTTTTCACTTATTTATACAGGGTTCTCGTTTTTCGCGGGCCACTATGGGGATCTCGTAAACGGTAAGAGTTACGACTTCGGTTAAATTGGGGCAAAGTTGTATATTCAGGTGCTTAATAATTTGACGCAAACAGAACTTATCTAGCTCTTTTAGTTTTTGAGATATAGGAAAAAAAGTAAAAAAGTGGATTTTTGTTTTTTGCCCGTAACTTTTTCATTTGATGTCGAATTTTATTTCTGTTAAAACTTTTTCATTGCCACTTTTTGCAAGGAATCAGAATCCCCAATTATATTTTCCGTGCGACGTTTCGTTTTTTTAAAACCATCATCAGGTCAATTTTTTCTTATGGACGCTATATCTGATTTTAACGCCAATTTGTAGAGCATTTTTTTCTGAATTCGACAATGTATAACAGTTGGCACGTTTTTGAAACAATTGTTGTTAAAAATGGCAAAAACAAATATTTTATTTAAAACAAATCCTAATCGGCATGGTAAATGATTGTCTTTGTCCCTTTTTCCTTGGAAGAAGGCAAGTAAACCGTATGAAATTACTATTAAAGGGATTTAATTAAAAAAATCGGTATTAATAAATATGTTAGGAATGCATTAACATTGTTCACTTATTAGCAAATATTTTTAGAATATTTTCTTCGTTTAAGTAATAAATGTCTCTAAAATGTGTATTTAATCCTTATTTGGCATACAATTATTTGTAACAAAAAATAACGAGTTATGCCTTTTATCTGCGTTAATGACTTCTAATAAGCAAAAAGCGTAAACAAATTTCTAGACGTTTTTTGTAAACTATGAACACTTATATTATTTGATTACGAACATTTTGTTACAAATAATTGTATGTCAAATAAGGGATTAAATACACATTTTAGAGACATTTATTACTTAAACGAAAAAAATATTCTAAAAATATTTGCTAATAAGTGAACAATGTTAATGCATTCCTAACATATTTTTTAATACCGATTTTTTTAATTAAATCCCTTTAATAGTAATTTCATACGGTTTACTTGCCTTCTTCCAAAGAAAAAGGGACAAAGACAATCATTTACCATGCCGATTAGGATTTGTTTTAAATAAAATATTTGTTTTTGCCATTTTTAACAACAATTGTTTCAAAAACGTGCCAACTGTTATACATTATTGAATTCAGAATAAAATGCTTTACAAATTGGCATTAAAATCAGATATAGCGTCCATGAGAAAAAATTGACCTGATGATGGTTTTAAAAAAACGAAACGTCGCACGAAAAATATAATTGGGGATTCTGATTCCTTGCAAAAAGTGGCCACGTAAAAGTGTTTACAGAAATAAAATTCGACATCAAATGAAAAAGTTACGGGCAAAAAACAAAAATCCACTTTTTTACTTTTTTTCCTATATCTCAAAAACTAAAAGAGCTAGATAAGTTCTGTTTGCGTCAAATTATTAAGCACCTGAATATACAACTTTGCCCCAATTTAACCGAAGTCGTAACTCTTACCGTTTACGAGATCCCCATAGTGACCCGCGAAAAACGAGAACCCTGTATATTGCATTCTAAATTAAATCATTGTCCGAATATCGTTATTCGCATGTAATGCATGAGTCGTGTATTCGTCTAGACCCGTGGTGAAAGTAGATATGCGAAAATAGGATGGAAAATGCAGATGGAGTGAAAAAGAAACAGAGGAAGACCAGGAATAAAATGGGAAAAAGAAGTGAGGCAGAGACTAGAAGAAAAAGGAGTCAGCTGGAGAGATGTGCCACAATTACCTAACGATAGGAAGGAGTAGAGAAACTTAATACAGAAATAGAAAAGCATAACTCGACACCGAAAAGTACAAGAGGAACCGATTAAGAAGAAAAGCATTTGCAAGAGTGAATTTATACGTTATAATTTTAAGTTGCAAAATTTTACGTTGTCAGAACGGCCAGCCGATATAAAGAACCTTATTTATAATTATTATGTTATTGTAAAAAAAACAAAAACAAACGGATAACATTAGATTTAGTCAATGCTCTGAAACCTATTACAATAGCATTGAAGGTCCTTAGCCGACAAGATGCTAATCTCTTAAGCGCAGAAGATAATTTTTATTTAATGCTTTCAAAGCCGATAATACAGAAATAAGTAAAAACTACTAAATGAAATGGAAAAAAAATCTAAAAGACGAGATGAGACGTTAATATAATTGTTAATTTTTTGCACAATCCACGTTGTTTTTATTTAAACGAATTACAATTTTTTTTTCTTTGAGTTCAAAAGCTGAAATAATAAAATTATCCAAAACCACACTGACACGGCTGTTTCATCAACTGAGAACAATATGGCTATGGAAATAGACACACAGCATGAGGTAAATTTAACCTTAGAAGAGCAATTACAACACTCTTTAAACACTGTTGAACCAACAACCCTGAAGATGTTCCCGATAGAGGAGGACGAAAGGTCGGTTATGAAGAAACCTTCGACGCGGTTCCAACCCGGAAACAACTTATATACAATTGAAGACCTTGGTGCAAAAAGGGGATATGTGCAAAAAAGTAAAAAAATAAGACTTGTACAGAAATGGATTTTAAAATTTGCGCTTTTCATATGGTGCAAATGTGGGATAAGTAGGGCTTAGAAAAATAATTTCTATAAGCCCTACTTATCCCACATTTGCACCATATGAAAAGCGCATATTTTAAAACCCATTTCTGTACAAGTTTTTTTTTTTTACATTTTTGCACATATCCCCTTCTTGCACCAAGGTCTTCAATTACAACACTCTATCCTTTAGAGCGTTAATCCAAAGATGAACCAATTGCTGATGAACATTTTCGGACTCCGACAAAAGAGATAAACGTCTACGAAGCAACTGGAAAATTGACAAACAATTTAAAACTTCTAAAAACAGCATTAAGTACAGTAATACCAACTTCGACACAGAATGACAGAAACTTTTCCACCTCTGGAAATTTTATTTCGAAAAAACGAACAAGATTATTGGATAAAGCAAAAGTTTGCCTTTGTTTTTTAAAAAGCCATTTTCTTAAAGAATAAATTCCTCATTAAATTGGTCCATCATATTCTTCAAAATAGTTATATAATATTTTTTTTGTTCATCTGTATTACTTGTGAACCATTTATAAAAAATAAAAAAGTTTTGTCTCGTATTATTTCAGTATTTAGTCTAAAATAATCCAAAAAAATTAATGTACGATATTCCTCATAGGTACATTTTAAAAATTCTCGATTTTCTCGAGATTTCTCGAGAGTATTAAATAAAATTCTCTAACTTTCGAGATTCACAAAATTGCCAAAAAAGAGATTTCTCAATCTCGAGAATCTAAAAAAGTCGAGAATTCACAATCACTCATTAGAACGTCATATTGTAGAGAATTTATCGCGATTTACAAAAATATAAAGGTTTATAGGGGTTTTCTCTCAAAATTACAAACTTATAGGGGTGCAACAGTCAAACTAAATCATCCAGTATACACTTGACTTATGTAGTTACTTTTCCACAGCATTCGTTTTAATATACAAGATTTACAGATAACTCAGGCCGACCACAAAATATATTTGTTTTGCTTATACTTGCAAGTCGACTTTTCTCTGATCTCCAATTAATCATCATTTCATATTTACATTTTATTTTTAATCGCATGTTGAAATGAACCATAAAAATATCAGTTGCAAGCGAACCTGCTTGAATAATATTTGGCAGTGCCATTATCATAATCTTCTAGACTGCTGTCAAAGACAAAAGTTGCTGCATTTATTTAACATGAATTATGGCAGCCATATAAAGAACGAATGGCAACACACACACACAGCTTATTTGATTATTACAGATTTATCAGATTGGCATATTTGCATGCAACAGCAGAGAACTGCAACAGATATGACGAAATTAATGAGAAAATTATTGTGTATAATAAAAAATGATTTTAAAAATATAGGTATACAGAGCTCTGACTAATAAAACCACTTGAAAGGCAATTTAAAAATTATGCTTCAATAGTTTTATTAAATGCATTTCATTAAACTTAATACCATAGATCGTAATATTTACATTAGGAATAAAAGTGGCGGCCCCATGCTTTTATTACATATTTATTTTAATAGTATGGAGCGTAAAATTCGCTCCTATAAAACGTGTAGTATAAAATACACACATTTATTATTCGTGTGTGGGATTCCCTGTAATGCTCGGATGAATTAAAATCAGCTCTTAATTTACCTCTGGGGTAATATACAAACAGGTTGTTGCTCTCATTTGCCGCATACTGTATTTAAATATGCATATAATTTATAACAGACATTTATAACATTGTCCAGTAACAAAATAGTTTGATCAAAACAGAATTTAGTATCTGTAGCTAGTTTAGCAAAAAAAAAAACACTTATAACAATAAATTACTGGATATATTCTGAGGTAATAATTAATTTTGCTTAATATTGTAATTAGGTAATTAATTTAAAAAAAAACATTGTTATACATAAATAATTTTATTAAAAGTATTTCAAAACCTTAAGCTGCGAATATTAAAAGCCCTCTTCGAACCAGGAAGTAAATGGTATAAGGGTTAGCGCTGCAAACAAAAAGAAAAGACAAAGGGTACACATTTTTCCTCAATATGAAATATACGACTCGAATTACGTTTTTATACTTTCAGAGCACGAATTTTTGAGACATTTCATTAAAAGTACTAAGAGACGCACTTAAATTTTTACAGTAAAATGAGATTTAAAATTAAACTTCACATTTTATTTGCATTTTAATAATGCAAAAGCGAAGTGTTGCAGTTTACGTATCTCAATTAAAATGTGGCAAACTCCACTTGAATAATAATGATTCATGCAAGTTTTCAGTTTTAACTTCAACGCATTGCTGTTATAAATGGTAAAAATGTTGCCAATATTATGAGATTTCGAGTTTAAAGTTGGCTGCTGTACATTTAACACGACAATAAAATAGTTACTAACAATTATTAGGTAAGAGCTTTGAACTATTACAAACTTAAGCATGATTCATATTGTCATGCAGTGAACGTTACGATTTAGACAAATATTTTTTAATACATTTCTTAAATGTCTGTTTACTTACAGCGTAATACATTTGTTTCTGCTCCTTTTGGTTCGTTCAGACACCGCGCGATAATGTTGTAAATAACGTTTTTCTGAAGCTGACGGACACCTAACGTGTCCAATATGAAATAGTTTCACAGTTTCAGTTCCGACATAGGTTCTCAGAGTCTTCCGGTGCCATCGTTTTACTAGCGGGCCGATTCATTGAATTTTTGAGTGAAAACACAATGAATGATAAGATGAGCCTTTAACGGAACAGAAAGTAGAATCACTCGAAAAGGTGGAAAAAAAGAGCAAGAAGGCTATAAAAACTAATACCTTAAAGTTTAAAGTATCTTTTTTTTAAATATTCAAGGGCACGCGAGGGCACACCAACAAAAACTTTAATTAAAAAATAGTGTTGCAATACAAAATGACAAATAAATGCAATATCTTAGCACACCGATAACTACTAAAAAACATAACATAATTATTAATTAAATACATTAAATTACTATACACACCTAGGCCTTGAACCTCCATTACAAAAAAACTAGACAAAATCAACTGTTTTTTTGGTAATAATCCACAAACACAATTCTTTTTCGACCACTATTGATGAGGTGGTCAATGAGTTCGATGCATTAACATTCGACAATAAAAAAAGTAATGAATTGTACTTGTGAGATAAATTTAATTATAAGTATGGTAATGTTTGGCTTTAGTTTTGTTCGGTAGGGAAAAAAAAAAAGACAAAAATATGAACATTGCTTTTTTTATTGTTGACATGTGAAGGAACCACTGTGCTTGAGCCCTGAGAAGGGTCAATAAAGTCCTGACTGAATGTAAATATGTACGATTACCAATAATGATGTAATTCAATTATTTTAATTTTAATTTTAGTAATTACTTGTCAAAAACATATTAACCACCTGTGATTATATTAGTGTGTATGATGATTGTCAGATTTCTAGAAAAATATGCTATTAATAATTAACATCGCACAAAGTAACAACGTAAATACATTAAAATCAAAGAGCGAACAAGTATAATATAACATAAATTACTGCTACATAATTATTTTATGTTGTCAACCTACATTTGCACCAAACAAACGCGTGTTGTTTATTAAAATTGAATGTGGTCAAAATAAATTATCTTTAAAGCATCCCAGCTTGCAAAAATAATATTTATGCGTTTGGCAAATTATGTTATATACAAAATGCTGTAAAAATGTTTTCCACCCACTTGAAGTAATGCTCTAGTGCGCCAAGGAATATTATTCCAAATGGCCGACTGCCAAGAGAATTATCATAACACGACTTTCATTCGAGCAAATGTTCTGTAACATGTTATACGCATATAAGCAAATAGATCAGACTTACAACATCCGGATTTGTCTATTACGATATTTGTTTTGTTTTACTTGTGTCCAATAACAGTTCGCCTTGCATGCAATAACGTGCTCCTTTCATGACAAAAGTTATCCAAGTAAGCCCAGAATGTAACTCCTAAAACTTGGCACTCTCCTACTTGTTAATAATTACTTGTAAAGATGCTGCCAAACTTCATTATTTAATGAATCTAATTTACGTACATAATTCTGTATTATAAACCTCAGCAAACGTTAGAGGTGTTCTAAACGTTGTACAAAACTTTTGTGAACAAAAACTGGTTGCTTGGCAACTGCAGGATAGTGAATTAAAGTCAGTTTGCTAGAGTAAATTTCTTGAGGAGCTACAAGTTCTGGTAGTTTCTTACTAGAACAGTCAAAACAAAAAACAATCACCATATAAGGAAAGACAATTGACAAATTGTGTTTCAGTAGACAATTGAAATTTGAAATAGTATACAGGGTGCCCGTTTTTCCAACCTGTTGTATGGGTAACTTGGTTAATATTCAAGATACAGAATTAGCAAATTTGTGCAGAATTTAAAGGGAAATTTGATGCCATTTTCAAATTTGACGTACGTCATCGACTTTTTGAAATATTTTGAAAATAAACTGAAAAAGGTTGATTTTTTAAAATTGAATAATTCCCTAAGCATATCAGCTAGAACAAAAATAAAAATTGGCTTTTATTGATATGTTTACGTAGATTTTAAATAAGTTAACGAAATTTTCATAGCACTCTCGATTTCCGAGTTATAACACAAACTTGCATTTTTTTAAATGGAAGTCATAGTTAGCTGTAGTCTTATTAAAACAGTTATATAATTATTACTATCAATAAAAAACGAATTGTTGAAAAGTGTTTAAATCAACACGGTTATAATGTCAATTATAGAAAAAAGCTCGCAGTATTAAAAAGCCACCAACAGGCTATCAATCGCGTCTATCTCTGCTTTTACAAATAATATGAAATCGTATATTCCCTTAAAAACACAATTTCCAGTAGAAATGTTCCGAAATTGGAGCTATCAGGTTCTGAATCAATAATCCGTTAAACTAAGTTACTGTAACAGTTCACCGTAATTGGTTAATATCTTTAGTCCAAGTTTGTTTGTTGGAATACGATAAATTTATGTCGAAATTAACCTGTCGCCGATAGATAAACCACCCTTCGTAAGATAGATCAGCGACTATTCGCAATAGTTTATGCTGAGCGTTATAACTAGAACTTTCCAACGAAGATGGTTTCATTTAATATACAAATATCGTCTTATGAAAGTTTGATTTGTCATAAATAAATAGAGTAGGTACTATTAAGTAAAAGCTCAAAAATAATTGACTAAAAACTGTAGACTATAGACTATTAACTTTCAATAAAGAAAATATTTATTACAAATAAAACGATTCAAACAATTATTTAAACAATGCTCTAACTTGGATAGAGAATAATTTCATTATTTAATTATAACCTTAAACCTTAAATTAAAATTTAGTTTTGGGATGCAAGTGGTACGCAGTCAATGCAAATTTATGTAATCTTCTTTGTTGTATATTTACTCCTGAAGTAGGTACATGGGGATCAAAGAAACCTATTGACTTTTTCATACTGATTCATTAGGTTAAGTGAACAGTGTATTCATAAAATGTGTTTATTGTGATAAAATTTTGGTTTTAGTTAATTACATGTTGATATATGTAACACGGTTAAATAAAATTATTTTATTTGCTGCTTTATTAACTTCGTCTCGCCAGGTTTTTCTCGGTCTACCTCTTTTGGTTTTTCCCTGTGATCTTGCTTCGTAGACTTTTTTAGTTAACCTTTCTTCTTTCATTCTATAAATGTGACCCAACCATCCCAGCTGTCTTTCTTGCATTTTTGTTTCAACTGATCTTATCTTTAATTGTTCTCTATAGGTATGTGTCATTCCTGATTCTATCTTTTTTGGTTTTTCCTTGGATTTTTCTTAGAAATCTCATTTCTGCTGCATTCACTCGGCTACTATTTTTATTTCTGAGTGTCCACGTTTCACTTCTGTATAAAAGTGCCGGAGTTACTACCTTTTTGACCACTTCCACTTTTGTTCGTTTTGGGAATTCCCTATTTTCAAAATAGGTTGTTCTTACACTGTTAAATACTCTTCCCACATTTCCTGTCCTTTCGCTTATTTCCATGTCTATTTCTTCATTTTTCTCTATGATCACTCCTAAATATTTAAAGCTTTCTACATGTTCCAACCTAAGCCCATTTAAGTGGTTAGGCCTTTGTTCTCTGTTGTAACGATCATAGCTTTAATTTTTTCTGTATTTATTTTCATATTGATTTTTTCCAATTCCTGGTTTAGGGTTTCTAGATTATGTTGCAGATTCTTTTCTGTTTCCGCGACTAAGACCATGTCGTCTGCGAACATTAGCTCCGTTATGTTAATTTTTCCATTTTGCAGTTGCCTAGGTGAAACGGTCTCATTTTTTGTTTTACTCCTTTAATTACCCCATCTATAACTATTGAGAATAATAGTGGACTGAGCACGTATCCTTGTTTTAAGCCCTCTACATTTGGCCTACCCTGCATACAGGATATTTCGATTCTATCTCATTATCGGGCGATATATCTCACTTAAAACATGCAGAAACGTCGTTTGTAAGTTAAATTTGTTCGTAAGTCGAACTTGTATAAATATCAGCAGCTTTAGCATATTATTTAAACAAATATTTAATGTAAGTATTTCTTAATAAAAATCTTTTAATTTCAAAATATTGCTACAAGGTTTGAATTAACCATTAATTGTAAAATTACATAAATGTACAATGGTAGCGATCGAAATCTGTTTGTACTTTAATATTTTATTCTCTAAACGCTCGTTTGTAAGCAGCTATTAACGAAAAATAGCGTGGGATTTGCGTCAGAGTTATAAATTACAATCCAATATCAATTGCTTCTCCAACAATCAATCACCACTGCTGCAGTATGTAAAACCTCCTTCTAATGTATTGAACAAAAAAAAAAACAACAAGAAATCGTACATTGAATATCACAGCCTCCTCCTTGTCCATAATATTATCATTCACATTTATATATGTGAGTGTTATAAATTGCGAAGTTTTATTTAATCATGGCCTGCTGATTTAACTTGCAAAGTTGATGTACCCCCAACCTCTTTTCAATGCATATTTAAGGATGCAATAAATTCGATATGTGTGCGTGTTTGTGTTAAATAATTTACAGATTCAAGGTTGGCGGAGATTTGGTAAATTTTTTATGGTTTCCGTTTTTTGTCCATGACAACTTATTTATCAATTGCAAATTTTATTTAAAAATCCTAATATATCTTTAATTTAGTGGCGTCTTTAATGATTATTTATTAAAATTTTTAGTAACCTGTATGATATACATATGATGGCTATAGATACTCCCAGTGAGGCTGAGCTGCTTTTAAGCTTTCTAGATCCTTTATTTTGGGAGGATCAGTCCATTTTAGTAACGTAATTTTTAAAACTAAGATAAAAATTGCTTTTAATACACAACATATCTGTTTTTGTTTGACCTTATTATATTCACTACATTAAGCCAATATTGTTCCGTCTAAACCAATTGTACAAAAATAACAAAATGAGTTTGTTCCTATCCTTTTGATGTTTCGATTGACGTAGAATGGAATATTTAAGTTGTTTCAGTATACATTCATTAACTAGCAGTTTGTTTAGTTTAAACGTGAAATTGCCGCCCACAGTAGCGGTATAAGCGCTGCAGTGTAATATTACAGCATTCTACTGGGCGTTTATTTGGCGGACGCTACATGGGAAATCCCATGGTAATTTTGAACTGGTCAAATATTGGCTTTCCAAATTAATTTGCATGAAAAATACACTGAGGTTTCTTTAAAGGGTATTACAATAGTCTGTCTAAAGAATTTCAGCAGATTGGATTGGTCCAGTTGATCCAAAATAGAAAGAAAAAAAAATTGCAACATTCTTTAATTGTAAATTAGTAGTTTAAACATGATCAGAACATTTCTGTTATATTTATACAGCTCCGGAAAGTATTTTACTGTTCCCCACTTCTTTATCGTTAGTACCACTAAGAAGTTTTTATTGGATAAGAGTGTTCGTTTACCTTCACATACAAGTCCATCTAGATTAGATCAACCAGACGGTGTACAAATGTAAAAAATTTGATCTATTGATTTTGTGATAATCTTGTAATTACATCTGCCTTTACAGAATTTTAAACCATAATTATTATATTTTTATTTTCTTCACGTAAATTATGCGAAAGAATTTTCTACAGTAAGGACAAAAAACACTGCATTTCTTACTTAATTTTTTTAATAAACTCATATATGCTGTAAGAATTACCCCAATTACACTGTCTTAAGTAAAAATACAATACTTTTCGGCTTAAAATTAATTTCTCAGCTTTCTTTTAGCTTTTGCATTAGGTAAGTTTCCTGTTTTACAAAGCTCTAGTACTTGTATTATGTCAAACTTTTAAAGAGAATGTCACTTAATGTATTTAAAATTTATTTTAGTGTCACATTATTAATTCATGAATATATTAAAACAGGTGTTGATGCAGAACGTGTTGTATATGACTATTTATTCGTGTAAGGTTAAATGTACGAAATGGAGAGAAGGCAGTTGTTAATCCCTAGTTATGTAGGCTAATGACTTCATCCATGCATATGTATACAAATATGGAAGAGAAGAACAACTGCCAGACCAATAACGGTACAACTATTAACAAACTAAATAACACTTATCGCATATAAGGCGAGTTTTCCTTACACTTATATGTTAAACAAGTATATCAGGTGTCGGTATTGCAACACCATTTATAGTAAAACCGTGGACATTTATGGGTGCTCTGAACTAACAACCAATAAATTAGATACTCAATACAGACAAAACGCCTTTAGAAATACTAAGTGACTTCCAAGTAAGTATCGCAAATCTTTCTCCTTGTGCATGTTAATTCTAGCACACAGGGTGTTCAAGGTAAACCTGCAATGTGAATTCTTGTAAACAGATCCAGATCTTAAATAAGAGAAACCAGAGCGATCATATCATCGAGTACTCTAAGCACAATTACTCATATGATCCGTTGTCTTGCGTTGAAAGATGCAACCTTTTATAACTACCTAGCTATTTAAAAATCAAGGAAGGAGTATTTCCCTATTTGTTTTTTATTTTTTCTACTATAGTGATATATGGCGACACCCGGTGCATTTAGAAGTAAAATAATCTGCAGTTCTCCGATGTAAGTAGGTTAGAAAAAAATTGTAATAATTCATTACTAATAATGACTAGACAAACTATAGGATACAAATTTCTGGGTTCAATAATACTATGAAAGAAAATTTTTAGTCGTTCAATAAGTAACAATAAAATGGGACTTTCTTTCCCACCTAATATAGGTACATTCCGGATCTGCTCCAACCAAATGTTACTTTAGACCATTAAAAGGAATTTCACACTGAAAAGTTTTGGTCAAACGATGAGTTAAAAAAGTCGTTCTAGACTGGGTGGAAATGCAACCAAAAAGCTCCTTCCGGCAAGGAATCAGTAGCTTTCTGATCGATGGCGCAAGGGTATCTAGATGCAGGGAATTATATTAAAAATAACAACATTTTTATTCGATCTGCAGCGTTCTATATATTTTTTTAAATAAATTCCTGGATAAACCTAAATGCTCCTCGTAACACGTCCAGATAAATCCGACTCTGGCTATAATGCATAGCGTACATTTTGAGTACAATTTATCCTTCATTACCACCAACACCGCATTTAGTTTAGATTGCTGTGGAACAACAGGATTTACTGGTTTATCCTCACACATTATGCATCCAATGATCGGTTTTATATCCAATTTATTCGATGATATATTACCACGACCGTCGCGTCGTTTGCATAGCTACAGGAGACGACTTAATGAATGCAAAAAGTGCCGTGAAATCAGACACTACTTTAATGTAAATATTTATAAATATGTATCATGCTTATAGACAGAAAAAATAATCGACACAATAGAAATAGCTTATTCAGAATTTTTATTTTTAAATTATATACACCATAGAACAACTGGCGATTAAAATAAAAATATTCTATGAGTACGTAAAAAGTAAAGTTATTTTCGTTGTTCTAATAAAGAAATAGGTTTAAAAATAAGTAATTGTTGATTCGTCTTTTAAAATCATATTAATAAGTTTGTTTAAGAAGTGATTTACAAGCTCATTTCTAGTCTGACGAAGGTTTAATGGAATAAAAAAATAATTTAAGGCTTACAGTGTATTATAGTTTCAACTTTATCAAGTATTGATTACAGATTATGAACTTGATCATGGAAACTTTTTTCTTACGAAATGTGCATAAAATATGCTTTTTTCAACCCCTTCTTCCATACAATCTATCCCCCTAAGGACAATAAGTACCTAATGTGTCGACAAGAACATGGAGGGAAAAATTCCAATGATTAATTCCCTATTTATACTACTTAACTTGCGTTACTTATTGACAAAATTTACCAATCACTTAATATCAATTAATATGTCTATTTCTTTGTAGAAAGTGTTTTACCTCATGTATATGTTTACATAATCCGTTGGCATTCCTTGCACATATTTTTAGTAGTTGCATCATTATTTGATTTTATTTACTAGGGTAGTGAGAAGTTTCATCATAGTGCCCATTTGTACGATTAATTGTTTCATCATTTCTTTTAATTCGTTAATATCATTAGATTGTCGTGTAGAATTTGTAGTGTCCTGATGGTTTGATTGTGCTATTTGGGCGTATGTTACACCAGGTATTATGTTTTGTTGACTGTTTAAGTTGGTTTTATTGTCATTGTTGTTACTAAAATGATCCATCTTTATTGTTACTTCTGAGTTGGGGGTAGAGTTTCTGCTGCAGTTGTTTATTAACTGCACATCCCCTGTAATTGGCAGAATGATTTTCTCCACAATTCACACATTTTACTTCATTGTTCCTATTCTCTCTTGGTCAGGTTGATGTGAGATGAGATTCTGCACACTTAACGCACCTTGGGTTCCTTGGACAATTTTTTGTGTGTCCAAATCTCTGGCATTTGGTGCACTGGGGGATATCCTTTTTGCCGTGTGGTGCTTCAAACACTACACTAGCGTTCTAAAATATTTTGATTTTGTAGATTTCTTTATTGTTGTCTTTCTGTTTTGAATTAATAAAGAACACGGATAAGGGTTTCTTTGTTTCATTTAGTTTTTTGTTCCATATATTTTGCACCGTGGCCCAAAGATTCAATGCTTTCTTTAATTTCCTTTATTTCAGTAGAATAGTGTAAGTTTTTAAGAACAACTCGAAATTTGCTGTCCATATATGATAACACCAAGTATATTGTTTTTTACAATGAATGAAAAGTGAATCTTACAAGCAACAGTATTTTACTTGATACGTTTTTGGTTAATTCTTAATATGAGTTAAATTAAATTGTGTGTATTTGGTGTTACAATCTGTATACTCTCATATGTTAGCATGTAGCATATTTAAAACGCTCTTTAAAGTAAATTTGGTAGATATCTTTCAACAGATATTGGAAAATAGCGTTTTGTTTAGCTGTTCCGGCCTCTGAAACTTGCACCATCTGTTGCAAAGGTTATATCACTTGACTTACTGAGAGGCGAAATAACTTTTATACAAATAAATACAACGCGCTGGTAAAGTTTTGCTGTTGGTTTTAAGTACTTAGGGGTTTATAATTATCCAACTAAAATGTTAAAATATTTCAGCTTTACAAGATTAAATGTTGTTATTTTTGTAGTAAATATACAGTTAATGTACAAAACACACAACAGTAGTGTTATAAAAATAAATTATTTCACTTCTAGGTTAAGTTTTAGTGGAACTATAAAGCTTTTATACACATTAGCTCCATCCTTGTAACTTTTAAGCAAATCCATAGGTGATACAAATAATTGTGAGTAACAGTTTTTTGGCTATTCGAATATCAATAATAAATTTCTAATGTTTAAAATGTTTTTTTTTTATACGGTGCTAACGTAACGCATTTAGTTTGGTTAACAAAGCAACAGCCAAAATCAGGAATTTTGTTTTATTTGAAATGTATTTTCGTAAATTCATTGTACGGTCCCGCACATTATAGATTTTATTGTTTGTTCCAAGAGTTTCGGTTGCATCGACGCATTGTTACTACACAGAGCATAATTTTGCAGTATTGTGAAAAACACATAAAACTTTTATGACTTTAACAGGGAAACTTTCTCGAACAAACAACAGCATACAGGGTACGTCAAGCATGTTTTACGAACAAACTCTATGTAAAAGATTCATTTGCTTACTATATCCGGTTTTTTGTTAGAGATTATGTTTTATCTATTACTTGGAGACAACAGTAGAAAAATATTTATGTTCTACATAAAAAACTTTTGCATATTTCAATGAATTCTGCAATTTAAGATCTAAAAAAAAAAGTAAAAACTGGGCCTAAATCTGTCAGGCGTCAATGTTTTTCAGATATTGCTTTTAATTTTATTTAATTATGCTTCTATTTATTATCTTTACATTATTTTTATCTTTATCAATTTATAGATAACTTTTAATTAATTAATTACTTTTTGTATATATTTTTTTTTGATCTGGGGTTTTTTCTTTTCATAAAAAAGTTTATCGCAAACGATAACTTGCTTAAATGTCGTCCAACAGGAATTTCAATAACTTTCAAATGATGTGTTTGAGAATACCGGTTAAATTTGCAAGAAAAATAAACAATTAAATGTATAGAAAATTGAAGATAGTTTCTAAAATTTTTCATGAGAAACACCAGAGGTTTAAAAAAAAATAGGAGTTTCTACCAAGCCTACCTGTACATTTCTATAACTACCGATCCGAGTATCAACAACTTTGCTTTATTAGACACAGGAATAATTAAATTATTAGTAGTTTGCAAAATTTTGGTACACATCTTAATACATGCAGATATACACCACACTGTCGGCAGGCTCAATAACTGTTTAAAACCTTTAAGGAACTTTTATTAAAGACAGTTAAGGCTCTAATTATCAAGCAAACTGTTAATTGTTGAAAATTAATATATTTTTTATACTACTTTTTACAACTAGTTGTCATAACGAAACTAAGTTCTTCTTTACCACATTTAGATTATTTTTTAAAATTTAAACCCCAATATGACAATGCAGTCTAGTCTTTGAGACCAATGAGCAGTTTAATTCTAGCCTAAATTAATAATGTTCAAACGGTCAAAGGTTTACCCAATAGTAGTCGTTAATTTGCTAATATATAGGTACACTAATTATTAACGTGCACACTACCGCACAGTCTCTGCTTTTAAACTTTTGCCTGAACTAACTCAAAAGGTTTAACTCTTTTAAGCAGAGATGGAATAACGTTTTAAATCGTTACGTTACTGTATAACGTTATTTATTATTTGTTTTCGTTACATAACGTTATAAATAACGTCAAAAAATGAATTGTTATGTTATATAACGTTATATAACGTTACATAAATTATGATATACAGGGGGTTTCTTAAATAATGCGAAAAAACTCGGGAAGTGATTCCTTATCGAAATATAAGAGGGGTCTTTCATATAATTTGTTTTCCTTTAGGGTCTCCTTTCGGAGTTACACCCCCCTAAAGGGGATCGGTAAAATTGGGTTTTTATTTTATTTCTCAAATTTGTATGTATGTAGGATACTGATATTTGGTAGATGTTTTATACCTACTTATTAAAAGGTTTCCCATAGTAATATTTGTAATTATCTCCCACCTTCACAGGGGGCTGAAAAGTGCGACCCCTGTTGTTTTTTATCAGAACGTTTTGGTGGGTTGAAATCTTGCAATTTGAATTTATTTTTGAAAACTTGATTTATTTAGTGTTTTTTTATTCTTTAACTGTTCTCGCTAAACCTACAGTTTTTGAGTAAAAAATTAGATGAATCAACATCAACCATCAAATATTCCAATATAAAACGATTCATTTTGGTGGTTACCATGGTTTGTTTATACTCATATTGGATAGAAGTGACAGGTGTAATTCATTTTGACGTTTACGCGGCGACAACGCTAAAACGCCCGTCAATTCTACCCACGATGAACATAAACATCATATTCACTCATTTAATTTTTTACTCAAAACTGTAGGATTTACGAGAAAAACTAAAGAATAAAAAAAAAATCTAAATCAATTAAACTAACAAAAAAAATGTTAATTGCAAAATTTCAACTCCGCAAAAAGTTTTGATTAAAAAACCATCAGAGGTGGCACTTATCAGCCCCCTATGGTGGAAGATGATTGAAAATATTACTATGAGAAACCTTTTACTAAGTAAAAAACATCTATCGAATATCATTCTCCTACATTTATCTAAACTTAAGAAATAAAATAAAAACCCAATTTTACCGATCCCCTTTAGGGGGGTGTAACTCCGAAAGAAGACCCTAAAGAAAAAAAAATATATGAAATACCCCTCTTAATTTTCGATAAGGAATCACCTCCCGAATTTTTTCGCATTATTTAAGACACATGCTGCATAAAAATAATTTTTATTTGTAACTCAGAAATTATTTTTGGGATCTGTGCCTAAATGTTAATTTTTAAAAATAGTACAAAATTACATTGAGATATTTATTTTCATTTTAATTTCTAAAATACAAACAAAATATTATATCTTCTGAAAATAAAAAGATCACCATATAAAAAATAATTTGTAGAGAATAACGATGCAAAATAACTTTTAACGAAACGTTATCGGTTATTATAACGTTATATAACGTTATAAAAATATCGTTACGTTATTGTATAAAAAATTACAATTGAATCGTTATTATAACGTTATCGGGTATCGTTACGTTACGTTTTCCATCCCTGCTTTTAAGTCTTCTTTGTAATCCTGTAGTGTCCAGGAGCTGGATCGCCTCGACGTTTACATGTTGATGGAGCTTTTCTTTCTTCGTGGTTCTTGGCAAACTTCTTAATGTTGTTGATTACAGTGTCCATGTTGAGGTCCCGATGTATGTCACTATTTCCGCAATACCAAGGTGCATCAGCGATGTTCCTTAGTGTTTTTTTCCAGAACTCTCTCTAGATGATCTGAATATTACTGTGTTTGGTGCATAGCTTTAGCCCATATGTCCATACAGGCTTTAAAATTTGCTTGTAAAGCAAAAGTGTATTATGAGGGTCAGAGAAGAATTCTTCCTGATTAGCCGGTACATTTTTTTAATATTTGATACCCATTTCTTTCCTTTTTTCCTCCTAATTTAGGGTTCACAATCACCCCTGCAACTTTCCACAGTCTAGGTACACACTTGAGCCTAAAGGCAGTATATATTAGGGTGGTCAGTTCCACTATGGCTTTCCTTGGGAGATGTCTTTGCACTTCACCAGTAATTAAACCAAACCCAGAAGCTTTTTTCGGGTTAATATTTCCTTTAATTTCAGAAATTACTTCATTTGTTGTTAGTCTGATTTCATTGTTTTTTTTTGTAGGATTTCCCAATCAGGAGCTTCCTCGTTTTCTCCATGTGTTTGGAATGTTTTTTCTATATGATCTGCGAATGTTTTGGCTTTCCATCCTGCTGTCTTATTGGCGGGATCTGCACGATTTATCTTTTCAGTTGTTTAGTCGCTTTCCATTTGGATTAGTTAACATTATTTAAACGAAGACTTTAAAGCTCTTGGCATCAATCCATAAATACATTTTTTGTTGTAAAATGTAATGAGATTCAAACTCCACAATTAAAGATTTCTTTAATAACGCACAATTTCCTCCCACTCACTTGATCAAGTAGAGGGAAAATACTTGCCGCACTACAGCACACAATAAAATAAACCGGAACAAAAATGAAACATAAAATAATACAGTAAAAAGTGGTTAAGTCCTTCGGAATGATGAACGATGCGCCGTAGTAGGAAACGGCCGCACGCGATTTATAGAACTAATAACCTCGTCTTCTTTTATCCAATGCACTTCAAATTGTAAAATAGAGAAAAATAATTCAACGGTGCTGATTGTTTATGTGAATTTACTTCACGCAGATGCCGCTGTAGCTACTGAATTATTGTACGGGCCAACTTAATGTTTTACGAACGAATTTGGGACCTCAAAGAGAGGAAAATAAATCTTTAAATTACCACCCAAGATTTGTAGTTGGATCTCGTTTGCGTTATTGTTCATACACCTTCACCTTTTTATGGCTTTGGAGGATCGCAGGATTGGTTAAAAATTCAAAAATATTCTGCGAGAGTGAAACAACCCAGAGATTCTGTATAGGCATGTAAATCTAGATCCCTAGTTTGAACGTGAAGTCAATATTACACCTAACAAAAAAACAACAAATAACAATATTTACTATCCACGTATCGAGCATATATAAATGTGTCCTAATCTGTGTGGAATATCATGGCTATCCTTGTTATTTATTAGTGTAGGGAAGTTCGTTAGCTATCCTAATAAGTTATTAATATGACACATTTATTTTTCTTCATTCAACTGAAATATTTCGCAGCAAATAAAACACTTTGTAATGATAGGACGGTTAAATTAAGCTGATAAGAATTAAACAAAAAATCGGCCCATGTTTCTGACCAAACTGCAAAAGAAAACATTACATTTAAATTCGCCTTTAAAGATTTCTGGTTTAAACGACTACAAAGGTGCATAGGTATGCCCAATATAATTTATATACAGGGTGTGTAAAAATTGGCGGAAGCGCTACACGTGGCGATGTTCTTCGTAAAATTCTTAGTCGAAAATCTTAATACGAAAATGTTGTACCATGCTTGCTGTGTCTGCAAGAGGTCCTCAAAGTTTTGACATTTAGTCCTTTAATAAGCGTTACTATTTAATACTTGCAAATGAAAAAGCTGCAATTTGGAATAAAAATAAATTTAGAATAGTATTTTTTCCTAGATATTGTGTTCTTCCTTTCAAAAATTGGTGTTGAAAATATGTAAATCACTGATTTGAATGAAAATAATACATATGGCAACATTGTCATTAGCTGTCATCTCTGTTTTTCTCGTAATTATTTCTAGTTTGTGTTTTACGATACCCAAAAGTTTGCAGCTATGTTTACGAACTGAAGGCTTTCAGTTCAAACACAAATTGTAAATACCTAAGTAAAATTGCTGATAAAAAAATGTCCAAACGCAAATCAATGTATGCAATGTTGCCAATTTTTTTTTCTTTAAATGGTTCCTGAGGCCATAGTAAGCATGGTACAACATTTTTGTATCAAGATTTTCGACTTAGAATTTTACGAAGAACATCGTCAAGTGTAGCGCTTCCGCCAATTTATACACACCCTGTATAGTGCTTGTGAGAGGTTGGTTTAAAGAACTTTAATTTCTAAGAAATAGTGAACAAGTATCAAAAAAATATAAAATTCATACTTTTGTTTAAAAAAAAGTACTTGGGAAACTGCATAATTATTTGTATTTTTTTTTCAAATGAAAACATATTTGGTTTACAAAACTTTACGATGCAATTGTTAAATGGTGGAGGTGCTAGACATACATACGTGTCTCGATATAGTGGATTCTGTGCTACCTGTAATCAAGACTACCACCAAATCTAGTGGATTGCGCTTGAACAACGCCATACACTTCACGGTCATATGAACAATCTTTAGTTCCGGTTTGAAGAAAAAAAACCGCAAACAATGGAAAATTAACCTTAACGAGCTTAAGTCCGTCCATATCAATTTACAATTAAAAGGATAACGGATCCACTTAATATAAATTGGACTATAGTGCCATATGAAAATCAAACTAAATATCTTGGCATAACCCTTGACGCAAAATTGCGATGAAAAGAACATGGTAAAAAAAAAAACCGAACTTAATCTAAAATACAGACAGTACTTCTGGCTACTTGGCAGATATTCCAACATCATTATATAATAAGATCCTAATATACAAACAGGTCCTGAAACCGGTGTGGCTTTACGGCGTTCAACTTTGGGGTTGTACCAAAGACAGCTATATTACATTTATCTAGACTTTCCAAAACAATGTGCTCCATAATATGGTAAACGCCTCATATTACGTCCGCAACAGTGATCTTCATGGAGATCTTGGTATAACAATGGTTAAGGAAGAAATTAAAAGGTTTGCTGGTAAACACGAAGCCAAACTCCACCATAATGAGAATGCAGAAGCTCTTCAACTGCTGGACAACCACCATCTTGTCCGAAGATTGAAGAGGACCAAGCACTTTGAACTCGTGTAGTGTGTTTTGTGTAAAAAAGCAGAGCATAGTGCGCGAGTGAGAGTGCATACACTGTAATCATAACAATCTAGAAGACATCAATGGATGGAGTCTAGTTGTTAAGTATTTAGTTTTAAGATGTATTAGAAAAAAATTGATGGTTGGCCTATTAGACCAGTATTAATAACTCAAACACCGTAAGTGTTAACAAAAAAGAATTTAAAGTGTCCTTTACCTACTCCCTAATTAATCGACGTTTTAATCAAGTATTATTTCTTCAAAAATGCATGTAAAGTTAAAATTTATTTCAGGTAATAACACCCTAAAAAGCCTAAGAAGACTCAATATCAAGAACACATGTCGTGCTGATTAATATATGTTTATTATTAATAATTATATTTTTGTTTATGGATAGGTTTTTCACTATGTTGAATGTGGCTTAAGTTATAATTTAAATTTTTTTAAGACATTAAACTACTACGCTGTATGTAAGTGGCCTATCTAACGTCAAACAATATGCGTACTAACAAACATTTATTTTTACGTCCCGTTACAAACTATTAATTATCCAGTTTTATTGCATGGCGTCACATACGATATTCTCTTGTTCATAAAGAATCATCCAATAACAATATATTTCCTCCGGTATCACAAAAGTAATTCCTATTACATTTTCTCCAGATTTTATATGAATCAGACTTGACATTTATGTACTTCTTTCTGTGGTTTTAGTTTCAGTTCTATAATGCATGACATGATGGTTCGTGACAAGCATATTTCCCTCTGCAGCTTCAAACTTTAACTCTTGCAATTGCACACGTTTCCCTTTGTATTATTTGCAAAAGTTTTTGCTAACTTCTTACAATTCGTTCGCGGCATGCCCCATCTCTCAAATATATTATTATTATGAACGGCGTGACACCTGATAGCGTCGCGTCGTTTTATTATAACCTTATTTACGTTTTCTTTTTAAACTTTGTTTTAAATTAAAAAAAAATATTTAAGAATTGCAAATTAGTAAAACTATATGTTGCTACAATTTCTTTATCATAGAATTATTTGAATAATTGATTGGTGATTAATTAATGAGAGCTAATTGTAAATAATTACTTTTTGACATGATTACTTAAATAACATTTAAAAAGATACGTCAAAATTGCGGTGTTTGTATCTTACCAGCGCATTTTATCTGTCTTGAGTTTTCTTAGGTTCTTAGCCAAAAATAATTTTTCTTGATAATACAAGATAAGCAAACAACTTGGAAAACCCGTATTAAATGAAAGCAAAACATCTTTCACCCTTTTAAAACGACGAATGTAAACTCCTTTAGAGAAAACCGTTCAAGTTCCGAATAAAAATGTAAAGATAAAAGTAATTTTGCACGTCTGTTTTATATAAACACATTATCTCCCTCTTTATTGCCGCCCCGGCTTGGGGTATCGAGAAACGCTATTATTGTTAGCGAAGTTAAAGCGCTGGCTCATTAGGTGTATCTAATAGAGAGTCTCTTAATATTATCAGTGAGAGCTGTTGGGAGTGGCAATGTAATATTATCAAGCGGCTGTGCGTCTAATGTGCTTCCGGACGGAGTCTCCCGGAGTGCAACAGGACTTCGTCCAAACTATTCGGACTCTCACTTACATCCGATTAAGTTTTCATCGATCCGTTCCATATGTATGGTCAGGTCGCCCGCCTCTATGAACGCCATAAGTTATCTACACCGCTATTATATCAACCGACTGAACAATTGCTGTAATGCAGCGCGCAACAAAAACTAATGGCAGTTAATTAAGCTTAACGGTTGTGGACATCGTGTTAATATAACCAAACGGTATTGTTCTGATATTTTAATAAAGAAACGCAATTTCCCAAGCATTTTTACCAATATAGTTAAACACTCAGTATTTTATAAACGGTTTTAGAACAACAATTATCGTTTAATAATAACGCTTAATAAACTTTGCTAATACTTTAATCAACTAATGATTAAAATTGTTTGGATTTTTGTTTGCTGAGTGAGCTAAAATTTGCTTTTTTGTTTGTTCATAAGCACTTTCCTATTCAACTATTCTTCATTAGATGTTAATCGATATTTCCTACGGTACATAATTGTATATGAAACTGGCAGTTTCTGAAAGCTTTTTCATTAAAACCTGGTTTTCTATAAATACGTTACAGTTATCGTGCTATCTTGTGATCGATCGTTGTAATAAATGCATGCAAAATCTAATGCTAACGTTACGAGTCTTGCGTTGCATACTACCTTTGGTTTTCACTTAAAATGTAATTTATTCTGCAACACAGGTGGAAATCATAGATTTACTTGCAACATCGGACGTTTTACATATTTTGCAAATCATATTAAAAAAAAGTTGCGTCGTTAAAAAAGGGGCATTATACGAGGTGAGCGTCAAAAATTCCCGGCCTGACTATGAAAAATTTATAAATTATAATCACTCCTGACATCAATGCACTTATTACATCGTTTTAGCAACAATTCGATGCCCTAAAAATATACCTATGCCTTCGGTTTGTCTGCAAAATGTGCCCAAACTGCAGCCTTCACCTCTTGGTCGTCACGGAAATGGCTCCCGCGAAGGTCCTTTTTCAAATTTCCAAACAGGTTATAGTCACTGGGGGCCATATCTGAACTATACGGAGGGTGATCGATTTGTTCAAAACCACAGTCACGAATTGCGGCTTGAGCAATTCCAGCAGTGTGCACGGGGGCATTGTGGTGCAGTAAATGCACGCCTCTGGTCAGTTTCCCACGTCTTTTCTAACGAATATTTTGTCGTAATTTGCGCAGGAGTGCTGCATAATGTTCCCCGTTGACTGTGGTGGCGCGTTCTTTAAAATCTATGAGAAGAAGGCCTCACAATCCCAAAAGATCGTAGCCATCACCTTTTTTGTCGACTGACAGGCCCAGAACTTTCTTGGCGGTGCTTCTCCTTTTCGCCTCTATTCCATCGATTCTCTTTCGGACAAAGGATCATGGTAGAAAACCATGGTTTCATCCTGTGACAATTGTCTTCAACGCGTCCACATGATTTTCTCCACAGAGCTCCATAAAGGATCGAGCACATTCAACACGACGCTGGCGCTAAACTGCTAAGAGATGTTTGGGGATCCACCTTGCACTAACTTTATTAATGCCTAAACGATCGTGGAGGATTCCTCAACAAGGACAATCTTGTCGTCTGTCACTTGTTTTTACATACATTTAACAAAATTTCTCCTCCTAATCACCCAGGGATTTTACACTTGGCATCTTCGCATCTACCTTAACTTCATCCGAAAGACCCATTAATTCTGCTTGCGCGCGACCCATTCCCTTCTTGCTACGCCACTGGATTTTAGCCACCCCTGATCTAGATGACAAACAACGTTTTATTTAAATTTAGTAAGTTTTGTGTTCAAAGGCAGCAATACATTTTTATTACGCCTTTTCGAATATTTAAATTTGTTGTTTGTACGTATAAATCATTTGGAAGTTACTTTAAGAATTATTCTCACATTTTGTTCTGCGTAGCTTCTGAATATCTTATTTTCCGATAAAATTTATTCCCCCGATTTACATAGCTTGTTTATCGAATATATCAACCCTAAGAATGGATCAAATATCAAAGAAAATCATGTGAAATAAAGGTTGGGATATCTATCAAAGGGTCAGCAAAATGCAAATCGTTCTTGAAGCCATAATTTTGCTTAACGCAGCCATCTTTTCTTTCTTCTCCTGCCTATCAGGCATTTGTTGAAATTGGATACAACTTCTGAGATAATTATTTATTGTCAGTATTGTTGTACAGGCAGAAAATTATTTTATTCCAATCATTTATGTATATAGGTTGTCAAATATCAAATTACTTCAATTTGCAAATTCTATAAACTGTTAATTAAAAATTCTTAAGCAGAGAGAAAACTAGATTTATTGAATACTTTATTTATTTACTTTGTAAATAACTCCAGTTGTAAGAGTGGCTAGCCTTTGCCGTCCGTACAAAATGTCACATGCCCTTATCCAGCAATCACACAAGAAAATTTGGTGTGTCCGAAAAATGTTTGCTTTGTAAAAGAGCTACACCTTAATTACATTTAAAGTATTAAATAACCTTGCAGCTATTAATACAATTTTGCGGTGTGATAAATTTGCTCGTCCACGTAAAAGGAGTATTATAAAATTCAAGCTACTAGATAACTTTACGTTTTGTAGCTGTAATCGCATTAAAAAATATGGTGTGTTTGTCATAAAACCTCATTATAAATCTCAGTTTGTATAGAAAATTTTAATACAAAAGTTAATCGGTTATTTAATCAACCTGAACAAAAAGGTTGTACATCTATTTTACATCATTTAAACGATATTTTGTACAGTTTTATTAATACGCAAATAGGTACAGTCCTTTTTGTGTATTATTCTAATATTAACGCATAAACGTACAATATTCTGGAAGTTGAATAATAGTTGGGTAGTTTTGTATATGGAGTTTGTATAAGCTGTTAGTATATTTCATAAATCTTACAATATTCACATGTTTGTTATCTTCTCTTCATTTTATTTCTGGTACCTTTCGATGTTCAGTAACATTTTCCTTGTTCTTGCTTAACCCATTATCAGCCATTGTCCTACATTTGGGACATTTTGACATATACTTATTTATTAATAAATTTTAGAGTTATAAAGCCATGTGGTTGGCTACACCTGTTTGAAAAGTTAGACATAGCTGCGGTAAATACTTGGAGACTATCAACTCGTCTACCCAGAGGAAAACGTTTCCCTATTGAACGTTAGAAGAATAATTACTCTAGCTTATTTATCAAAAGGTTCGACATCTCGTCCCAAAAAATCAAAAATACCAGAACAAAGGGTCAGCTTAAGTGTAAGATTTGATCCTGGCAACCATCTAATAATACTTACAATAACCCAAAAGCGATGTGCAGCGTGCGAAAAAAAAACAAGGATTTCTCAGGATATGTGATGTACCTTTACATGACAATTGTTTTGCTCCATTTCATACCAAATAACTAATAAAATTTTGTAAATATTACTTAACTTGTTTCTGTTATATTAAAAAAAATAATATCACACATTGCGCCATTGTTCCAAAAATGGGACGCCTCATAAATTAACAAATGAAAAGTTTTTTTCAGCTAAGTGTTCTATCATAAAATAAACAATTGGTACAAAAAAAAACTAAAAAGTTTCTTAAACTAGAATGTTTTGCTTAATGGGTTTAGAGCAGGGACTAAAAACGAAAAAAATTCCGTTCGTTTCTGTTCGGAACGAAAACGAAATATATCGTTTTCGTTCTTTTCGTTCTAACCGAAAAAATTCTTATTTCGTTTTCGTGAACCGTAATAATAACGGTTAAAACCGGTTTTACAATATTGTTTTTGTAGTCAAAAAAACAATTTTTTGTCTAGTCACCACAACCCTCTATAAATACGATAACAATATTTGCGTCTCAACTAAAATATAAACGATGACGATGGTGTTTGATGCTCACGGACAGCATATTTTAGATTGGCGAACCGTCGCCATATTAAATTTACCAAATCGTTAAACACATTAACATTTAACCATTTTATTAAGTTTAACACCCGTAAGGTGCAAAAACACAACGGGATTAGGTTAGATTAGACACACGATCTTTATCTAAAAATATGAAAATATAGCAAGTGCTATTTTAAATTTGTTTTAGTACTAAAAATCTATGCATTTGAATTAAATAAGATCCTGCTGTAATTATTTAAAAAGACAAAATAATTAATTCAAGTGGATAATTTACTAAATGTTATAAATAAAAAAGGTATTAAAAAAAACTTATATCAACTTGAAATATACTTTAACTTTATAGTTTGTACATACCATACAATATACATTTTCACATTCCATTAAATCTTACTAGCAACACATCTTCCAATAAATCTTCTTTTACATTAGTCCTTTTCGAAGTAAAAATAAATTTTACTATTATTATGTCTAAACGCAAATAAAACATACACATTGATAATATATATCCAATCAAGTGTATATTCTATATTGATGATCTAAAAAACAAATTAGAAATAGAGAATATCTGTACCGTTAATTGTGTTACACGAAATTGCAAGTATAAACAATAAAGTTGTTATTTTATTCTTGAGGCTTTCGCTGACGTTATCCATAATACAATCTTGGTTTCCGGGTTTGGAACCGCGTCTTCTATATTTAGAAGTAGTTGACGTTTTGACCATTGTGTCTTGATCTTTTTCAAAACGTTCCAAACCCGGAAACCAAGATTGTATTATAAATAAAGTTGTTGATACATATTCACGTAAATATATGGAGAAAAGTGAAGCTCACTTATTTCAAGTGAGATTTTTTACTGCCTCGTGCAGTCTCCCCAGCACAGAAGGTAAATTCTTGTTTGTGTTTAACAAATATAATTGAAATAGCGACAAAACCGGTTAAAACCCGTTTTGGAAAATATTTATTTCGTTTTCGTTCTTGAACGAAAAATAATAATTTCGTTTTCGGTTTCGTTTTCGTTCTTAAAAAAATTTCGGTTAATTTCGTTTAACGTTTTCGTTTTCGTTCCGTTCTCAGTCCCTGGTTTAGAGCTTCAAAAATTAAACATTTTAGTTCAGTAAAAAAGTCTCAAGTTGAACCAAATTCGTTCAAATGGTTACCTAATCAATTTAAATCACAATAAAATACACTGTCCATAATTGTAATATAAATAGATTGACCTCCAATAACCGTAAAATTTACAACTAAACCTCGTTTTTATTAGTCTCGATGTTACATGAATTTGCCATTATCGCATAATTCGGAGAAGGTAGGCGATGCATTTTAACGATTCTGTTTTACGTGAAGAAATAACGGTAGACGATCAAATTTTAAAATACACAATTTATATTCATAATTTTATGCCCATATTTTATGAAAATTTAATTTGAATCAGTAATGACATATGTAACATGCTATTAACGTTACAAAATCCGCTTGAAATATACAGAACGGAAAAAAAGTTTGTTAACACTTTATTAAAATGTAGTTTTGAATCTGTTTCATTTCGACTATATTTAGCGAACATAATATTTCCGGATAATGTTCGTATAATGTATGCTCCCACGAGAAGAGACATTTAAATAATCATTCATTGTGTTCCTTATAAGCTGACGTGACGGTCTCATTATAAGATACTCGTATATGTGAGGCGAGTAATTGTGCTTTATTGGAACAATGAATTTACGTCGTAGAATTTACAATAAGGTAGCTTCAAAATTTGTATAGCACCACAAAGTGTCAAATTTTAGAGTTTAACTTACACAAAACGTTATGTGTTTATGATGTCCTTAAAGAAAAATAAGCTTAAAATATAATGTAACCTGACCAGAAACTAGGAAAGCTTTGTACAAATAATCATGCTTTACTTCAATATACTGCTATTATATTTTATAGACTCTCTCTGCTGTAAAGAGATTGTATAAAATGCTACAAAATTACACAGGAAATCATGATTTGCCGATATCGAAAGACCTCTATACACTTACCGTAAATGTTGAAGTAATAATAATAACTGTATCATTTATTGTCGGATATATTCCTGTGTAAAATTTTGTTGAGACGTAAGCTCATAAGTATATTTTACTATATTTACTTTTTACTGTCATTATTAATTAGTTTTTCTGCCAAGTGGTAGTTCTTTGGATGGCAATAAAACTTGAATTACATAAGTAATTGAACACTGTAATAGGAAGAACTATAAGTTAATAAGAACATTAACCAGCTTTACTTAATCACATTAATGGAAATTATTGTTGCATAACATTTTACAAAATTACACCTATTAAACCATTACAACGAAATAAATTTGCAAACACATCATCTCCAAGTATTCACAAGTTGGGTTTAGTTCCACATTTTACAATTTATGCGTTTATTTACTGTAACATCCATTTCAATTTTAAAATAATTCTACAATGCTTTATAGATGATTACCAAATTATTATACACAATTAATTTAATCATAATAAGCTCTCGGCTCGTCGGAAGTGAACTCAGGACTTATTCTGAACTCCATACGGGCATTTAACGTGCTAGGAATCAGGAATAATGTTAAACTGGTGTGGTGCTCAGGGAACACCAATATACCAGGGCACGAGAAGGCAGATCTCCAGCCAAAATTGGCAGCGATACACCTTTCTTCGGGCCAGAAACCGCAGTTGGTACATCATATGGAACAGCCAAGCGGTGTCTTATTGACATATTTATACAAGGGCACAACGCTTATTGGAAAAAAGTTGCTGGACAAGCCCACTCTAAGGCTATCCAGTCAATGATCTCCAAAGAAAAGACAGAAGAAATGCTCAGGATGAGCAGAGTAGACATCAGAGCAACCACAGGACTCGCCACAGGACACTGTGGGCTAAACAAACACTTCTAAATAATAGGGCTCTCAGAGACCGATATATGCAGAGGATGTGGTGGACAAGAAGAAACTCTTCTTCACGTATTATGCCATTGTAAAGGTTTCACACCCTATCTGCGTAGACTTCTATGGATGGAAAAAGCCAACCAAGAAGAGTTAAGAAAAACAACCTTAAAGAAAATCCAGGAGTTTTTCAAAATCACAGGACTTCTTTTGAGGGCTATCACCAGAGGGTACAATAGACCAATAGGTCGCAGTACAGGAACCCGAAAAGGGACCACCTCCGCTGAAATAAATAAATAAATAAAGTCAGCATAATGAAATGCAAAATATAATAAAAATGTTGGTACCTATACAATTTAGTGCTTAACAATAATTCTCTTACAAATATACTGTGATAACCAAAAATCCAATACAAATAAAAGAAAAATTACTACAAATTCGTGTTTACTACGGTGAAATAATATTTTCACCAACATTTGTCACTACGTTACTATTGCAGCATTGTAAATTTATATAATCGGTTGTAGTCTGATTAATTTACAGATGTTTTTTATTTTTTTAATGTTTTTTAGAAGTTTCTTGTTTTTACTTATTATACGGGGCTAGGAGAAAGTCCCGATAACAGTTAATTATCTTGATTATTTTGAAACCTTCATGAACTTTGGTTTGAATTTATTATCAAAAACATGAAAATTATTGATATTTTCAATTTATTAAGTACGATGCTTTCACGGTATGATTAATTTAAAATGTGCACAAAAACAATGGGGTTATAAAACTTGCTGCAAAAATTATAATGGCTTAGTAGCTAATAACCTGTAGTATGTGAAACTCTCATTATTCACTAACATTTAATACCGCATAAACAGCTTTTTTTCATCAAATAATTAAATCCTGCTTTGTTATTACAGGATAAAAACGATTAATTAATGTAAATCACAATTTAGTTATCAAGGATTATTAGATTAAGCAGATTATAACTTTGCAGCGTAATTACGTTGCATCCAAATTATTAATCTAATTTTATTTCCAACTCTAAACTGATTTTTTTGTGAAGGACTTGCTTAAAGTGGTAATACATTTTTAGTAGCTTCCACCCTTTGCATTTTACATACATAAATTTTTACAAGGAACAATTGTAATGCAATAATTTCCACTACTTGTACAGTGTTAATAAAGTTTTTATGCCCTTGTCTGTTTCCATTCTCGTGTTTGTATTCCTAGTTTTCTTTACGTGTAGCATTCCAACGAATTTCTGCGAAAGAACAAAACCGTAGTGGGAATTCCGTCCTTTGAAATATGCAGCTCCAAGTATGTGCATGTTTTACCGGCATCTAGGTGTCTACAATCTGGAACTAAACTATTTATGATTTGTAAGCTCACGAATTGGTTATTCCCAAAACTATAGGCAATAAATTAATGTAGTCTTACACAATTTGCGGTTTTAATAATTCAAATTTTAAGAGTGCCAGAAATATATTGAAGAAGCTGATACGTCGAAGTATTTTATTAGATAGTTCTAATTATATTCTAGGAGTGTTTTTGTTAAAGAAACTATATTTGCACAAATTTTGACCTAACTGTAATAAAATATTTTTTTGTGGTACAAAAATTATGTCATTAAATGTGGTGAAGTTGTTCTTTTAAAGAAATATTAAGTTTTAGCTGTTTCAAAGTGTTTTGTTTTAGAATCGTCGTAGATATGATATCTCTTCGACTATTCGCGAATTTCGCAACGGTCATGGGAACGGTCAGGCAATATATGGCAGCCATTTACGGTATGAAGCGACTCTGCAAATAAAAATGTTGTCCTCTGGTGCGCTATAAATTATTATGAAAAGGCTTGTTACATTCTGGAAAGTCGGGAAGCGAGTTTATATCTAATTCAGTTCGACTTGATGCAATAACACAGCAAGTCGCGTAATATAATGCCCATAGAGAGGCTTAGAACCAGGGACTGAGAACGGAACGAAAACGTTAAACGAAATTAAGCGAAATTAACCGAATTTTTTTTTAAGAACGAAAACGAAATTATTATTTTTCGTTCAAGAATGAAAACGAAATAAATAATTTCCAAAACCGGTTTTAACCGGTTTTGTCGCTATTTCAATTTTATTTGTTACACACAAACGCGAATTTACCTTCTGTGCTGGGGAGACTCCACGAGGCAGTGAAAAATCTCACTTGAAATAAATGAGCTTCACTTTTCTCCATATATTTACGTGAATATGTATTAACAACTTTATTGTTTATACTTGCAATGTCGTGTAACACAATTAACGGTACAGATATTCTCTATTTCTAATTTGTTTTTTAGTATATCATCAATATAGAATATACACTTGATTGGATATATATTATCAATGTGTATGTTTTATTTGCGTTTAGACATAATAATAGTAAAATGTATTCTTACTTCGAAAAGGACTAATGTAAAAGAAGATTTATTGGAAGATGTGTTGCTAGTAAGATTTAATGGAATGTGAAAATGTATATTGTATGGTATGTACAAACTATAAAGTTAAAGTATATTTCAAGTTAATATAAGTTTTTGTTTAATATCTTTTTTATTTATAACATTTAGTAGATTATCCACTTGAATTCATTCTTTTGTCTTTTTAAATAATTACTGCAGGATCTTATTTTATTCAAATGCATAGATTTCTAGTACTAAAACAAATTTAAAATAGCACTTGCTATTTTTTCATATTTTTAGATAAAGATCGTGTGTCTAATTTAACCTAATCACGTTGTGTTTTGCACCTTACGGGTGTTAAACTTAATAAAATGGTTAAATGTTAATGTGTTTAACGATTTGGTGAGTTTAATATGGCGATGGTGCGCCAGTCTAAAATATGCTGTCCGTGAGCATCAAACTCCATCGTCATCGTTCATATTTTAGTTGAGACGCAAATATTGTTATCGTATTTATAGAGGGTTGTGGTGACTAGAAAAAAAAAAGATTATTTGATGACAAAAAAAATATTGTAAAACCGGTTTTAACCGTTATTATTTCGGTTCACGAAAACGAAAAAAGATTTTTTTCGGTTAGAACGAAAAGAACGAAAACGATATATTTCGTTTTCGTTTCGAACAGAAACAAACGGATTTTTTTTCGTTTTTAGTCCCTGCTTAGAACACGAGATACAACGATAGTTAGTTACTTACTTCATGTCGATATTAAAAGTTTTTGATAGCTGCAGATATACTCCTACTAATTTGAAGACCAATGGTCCCTCTAATTTTTATCAACTATGGTGCGCATTTTGTTTCGTCTATGCAATTTTTGTAAAATCGAAGTAATTTGTGCGCCATTTCAACTTTTGTGCAATTATTTTCAAGCAATTTTCTTTCAAGCAATTGTTTTCGAGCAATTGTTTTCGAGCAATTTTCACCAAACCGTTTGATAATGCCAATTTTCAGACAGCAGTACGTACTAATTATGGTGTCATACTTTTGACTACGCATACAATGCTTATTATTAAACAATTAACTTTTAACGTAATTAACTTGTAACAAACACATTAAGTCGTTGCTAAACGTTTAGTCTAATCTATTGTACATATCGCAATCTCAACTTAATTAACGGATAAGAAAATTTAAGGAGCAAAAAACTTGCAGTAAAGTTTCTACAGTCCATTGTGCAAAGATCAAGCAATTATATAAAGCCGAGAGCAAATACTAGCCCATTACACTGGCAATAAAATGTTAAATAAGTAATTAAAACCCAACAAGAAATACTTTGAAGTTTCGATAGCTTTCTCTGAAACAGTGTTAATGGATTTACGCAGCTGAAACATATTTTAACATTAAATTGTTGGATACTTCGACGCTTTATTGTTGCTACAGAACGACTCAATAGGGACTGAATTAATAAACGAGCGGGTTTGCTTAAGAAATACGTGAAAGTGTTAAGAATTTTGTAATTTGCAAAGCCAGTAAATGCCTGCTTGATTGGGTCCCTTAAGGTATTGCCAACCGTTAAAACTGACTAACTCTCGAGCGATGTTTCTTTGCAGTACGCTGTAATTTATTTACGATTTTAGGAATAGCATCTAAAAAAAGTTGCAGACTCGTAAAACGATGCAAGTTTTTTGGCTTAAATTTACATTTTAAAGTATGTGTTGCAAAAAAAAATTATTTATAAATACAGGGTGTTTCAGACCACCTGTACCAGCACTTTTATTCGAAAATGCGAAGTCTGACTAAGATAGGGAAATTTTTTTATCACAAAAGTGCATTATGTAGAATTGACTGACGCTTTAGCGGTTTTCGTGATTAAACCGGAAGTAACTTTAAACACTTAAATGGAACCATTCTGTTTTTATTGCATAAGATAGATGTTTGATATGACACTTTTTGAATTTTTTTTTTATTATCAGCACAGTAATCCATTGGATCTAAATCATAACAACATTTAAAACCCTATTCGCATGTAACTGAGTTCAGTGCACCCCTTTTTTTTTTTAGTTTTGTATTTAATTAAATGTAATTTTAGACACATGATATGTGGCAGTAGAGTCATAACAAGAAAAGATAGAGAGAAATAAATTAAGTTGGTGGAGACACATGGTGAGGATGCCGGACACAAGAACGGCAAAGAAAGTATGGAAAGTTAAGGTCAAGAAAAAACATGAGATAATCAAGTGTATGAAATATTAACAAAGAAAGACAGTGAGTGGAACAGTGCCATGGATATAGCAAAGGACAGAAAAAAGTGGAAAGACTTGTGCAAGAAAACGCAAAACTTAACTCCAAACCTTCTACACTGAAAGGTAGAAGAGAACCAGATAAGTAAGTAAGTAAGCTAGTACAATTTTTATTTATACTTGGTGTCAGATTAATAATTTTTTGATGTCTTATTTAATTTTTTTTGTAAATATTGATTCAACATGACTTTGGGACAGTTTTGTTTGTATACTAAGATACTTTCTCACCTTTTTGGATTAGTTAATTATTTTACAAGATATGCATCATAATTAATTAGTATTATATTGTCTATATGTAAAATAAATGTATATTTTTGTGTGTACAAATCTATATTATTCTTCTATTGTAATACAAAAGATTTTACTGATAATTGAATATCCCCTAACATCAATATTATTATATAAATTTCATATTGTACATATTTGTATACCATTGGTATAATAAACTAATGGCCATAATTTAAATCTCCTGTTAATTAAATATGTATATTTATATAACTACAATTATAATGGACTGCAAACTAGGAACTCCATCAAAAACAAATTATGGTGACAATAAAATATAGCCTACTGAGTTAATCCAGGTTCAGCCGAACGCTGCAAACTGGAATCCTGTATCGGGTTGAGAATGATGAATGTACCTAGCATTTGCATATGCCGAATGATATATGAGTTCCGCTGAAATCAACAGTGGCGTATTATGTTCCGATTTGTGATCTATAAATTTGCACTCTTACATGATGTGTGTTCAATTTGCCATTATGTCGGTCTCACAAAACCAGTTGTACTTTAATAGCTGTTTTCCGATGTTCATCTGGTACTTTTATCAAGTTCTTGTGTGAAATATGGCCTAGTACTTGCTCCAAGTCCATTGCTGTAATAGCAATTAATCTACCGTATTAGCTAGTGTCTAGATGTCGCTTTATCAATATATAGTGCCACGACAAAAAATATCCTGACACTTGTCTAGAAATGCCAAAGTAGGCTTACGTCAAAATTGACAAGACAACGTAATTACATGTGTATATTAGCTAAAAGGCTGTTAAAATCGTAGGTATTATGTGATCGTAGAAAAAGTAAGCTACATAACACGAGTTGTAAAGCAATTACGCACTCGCCGTTACGCGGCTCCGTGCGCAATTTTTCCACTCGTACGTAATATGCTTCTTACACTTACAACTCTTATCATGTAATATACTATTGAAGAACTTTAAAATGGTCGATAAACAACCAGATTTAATTTAGTAAAACAGCTTTTCGTTTTGTGGCACTTCTTTACCTGTACTCGATGCGGTTACGCTACTGGTTTGTGATGCTTTTTATTTATGCAAGCTATTTTTTGTTTTTCCATACTCATAGAGCGACAACTTGAATCCTATGGCCTTTCGTTTTTTTCGCGTATAAATCCGAACTGCGCTCATAATTTTCGCATCATATAAAAGTTTAAAAATCTGTGATTTGTAGCCATGATCCCATAATATTAAGTTGTAAACTAACAATATTACGCAACATTTTTTTAAATAATAGTGCGTGATTTAAATGGGCTAAAATTTTAATTAATTTCGTAATAAGAAGCATAAATTCGACCAAAACTATAACGAACTAGAACAATTTTTAATGGATACGATGACCACACAACAACTTAAAATGTCGTTCCATTGGTACCGAAAATTTTTAAGAAAGCAGCTGAGACAAGCCAAATGTTAAAACAAGCTTTTGCTGATGAAGATATAGGTCAGACTCAAACCTACGAGTGGTTTAAGCGTTTTAAAAGCAGTAGAATATCCGTTGAAGATGAAGAACGTTTTGTGCGCCCTTCAACTGCCATCACATACGCAAGCATTGCCAAACTCGTGAAGATCTTCAGCAAAAAATTCATGTTGTTTCCAAAGCTTTAGGTGGTTATATGAAACTTGCCAGCGAATTGTGTCGGAAGAACATGGAACTTGGAACTTGAGGCAGTTTTGAGAAGAAAGCGAAACCACATTCGTTACTCTGGAAGCGTGAGCTTTTGGTTTCTACGAATACGGTTGTGAAACCTCACCCCCTTGTTCTCCTGACCTAGCCAAAGCAGCATTTCGTAAAATAAAAACAGTTTTAAAGAACCACAGTCTAAGTCTCCAACTTAAGCTGACCATTGAGATTGGTGAACGGCTATGTTTTTCCGGGGCTCCTGTATGGAGTAGAATCTTAGACATTGACGGAGGCCATAACGAAAAAACTAAATGCGTTCGAGATAAGGACTTACAGTCAGATTCCTGGAATCCATAGAAAGGACCATGTCACTAACGAAGATATCCTAAGGAGATTAAAAGTAAAGGCAGATGTTGTGAACACTATTAAAAGGAGAAAGCTGGAGTACTTGGATCGCATAATGAGACATCCAGAAAAGTACGGACTGTTGCAACTGATACTTCAGGGGAAGGATATAGCAAGAGGGGTCCGGGAAGGAGAAGGATCTCGTGGTTGAAGAATCTGAGAACTTGGTACAATACTATAACCACGGAATTATTCCGTAATGCAGCTTAACTTATTACCCTTAAATATTGTGAACAGTAAAAATACTTGTAAAACTACCGCTGAAGTGAAACGCGCCCTCGGCGATGCTTCAGACAATTGTAAATATTTGTGTGAACTTACTGTTTATTAAAACGATTAATTTTAATCTAAACAAGTTTAATTATTTCACAACCGCTTATTTACAACCGGCAATATTGTACGCAAAATGTGCTAATTTATATGTCAATGTTTGATTATCTACGCTTATAATACACACAGAAGAGTAAATTTATACTTCAATATAGTGATGAATACACCTAATAGCTATTATCAGCCCGAGGGTGAAGGAAATGTAATTATTCGCCTAATGTACACGAGAGAGACGTCCACTGTTTCATCTCACCAGGGTAAAATCGGATTTAGTACCCGTACGAGGCCAGTAAATACACTAGATTAGCTTGATTAGTTCTGGAGTTCGCCGCGAACGACGCTGTTTCGTCTGGGCGCCGCCAGCAAGAACACATTTGAATGTCGACGCATCCAACGAATTAAATAAAACGCGCCTGTTGTAATGGCCGTTTTTATGAAACACGACCTTTCACAAAACGTTTAGATTGTCGTTTGTCATAGCCGCGAATGCGTTAAAGTTCACAAGCAAAATATGTTTACCCATATGCAGCGGGAAGATAAATTTGTAATAACCGTTTCACCTTCACACCGATAAGTTATTGAAAACTCACTACAAAAGCTTGTGTGGAGCAAACGGTTGCTTTTTCAGTAATAAAGTGCGTTCTTCTTGTTGTGAATTCGCTGGTCAACGCATCAGCCTTATCTTTATTGTAATGTGCGAACTGAAAAGTAGCTCGTACTGAAAATGGTAATTTGGAGTGTAGATATGGGGGCATTATGCGGTCTTGTACTACGGAATACATTTATGGCCGTATTTGTTTGGTGAACTTGAATTTTAAAAGATACTCCGACCAACGTTCTATTCAATTTGAGAAAGTAAAGTCTTTTATTGTTATAGTTTCGTTGAAAATTGCTAATGCCCTCCGCTAACGATTTTAAGACGAGCCGCATAAAGATAAGTACGATGCTTTTGTTTGATATCTTTTGTTACCAGATAAAAATGAATATCAAAGGGAGATCAAGTGTGCTTTATTTAACCGCGCCATGTTACCGAACACCGCAACCTACATTTAATTATAAAAACGTTAACACTGCAGGAACCGCCTGGTCATAAAATAAGCTCAACGGAAAATGTTTCTCTAAGATTTACTTTGTTTTTTTGTTAAGGGAAACATTCGTATAATGTTTTGCCAATGTAACCCTCCTATTCCCATAGAAAGTGCAAGCGAGATGCCGTTATTAAATATTGTTTCTCTTACGTCTATTGCTGTTAATAATGACGTGACATCAAGTTTTTTTTATTGTTGTTATCCTGAAAATTAGGTGTCACTGGACACCAGTGTTCCCTCTAAGGTGTGCGATAGTGCGCGCGCACAGCGTTTAAAAATTTAGCGCACAAAGATAATACATTCGGGCACAGTAATATTCAAAATCAAAAAGATTTATTTTTCTTTGCTGACGCGCTAACGATCAGATTGTGTTTGCCATTTGGTTCAACAACGTTGTGTTGCGCATCGTAAAGATTTGGGAATTTGTGATACTTGGAATGAAGTAAAATTAGTGAAAGAAATTTAAACTGTAATGAAAACAATTTATCTTTTATTTTCGAGATCTAAAACAAAAAGCAGCAAATTTCAAGACATTACTGAAGCTTCCGAAAATGAAGCTGTTGCTTTTAAACCTTTGAATGAAGTTTGGTGGTTTGGTTATCTAGACATTTTGCATTCGAAGCAATAATTAGAAATTATGAATCTTTGATTGAATATTTTAAAGAAGATATAGATGATCCTATAACAAAATTTTGTTTAGAGAAATTAGAAAATCTTGAATTTCAAGCAAACGTGGAAATTTTAACAGTGTCACCTTCCGGTAGGGTTGCCAACTGTCCTTTTTTGAAAATGACGGCCCTTTTTTAGGCACTTTTTGTCCTTGTCCTTTTTTAGATATCAAAAGGACGCCATTTGTCCTTTTTTCAGTAAAATGTTTGTCTCAAAAAACTCCACATTTTTGGTAATTTAACCGTTTCTCTATCTTGAATAGATACCCATGTAATCTCATCGAATTTGGACCAGCCTGTACTACATGTTATATATTATACAGGGTGAGTCATTAGTGGGGGATCGGTCGATTGTGGCTAAGCGGTTTGAGATAGAAAGTTGATTCAAATGGTATTTCATACAGTTTTTTCTTCCGAACACGATAAAAATATTTTTAAATATACAGGGAGAATCACCTCTCTGGAATCAATAGCAACTTTTATATTTCAAATACAACACCCCAATTTTTATTTAATATTCTTGACCACCTTACATAAAATACTACAGGTTTTTATGCGGTCTCGTCACTAAAAAAATATGATTTTCCAAATTTTTCAGTTTTAAGTCTTTATTTAAAAAATTTTCCTGAATTCATTTTTCGAAGCACAGAGTTATAACTTGGTAAGGACATGCAGAAAACATTGCTCTATTAGCTCGATACAAAAAAGTTTGAATCACGCATACAGGGTGTTCATAAATAGGTGGCAACTCAATAACTCAATTTTTCAAATGCAAACCCCTGTATTTTCTTATGCCATCAAATTCATCTTTAAGAGAGCTTCCTTTTTTATTCTTGAGGCTTTCGCGGCCGTTATCCATAATACAATCTTGGTTTCCGGGTTTGGAACCGCGTCTTCTATATTTAGAAGTAGTTGACGTTTCGACCATTGTGTCTTGGTCTTTTTCAAAACGACAGTCGTTTTGAAAAAGACCAAGACACAATGGTCGAAACGTCAACTACTTCTAAATATAGAAGACGCGGTTCCAAACCCGGAAACCAAGATTGTATTAAAGCTTCCTTTTTTTTTTAAGTATGTCCCATACCCAAAACTCATACTTTTCGAGATATTCGACATTTTTTCCTCTAATCGTTATTGAAGCAAATAAAGTGCCGTGGAAATCGAAAAAACTGACTGTTGATTTCACTAACGACAAAAACTTGTATTAGACCGTCACCCATTCGGGTGTAAGGTCTCGCCTATCTACGCTCACGGGTGTAAGGCATAGGGTGGAGTTGAGTTTTCTTATTTTTTTCCCATGTTCTTTTTCATTGATTGTGTTATTTCCGATATTTGCTTGTTATCTTTTCTTACTTATTTTTTTTTATATTTATTTTCTTTCTCATGTCCTTTTTCTTTGCCTGGGTCTTTGTCCTAATATTTATGTTATTTTCTGTCAGTTTTATAAAGTTATTGGTTTGTTGTTGTTTTGTTTACTTTCAGCTTTTCCTGCTACCTGTCCTATCTCCATTCTTTTCCATCTACTGTGATTTTTTGATATCCCATTTTCGTTGTTCTCCCTTTCTGTCTCTCTTCTTCCGCTATTTGTTTTAACTTCTTTTGAATTTCCAGTTCCTCCTTAGCTATTTCATTGTTTGTATAAAAATTTTTTTGAAGTTGTTTTAACTTACACTTGTTTTTCATTATCTTTCCTTTTTCTAGTGGCTTGTATTTAGCTTACATGATTTTGTTCCTATCTGTATAGCGTTTTTAATCTGATTTTTTTTTTTAAACAATGCAAGTATGTAAATTGTAGTTAACAAACTCTAAAGAAAATACAATTAGTCAATATTATCTGCATCATTTAAAATAAATTATAGATGCATTGAAACAGTTTGCTCGAGGTAAATAATATCGACGTCTGTGTTAATATTTGCACTGAAGTGACAGTATCACGTTAACAGAATCTACCGATAAATCTAATAGCATAACATGAATCAATATATCCGTGACAGAATGTTCAGTTCAATAAGTTAATAGCTGCGTTTAAAAGTCGTATCATGTAACAATTTGTTAGTACATCGTATCGATAAAAGTATGAAAAACCTGTTGTAAATCCAAACTGGGACATAATCCAATTTGAGAAATATTGTTAGACATAATAATTTAAAATGATGAAGAGGAAATGCGTGGTATAAGATCAATGCCGATCGCGATGAGGCATGAAGGGGGCTGCACAGGTTGTTCATTCGCATTCCAGTCAAGTCCCCGAGCGAGTCGCAGATGCGATGCCCAATAACAAGACGGAGACGCCAGCGCCTTGTCGTCATGCATTTTTATTCCCCTCTGCGAATGTTTTAAGAAGGAGCAAGGTATTAAGGAACCGGCCGACAAAGCTGAAAAGAATAATGATTCTTAATTTTCATTTCGTTCCTATACTCAAGAACGTGACCAGAAATCTTAACGAAAATATGTCACAGGGAATTTTTTAGCTAAGTTTCGTAAGTTGCGCCATTTGTTAGGAAATTCAATAATGTTGTACTAAGTTGTCATCCGGTCGAACATCATCGCTCACCGTGAAATATGGCATTTTTGCAGCAACTCCGTTTGATGCTTGCTTCCCTAAATCCACCTCTAAACTACCTCCCCCTTGCGGAGGGACAATCCGCTGACCGTGATCAATCGATTGTACGTTATTCGTCGAGAATACAAATTGCCCTAAAGTCATTTGTTAAAGTGCTAATATCATCCTTCAGGACTCAATCTATTAGCATTTCCTGCACCGTTTAATTATTCTTTATTTCTTTATTCCGCTTTAATTCTCAATTTGGATAACACAATTAAATTAAGAACTTGGTGGTCGTTGTCTAACTAACATTACGTCTTTAATAAATAAAACGCGCTCAGACTAAGCATTTCACAACTTTTAAATAAAAATTCCACAGTTCACTTATCCCTAAAAAAAAAAAAACGAGGAAAAATCTTTGCTTATCACCAAGCGCAGAATCTTTTTAAAATGAAGGATTAATCTTGAAAACGATTCTGAGGTTGTCTCAAAAAACTGCACAGGTTTGGTTATTTAATCGTTTCTTTATCTTGAATACTAATCGAGATACCTATGCAATCCCATCAAATTTGGCCACCCTATACTTCAATTTATTATCGAGTGAACACTATAACCCTCGTTATCTCTCTCTCCCTCCCTCTCTCTCCCTCTCTCCCTCTCTTTCTCTCTCTCATGATTTTTAAAATTTTTCGAAACTATTAGAAATACAGTATCGTTACAATAATGGTTGCTAGAAATAAAATAAATCTGAAGAAGTTTTTCTTTTCAAATAGCTGATCCAGCTTGATTATATCTTCGAATACAATTTTTGGTACACCCTGTGTATGAAACAATGGTATTAAAATTATATACGTTAGACACAATCATAATTGCTTTGTTTTTCCTTAATTTGTTTTCTATAGCTGGAGTATGATTCACCTCCTTAAAGAAATTCCAAGAACTTCTGCAGCTTTAAGGAGAACGGCTATGGGCAGACCTTATATTATTCATGGGCAGGGAGTCCATGTGCGCACATTCATAGAGCTACAACTGTAAAGAAACTGTATAATAAACCCGAGACCTAATGTTACTGCTGTTTCTCGTCTGCTGCTATCTCCATCGATGCACCGCCTCATATTGACGCTAATATTACTACATAATGGGATGTGAGCCATTCGAGGAACATGATGTACATTCGATTAGTGTTTTGAAAATGAAAACGCAGAATTTCAATGACGAAAATCGCCTTATTAACTTTCAATCAATTACTGTCTGAAAGTCAATTAGAATGCTTGACTTTTCAAAGCTTATTCGGTAGACAATGAAATATGTTTACACAAAGAAGTGTTGCGCAGAACTGGCGCAGACCACAAACTGTCGAAAATGAATAAAACTATAGAATATTTTGTATTTACTGTATTGTATTCCATGTCTCTGCGTCATAGCAATTTCATTATACGAGAAGAAATAAAGACGAAGTAAAACCGACAATTTTATCGATATTTTATGATGTAATATATCCAAGTGAATTTAAAAACTTTCCCCTCTGGAATGGTGATATAACGTACTGCGGTTCGAACTCAAACATCGTATGAACGTAAACTATAACTTTGCAACGTTAAACAAATGTAATATTTTATCGGATACCTCGCATATTTACCTACAAATAATCGTATTAGCTTAATACTGCTTGTAAACAGTAACATAGGTATTTAAAAGTAAAATGAAGACTACATGTCTGTAATAAAAACATATATATTAAAAACTCTTATTTGCTACATCTGCTACATCCTCACAAGAACGCTGATTGTAAATAAAATTGATAATTAGACTTAAATTTGATGAACTTTCGTTGGAAAAATTTTTGTCAACAACATTTTGCGTAGAACTTACACCTTTACTTGACATCTGATTCAACCATCAAGACGGCTAAACATTCTAATGTCTGAGAAGAAACTTTTAAACTAAAGTAAACGTAAACCAATAAAAATCAAGAGTCGGAGTTGTTTACTGCAAGTTGGAACCTAAATTTAATTAGAATAATTAGTATCCTTAGCGGTCGGGTAGTGCGAGCACTTCCTAGAACTAACCTCTCGTAAAACTCTGTTAATTTATAGCTTAAATGGCGGCTATTAAACGCACGTGATACCTGTGATGAAAAAAGTCGTCCTTTTTAGTGACGCAAGGCCGAGAGATATGACGAACTTTATGAATCATTTCTAATTATTAAAAACAGCTTATGGTAAATGGAGCAAAAGTTGATGTATGAAACCTGTTATTTATTGATAACAAAAAAATTAATAGTTAATTCTGAAATACAGTTTTATTAATAAATGTGCCTTAAGAAGTTGCTTGTGGTGGAATTGTTTTATTAAAATGTTCAGCTTTTCTCTAAACTGGTTCAAACTTAAAAAAAGTTTTAGAAAATTAGACTAGGTTAGGCTGGGTTACGTTGGATAATCTGCTTAATTAAGTTACGTAACATTATGTTAGGTTAGGTTGAGCTGGGTTATATTGAGCTAGGTTAGGTTGGGTATCTATCTAAGTTTTCTCAAAAATGTTCTTATTAACACTAACAAGGGCGGGTCACGATATGTTGTCGCTTGAATCTGATCAAGGCTGTGTTTATTGCATAGAACACCAAAACTAAATGTTTTGCAGGGTTATACGTGCCACTGGCCATTTCCTTCGGAAAAATAAGGGAAAACCTGAAAATTTTAATAAAAAAAGGTAATTTTTGCTATCGCGTTGGCTACGAAACCGTCAGAGATAAAATCGAAATTCTTCTATTTACCAATCCTTTGCAAGGAAAATTGTGCAAATTTTTTGAAAAGATCTTAGACGGTTCCGGAGAAAAACGTCAAAAACGAAACCTCTACAAAAGCGCTATGATTTGAGAAGTTGTGGTATAATTATTGTCATAACTAAATCTATGCGACTTGCATGGGCGTTTAAAATAGGGAAAACCATTTTTGCAGGGGTTCATAGGAAATTGCAAAATAACTACAATATAAAAATACAAAAATACGGATATACAATAGCTTTCAAAGAGCGAATTCTATTTTTTTTTTTAAATTTTTGAAGGCGTGATTGTTAACTAACTTTTACAGCATTTTTTTTTATTTATGGCCATGATATGTCCCACAAAAATAAAAAATATTTCTTCGCGCTTTATAAAAGTGTCGAATTTCGCATCTGCTATCTCTTTTTTATTAAAAAGTTTGCTTACATACAATAATTAACAAAAAAATACAATGAAGAAAGATTTATCTCGAAACTTTTTAGTCTTTAGTTTCAGGACCTTTTCAATTTAGTATTGCGTCATAATATAAATTTCTCATTTATCGCAACATAAAGCGTATCGGGTGTAACCTGTTTTAAAACTTCCGGTGGCGAGTGTTTGGTGTTTAAACCCTTGGGACGCCACTGTTCAGAGATAATACCGCTAACTCCATACCTAACTTTAGAGTTTCTGTTGTTCTTTTTAGTTTAAAAAGGTATGTTTCTAGTTGTTTGTCCGGATGCCGTATGTGACTAGACTAGATTTTTGGTTCAATCTCGAGTTGAGTTTTTGTTGAAGTTTCAACTTTTATTTAAACTAAATTTACAGATCTTAATAGATTTGATACGTGTTTCGGTACTACACACTTTCCATTTTCATGAAATTATTAGATTATAGTGGGCGCTTTGTAAAGAGACGTAACTTCACTTTTACTACCTTAAACTTATTTTTCCCTTCACTGCACGCGCAATTTTAAGGCAATGAAAACTTTAAGCTTTTAATAACATACATTCATGGTTTGTTTATATAAGATATATTAAGATTTAATGTTTTTTGACTATACAGGGTGTCTCAAAAATTCGAGTGTCTCGTTTACTTTCAAACACTGTCATTCATAAAGCTTATGCGGCATAACGCCAAAACATGCAGTACTGAAACTCAAGCAGCTAGAACGTGCATGTGTGTTTGTCGACGGAACATAGCTCCAGCTGTACGTGTTCTCAGCAATGAAAAGGAAGTTGTGTTGTACAATCGTTGTTGGAAATGGGGCTCTAGACGGAGGAAAAAGTATTCATAGTTGGGTATTGTTTCCACTCATGCGAAAGTGGTCGTGAAGGCGAACCAAGTTTGAAATTTGAAGTATATTAGGCCCCTATTTCATTGAGGATAAGGAAGGCAATGCTCTTACCGTCACCCAAGAACGCTACAGAGGCATGGTGATCCGATCGTTTCTTCAGGATTTGAGAAGGTTCTGTCGGGCAAGGAGCCTTAACATGAGTAGACAGTTGTATCAACAGGACGGGGCGCCCAGCCATACCACTAGAGAATCTCTGTAGCCATGATGCAGGAAAACTTTCCAGGACGAATCATTTCACGTGGTGCTGACTTCCATACCAGTCCCATTTCCCATATTTTACACCACCTAATACCTACTTGCGGGGAATGTTAAAGGAGAGTGTGTTCAACTGTGAAGATCTACCAAGAACTGTGCCTGCATTAAGCGAGAAAATCGCCTCCTTTTCCAGGAGTCTGCAGCAACTTTCATTGAATACTTCTAATTACTTTTTTTTTTAAATACATTTTTACTTTGAAGTAACGTATGACTGTTCTGTTAACCTCTCAAAGGTAGTTAAAGGAATGGAGTTCTTATTGTATAAGGTGTTTATATGCATATAAACAATACAAACACACCTTTTTCCACATTAAGTCAATTCTTTATCAAATGTGTTATAAATACATATACAGGGTCCGCCAAAAGTATTGCACCAACTGATATATTGCCAAAACGAATGCAGGGTTGTCAATAACAACTGTTAGCCCATAATTTGAGGATATTTTCGAAATGTTAGTAATCTTTGTTTCCGTGGTGGCGCCACATGTGTTTTTTTTTTTAAAATTTAAATGGCAACATGGGTCATGATGGGTATCATTGGATAGCTAAAGTTTTGTAAATATGACAGTATCACAAGTGGGTTGTCGTATTACAAAATGTAACAAAATCGAAAAACCTTAATTTCTTTTTATTCGGTTTTTTAAAGAACTAGAAATAATTTATTACTGTGGCAACAAATTCATTGGTTTCCATAGTTGTATGTCTGTCAGTTTAAATGTTATAAGTTAAATATTGTTAAAACTTCGAGTTTTAAAAATAAATTTGACTGAAACGGAAAGAATAGAAATTTAATAATGGTCGGTTATGTAGATCGAAAGAGAACTCACACGGAAGCGTGCTACCTGTTTAAGGATACTCATCCGGTTACAACAAATTACTGAGAAGAACTTTCCTTATGCCAAATATTAGTTCCTATAACAACAATAACGTAGCACTATGTTCCATTAAAAGCAACTTTTTAACTATGGAATTCAAAAAGTGCTTCTGTATTATCATTGCATTAAATATTGTTCCACCTTACCAGTCAATGTTGATATAATTCCCACATAAAGTGTTTTCGTGTTTCAAGCTTTAAAAAAAAATTCCAATCAAATTTTGTTGTGCTGTCGCACGAATGAGACCGAACCTGACACCTAGTGTATTGATTAGACTGGATCTTTTTATTTGGAGGTTGGAAATACTCTCGCTTTCTGAACTGATGCGTTTTTCATAGCTCCGTGAAGTTGGCTCCGCGATATTAAGCACAAAATCTAAAATATATTCCAAGATTTAGTGCTTATTTAGTGCTTTTTTGTGCTTTAAGAATAAACTTTATAACTGCAATAGTTTACCAGATATTTCAAAAATTGTTTTTGGACGCCAACTTCACGCTGGCTCCGCGACTTTGTCTGATTGTATTCAATTTGTTATAAGATTTAGTGCTTATTTAGTGCTTTTTTGTACTTCAAGAATTAACTTGATAACTACTTTGGTTTAGGAGATATTCCAAAAATCGTATTTTGGTGCCAACTTCACGCTGGCTCCGCGACTTTGTCTGATCCTATTCAATTTACTAGAGGATTTAGTGCTTATTTTGTGCTTTTTTGTGCTTCAAGAATTAACTTGATAACTACTTTGGTTTAGGAGATATTTCAAAAATCGTACTTAGGCGCCAACTTAACGCTCACTCCGCAACTTTGTCTGATCGTATTTAATTTGCTAGAGTATTTAGTGCTTATTTAGTATTTAAACAGACCTCAGAATATTATAGGGAGGTATTGGTTTTGTACTTTGATTTGTTGGATTCATAATTCGTGTACTGAACAAAAAGTTATATTTTATGTTCATCATCTTTATCTGATGTTACAACTTATCGATTAATTTCTTTATATCCTTATTGTATTTTATTGTTGTAAAGTTCAGACTCTACACATGTTTTCTTGTTTTGCAAATATAATTTCTTATTTTTAGGAATAGTCAAGTTCTTTAAATTTTGTATAACTGGTCAAGTTCCGATCGGTAAAACCCCTTAGTTTGGATTCGAAGCACCCTGTTGTGTGTAACACGTGCAAGTCACTTTTGTATGGTTTCTGATACTTATTTATGTTTCACATCTAATATTTGCTTATATATGTGGCATATTGCACATGCCACTAAATAAATATTTTTTTAATTTGTTTCAGATGTTTAACAAACTAATATTTCCACGGTAAAATTAAAACACAAACTTTAAAGCATATTATAGATGTGAAATGAGATGTTTTTGAAGCAATTGCAGTAGAATTATCAGTCACTAAAATATAAACAAACCAGCTAAAATTCTAAACAAGGGCATAGGTTGGACCATCTGAAACGACAAATAGTTTTTATGTTCGCAAAGCAATAAATAAGGGACAAGTGTTCAATGGGAAGAATAGTTAAATGGCTAAATAAAGTTCATTGACTGAAATATACCTGCTGTTCTAGATGTGGGTCAATGTGCATTACCAAAAATGATGCAAAAATAGAAAATGTTAAAAATGAAGTCATCAAAATTTAGCCTACAGAAATAAAAAGGAAAAAGGGGTCCCCTTTATTTTAAAATGTGACTATTGGGATGATCACTTTATTAGAGCGCCCAAAAGCATTGCTTTTTATTAAAACAATCCTCAGTTAAAAGCTCTTTAGTTTGTGTGTAACACGTGCAGTGGAAGGGAACTTGAACAGTTATACAAAATTTAAAGAACTTGACTATTCCTAAAAATAAGAAATTATATTTGCAAAACAAGAAAACATGTGTAGAGTCTGAACTTTACAACAATAAAATACAATAAGAATATAAAGAAATTAATCGATAAGTTGTAAGATCAGATAAGATGATGAACATAAAATATAACTTTTTGTTCAGTACACGAATTATGAATCCAACAATCAAAGTACAAAAACCAATACCTCCCATAATATTACTGAGGTCTGTTTAAATAAATAAAAAGCACTAAATACTCTAGCAAATTAAATACGATCAGACAAAGTTGCAGAGTGAGCGTTAAGTTGGCACCAAAATACGATTTTTGAAATATCTCCTAAACCAAAGTAGTTATCAAGTTAATTCTTGAAGCACAAAAAAGCAATAAATAAGCACTAAATTCTCTAGCAAATTGAATACAATCAGACAAAGTCGCGAAGCCAGCGTGAAGTTGGGCACCAAAATACGATTTTTGAAATATCTCCTAAACCAAAGTAGTTATCAAGTTAATTCTTGAAGCACAAAAAAGCACTAAATAAGCACTAAATCTTATAGCAAATGGAATACAATCAGACAAAGTCGCGGAGCCAGCGTGAAGTTGGCGTCCAAAAACAATTTTTGAAATATCTGGTAAACTATTGCAGTTATAAAGTTTATTCTTAAAGCACAAAAAAGCAATAAATAAGCACTAAATCTTGGAATATATTTTAGATTTAGTGCTTAATATCGTGGAGCCAACTTCACGGAGCTTCCTTGAGCGACTATTTCGAAACAATTTTAATTATTGATTTGTATATCACAGGAACAGTTTATCCATCGCCTCTTTACATGAATACAATTGTTTTGCATATGTCTTTCAATGAGCTGGTTTTAATTTTTAATAATTTCCTAAAAATACCGTGCTTTAGTTAATACATATGTTCCTTGAGCGACTATTTCGAAACAATTTTAATTATTGATTTGTATATCACAGGAACAGTTTATCCATCGCCTCTTTACATGAATACAATTGTTTTGCATATGTCTTTCAATGAGCTGGTATTAATTTTTAATAATTTCCTAAAAATACCGTGCTTTAGTTAGTACATATGTTCCTTGAGCGACTATTTCTGAACAATTTTAATTATTGATTTGTATATCACAGGAACAGTTTATCCATCGCCTCTTTACATGAATACAATTGTTTTGCATATGTCTTTCAATGAGCTGGTATTAATTTTTAATAATTTCCTAAAAATACCGTGCTTTAGTTAATACATATGTTCCTTGAGCGACTATTTCGAAACAATTTTAATTATTGATTTGTATATGACAGGAACAGTTTATCCATCGCCTCTTTACATGAATACAATTGTTTTGCATATGTCTTTCAATGAGCTGGTTTTAATTTTTAATAATTTCCTAAAAATACCGTGCTTTAGTTAATACATATGTTCCTTGAGCGACTATTTCTAAACAATTTTAATTATTGATTTGTATATCACAGAAACAGTTTATCCATCGCCTCTTTACATGAATACAATTGTTTTGCATATGACTTAAAGAGCTGGTTTTAATTTTTACTAATTTCCTAAAAATACCGTGCTTTAGTTAATACATATGTTCCATGAGCCACTATTTCGAAACAATTTTAATTATTGATTTGTATATCACAGGAACAGTTTATCCATCGCCTCTTTACATGAATACAATTGTTTTGCATATGTCTTTCAATGAGCTGGTTTTAATTTTTAATAATTTCCTAAAAATACCGTGCTTTAGTTAATACATATGTTCCTTGAGCGACTATTTCGAAACAATTTTAATTATTGATTTGTATATCACAGGAACAGTTTATCCATCGCCTCTTTACATGAATACAATTGTTTTGCATATGTCTTTCAATGAGCTGGTATTAATTTTTAATAATTTCCTAAAAATACCGTGCTTTAGTTAGTACATATGTTCCTTGAGCGACTATTTCTGAACAATTTTAATTATTGATTTGTATATCACAGGAACAGTTTATCCATCGCCTCTTTACATGAATACAATTGTTTTGCATATGTCTTTCAATGAGCTGGTTTTAATTTTTAATAATTTCCTAAAAATACCGTGCTTTAGTTAATACATATGTTCCTTGAGCGACTATTTCTAAACAATTTTAATTATTGATTTGTATATCACAGGAACAGTTTATCCATCGCTTCTTTACATGAATACAATTGTTTTGCGTATGTCTTTCAATGAGCTGGTTTTAATTTTTAATAATTTCCTAAAAATACCGTGCTTTAGTTAATACATATGTTCCTTGAGCGACTATTTCTAAAAAAATTTAATTATTGATTTGTATATCACAGGAACAGTTTATCCATCGCCTCTTTACATAAATACAATTGTTTTGCATATGTCTTTCAATGAGCTGGTTTTAATTTTTACTAATTTCCTAAAAATACCGTGCTTTAGTTAATACATATGTTCCTTGAGCGACTATTTCGAAACAATTTTAATTATTAATTTGTATATGACAGGAACAGTTTATCCATCGCCTCTTTACATGAATACAATTGTTTTGCATATGTCTTTCAATGAGCTGGTTTTAATTTTTACTAGTTTCCTAAAAATACCGTGCTTTAGTTAATACATATGTTCCTTGAGCGACTATTTCTAAAAAATTTTAATTATTGATTTGTATATCACAGGAACAGTTTATCCATCGCCTCTTTACATGAATACAATTGTTTTGCATATGTCTTTCAATGAGCTGGTTTTAATTTTTAATAATTTCCTAAAAATACCGTGCTTTAGTTAATACATATGTTCCTTGAGCGACTATTTCGAAACAATTTTAATTATTGATTTGTATATCACAGGAACAGTTTATCCATCGCCTCTTTACATGAATACAATTGTTTTGCATATCTTTCAATGAGCTGGCTTTAATTTTTAATAATTTCCTAAAAATACCGTGCTTTAGTTAATACATATGTTCCTTGAGCGACTATTTCTGAACAATTTTAATTATTGATTTGTATATCACAGGAACAGTTTATCCATCGCCTCTTTACATGAATACAATTGTTTTGCATATGTCTTTCAATGAGCTGGTTTTAATTTTTAATAATTTCCTAAAAATACCGTGCTTTAGTTAATACATATGTTCCTTGAGCGACTATTTCTAAACAATTTTAATTATGGATTTGTATATCACAGGAACAGTTTATCCATCGCTTCTTTACATGAATAAAATTGTTTTGCATATGTCTTTCAATGAGCTGGTTTTAATTTTTAATAATTTCCTAAAAATACCGTGCTTTAGTTAATACATATGTTCCTTGAGCGACTATTTCGAAACAATTTTAATTATTGATTTGTATATCACAGGAACAGTTTATCCATCGCCTCTTTACATGAATACAATTGTTTTGAATATGTCTTTCAATGAGCTGGTTTTAATTTTTAATAATTTCCTAAAAATACCGTGCTTTAGTTAATACATATGTTCCTTGAGCGACTATTTCGAAACAATTTTAATTATTGATTTGTATGTCACAGAAACAGTTTATCCATCGCCTCTTTACAGGAATATACAATTGTTTTGCATATGTCTTTCAATGAGCTGGTTTTAATTTTTAATAATTTCCTAAAAATACCGTGCTTTAGTTAATACATATGTTCCTTGAGCGACTATTTCTGAACAATTTTAATTATTGATTTGTATATCACAGAAACAGTTTATCCATCGCCTCTTTACAGGAATACAATTGTTTTGCATATGTCTTTCAATGAGCTGGTTTTAATTTTTAAAAATTTCCTAAAAATACCGTGCTTTAGTTAATACATATGTTTCTTGTGCGACTATTTCGAAACAATTTCAATTATTGATTTGTATATGACAGGAACAGTTTATCCATCGCCTTTTTACATGAATAAAATTGTTTTGCATATGTCTTTCAATGAGCTGGTTTTAATTTTTAATAATTTCCTAAAAATACCGTGCTTTAGTTAATACATATGTTCCTTGTGCGACTATTTTGAAACAATTTCAATTATTGATTTGTATATGACAGGAACAGTTTATCCATCGCTTCTTTACATGAATACAATTGTTTTGCATATGTCTTTCAAGGAGCTGGTTTTATTTTTTAATAATTTCCTAAAAATACCGTGCTTTAGTTAATACATATGTTCCTTGAGCGACTATTTCTAAACAATTTTAATTATTGATTTGTATATCACAGAAACAGTTTATCCATCGCCTCTTTACATGAATACAATTGTTTTGCATATGTCTTTCAATGAGCTGGTTTTAATTTTTAATAATTTCCTAAAAATACCGTGCTTTAGTTAATACATATGTTCCTTGAGCGACTATTTCTAAAAAAATTTAATTATTGATTTGTATATGACAGGAACAGTTTATCCATCGCTTCTTTACATGAATACAATTGTTTTGCATATGTCTTTCAATGAGCTGGTTTTATTTTTTAATAATTTCCTAAAAATACCGTGCTTTAGTTAATACATATGTTCCTTGAACGACTATTTCTAAACAATTTTAATTATTGATTTGTATATCACAGGAACAGTTTATCCATCGCTTCTTTACATGAATACAATTGTTTTGCGTATGTCTTTCAATGAGCTGGTTTTAATTTTTAATAATTTCCTAAAAATACCGTGCTTTAGTTAATACATATGTTCCTTGAGCGACTATTTCTAAAAAAATTTAATTATTGATTTGTATATCACAGGAACAGTTTATCCATCGCCTCTTTACATAAATACAATTGTTTTGCATATGTCTTTCAATGAGCTGGTTTTAATTTTTACTAATTTCCTAAAAATACCGTGCTTTAGTTAATACATATGTTCCTTGAGCGACTATTTCGAAACAATTTTAATTATTAATTTGTATATGACAGGAACAGTTTATCTATCGCCTCTTTACATGAATACAATTGTTTTGCATATGTCTTTCAATAAGCTGGTTTTAATTTTTACTAATTTCCTAAAAATACCGTGCTTTAGTTAATACATATGTTCCTTGAGCGACTATTTCTAAAAAATTTTAATTATTGATTTGTATATCACAGGAACAGTTTATCCATCGCCTCTTTACATGAATACAATTGTTTTGCATATGTCTTTCAATGAGCTGGTTTTAATTTTTAATAATTTCCTAAAAATACCGTGCTTTAGTTAATACATATGTTCCTTGAGCGACTATTTCGAAACAATTTTAATTATTGATTTGTATATCACAGGAACAGTTTATCCATCGCCTCTTTACATGAACACAATTGTTTTGCATATGTCTTTCAATGAGCTGGCTTTAATTTTTAATAATTTCCTAAAAATACCGTGCTTTAGTTAATACATATGTTCCTTGAGCGACTGTTTCTGAACAATTTTAATTATTGATTTGTATATCACAGGAACAGTTTATCCATCGCCTCTTTACATGAATACAATTGTTTTGCATATGTCTTTCAATGAGCTGGTTTTAATTTTTAATAATTTCCTAAAAATACCGTGCTTTAGTTAATACATATGTTCCTTGAGCGACTATTTCTAAACAATTTTAATTATGGATTTGTATATCACAGGAACAGTTTATCCATCGCCTCTTTACATGAATAAAATTGTTTTGCATATGTCTTTCAATGAGCTGGTTTTAATTTTTAATAATTTCCTAAAAATACCGTGCTTTAGTTAATACATATGTTCCTTGAGCGACTATTTCGAAACAATTTTAATTATTGATTTGTATATCACAGGAACAGTTTATCCATCGCCTCTTTACATGAATACAATTGTTTTGCATATGTCTTTCAATGAGCTGGTTTTAATTTTTAATAATTTCCTAAAAATACCGTGCTTTAGTTAATACATATGTTCCTTGAGCGACTATTTCGAAACAATTTTAATTATTGATTTGTATGTCACAGAAACAATTTATCCATCGCCTCTTTACAGGAATACAATTGTTTTGCATATGTCTTTCAATGAGCTGGTTTTAATTTTTAATAATTTCCTAAAAATACCGTGCTTTAGTTAATACATATGTTCCTTGAGCGACTATTTCTGAACAATTTTAATTATTGATTTGTATATCACAGAAACAGTTTATCCATCGCCTCTTTACAGGAATACAATTGTTTTGCATATGTCTTTCAATGAGCTGGTTTTAATTTTTAAAAATTTCCTAAAAATACCGTGCTTTAGTTAATACATATGTTTCTTGTGCGACTATTTCGAAACAATTTCAATTATTGATTTGTATATGACAGGAACAGTTTATCCATCGCCTTTTTACATGAATAAAATAGTTTTGCATATGTCTTTCAATGAGCTGGTTTTAATTTTTAATAATTTCCTAAAAATACCGTGCTTTAGTTAATACATATGTTCCTTGTGCGACTATTTTGAAACAATTTCAATTATTGATTTGTATATGACAGGAACAGTTTATCCATCGCTTCTTTACATGAATACAATTGTTTTGCATATGTCTTTCAATGAGCTGGTTTTATTTTTTAATAATTTCCTAAAAATACCGTGCTTTAGTTAATACATATGTTCCTTGAGCGACTATTTCTAAACAATTTTAATTATTGATTTGTATATCACAGAAACAGTTTATCCATCGCCTCTTTACATGAATACAATTGTTTTGCATATGTCTTTCAATGAGCTGGTTTTAATTTTTAATAATTTCCTAAAAATACCGTGCTTTAGTTAATACAAATGTTCCTTGAGCGACTATTTCTAAACAATTTTAATTATTGATTTGTATATCACAGGAACAGTTTATCCATCGCCTCTTTGCAGGATTACAATTGTTTTGCATATGTCTTTCAATGAGCTGGTTTTAATTTTTAATAATTTCCTAAAAATACCGTGCTTTAGATAATACATATGTTCCTTGAGCGACTATTTCTAAACAATTTTAATTATTGATTTGTATATCACAGGAACAGTTTATCCATCGCCTCTTTACAGGAATACAATTGTTTTGCATATGTCTTTCAATGAGCTGGTTTTAATTTTTAATAATTTCCTAAAAATACCGTGCTTTAGTTAATACATATGTTCCTTGAGCGACTATTTCGAAACAATTTTAATTATTGATTTGTATGTCACAGAAACAGTTTATCCATCGCCTCTTTACAGGATTACAATTGTTTTGCATATGTCTTTCAATGAGCTGGTTTTAATTTTTAATAATTTCCTAAAAATACCGTGCTTTAGTTAATACATAATATGTTCCTTGAGCGACTATTTCGAAACAATTTTAATTATTGATTTGTATATCACAGGAACAGTTTATCCATCGCCTCTTTGCAGGATTACAATTGTTTTGCATATGTCTTTCAATGAGCTGGTTTTAATTTTTAATAATTTCCTAAAAATACCGTGCTTTAGTTAATACATATGTTCCTTGAGCGACTATTTCGAAACAATTTTAATTATTGATTTGTATATCACAGGAACAGTTTATCCATCGCCTCTTTACATGAATACAATTGTTTTGCATATGTCTTTCAATGAGCTGGTTTTAATTTTTAATAATTTCCTAAAAATACCGTGCTTTAGTTAATACATATGTTCCTTGAGCGACTATTTCGAAACAATTTTAATTATTGATTTGTATGTCACAGAAACAGTTTATCCATCGCCTCTTTACAGGAATACAATTGTTTTGCATATGTCTTTCAATGAGCTGGTTTTAATTTTTAATAATTTCCTAAAAATACCGTGCTTTAGTTAATACATATGTTCCTTGAGCGACTATTTCTGAACAATTTTAATTATTGATTTGTATATCACAGAAACAGTTTATCCATCGCCTCTTTACAGGAATACAATTGTTTTGCATATGTCTTTCAATGAGCTGGTTTTAATTTTTAAAAATTTCCTAAAAATACCGTGCTTTAGTTAATACATATGTTTCTTGTGCGACTATTTCGAAACAATTTCAATTATTGATTTGTATATGACAGGAACAGTTTATCCATCGCCTTTTTACATGAATACAATTGTTTTGCATATGTCTTTCAATGAGCTGGTTTTAATTTTTAATAATTTCCTAAAAATACCGTGCTTTAGTTAATACAAATGTTCCTTGAGCGACTATTTCTAAACAATTTTAATTATTGATTTGTATATCACAGAAACAGTTTATCCATCGCCTCTTTGCAGGATTACAATTGTTTTGCATATGTCTTTCAATGAGCTGGTTTTAATTTTTAATAATTTCCTAAAAATACCGTGCTTTAGTTAATACATATGTTCCTTGTGCGACTATTTTGAAACAATTTCAATTATTGATTTGTATATGACAGGAACAGTTTATCCATCGCTTCTTTACATGAATACAATTGTTTTGCATATGTCTTTCAATGAGCTGGTTTTATTTTTTAATAATTTCCTAAAAATACCGTGCTTTAGTTAATACATATGTTCCTTGAGCGACTATTTCTAAACAATTTTAATTATTGATTTGTATATCACAGAAACAGTTTATCCATCGCCTCTTTACATGAATACAATTGTTTTGCATATGTCTTTCAATGAGCTGGTTTTAATTTTTAATAATTTCCTAAAAATACCGTGCTTTAGTTAATACAAATGTTCCTTGAGCGACTATTTCTAAACAATTTTAATTATTGATTTGTATATCACAGGAACAGTTTATCCATCGCCTCTTTGCAGGATTACAATTGTTTTGCATATGTCTTTCAATGAGCTGGTTTTAATTTTTAATAATTTCCTAAAAATACCGTGCTTTAGATAATACATATGTTCCTTGAGCGACTATTTCTAAACAATTTTAATTATTGATTTGTATATCACAGGAACAGTTTATCCATCGCCTCTTTACAGGAATACAATTGTTTTGCATATGTCTTTCAATGAGCTGGTTTTAATTTTTAATAATTTCCTAAAAATACCGTGCTTTAGTTAATACATATGTTCCTTGAGCGACTATTTCTAAAAAATTTTAATTATTGATTTGTATATCACAGGAACAGTTTATCCATCGCCTCTTTACATGAATACAATTGTTTTGCATATGTCTTTCAATGAGCTGGTTTTAATTTTTAATAATTTCCTAAAAATACCGTGCTTTAGTTAATACATATGTTCCTTGAGCGACTATTTCGAAACAATTTTAATTATTGATTTGTATATCACAGGAACAGTTTATCCATCGCCTTTTTACATGAATACAATTGTTTTGCATATGTCTTTCAATGAGCTGGCTTTAATTTTTAATAATTTCCTAAAAATACCGTGCTTTAGTTAATACATATGTTCCTTGAGCGACTGTTTCTGAACAATTTTAATTATTGATTTGTATATCACAGGAACAGTTTATCCATCGCCTCTTTACATGAATACAATTGTTTTGCATATGTCTTTCAATGAGCTGGTTTTAATTTTTAATAATTTCCTAAAAATACCGTGCTTTAGTTAATACATATGTTCCTTGAGCGACTATTTCTAAACAATTTTAATTATGGATTTGTATATCACAGGAACAGTTTATCCATCGCCTCTTTACATGAATACAATTGTTTTGCATATGTCTTTCAATGAGCTGGTTTTAATTTTTAATAATTTCCTAAAAATACCGTGCTTTAGTTAATACATATGTTCCTTGAGCGACTATTTCTAAACAATTTTAATTATTGATTTGTATATCACAGGAACAGTTTATCCATCGCTTCTTTACATGAATACAATTGTTTTGCGTATGTCTTTCAATGAGCTGGTTTTAATTTTTAATAATTTCCTAAAAATACCGTGCTTTAGTTAATACATATGTTCCTTGAGCGACTATTTCTGAACAATTTTAATTATTGATTTGTATATCACAGAAACAGTTTATCCATCGCCTCTTTACAGGAATACAATTGTTTTGCATTTGTCTTTCAATGAGCTGGTTTTAATTTTTAAAAATTTCCTAAAAATACCGTGCTTTAGTTAATACATATGTTTCTTGTGCGACTATTTCGAAACAATTTCAATTATTGATTTGTATATGACAGGAACAGTTTATCCATCGCCTTTTTACATGAATAAAATTGTTTTGCATATGTCTTTCAATGAGCTGGTTTTAATTTTTAATAATTTCCTAAAAATACCGTGCTTTAGTTAATACATATGTTCCTTGTGCGACTATTTTGAAACAATTTCAATTATTGATTTGTATATGACAGGAACAGTTTATCCATCGCTTCTTTACATGAATACAATTGTTTTGCATATGTCTTTCAATGAGCTGGTTTTATTTTTTAATAATTTCCTAAAAATACCGTGCTTTAGTTAATACATATGTTCCTTGAGCGACTATTTCTAAACAATTTTAATTATTGATTTGTATATCACAGAAACAGTTTATCCATCGCCTCTTTACATGAATACAATTGTTTTGCATATGTCTTTCAATGAGCTGGTATTAATTTTTAATAATTTCCTAAAAATACCGTGCTTTAGTTAATACATATGTTCCTTGTGCGACTATTTCGAAACAATTTCAATTATTGATTTGTATATCACAGGAACAGTTTATCCATCGCCTCTTTACATGAATACAATTGTTTTGCATATGTCTTTCAATGAGCTGGTTTTAATTTTTAATAATTTCCTAAAAATACCGTGCTTTAGTTAATACATATGTTCCTTGAGCGACTATTTCGAAACAATTTTAATTATTGATTTGTATATCACAGGAACAGTTTATCCATCGCCTCTTTACAGGAATACAATTGTTTTGCATATGTCTTTCAATGAGCTGGTTTTAATTTTTAATAATTTCCTAAAAATACCGTGCCTTAGTTAATACATATGTTCCTTGAGCGACTATTTCTGAACAATTTTAATTATTGATTTGTATATCACAGGAACAGTTTATCCATCGCCTCTTTACATGAATACAATTGTTTTGCATATGTCTTTCAATGAGCTGGTTTTAATTTTTAATAATTTCCTAAAAATACCGTGCTTTAGTTAATACATATGTTCCTTGAGCGACTATTTCTAAACGATTTTAATTATTGATTTGTATATCACAGGAACAGTTTATCCATCGCCTCTTTACATGAATACAATTGTTTTGCATATGTCTTTCAATGAGCTGGTTTTAATTTTTAATAATTTCCTAAAAATACCGTGCTTTAGTTAATACATTATGTTCCTTGTGCGACTATTTCGAAACAATTTCAATTATTGATTTGTATATGACAGGAACAGTTTATCCATCGCTTCTTTACATGAATACAATTGTTTTGCATATGTCTTTCAATGAGCTGGTTTTATTTTTTAATAATTTCCTAAAAATACCGTGCTTTAGTTAATACATATGTTCCTTGAGCGACTATTTCTGAACAATTTTAATTATTGATTTGTATATCACAGAAACAGTTTATCCATCGCCTCTTTACAGGAATACAATTGTTTTGCATATGTCTTTCAATGAGCTGGTTTTAATTTTTAAAAATTTCCTAAAAATACCGTGCTTTAGTTAATACATATGTTTCTTGAGCGACTATTTCTGAACAATTTTAATTATTGATTTGTATATCACAGAAACAGTTTATCCATCGCCTCTTTACAGGAATACAATTGTTTTGCATATGTCTTTCAATGAGCTGGTTTTAATTTTTAATAATTTCCTAAAAATACCGTGCTTTAGTTAATACATATGTTCCTTGAGCGACTATTTCGAAACAATTTTAATTATTGATTTGTATATGACAGGAACAGTTTATCCATCGCCTCTTTACATGAATACAATTGTTTTGCATATGTCTTTCAATGAGCTGGTTTTAATTTTTAATAATTTCCTAAAAATACCGTGCTTTAGTTAATACATATGTTCCTTGAGCGACTATTTCGAAACAATTTTAATTATTGATTTGTATATCACAGGAACAGTTTATCCATCGCCTCTTTACATGAATACAATTGTTTTGCATATGTCTTTCAATAAGCTGGTTTTAATTTTTAATAATTTCCTAAAAATACCGTGCTTTAGTTAATACATATGTTCCTTGAGCGACTATTTCTGAACAATTTTAATTATTGATTTGTATGTCACAGAAACAGTTTATCCATCGCCTCTTTACAGGAATACAATTGTTTTGCATATGTCTTTCAATGAGCTGGTTTTAATTTTTAATAATTTCCTAAAAATACCGTGCTTTAGTTAATACATATGTTCCTTGAGCGACTATTTCTGAACAATTTTAATTATTGATTTGTATATCACAGAAACAGTTTATCCATCGCCTCTTTACAGGAATACAATTGTTTTGCATATGTCTTTCAATGAGCTGGTTTTAATTTTTAAAAATTTCCTAAAAATACCGTGCTTTAGTTAATACATATGTTTCTTGTGCGACTATTTCGAAACAATTTCAATTATTGATTTGTATATGACAGGAACAGTTTATCCATCGCCTCTTTACAGGAATACAATTGTTTTGCATATGTCTTTTAATGAGCTGGTTTTAATTTTTAAAAATTTCCTAAAAATACCGTGCTTAAGTTAATACATATGTTCCTTGTGCGACTATTTTGAAACAATTTCAATTATTGATTTGTATATGACAGGAACAGTTTATCCATCGCTTCTTTACATGAATACAATTGTTTTGCATATGTCTTTCAATGAGCTGGTTTTATTTTTTAATAATTTCCTAAAAATACCGTGCTTTAGTTAATACATATGTTCCTTGAGCGTTTATTTCTAAACAATTTTAATTATTGATTTGTATATCACAGAAACAGTTTATCCATCGCCTCTTTACATGAATACAATTGTTTTGCATATGTCTTTTAATGAGCTGGTATTAATTTTTAATAATTTCCTAAAAATACCGTGCTTTAGTTAATACATATGTTCCTTGTGCGACTATTTCGAAACAATTTCAATTATTGATTTGTATATCACAGGAACAGTTTATCCATCGCCTCTTTACATGAATACAATTGTTTTGCATATGTCTTTCAATGAGCTGGTTTTAATTTTTAATATTTTCCTAAAAATACCGTGCATTAGTTAATACATATGTTCCTTGAGCGACTATTTCGAAACAATTTTAATTATTGATTTGTATATCACAGGAACAGTTTATCCATCGCCTCTTTACATGAATACAATTGTTTTGCATATGTCTTTCAATGAGCTGGTTTTAATTTTTAATAATTTCCTAAAAATACCGTGCTTTAGTTAATACATATGTTCCTTGAGCGACTATTTCTAAACAATTTTAATTATTGATTTGTATATGACAGGAACAGTATATCCATCGCCTCTTTACATGAATACAATTGTTTTGCATATGTCTTTCAATGAGCTGGTTTTAATTTTTAATAATTTCCTAAAAATACCGTGCTTTAGTTAATACATATGTTCCTTGTGCGACTATTTCGAAACAATTTCAATTATTGATTTGTATATCACAGGAACAGTTTATCCATCGCCTCTTTACATGAATACAATTGTTTTGCATATGTCTTTCAATGAGCTGGTTTTAATTTTTAATAATTTCCTAAAAATACCGTGCTTTAGTTAATACATATGTTCCTTGAGCGACTATTTCTAAACAATTTTAATTATTGATTTGTATATCACAGGAACAGTTTATCCATGGCCTCTTTACAGGAATACAATTGTTTTGCATATGTCTTTCAATGAGCTGGTTTTAATTTTTAATAATTTCCTAAAAATACCGTGCATTAGTTAATACATATGTTCCTTGAGCGACTATTTCTGAACAATTTTAATTATTGATTTGTATATCACAGAAACAGTTTATCTATCGCCTCTTTACAGGAATACAATTGTTTTGCATATGTCTTTCAATGAGCTGGTTTTAATTTTTAAAAGTTTCCTAAAAATACCGTGCTTTAGTTAATACATATGTTTCTTGAGCGACTATTTCTGAACAATTTTAATTATTGATTTGTATATCACAGAAACAGTTTATCCATCGCCTCTTTACAGGAATACAATTGTTTTGCATATGTCTTTCAATGAGCTGGTTTTAATTTTTAATAATTTCCTAAAAATACCGTGCTTTAGTTAATACATAATATGTTCCTTGAGCGACTATTTCTGAACAATTTTAATTATTGATTTGTATATCACAGAAACAGTTTATCCATCGCCTCTTTACATGAATACAATTGTTTTGCATATGTCTTTCAAAGAGCTGGTTTTAATTTTTACTAATTTCCTAAAAATACCGTGCTTTAGTTAATACATATGTTCCTTGTGCGACTATTTCGAAACAATTTCAATTATTGATTTGTATATGACAGGAACAGTTTATCCATCGCCTTTTTACATGAATAAAGTTGTTTTGCATATGTCTTTCAATGAGCTGGTTTTAATTTTTAATAATTTCCTAAAAATACCGTGCTTTAGTTAATACATATGTTCCTTGTGCGACTATTTTGAAACAATTTCAATTATTGATTTGTATATGACAGGAACAGTTTATCCATCGCTTCTTTACATGAATACAATTGTTTTGCATATGTCTTTCAATGAGCTGGTTTTATTTTTTAATAATTTCCTAAAAATACCGTGCTTTAGTTAATACATATGTTCCTTGAGCGATTATTTCTAAACAATTTTAATTATTGATTTGTATATCACAGAAACAGTTTATCCATCGCCTCTTTACATGAATACAATTGTTTTGCATATGTCTTTCAATGAGCTGGTATTAATTTTTAATAATTTCCTAAAAATACCGTGCTTTAGTTAATACATATGTTCCTTGTGCGACTATTTCGAAACAATTTCAATTATTGATTTGTATATGACAGGAACAGTTTATCCATCGCCTCTTTACATGAATACAATTGTTTTGCATATGTCTTTCAATGAGCTGGTTTTAATTTTTAATAATTTCCTAAAAATACCGTGCTTTAGTTAATACATATGTTCCTTGAGCGACTATTTCTAAACAATTTTAATTATTGATTTGTATATCACAGGAACAGTTTATCCATCGCCTCTTTACAGGAATACAATTGTTTTGCATATGTCTTTCAATGAGCTGGTTTTAATTTTTAATAATTTCCTAAAAATACCGTGCATTAGTTAATACATATGTTCCTTGAGCGACTATTTCTGTACAATTTTAATTATTAATTTGTATATCACAGGAACAGTTTATCCATCGCCTCTTTACATGAATACAATTGTTTTGCATATGTCTTTCAATGAGCTGGTTTTAATTTTTAATAATTTCCTAAAAATACCGTGCTTTAGTCAATACATATGTTCCTTGAGCGACTATTTCTAAACAATTTTAATTATTGATTTGTATATCACAGGAACAGTTTATCCATCGCCTCTTTACATGAATACAATTGTTTTGCATATGTCTTTCAATGAGCTGGTTTTAATTTTTAATAATTTCCTAAAAATACCGTGCTTTAGTTAATACATATGTTCCTTGAGCGACTATTTCTAAACAATTTTAATTATTGATTTGTATATCACAGGAACAGTTTATCCATCGCCTCTTTACAGGAATACAATTGTTTTGCATATGTCTTTCAATGAGCTGGTTTTAATTTTTAATAATTTCCTAAAAATACCGTGCATTAGTTAATACATATGTTCCTTGAGCGACTATTTCTGAACAATTTTAATTATTGATTTGTATATCACAGGAACAGTTTATCCATCGCTTCTTTACATGAATACAATTGTTTTGCATATGTCTTTCAATGAGCTGGTTTTAATTTTTAATAATTTCCTAAAAATACCGTGCTTTAGTTAATACATATGTTCCTTGAGCGACTATTTCTAAACAATTTTAATTATTGATTTGTATATCACAGGAACAGTTTATCCATCGCCTCTTTACATGAATACAATTGTTTTGCATATGTCTTTCAATGAGCTGGTTTTAATTTTTAATAATTTCCTAAAAATACCGTGCTTTAGTTAATACATATGTGCCTTGAGCGACTATTTCGAAACAATTTTAATTATTGATTTGTTTATCACAGGAACAGTTTATCCATCGCCTCTTTACATGAATACAATTGTTTTGCATATGTCTTTCAATGAGCTGGTTTTAATTTTTAATAATTTCCTAAAAATACCGTGCTTTAGTTAATACATATGTTCCTTGAGCGACTATTTCTAAACAATTTTAATTATTGATTTGTATATCACAGAAACAGTTTATCCATCGCCTCTTTACATGAATACAATTGTTTTGCATATGTCTTTCAATGAGCTGGCATTAATTTTTAATAATTTCCTAAAATAACCGTGCTTTAGTTAATACATATGTTCCTTGTGCGACTATTTCGAAACAATTTCAATTATTGATTTGTATATGACAGGAACAGTTTATCTATCGCCTCTTTACATGAATACAATTGTTTTGCATATGTCTTTCAATGAGCTGGTATTAATTTTTAATAATTTCCTAAAAATACCGTGCTTTAGTTAATACATATGTTCCTTGAGCGACTATTTCTAAACAATTTTAATTATTGATTTGTATATCACAGAAACAGTTTATCCATCGCCTCTTTACATGAATACAATTGTTTTGCATATGTCTTTCAATGAGCTGGTATTAATTTTTAATAATTTCCTAAAAATACCGTGCTTTAGTTAATACATATGTTCCTTGTGCGACTATTTCTAAACAATTTTAATTATTGATTTGTATATCACAGGAACAGTTTATCCATCGCCTTTTTACATGAATACAATTGTTTTGCATATGTCTTTCAATGAGCTGGTTTTAATTTTTAATAATTTCCTAAAAATACCGTGCTTTAGTTAATACATATGTTCCTTGAGCGACTATTTCTAAACAATTTTAATTATTGATTTGTATATCACAGAAACAGTTTATCCATCGCCTCTTTACATGAATACAATTGTTTTGCATATGTCTTTCAATGAGCTCGTATTAATTTTTAATAATTTCCTAAAAATACCGTGCTTTAGTTAATACATATGTTTCTTGTGCGACTATTTCGAAACAATTTCAATTATTGATTTGTATATGACAGGAACAGTTTATCCATCGCCTTTTTACATGAATAAAATTGTTTTGCATATGTCTTTCAATGAGCTGGTTTTAATTTTTAATAATTTCCTAAAAATACCGTGCTTTAGTTAATACATATGTTCCTTGTGCGACTATTTTGAAACAATTTCAATTATTGATTTGTATATGACAGGAACAGTTTATCCATCGCTTCTTTACATGAATACAATTGTTTTGCATATGTCTTTCAATGAGCTGGTTTTATTTTTTAATAATTTCCTAAAAATACCGTGCTTTAGTTAATACATATGTTCCTTGAGCGTTTATTTCTAAACAATTTTAATTATTGATTTGTATATCACAGAAACAGTTTATCCATCGCCTCTTTACATGAATACAATTGTTTTGCATATGTCTTTCAATGAGCTGGTTTTAATTTTTAATAATTTCCTAAAAATACCGTGCTTTAGTTAATACATATGTTCCTTGAGCGACTATTTCTAAACGATTTTAATTATTGATTTGTATATCACAGGAACAGTTTATCCATCGCCTCTTTACATGAATACAATTGTTTTGCATATGTCTTTCAATGAGCTGGTTTTAATTTTTAATAATTTCCTAAAAATACCGTTCTTTAGTTAATACATATGTTCCTTGAGCGACTATTTCTAAACAATTTTAATTATTGATTTGTATATCACAGGAACAGTTTATCCATCGCCTCTTTACATGAATACAATTGTTTTGCATATGTCTTTCAATGAGCTGGCATTAATTTTTAATAATTTCCTAAAAATACCGTGCTTTAGTTAATACATATGTTCCTTGTGCGACTATTTCGAAACAATTTCAATTATTGATTTGTATATGACAGGAACAGTTTATCTATCGCCTCTTTACATGAATACAATTGTTTTGCATATGTCTTTCAATGAGCTGGTTTTAATTTTTAATAATTTCCTAAAAATACCGTGCTTTAGTTAATACATATGTTCCTTGAGCGACTATTTCTAAACAATTTTAATTATTGATTTGTATATCACAGGAAAAGTTTATCCATCGCCTCTTTACAGGAATACAGATTTTTTGCATATGTCTTTCAATGAGCTGGTTTTAATTTTTAATAATTTCCTAAAAATACCGTGCATTAGTTAATACATATGTTCCTTGAGCGACTATTTCTGAACAATTTTAATTATTGATTTGTATATCACAGGAACAGTTTATCCATCGCCTCTTTACATGAATACAATGGTTTTGCATATGTCTTTCAATGAGCTGGTTTTAATTTTTAATAATTTCCTAAAAATACCGTGCTTTAGTTAATACATATGTTCCTTGAGCGACTATTTCTAAACAATTTTAATTATTGATTTGTATATCACAGGAACAGTTTATCCATCGCCTCTTTACAGGAATACAATTGTTTTGCATATGTCTTTCAATGAGCTGGTTTTAATTTTTAATAATTTCCTAAAAATACCGTGCCTTAGTTAATACATATGTTCCTTGAGCGACTATTTCTAAACAATTTTAATTATTGATTTGTATATGACAGGAACAGTTTATCTATCGCCTCTTTACATGAATACAATTGTTTTGCATATGTCTTTCAATGAGCTGGTATTAATTTTTAATAATTTCCTAAAAATACCGTGCTTTAGTTAATACATATGTTCCTTGTGCGACTATTTCTAAACAATTTTAATTATTGATTTGTATATCACAGGAACAGTTTATCCATCGCCTTTTTACATGAATACAATTGTTTTGCATATGTCTTTCAATGAGCTGGTTTTAATTTTTAATAATTTCCTAAAAATACCGTGCTTTAGTTAATACATATGTTCCTTGAGCGACTATTTCTAAACAATTTTAATTATTGATTTGTATATCACAGAAACAGTTTATCCATCGCCTCTTTACATGAATACAATTGTTTTGCATATGTCTTTCAATGAGCTCGTATTAATTTTTAATAATTTCCTAAAAATACCGTGCTTTAGTTAATACATATGTTTCTTGTGCGACTATTTCGAAACAATTTCAATTATTGATTTGTATATGACAGGAACAGTTTATCCATCGCCTTTTTACATGAATAAAATTGTTTTGCATATGTCTTTCAATGAGCTGGTTTTAATTTTTAATAATTTCCTAAAAATACCGTGCTTTAGTTAATACATATGTTCCTTGTGCGACTATTTTGAAACAATTTCAATTATTGATTTGTATATGACAGGAACAGTTTATCCATCGCTTCTTTACATGAATACAATTGTTTTGCATATGTCTTTCAATGAGCTGGTTTTATTTTTTAATAATTTCCTAAAAATACCGTGCTTTAGTTAATACATATGTTCCTTGAGCGTTTATTTCTAAACAATTTTAATTATTGATTTGTATATCACAGAAACAGTTTATCCATCGCCTCTTTACATGAATACAATTGTTTTGCATATGTCTTTCAATGAGCTGGTTTTAATTTTTAATAATTTCCTAAAAATACCGTGCTTTAGTTAATACATATGTTCCTTGAGCGACTATTTCTAAACGATTTTAATTATTGATTTGTATATCACAGGAACAGTTTATCCATCGCCTCTTTACATGAATACAATTGTTTTGCATATGTCTTTCAATGAGCTGGTTTTAATTTTTAATAATTTCCTAAAAATACCGTTCTTTAGTTAATACATATGTTCCTTGAGCGACTATTTCTAAACAATTTTAATTATTGATTTGTATATCACAGGAACAGTTTATCCATCGCCTCTTTACATGAATACAATTGTTTTGCATATGTCTTTCAATGAGCTGGCATTAATTTTTAATAATTTCCTAAAAATACCGTGCTTTAGTTAATACATATGTTCCTTGTGCGACTATTTCGAAACAATTTCAATTATTGATTTGTATATGACAGGAACAGTTTATCTATCGCCTCTTTACATGAATACAATTGTTTTGCATATGTCTTTCAATGAGCTGGTTTTAATTTTTAATAATTTCCTAAAAATACCGTGCTTTAGTTAATACATATGTTCCTTGAGCGACTATTTCTAAACAATTTTAATTATTGATTTGTATATCACAGGAAAAGTTTATCCATCGCCTCTTTACAGGAATACAGATTTTTTGCATATGTCTTTCAATGAGCTGGTTTTAATTTTTAATAATTTCCTAAAAATACCGTGCATTAGTTAATACATATGTTCCTTGAGCGACTATTTCTGAACAATTTTAATTATTGATTTGTATATCACAGGAACAGTTTATCCATCGCCTCTTTACATGAATACAATGGTTTTGCATATGTCTTTCAATGAGCTGGTTTTAATTTTTAATAATTTCCTAAAAATACCGTGCTTTAGTTAATACATATGTTCCTTGAGCGACTATTTCTAAACAATTTTAATTATTGATTTGTATATCACAGGAACAGTTTATCCATCGCCTCTTTACAGGAATACAATTGTTTTGCATATGTCTTTCAATGAGCTGGTTTTAATTTTTAATAATTTCCTAAAAATACCGTGCCTTAGTTAATACATATGTTCCTTGAGCGACTATTTCTAAACAATTTTAATTATTGATTTGTATATCACAGGAACAGTTTATCCATCGCCTCTTTACAGGAATACAATTGTTTTGCATATGTCTTTCAATGAGCTGGTTTTAATTTTTAATAATTTCCTAAAAATACCGTGCTTTAGTTAATACATATGTTCCTTGAGCGACTATTTCTAAACAATTTTAATTATTGATTTGTATATCACAGGAACAGTTTATCCATCGCCTCTTTACAGGAATACAATTGTTTTGCATATGTCTTTCAATGAGCTGGTTTTAATTTTTAATAATTTCCTAAAAATACCGTGCATTAGTTAATACATATGTTCTTTGAGCGACTATTTCTGAACAATTTTAATTATTGATTTGTATGTATATCACAGGAACAGTTTATCCATCGCCTCTTTACATGAATACAATTGTTTTGCATATGTCTTTCAATGAGCTGGTTTTAATTTTTAATAATTTCCTAAAAATACCGTGCTTTAGTTAATACATATTCCTTGTGCGACTATTTCGAAACAATTTCAATTATTGATTTGTATATGACAGGAACAGTTTATCCATCGCCTCTTTACATGAATACAATTGTTTTGCATATGTCTTTCAATGAGCTGGTTTTAATTTTTAATAATTTCCTAAAAATACCGTGCATTAGTTAATACATATGTTCCTTGTGCGACTATTTCGAAACAATTTCAATTATTGATTTGTATATCACAGAAATAGTTTATCTATCGCCTCTTTACATGAATACAATTGTTTTGCATATGTCTTTCAATGAGCTGGTATTAATTTTTAATAATTTCCTAAAAATACCGTGCTTTAGTTAATACATATGTTCCTTGTGCGACTATTTCTAAACAATTTTAATTATTGATTTGTATATCACAGGAACAGTTTATCCATCGCCTTTTTACATGAATAAAATTGTTTTGCATATGTCTTTCAATGAGCTGGTTTTAATTTTTAATAATTTCCTAAAAATACCGTGCTTTAGTTAATACATATGTTCCTTGTGCTACTATTTCGAAACAATTTCAATTATTGATTTGTATATCACAGGAACAGTTTATCAATCGCCTCTTTACATGAATACAATTGTTTTGCATATGTCTTTCAATGAGCTGGTATTAATTTTTAATAATTTCCTAAAAATACCGTGCTTTAGTTAATACATATGTTCCTTGTGCGACTATTTCTAAACAATTTTAATTATTGATTTGTATATCACAGGAACAGTTTATCCATCGCCTTTTTACATGAATACAATTGTTTTGCATATGTCTTTCAATGAGCTGGTTTTAATTTTTAATAATTTCCTAAAAATACCGTGCTTTAGTTAATACATATGTTCCTTGTGCTACTATTTCGAAACAATTTCAATTATTGATTTGTATATCACAGGAACAGTTTATCAATCGCCTCTTTACATGAATACAATTGTTTTGCATATGTCTTTCAATGAGCTGGTATTAATTTTTAATAATTTCCTAAAAATACCGTGCTTTAGTTAATACATATGTTCCTTGTGCGACTATTTCTAAACAATTTTAATTATTGATTTGTATATCACAGGAACAGTTTATCCATCGCCTTTTTACATGAATACAATTGTTTTGCATATGTCTTTCAATGAGCTGGTTTTAATTTTTAATAATTTCCTAAAAATACCGTGCTTTAGTTAATACAAATGTTCCTTGAGCGACTATTTCTAAACAATTTTAATTATTGATTTGTATATCACAGAAACAGTTTATCCATCGCCTCTTTACATGAATACAATTGTTTTGCATATGTCTTTCAATGAGCTGGTATTAATTTTTAATAATTTCCTAAAAATACCGTGCTTTAGTTAATACATATGTTCCTTGTGCGACTATTTCGAAACAATTTCAATTATTGATTTGTATATCACAGGAACAGTTTATCCATCGCCTCTTTACATGAATACAATTGTTTTGCATATGTCTTTCAATGAGCTGGTTTTAATTTTTAATAATTTCCTAAAAATACCGTGCTTTAGTTAATACATATGTTCCTTGAGCGACTATTTCTAAACAATTTTAATTATTGATTTGTATATCACAGGAACAGTTTATCCATCGCCTCTTTACAGGAATACAATTGTTTTGCATATGTCTTTTCAATGAGCTGGTTTTAATTTTTAATAATTTCCTAAAAATACCGTGCATTAGTTAATACATATGTTCCTTGAGCGACTATTTCTGAACAATTTTAATTATTGATTTGTATATCACAGGAACAGTTTATCCATCGCCTCTTTACATGAATACAATTGTTTTGCATATGTCTTTCAATGAGCTGGTTTTAATTTTTAATAATTTCCTAAAAATACCGTGCTTTAGTTAATACATATGTTCCTTGAGCGACTATTTCTAAACGATTTTAATTATTGATTTGTATGTATATCACAGGAACAGTTTATCCATCGCCTCTTTACATGAATACAATTGTTTTGCATATGTCTTTCAATGAGCTGGTTTTAATTTTTAATAATTTCCTAAAAATACCGTGCTTTAGTTAATACATATGTTCCTTGTGCGACTATTTCGAAACAATTTCAATTATTGATTTGTATATGACAGGAACAGTTTATCCATCGCCTCTTTACATGAATACAATTGTTTTGCATATGTCTTTCAATGAGCTGGTTTTAATTTTTAATAATTTCCTAAAAATACCGTGCATTAGTTAATACATATGTTCCTTGTGCGACTATTTCGAAACAATTTCAATTATTGATTTGTATATCACAGAAATAGTTTATCTATCGCCTCTTTACATGAATACAATTGTTTTGCATATGTCTTTCAATGAGCTGGTATTAATTTTTAATAATTTCCTAAAAATACCGTGCTTTAGTTAATACATATGTTCCTTGTGCGACTATTTCTAAACAATTTTAATTATTGATTTGTATATCACAGGAACAGTTTATCCATCGCCTTTTTACATGAATAAAATTGTTTTGCATATGTCTTTCAATGAGCTGGTTTTAATTTTTAATAATTTCCTAAAAATACCGTGCTTTAGTTAATACATATGTTCCTTGTGCTACTATTTCGAAACAATTTCAATTATTGATTTGTATATCACAGGAACAGTTTATCAATCGCCTCTTTACATGAATACAATTGTTTTGCATATGTCTTTCAATGAGCTGGTATTAATTTTTAATAATTTCCTAAAAATACCGTGCTTTAGTTAATACATATGTTCCTTGTGCGACTATTTCTAAACAATTTTAATTATTGATTTGTATATCACAGAAACAGTTTATCCATCGCCTTTTTACATGAATACAATTGTTTTGCATATGTCTTTCAATGAGCTGGTTTTAATTTTTAATAATTTCCTAAAAATACCGTGCTTTAGTTAATACATATGTTCCTTGTGCTACTATTTCGAAACAATTTCAATTATTGATTTGTATATCACAGGAACAGTTTATCCATCGCCTCTTTACATGAATACAATTGTTTTGCATATGTCTTTCAATGAGCTGGTATTAATTTTTAATAATTTCCTAAAAATACCGTGCTTTAGTTAATACATATGTTCCTTGTGCGACTATTTCTAAACAATTTTAATTATTGATTTGTATATCACAGGAACAGTTTATCCATCGCCTTTTTACATGAATACAATTGTTTTGCATATGTCTTTCAATGAGCTGGTTTTAATTTTTAATAATTTCCTAAAAATACCGTGCTTTAGTTAATACAAATGTTCCTTGAGCGACTATTTCTAAACAATTTTAATTATTGATTTGTATATCACAGAAACAGTTTATCCATCGGCTCTTTACATGAATACAATTGTTTTGCATATGTCTTTCAATGAGCTGGTATTAATTTTTAATAATTTCCTAAAAATACCGTGCTTTAGTTAATACATATGTTCCTTGTGCGACTATTTCGAAACAATTTCAATTATTGATTTGTATATCACAGGAACAGTTTATCCATCGCCTCTTTACATAAATACAATTGTTTTGCATATGTCTTTCAATGAGCTGGTTTTAATTTTTAATAATTTCCTAAAAATACCGTGCTTTAGTTAATACATATGTTCCTTGAGCGACTATTTCTAAACAATTTTAATTATTGATTTGTATATCACAGGAACAGTTTATCCATCGCCTCTTTACAGGAATACAATTGTTTTGCATATGTCTTTCAATGAGCTGGTTTTAATTTTTAATAATTTCCTAAAAATACCGTGCATTAGTTAATACATATGTTCCTTGAGCGACTATTTCTGAACAATTTTAATTATTGATTTGTATATCACAGGAACAGTTTATCCATCGCCTCTTTACATGAATACAATTGTTTTGCATATGTCTTTCAATGAGCTGGTTTTAATTTTTAATAATTTCCTAAAAATACCGTGCTTTAGTTAATACATATGTTCCTTAAGCGACTATTTCTAAACGATTTAAATTATTGATTTGTATATCACAGGAACAGTTTATCCATCGCCTCTTTACATGAATACAATTGTTTTGCATATGTCTTTCAATGAGCTGGTTTTAATTTTTAATAATTTCCTAAAAATACCGTGCTTTAGTTAATACATATGTTCCTTGAGCGACTATTTCTAAACAATTTTAATTATTGATTTGTATATCACAGGAACAGTTTATCCATCGCCTCTTTACATGAATACAATTGTTTTGCATATGTCTTTCAATGAGCTGGTTTTAATTTTTAATAATTTCCTAAAAATACCGTGCTTTAGTTAATACATATGTGCCTTGAGCGACTATTTCGAAACAATTTTAATTATTGATTTGTATATCACAGGAACAGTTTATCCATCGCCTCTTTACATGAATACAATTGTTTTGCATATGTCTTTCAATGAGCTGGTTTTAATTTTTAATAATTTCCTAAAAATACCGTGCTTTAGTTAATACATATGTTCCTTGAGCGACTATTTCTAAACAATTTTAATTATTGATTTGTATATCACAGGAACAGTTTATCCATCGCCTCTTTACATAAATACAATTGTTTTGCATATGTCTTTCAATGAGCTGGCATTAATTTTTAATAATTTCCTAAAAATACCGTGCTTTAGTTAATACATATGTTCCTTGTGCGACTATTTCGAAACAATTTCAATTATTGATTTGTATATGACAGGAACAGTTTATCTATCGCCTCTTTACATGAATACAATTGTTTTGCATATGTCTTTCAATGAGCTGGTTTTAATTTTTAATAATTTCCTAAAAATACCGTGCATTAGTTAATACATATGTTCCTTGAGCGACTATTTCTGAACAATTTTAATTATTGATTTGTATATCACAGGAACAGTTTATCCATCGCCTCTTTACATGAATACAATTGTTTTGCATATGTCTTTCAATGAGCTGGTTTTAATTTTTAATAATTTCCTAAAAATACCGTGCTTTAGTTAATACATATGTTCCTTAAGCGACTATTTCTAAACGATTTAAATTATTGATTTGTATATCACAGGAACAGTTTATCCATCGCCTCTTTACATGAATACAATTGTTTTGCATATGTCTTTCAATGAGCTGGTTTTAATTTTTAATAATTTCCTAAAAATACCGTGCTTTAGTTAATACATATGTTCCTTGAGCGACTATTTCTAAACAATTTTAATTATTGATTTGTATATCACAGGAACAGTTTATCCATCGCCTCTTTACATGAATACAATTGTTTTGCATATGTCTTTCAATGAGCTGGTTTTAATTTTTAATAATTTCCTAAAAATACCGTGCTTTAGTTAATACATATGTGCCTTGAGCGACTATTTCGAAACAATTTTAATTATTGATTTGTATATCACAGGAACAGTTTATCCATCGCCTCTTTACATGAATACAATTGTTTTGCATATGTCTTTCAATGAGCTGGTTTTAATTTTTAATAATTTCCTAAAAATACCGTGCTTTAGTTAATACATATGTTCCTTGAGCGACTATTTCTAAACAATTTTAATTATTGATTTGTATATCACAGGAACAGTTTATCCATCGCCTCTTTACATAAATACAATTGTTTTGCATATGTCTTTCAATGAGCTGGCATTAATTTTTAATAATTTCCTAAAAATACCGTGCTTTAGTTAATACATATGTTCCTTGTGCGACTATTTCGAAACAATTTCAATTATTGATTTGTATATGACAGGAACAGTTTATCTATCGCCTCTTTACATGAATACAATTGTTTTGCATATGTCTTTCAATGAGCTGGTTTTAATTTTTAATAATTTCCTAAAAATACCGTGCTTTAGTTAATACATATGTTCCTTGAGCGACTATTTCTAAACAATTTTAATTATTGATTTGTATATCACAGAAACAGTTTATCCATCGCCTCTTTACATGAATACAATTGTTTTGCATATGTCTTTCAATGAGCTGGTATTAATTTTTAATAATTTCCTAAAAATACCGTGCTTTAGTTAATACATATGTTCCTTGAGCGACTATTTCTAAACAATTTTAATTATTGATTTGTATATCACAGAAACAGTTTATCCATCGCCTCTTTACAGGAATACAATTGTTTTGCATATGTCTTTCAATGAGCTGGTTTTAATTTTTAATAATTTCCTAAAAATACCGTGCTTTAGTTAATACATATGTGCCTTGAGCGACTATTTCGAAACAATTTTAATTATTGATTTGTATATCACAGGAACAGTTTATCCATCGCCTCTTTACATGAATACAATTGTTTTGCATATGTCTTTCAATGAGCTGGTTTTAATTTTTAATAATTTCCTAAAAATACCGTGCTTTAGTTAATACATATGTTCCTTGTGCGACTATTTCTAAACAATTTTAATTATTGATTTGTATATCACAGGAACAGTTTATCCATCGCCTCTTTACATGAATACAATTGTTTTGCATATGTCTTTCAATGAGCTGGCATTAATTTTTAATAATTTCCTAAAATAACCGTGCTTTAGTTAATACATTATGTTCCTTGTGCGACTATTTCGAAACAATTTCAATTATTGATTTGTATATGACAGGAACAGTTTATCTATCGCCTCTTTACATGAATACAATTGTTTTGCATATGTCTTTCAATGAGCTGGTTTTAATTTTTAATAATTTCCTAAAAATACCGTGCTTTAGTTAATACATATGTTCCTTGAGCGACTATTTCTAAACAATTTTAATTATTGATTTGTATATCACAGGAACAGTTTATCCATCGCCTCTTTACATGAATACAATTGTTTTGCATATGTCTTTCAATGAGCTGGTTTTAATTTTTAATAATTTCCTAAAAATACCGTGCTTTAGTTAATACATATGTTCCTTGTGCGACTATTTCTAAACAATTTTAATTATTGATTTGTATATCACAGGAACAGTTTATCCATCGCCTCTTTACATGAATACAATTGTTTTGCATATGTCTTTCAATGAGCTGGCATTAATTTTTAATAATTTCCTAAAATAACCGTGCTTTAGTTAATACATAATGTTCCTTGTGCGACTATTTCGAAACAATTTCAATTATTGATTTGTATATGACAGGAACAGTTTATCTATCGCCTCTTTACATGAATACAATTGTTTTGCATATGTCTTTCAATGAGCTGGTTTTAATTTTTAATAATTTCCTAAAAATACCGTGCTTTAGTTAATACATATGTTCCTTGAGCGACTATTTCTAAACAATTTTAATTATTGATTTGTATATCACAGAAACAGTTTATCCATCGCCTCTTTACATGAATACAATTGTTTTGCATATGTCTTTCAATGAGCTGGTATTAATTTTTAATAATTTCCTAAAAATACCGTGCTTTAGTTAATACATATGTTCCTTGTGCGACTATTTCTAAACAATTTTAATTATTGATTTGTATATCACAGGAACAGTTTATCCATCGCCTTTTTACATGAATACAATTGTTTTGCATATGTCTTTCAATGAGCTGGTTTTAATTTTTAATAATTTCCTAAAAATACCGTGCTTTAGTTAATACATATGTTCCTTGAGCGACTATTTCTAAACAATTTTAATTATTGATTTGTATATCACAGGAACAGTTTATCCATCGCCTCTTTACAGGAATACAATTGTTTTGCATATGTCTTTCAATGAGCTGGTTTTAATTTTTAATAATTTCCTAAAAATACCGTGCATTAGTTAATACATATGTTCCTTGAGCGACTATTTCTGAACAATTTTAATTATTGATTTGTATATCACAGGAACAGTTTATCCATCGCCTCTTTACATGAATACAATTGTTTTGCATATGTCTTTCAATGAGCTGGTTTTAATTTTTAATAATTTCCTAAAAATACCGTGCTTTAGTTAATACATATGTTCCTTAAGCGACTATTTCTAAACGATTTAAATTATTGATTTGTATATCACAGGAACAGTTTATCCATCGCCTCTTTACATGAATACAATTGTTTTGCATATGTCTTTCAATGAGCTGGTTTTAATTTTTAATAATTTCCTAAAAATACCGTGCTTTAGTTAATACATATGTTCCTTGAGCGACTATTTCTAAACAATTTTAATTATTGATTTGTATATCACAGGAACAGTTTATCCATCGCCTCTTTACATGAATACAATTGTTTTGCATATGTCTTTCAATGAGCTGGTTTTAATTTTTAATAATTTCCTAAAAATACCGTGCTTTAGTTAATACATATGTGCCTTGAGCGACTATTTCGAAACAATTTTAATTATTGATTTGTATATCACAGGAACAGTTTATCCATCGCCTCTTTACATGAATACAATTGTTTTGCATATGTCTTTCAATGAGCTGGTTTTAATTTTTAATAATTTCCTAAAAATACCGTGCTTTAGTTAATACATATGTTCCTTGAGCGACTATTTCTAAACAATTTTAATTATTGATTTGTATATCACAGGAACAGTTTATCCATCGCCTCTTTACATAAATACAATTGTTTTGCATATGTCTTTCAATGAGCTGGCATTAATTTTTAATAATTTCCTAAAAATACCGTGCTTTAGTTAATACATATGTTCCTTGTGCGACTATTTCGAAACAATTTCAATTATTGATTTGTATATGACAGGAACAGTTTATCTATCGCCTCTTTACATGAATACAATTGTTTTGCATATGTCTTTCAATGAGCTGGTTTTAATTTTTAATAATTTCCTAAAAATACCGTGCTTTAGTTAATACATATGTTCCTTGAGCGACTATTTCTAAACAATTTTAATTATTGATTTGTATATCACAGAAACAGTTTATCCATCGCCTCTTTACATGAATACAATTGTTTTGCATATGTCTTTCAATGAGCTGGTATTAATTTTTAATAATTTCCTAAAAATACCGTGCTTTAGTTAATACATATGTTCCTTGAGCGACTATTTCTAAACAATTTTAATTATTGATTTGTATATCACAGAAACAGTTTATCCATCGCCTCTTTACAGGAATACAATTGTTTTGCATATGTCTTTCAATGAGCTGGTTTTAATTTTTAATAATTTCCTAAAAATACCGTGCTTTAGTTAATACATATGTGCCTTGAGCGACTATTTCGAAACCATTTTAATTATTGATTTGTATATCACAGGAACAGTTTATCCATCGCCTCTTTACATGAATACAATTGTTTTGCATATGTCTTTCAATGAGCTGGTTTTAATTTTTAATAATTTCCTAAAAATACCGTGCTTTAGTTAATACATATGTTCCTTGTGCGACTATTTCTAAACAATTTTAATTATTGATTTGTATATCACAGGAACAGTTTATCCATCGCCTCTTTACATGAATACAATTGTTTTGCATATGTCTTTCAATGAGCTGGCATTAATTTTTAATAATTTCCTAAAATAACCGTGCTTTAGTTAATACATTATGTTCCTTGTGCGACTATTTCGAAACAATTTCAATTATTGATTTGTATATGACAGGAACAGTTTATCTATCGCCTCTTTACATGAATACAATTGTTTTGCATATGTCTTTCAATGAGCTGGTTTTAATTTTTAATAATTTCCTAAAAATACCGTGCTTTAGTTAATACATATGTTCCTTGAGCGACTATTTCTAAACAATTTTAATTATTGATTTGTATATCACAGGAACAGTTTATCCATCGCCTCTTTACATGAATACAATTGTTTTGCATATGTCTTTCAATGAGCTGGTTTTAATTTTTAATAATTTCCTAAAAATACCGTGCTTTAGTTAATACATATGTTCCTTGTGCGACTATTTCTAAACAATTTTAATTATTGATTTGTATATCACAGGAACAGTTTATCCATCGCCTCTTTACATGAATACAATTGTTTTGCATATGTCTTTCAATGAGCTGGCATTAATTTTTAATAATTTCCTAAAATAACCGTGCTTTAGTTAATACATAATGTTCCTTGTGCGACTATTTCGAAACAATTTCAATTATTGATTTGTATATGACAGGAACAGTTTATCTATCGCCTCTTTACATGAATACAATTGTTTTGCATATGTCTTTCAATGAGCTGGTTTTAATTTTTAATAATTTCCTAAAAATACCGTGCTTTAGTTAATACATATGTTCCTTGAGCGACTATTTCTAAACAATTTTAATTATTGATTTGTATATCACAGAAACAGTTTATCCATCGCCTCTTTACATGAATACAATTGTTTTGCATATGTCTTTCAATGAGCTGGTATTAATTTTTAATAATTTCCTAAAAATACCGTGCTTTAGTTAATACATATGTTCCTTGTGCGACTATTTCTAAACAATTTTAATTATTGATTTGTATATCACAGGAACAGTTTATCCATCGCCTTTTTACATGAATACAATTGTTTTGCATATGTCTTTCAATGAGCTGGTTTTAATTTTTAATAATTTCCTAAAAATACCGTGCTTTAGTTAATACATATGTTCCTTGAGCGACTATTTCTAAACAATTTTAATTATTGATTTGTATATCACAGGAACAGTTTATCCATTGCCTCTTTACAGGAATACAATTGTTTTGCATATGTCTTTCAATGAGCTGGTTTTAATTTTTAATAATTTTCTAAAAATACCGTGCATTAGTTAATACATATGTTCCTTGAGCGACTATTTCTGAACAATTTTAATTATTGATTTGTATATCACAGGAACAGTTTATCCATCGCCTCTTTACATGAATACAATTGTTTTGCATATGTCTTTCAATGAGCTGGTTTTAATTTTTAATAATTTCCTAAAAATACCGTGCTTTAGTTAATACATATGTTCCTTGAGCGACTATTTCTAAACGATTTTAATTATTGATTTGTATATCACAGGAACAGTTTATCCATCGCCTCTTTACATGAATACAATTGTTTTGCATATGTCTTTCAATGAGCTGGTTTTAATTTTTAATAATTTCCTAAAAATACCGTGCTTTAGTTAATACATATGTTCCTTGAGCGACTATTTCTGAACAATTTTAATTATTGATTTGTATATCACAGGAACAGTTTATCCATCGCCTCTTTACATGAATACAATTGTTTTGCATATGTCTTTCAATGAGCTGGCATTAATTTTTAATAATTTCCTAAAAATACCGTGCTTTAGTTAATACATATGTTCCTTGTGCGACTATTTCGAAACAATTTCAATTATTGATTTGTATATGACAGGAACAGTTTATCTATCGCCTCTTTACATGAATACAATTGTTTTGCATATGTCTTTCAATGAGCTGGTTTTAATTTTTAATAATTTCCTAAAAATACCGTGCTTTAGTTAATACATATGTTCCTTGAGCGACTATTTCTAAACAATTTTAATTATTGATTTGTATATCACAGGAAAAGTTTATCCATCGCCTCTTTACAGGAATACAGATTTTTTGCATATGTCTTTCAATGAGCTGGTTTTAATTTTTAATAATTTCCTAAAAATACCGTGCATTAGTTAATACATATGTTCCTTGAGCGACTATTTCTGAACAATTTTAATTATTGATTTGTATATCACAGGAACAGTTTATCCATCGCCTCTTTACATGAATACAATGGTTTTGCATATGTCTTTCAATGAGCTGGTTTTAATTTTTAATAATTTCCTAAAAATACCGTGCTTTAGTTAATACATATGTTCCTTGAGCGACTATTTCTCTAAACAATTTTAATTATTGATTTGTATATCACAGGAACAGTTTATCCATCGCCTCTTTACAGGAATACAATTGTTTTGCATATGTCTTTCAATGAGCTGGTTTTAATTTTTAATAATTTCCTAAAAATACCGTGCCTTAGTTAATACATATGTTCCTTGAGCGACTATTTCTAAACGATTTTAATTATTGATTTGTATATCACAGGAACAGTTTATCCATCGCCTCTTTACATGAATACAATTGTTTTGCATATGTCTTTCAATGAGCTGGTTTTAATTTTTAATAATTTCCTAAAAATACCGTGCTTTAGTTAATACATATGTTCCTTGAGCGACTATTTCTAAACAATTTTAATTATTGATTTGTATATCACAGGAACAGTTTATCCATCGCCTCTTTACATGAATACAATTGTTTTGCATATGTCTTTCAATGAGCTGGCATTAATTTTTAATAATTTCCTAAAAATACCGTGCTTTAGTTAATACATATGTTCCTTGTGCGACTATTTCGAAACAATTTCAATTATTGATTTGTATATGACAGGAACAGTTTATCTATCGCCTCTTTACATGAATACAATTGTTTTGCATATGTCTTTCAATGAGCTGGTTTTAATTTTTAATAATTTCCTAAAAATACCGTGCTTTAGTTAATACATATGTTCCTTGAGCGACTATTTCTAAACAATTTTAATTATTGATTTGTCTATCACAGGAAAAGTTTATCCATCGCCTCTTTACAGGAATACAGATTTTTTGCATATGTCTTTCAATGAGCTGGTTTTAATTTTTAATAATTTCCTAAAAATACCGTGCATTAGTTAATACATATGTTCCTTGAGCGACTATTTCTGAACAATTTTAATTATTGATTTGTATATCACAGGAACAGTTTATCCATCGCCTCTTTACATGAATACAATGGTTTTGCATATGTCTTTCAATGAGCTGGTTTTAATTTTTAATAATTTCCTAAAAATACCGTGCTTTAGTTAATACATATGTTCCTTGAGCGACTATTTCTAAACAATTTTAATTATTGATTTGTATATCACAGGAACAGTTTATCCATCGCCTCTTTACAGGAATACAATTGTTTTGCATATGTCTTTCAATGAGCTGGTTTTAATTTTTAATAATTTCCTAAAAATACCGTGCCTTAGTTAATACATATGTTCCTTGAGCGACTATTTCTAAACAATTTTAATTATTGATTTGTATATCACAGGAACAGTTTATCCATCGCCTCTTTACAGGAATACAATTGTTTTGCATATGTCTTTCAATGAGCTGGTTTTAATTTTTAATAATTTCCTAAAAATACCGTGCTTTAGTTAATACATATGTTCCTTGAGCGACTATTTCTAAACAATTTTAATTATTGATTTGTATATCACAGGAACAGTTTATCCATCGCCTCTTTACAGGAATACAATTGTTTTGCATATGTCTTTCAATGAGCTGGTTTTAATTTTTAATAATTTCCTAAAAATACCGTGCATTAGTTAATACATATGTTCTTTGAGCGACTATTTCTGAACAATTTTAATTATTGATTTGTATGTATATCACAGGAACAGTTTATCCATCGCCTCTTTACATGAATACAATTGTTTTGCATATGTCTTTCAATGAGCTGGTTTTAATTTTTAATAATTTCCTAAAAATACCGTGCTTTAGTTAATACATATGTTCCTTGTGCGACTATTTCGAAACAATTTCAATTATTGATTTGTATATGACAGGAACAGTTTATCCATCGCCTCTTTACATGAATACAATTGTTTTGCATATGTCTTTCAATGAGCTGGTTTTAATTTTTAATAATTTCCTAAAAATACCGTGCATTAGTTAATACATATGTTCCTTGTGCGACTATTTCGAAACAATTTCAATTATTGATTTGTATATCACAGAAATAGTTTATCTATCGCCTCTTTACATGAATACAATTGTTTTGCATATGTCTTTCAATGAGCTGGTATTAATTTTTAATAATTTCCTAAAAATACCGTGCTTTAGTTAATACATATGTTCCTTGTGCGACTATTTCTAAACAATTTTAATTATTGATTTGTATATCACAGGAACAGTTTATCCATCGCCTTTTTACATGAATAAAATTGTTTTGCATATGTCTTTCAATGAGCTGGTTTTAATTTTTAATAATTTCCTAAAAATACCGTGCTTTAGTTAATACATATGTTCCTTGTGCTACTATTTCGAAACAATTTCAATTATTGATTTGTATATCACAGGAACAGTTTATCAATCGCCTCTTTACATGAATACAATTGTTTTGCATATGTCTTTCAATGAGCTGGTATTAATTTTTAATAATTTCCTAAAAATACCGTGCTTTAGTTAATACATATGTTCCTTGTGCGACTATTTCTAAACAATTTTAATTATTGATTTGTATATCACAGGAACAGTTTATCCATCGCCTTTTTACATGAATACAATTGTTTTGCATATGTCTTTCAATGAGCTGGTTTTAATTTTTAATAATTTCCTAAAAATACCGTGCTTTAGTTAATACATATGTTCCTTGTGCTACTATTTCGAAACAATTTCAATTATTGATTTGTATATCACAGGAACAGTTTATCAATCGCCTCTTTACATGAATACAATTGTTTTGCATATGTCTTTCAATGAGCTGGTATTAATTTTTAATAATTTCCTAAAAATACCGTGCTTTAGTTAATACATATGTTCCTTGTGCGACTATTTCTAAACAATTTTAATTATTGATTTGTATATCACAGGAACAGTTTATCCATCGCCTTTTTACATGAATACAATTGTTTTGCATATGTCTTTCAATGAGCTGGTTTTAATTTTTAATAATTTCCTAAAAATACCGTGCTTTAGTTAATACAAATGTTCCTTGAGCGACTATTTCTAAACAATTTTAATTATTGATTTGTATATCACAGAAACAGTTTATCCATCGCCTCTTTACATGAATACAATTGTTTTGCATATGTCTTTCAATGAGCTGGTATTAATTTTAATAATTTCCTAAAAATACCGTGCTTTAGTTAATACATATGTTCCTTGTGCGACTATTTCGAAACAATTTCAATTATTGATTTGTATATCACAGGAACAGTTTATCCATCGCCTCTTTACATGAATACAATTGTTTTGCATATGTCTTTCAATGAGCTGGTTTTAATTTTTAATAATTTCCTAAAAATACCGTGCTTTAGTTAATACATATGTTCCTTGAGCGACTATTTCTAAACAATTTTAATTATTGATTTGTATATCACAGGAACAGTTTATCCATCGCCTCTTTACAGGAATACAATTGTTTTGCATATGTCTTTCAATGAGCTGGTTTTAATTTTTAATAATTTCCTAAAAATACCGTGCATTAGTTAATACATATGTTCCTTGAGCGACTATTTCTGAACAATTTTAATTATTGATTTGTATATCACAGGAACAGTTTATCCATCGCCTCTTTACATGAATACAATTGTTTTGCATATGTCTTTCAATGAGCTGGTTTTAATTTTTAATAATTTCCTAAAAATACCGTGCTTTAGTTAATACATATGTTCCTTGAGCGACTATTTCTAAACGATTTTAATTATTGATTTGTATGTATATCACAGGAACAGTTTATCCATCGCCTCTTTACATGAATACAATTGTTTTGCATATGTCTTTCAATGAGCTGGTTTTAATTTTTAATAATTTCCTAAAAATACCGTGCTTTAGTTAATACATATGTTCCTTGTGCGACTATTTCGAAACAATTTCAATTATTGATTTGTATATGACAGGAACAGTTTATCCATCGCCTCTTTACATGAATACAATTGTTTTGCATATGTCTTTCAATGAGCTGGTTTTAATTTTTAATAATTTCCTAAAAATACCGTGCATTAGTTAATACATATGTTCCTTGTGCGACTATTTCGAAACAATTTCAATTATTGATTTGTATATCACAGAAATAGTTTATCTATCGCCTCTTTACATGAATACAATTGTTTTGCATATGTCTTTCAATGAGCTGGTATTAATTTTTAATAATTTCCTAAAAATACCGTGCTTTAGTTAATACATATGTTCCTTGTGCGACTATTTCTAAACAATTTTAATTATTGATTTGTATATCACAGGAACAGTTTATCCATCGCCTTTTTACATGAATAAAATTGTTTTGCATATGTCTTTCAATGAGCTGGTTTTAATTTTTAATAATTTCCTAAAAATACCGTGCTTTAGTTAATACATATGTTCCTTGTGCTACTATTTCGAAACAATTTCAATTATTGATTTGTATATCACAGGAACAGTTTATCAATCGCCTCTTTACATGAATACAATTGTTTTGCATATGTCTTTCAATGAGCTGGTATTAATTTTTAATAATTTCCTAAAAATACCGTGCTTTAGTTAATACATATGTTCCTTGTGCGACTATTTCTAAACAATTTTAATTATTGATTTGTATATCACAGGAACAGTTTATCCATCGCCTTTTTACATGAATACAATTGTTTTGCATATGTCTTTCAATGAGCTGGTTTTAATTTTTAATAATTTCCTAAAAATACCGTGCTTTAGTTAATACATATGTTCCTTGTGCTACTATTTCGAAACAATTTCAATTATTGATTTGTATATCACAGGAACAGTTTATCAATCGCCTCTTTACATGAATACAATTGTTTTGCATATGTCTTTCAATGAGCTGGTATTAATTTTTAATAATTTCCTAAAAATACCGTGCTTTAGTTAATACATATGTTCCTTGTGCGACTATTTCTAAACAATTTTAATTATTGATTTGTATATCACAGGAACAGTTTATCCATCGCCTTTTTACATTAATACAATTGTTTTGCATATGTCTTTCAATGAGCTGGTTTTAATTTTTAATAATTTCCTAAAAATACCGTGCTTTAGTTAATACAAATGTTCCTTGAGCGACTATTTCTAAACAATTTTAATTATTGATTTGTATATTACAGAAACAGTTTATCCATCGCCTCTTTACATGAATACAATTGTTTTGCATATGTCTTTCAATGAGCTGGTATTAATTTTTAATAATTTCCTAAAAATACCGTGCTTTAGTTAATACATATGTTCCTTGTGCGACTATTTCGAAACAATTTCAATTATTGATTTGTATATCACAGGAACAGTTTATCCATCGCCTCTTTACATGAATACAATTGTTTTGCATATGTCTTTCAATGAGCTGGTTTTAATTTTTAATAATTTCCTAAAAATACCGTGCTTTAGTTAATACATATGTTCCTTGAGCGACTATTTCTAAACAATTTTAATTATTGATTTGTATATCACAGGAACAGTTTATCCATCGCCTCTTTACAGGAATACAATTGTTTTGCATATGTCTTTCAATGAGCTGGTTTTAATTTTTAATAATTTCCTAAAAATACCGTGCATTAGTTAATACATATGTTCCTTGAGCGACTATTTCTGAACAATTTTAATTATTGATTTGTATATCACAGGAACAGTTTATCCATCGCCTCTTTACATGAATACAATTGTTTTGCATATGTCTTTCAATGAGCTGGTTTTAATTTTTAATAATTTCCTAAAAATACCGTGCTTTAGTTAATACATATGTTCCTTAAGCGACTATTTCTAAACGATTTTAATTATTGATTTGTATATCACAGGAACAGTTTATCCATCGCCTCTTTACATGAATACAATTGTTTTGCATATGTCTTTCAATGAGCTGGTTTTAATTTTTAATAATTTCCTAAAAATACCGTGCTTTAGTTAATACATATGTTCCTTGAGCGACTATTTCTAAACAATTTTAATTATTGATTTGTATATCACAGGAACAGTTTATCCATCGCCTCTTTACATGAATACAATTGTTTTGCATATGTCTTTCAATGAGCTGGTTTTAATTTTTAATAATTTCCTAAAAATACCGTGCTTTAGTTAATACATATGTGCCTTGAGCGACTATTTCGAAACAAATTTTAATTATTGATTTGTATATCACAGGAACAGTTTATCCATCGCCTCTTTACATGAATACAATTGTTTTGCATATGTCTTTCAATGAGCTGGTTTTAATTTTAATAATTTCCTAAAAATACCGTGCTTTAGTTAATACATATGTTCCTTGAGCGACTATTTCTAAACAATTCTAATTATTGATTTGTATATCACAGGAACAGTTTATCCATCGCCTCTTTACATGAATACAATTGTTTTGCATATGTCTTTCAATAAGCTGGCATTAATTTTTAATAATTTCCTAAAAATACCGTGCTTTAGTTAATACATATGTTCCTTGTGCGACTATTTCGAAACAATTTCAATTATTGATTTGTATATGACAGGAACAGTTTATCCATCGCCTCTTTACAGGAATACAATTTTTTTGCATATGTCTTTCAATGAGCTGGTTTTAATTTTTAATAATTTCCTAAAAATACCATGCATTAGTTAATACATATGTTCCTTGAGCGACTATTTCTGAACAATTTTAATTATTGATTTGTATATCACAGGAACAGTTTATCCATCGCCTCTTTACATGAATACAATTGTTTTGCATATGTCTTTCAATGAGCTGGCATTAATTTTTAATAATTTCCTAAAAATACCGTGCTTTAGTTAATACATATGTTCCTTGTGCGACTATTTCGCAACAATTTCAATTATTGATTTGTATATGACAGGAACAGTTTATCTATCGCCTCTTTACATGAATACAATTGTTTTGCATATGTCTTTCAATGAGCTGGTTTTAATTTTTAATAATTTCCTAAAAATACCGTGCTTTAGTTAATACATATGTTCCTTGAGCGACTATTTCTAAACAATTTTAATTATTGATTTGTATATCACAGAAACAGTTTATCCATCGCCTCTTTACATGAATACAATTGTTTTGCATATGTCTTTCAATGAGCTGGTATTAATTTTTAATAATTTCCTAAAAATACCGTGCTTTAGTTAATACATATGTTCCTTGTGCGACTATTTCGAAACAATTTCAATTATTGATTTGTATATCACAGGAACAGTTTATCCATCGCCTTTTTACATGAATACAATTGTTTTGCATATGTCTTTCAATGAGCTGGTTTTAATTTTTAATAATTTCCTAAAAATACCGTGCTTTAGTTAATACATATGTTCCTTGAGCGACTATTTCTAAACAATTTTAATTATTGATTTGTATATCACAGGAACAGTTTATCCATCGCCTCTTTACAGGAATACAATTGTTTTGCATATGTCTTTCAATGAGCTGGTTTTAATTTTTAATAATTTCCTAAAAATACCGTGCATTAGTTAATACATATGTTCCTTGAGCGACTATTTCTGAACAATTTTAATTATTGATTTGTATATCACAGGAACAGTTTATCCATCGCCTCTTTACATGAATACAATTGTTTTGCATATGTCTTTCAATGAGCTGGTTTTAATTTTTAATAATTTCCTAAAAATACCGTGCTTTAGTTAATACATATGTTCCCTGAGCGACTATTTCTAAACGATTTTAATTATTGATTTGTATATCACAGGAACAGTTTATCCATCGCCTCTTTACATGAATACAATTGTTTTGCATATGTCTTTCAATGAGCTGGTTTTAATTTTTAATAATTTCCTAAAAATACCGTGCTTTAGTTAATACATATGTTCCTTGAGCGACTATTTCTAAACAATTTTAATTATTGATTTGTATATCACAGGAACAGTTTATCCATCGCCTCTTTACATAAATACAATTGTTTTGCATATGTCTTTCAATGAACTGGCATTAATTTTTAATAATTTCCTAAAAATACCGTGCTTTAGTTAATACATATGTTCCTTGTGCGACTATTTCGAAACAATTTCAATTATTGATTTGTATATGACAGGAACAGTTTATCTATCGCCTCTTTACATGAATACAATTGTTTTGCATATGTCTTTCAATGAGCTGGTTTTAATTTTTAATAATTTCCTAAAAATACCGTGCTTTAGTTAATACATATGTTCCTTGAGCGACTATTTCTAAACAATTTTAATTATTGATTTGTATATCACAGAAACAGTTTATCCATCGCCTCTTTACATGAATACAATTGTTTTGCATATGTCTTTCAATGAGCTGGTATTAATTTTTAATAATTTCCTAAAAATACCGTGCTTTAGTTAATACATATGTTCCTTGTGCGACTATTTCGAAACAATTTCAATTATTGATTTGTATATCACAGGAACAGTTTATCCATCGCCTTTTTACATGAATACAATTGTTTTGCATATGTCTTTCAATGAGCTGGTTTTAATTTTTAATAATTTCCTAAAAATACCGTGCTTTAGTTAATACATATGTTCCTTGAGCGACTATTTCTAAACAATTTTAATTATTGATTTGTATATCACAGGAACAGTTTATCCATCGCCTCTTTACAGGAATACAATTGTTTTGCATATGTCTTTCAATGAGCTGGTTTTAATTTTTAATAATTTCCTAAATATACCGTGCATTAGTTAATACATATGTTCCTTGAGCGACTATTTCTGAACAATTTTAATTATTGATTTGTATATCACAGGAACAGTTTATCCATCGCCTCTTTACATGAATACAATTGTTTTGCATATGTCTTTCAATGAGCTGGTTTTAATTTTTAATAATTTCCTAAAAATACCGTGCTTTAGTTAATACATATGTTCCCTGAGCGACTATTTCTAAACGATTTTAATTATTGATTTGTATATCACAGGAACAGTTTATCCATCGCCTCTTTACATGAATACAATTGTTTTGCATAATTATGTCTTTCAATGAGCTGGTTTTAATTTTTAATAATTTCCTAAAAATACCGTGCTTTAGTTAATACATATGTTCCTTGAGCGACTATTTCTAAACAATTTTAATTATTGATTTGTATATCACAGGAACAGTTTATCCATCGCCTCTTTACATGAATACAATTGTTTTGCATATGTCTTTCAATGAGCTGGCATTAATTTTTAATAATTTCCTAAAACTACCGTGCTTTAGTTAATACATATGTTCCTTGTGCGACTATTTCGAAACAATTTCAATTATTGATTTGTATATGACAGGAACAGTTTATCTATCGCCTCTTTACATGAATACAATTGTTTTGCATATGTCTTTCAATGAGCTGGTTTTAATTTTTAATAATTTCCTAAAAATACCGTGCTTTAGTTAATACATATGTTCCTTGAGCGACTATTTCTAAACAATTTTAATTATTGATTTGTATATCACAGGAAAAGTTTATCCATCGCCTCTTTACAGGAATACAGATTTTTTGCATATGTCTTTCAATGAGCTGGTTTTAATTTTTAATAATTTCCTAAAAATACCGTGCATTAGTTAATACATTTGTTCCTTGAGCGACTATTTCTGAACAATTTTAATTATTGATTTGTATATCACAGGAACAGTTTATTCATCGCCTCTTTACATGAATACAATGGTTTTGCATATGTCTTTCAATGAGCTGGTTTTAATTTTTAATAATTTCCTAAAAATACCGTGCTTTAGTTAATACATATGTTCCTTGAGCGACTATTTCTAAACAATTTTAATTATTGATTTGTATATCACAGGAACAGTTTATCCATCGCCTCTTTACAGGAATACAATTTTTTTGCATATGTCTTTCAATGAGCTGGTTTTAATTTTTAATAATTTCCTAAAAATACCGTGCCTTAGTTAATACATATGTTCCTTGAGCGACTATTTCTAAACAATTTTAATTATTGATTTGTATATCACAGGAACAGTTATTCCATCGCCTCTTTACAGGAATACAATTGTTTTGCATATGTCTTTCAATGAGCTGGTTTTAATTTTTAATAATTTCCTAAAAATACCGTGCTTTAGTTAATACATATGTTCCTTGAGCGACTATTTCTAAACAATTTTAATTATTGATTTGTATATCACAGGAACAGTTTATCCATCGCCTCTTTACAGGAATACAATTGTTTTGCATATGTCTTTCAATGAGCTGGTTTTAATTTTTAATAATTTCCTAAAAATACCGTCCATTAGTTAATACATATGTTCTTTGAGCGACTATTTCTGAACAATTTTAATTATTGATTTGTATGTATATCACAGGAACAGTTTATCCATCGCCTCTTTACAGGAATACAATTGTTTTGCATATGTCTTTCAATGAGCTGGTTTTAATTTTTAATAATTTCCTAAAAATACCGTGCTTTAGATAATACATATGTTCCTTGAGCGACTATTTCTAAACAATTTTAATTATTGATTTGTATATCACAGGAACAGTTTATCCATCGCCTCTTTGCAGGATTACAATTGTTTTGCATATGTTTTTCAATGAGCTGGTTTTAATTTTTAATAATTTCCTAAAAATACCGTGCTTTAGATAATACATATGTTCCTTGAGCGACTATTTCTAAACAATTTTAATTATTGATTTGTATATCACAGGAACAGTTTATCCATCGCCTCTTTACAGGAATACAATTGTTTTGCATATGTCTTTCAATGAGCTGGTTTTAATTTTTAATAATTTCCTAAAAATACCGTGCATTAGTTAATACATATGTTCCTTGAGCGACTATTTCTGAACAATTTTAATTATTAATTTGTATATCACAGGAACAGTTTATCCATCGCCTCTTTACATGAATACAATTGTTTTGCATATGTCTTTCAATGAGCTGGTTTTAATTTTTAATAATTTCCTAAAAATACCGTGCTTTAGTTAATACATATGTTCCTTGTGCGACTATTTTGAAACAATTTCAATTATTGATTTCTATATGACAGGAACAGTTTATCCATCGCCTCTTTACATGAATACAATTGTTTTGCATATGTCTTTCAATGAGCTGGTTTTAATTTTTAATAATTTCCTAAAAATACCGTGCTTTAGTTAATACAAATGTTCCTTGAGCGACTATTTCTAAACAATTTTAATTATTGATTTGTATATCACAGGAACAGTTTATCCATCGCCTCTTTGCAGGAATACAATTGTTTTGCATATGTTTTTCAATGAGCTGGTTTTAATTTTTAATAATTTCCTAAAAATACCGTGCTTTAGATAATACATATGTTCCTTGAGCGACTATTTCTAAACAATTTTAATTATTGATTTGTATATCACAGGAACAGTTTATCCATCGCCTTTTTACATGAATACAATTGTTTTGCATATGTCTTTCAATGAGCTGGTTTTAATTTTTAATAATTTCCTAAAAATACCGTGCTTTAGTTAATACATATGTTCCTTGAGCGACTATTTCTAAACAATTTTAATTATTGATTTGTATATCACAGGAACAGTTTATCCATCGCCTCTTTACAGGAATACAATTGTTTTGCATATGTCTTTCAATAAGCTGGTTTTAATTTTTAATAATTTCCTAAAAATACCGTGCATTAGTTAATACATATGTTCCTTGAGCGACTATTTCTGAACAATTTTAATTATTGATTTGTATATCACAGGAACAGTTTATCCATCGCCTCTTTACATGAATACAACTGTTTTGCATATGTCTTTCAATGAGCTGGTTTTAATTTTTAATAATTTCCTAAAAATACCGTGCTTTAGTTAATACATATGTTCCCTGAGCGACTATTTCTAAACGATTTTAATTATTGATTTGTATATCACAGGAACAGTTTATCCATCGCCTCTTTACATGAATACAATTGTTTTGCATATCTTTCAATGAGCTGGTTTTAATTTTTAATAATTTCCTAAAAATACCGTGCTTTAGTTAATACATATGTTCCTTGAGCGACTATTTCTAAACAATTTTAATTATTGATTTGTATATCACAGGAACAGTTTATCCATCGCCTCTTTACATGAATACAATTGTTTTGCATATGTCTTTCAATGAGCTGGCATTAATTTTTAATAATTTCCTAAAACTACCGTGCTTTAGTTAATACATATGTTCCTTGTGCGACTATTTCGAAACAATTTCAATTATTGATTTGTATATGACAGGAACAGTTTATCTATCGCCTCTTTACATGAATACAATTGTTTTGCATATGTCTTTCAATGAGCTGGTTTTAATTTTTAATAATTTCCTAAAAATACCGTGCTTTATTTAATACATATGTTCCTTGAGCGACTATTTCTAAACAATTTTAATTATTGATTTGTATATCACAGGAAAAGTTTATCCATCGCCTCTTTACAGGAATACAGATTTTTTGCATATGTCTTTCAATGAGCTGGTTTTAATTTTTAATAATTTCCTAAAAATACCGTGCATTAGTTAATACATATGTTCCTTGAGCGACTATTTCTGAACAATTTTAATTATTGATTTGTATATCACAGGAACAGTTTATCCATCGCCTCTTTACATGAATACAATGGTTTTGCATATGTCTTTCAATGAGCTGGTTTTAATTTTTAATAATTTCCTAAAAATACCGTGCTTTAGTTAATACATATGTTCCTTGAGCGACTATTTCTAAACAATTTTAATTATTGATTTGTATATCACAGGAACAGTTTATCCATCGCCTCTTTACAGGAATACAATTGTTTTGCATATGTCTTTCAATGAGCTGGTTTTAATTTTTAATAATTTCCTAAAAATACCGTGCTTTAGTTAATACATATGTTCCTTGAGCGACTATTTCTAAACAATTTTAATTATTGATTTGTATATCACAGGAACAGTTTATCCATCGCCTCTTTACAGGAATACAATTGTTTTGCATATGTCTTTTAATGAGCTGGTTTTAATTTTTAATAATTTCCTAAAAATACCGTGCATTAGTTAATACATATGTTCTTTGAGCGACTATTTCTGAACAATTTTAATTATTGATTTGTATGTATATCACAGGAACAGTTTATCCATCGCCTCTTTACATGAATACAATTGTTTTGCATATGTCTTTCAATGAGCTGGTTTTAATTTTTAATAATTTCCTAAAAATACCGTGCTTTAGTTAATACATATGTTCCTTGTGCGACTATTTCGAAACAATTTCAATTATTGATTTGTATATGACAGGAACAGTTTATCCATCGCCTCTTTACATGAATACAATTGTTTTGCATATGTCTTTCAATGAGCTGGTTTTAATTTTTAATAATTTCCTAAAAATACCGGGCATTAGTTAATACATATGTTCCTTGTGCGACTATTTCGAAACAATTTCAATTATTGATTTGTATATCACAGAAATAGTTTATCTATCGCCTCTTTACATGAATACAATTGTTTTGCATATGTCTTTCAATGAGCTGGTATTAATTTTTAATAATTTCCTAAAAATACCGTGCTTTAGTTAATACATATGTTCCTTGTGCGACTATTTCGAAACAATTTCTATTATTGATTTGTATATCACAGGAACAGTTTATCCATCGCCTCTTTACATGAATACAATTGTTTTGCATATGTCTTTCAATGAGCTGGTTTTAATTTTCAATAATTTCCTAAAAATACCGTGCTTTAGTTAATACAAATGTTCCTTGAGCGACTATTTCTAAACAATTTTAATTATTGATTTGTATATCACAGGAACAGTTTATCCATCGCCTCTTTGCAGGATTACAATTGTTTTGCATATGTTTTTCAATGAGCTGGTTTTAATTTTTAATAATTTCCTAAAAATACCGTGCTTTAGATAATACATATGTTCCTTGAGCGACTATTTCTAAACAATTTTAATTATTGATTTGTATATCACAGGAACAGTTTATCCATCGCCTCTTTACAGGAATACAATTGTTTTGCATATGTCTTTCAATGAGCTGGTTTTAATTTTTAATAATTTCCTAAAAATACCGTGCATTAGTTAATACATATGTTCCTTGAGCGACTATTTCTGAACAATTTTAATTATTAATTTGTATATCACAGGAACAGTTTATCCATCGCCTCTTTACATGAATACAATTGTTTTGCATATGTCTTTCAATGAGCTGGTTTTAATTTTTAATAATTTCCTAAAAATACCGTGCTTTAGTTAATACATATGTTCCTTGTGCGACTATTTTGAAACAATTTCAATTATTGATTTCTATATGACAGGAACAGTTTATCCATCGCCTCTTTACATGAATACAATTGTTTTGCATATGTCTTTCAATGAGCTGGTATTAATTTTTTAATAATTTCCTAAAAATACCGTGCTTTAGTTAATACATATGTTCCTTGTGCGACTATTTCTAAACAATTTTAATTATTGATTTGTATATCACAGGAACAGTTTATCCATCGCCTCTTTACATGAATAAAATTGTTTTGCATATGTCTTTCAATGAGCTGGTTTTAATTTTTAATAATTTCCTAAAAATACCATGCTTTAGTTAATACATATGTTCCTTGTGCGACTATTTTGAAACAATTTCAATTATTGATTTGTATATCACAGGAACAGTTTATCCATCGCCTCTTTACATGAATACAATTGTTTTGCATATGTCTTTCAATGAGCTGGTTTTAATTTTTAATAATTTCCTAAAAATACCGTGCTTTAGTTAATACATATGTTCCTTGAGCGACTATTTCTAAACAATTTTAATTATTGATTTGTATATGACAGGAACAGTTTATCCATCGCCTCTTTACATGAATACAATTGTTTTGCATATGTCTTTCAATGAGCTGGTTTTAATTTTTAATAATTTCCTAAAAATACCGTGCTTTAGTTAACCTTCCGTGTACCAGGTGGGGTGTGATATACCCCAAGCTTTCAAAATTCGAAACCATTTTGAAACGAACAAATCGTGGTGATTGGTTCTCTCAGTAGCTGTAATTGCAACATTGCCGCTTCGTATGGCGATGTTCAGTTAGTCGGGTGTCAGTTCGTACGAGTGCTACACGTATGCAAATTAGGCGTGGGCATCACATACCCCACCTAGTACGGGTCGTAGATAAAAAGGTACGTATTATTATTTTGAGTTTTCTTATTATACACTTATGTGGGCATTTTTATATAACAATATTTATATCTAGGTGTTAATTTTACGTAACATGTCCAATCGAAAATTGACGGAAGCAGAAATCACAGCACTTTTAGAAGAAGAAGACGAAATATTACTATGGACAACTTTTTTACCAGTTATGAAGCCACTGAAAATTTGCTAAAAAATCACAAACTTACTGTCGTTGGTACTTTACGTGCCAATAAAACCTGCATTCCACTTGCATTCAAAAAAAATCGTGAAGTAAAATCAACGTTATTTGGATTTCAAAAAGATTGCACTATTCTGTCTTATGTACCGAAACCACGAAAACTGGTATTCATGTTGTCATCATTGCATCATGATAATGAAATTGATCCCGAGTCTGGCGATCAACAAAAACCAGCCGTAATAATTTTTTACAACCAGACCAAAAGCGGTGTGGTCGACAAACTTTCGACTTTTTTGCACTGCTGAACCATGCAGGAATCAATGGGATGGTAATAGGTACACATGTTAAATAACGGGATTGAAAAAGACAAAACTAATTTGAGAGGAAAATTTATTCGTGAACTTGGCATATCATTAGTAAGAGATCATTTGAATCTAAGTCGGCAGAATCAGCATCTTCCTCAAACTCTACGTAAGAGGATCGAAAAATATTTTGAAAAAACATCAGAACATCTTCAAGAACCACCAGCAAAAAGACAACATACTATGCAGAGATGTGTAAAGTGTCCACGAAAAAAAGACAGAAAAACTAAATACACCTGTCAGAAATGTATTGCGCCGATATGTATGGAACATGCAAAATTTGTTTGCGAAGACTGCATAAATAGTGAAACGGATGAACTGAACTAGTTTTTTATTATAACTTTGATTTTATATCTTGTTATTAAGTTCGTAAAAAGTAGTTTATAAGAGTTAATAATTTTATTTTTAACAGTTGTTTTTTTAATTTTTTTTAATAAAGTTAGATTAAAACGTAAAATGTGGTTCCGTTTTTTACTAAAGCTCTTATTTGCAACATAAAACAATAATAATTTTGTATAACAATAATAAAAAATTTATTATTGTTGCTATTTGTCCTAATTATATTTGGGGTACGTCAAACCCCACGTTGTATGGGATGTAAGAATTCGTCACCTAGTACACCGAAGGTTAATACATATGTTCCTTGAGCGACTATTTCTAAACAATTTTAATTATTGATTTGTATATCACAGGAACAGTTTATCCATCGCCTCTTTACAGGAATACAATTGTTTTGCATATGTCTTTCAATGAGCTGGTTTTAATTTTTAATAATTTCCTAAAAATACCGTGCTTTAGTTAATACATATGTTTCTTGAGCGACTATTTCTGAACATTTTTAATTATTGATTTGTATATCACAGAAACAGTTTATCCATCGCCTCTTTACATAAATACAATTGTTATGCGAATGTCTTTCAAAGAGCTGGTTTTAATTTTTACTAATTTCCTAAAAATACCGTGCTTTAGTTAATACATATGTTCCTTGTGCGACTATTTCGAAACAATTTCTATTATTGATTTGTATATCACAGGAACAGTTTATCCATCGCCTCTTTACATGAATACAATTGTTTTGCATATGTCTTTCAGTGAGCTGGTTTTAATTTTTAATAATTTCCTAAAAATACCGTGCTTTAGTTAATACATATGTTCCTTGAGCGACAATTTCGAAACAATTTTAATTATTGATTTGTATATCACAGGAACAGTTTATCCATCGCCTCTTTACATGAATACAATTGTTTTGCATATGTCTTTTAATGAGCTGGTATTAATTTTTAATAATTTCCTAAAAATACCGTGCTTTAGTTAATACATATGTTCCTTGTGCGACTATTTCGAAACAATTTCAATTATTGATTTGTATATGACAGGAACAGTTTATCCATCGCCTCTTTACATGAATACAATTGTTTTGCATAAGTCTTTCAATGAGCTGGTTTTAATTTTTAATAATTTCCTAAAAATACCGTGCTTTAGTTAATACATATGTTCCTTGAGCGACTATTTCTAAACAATTTTAATTATTGATTTGTATATCACAGGAACAGTTTATCCATCGCCTCTTTACAGGAATACAATTGTTTTGCATATGTCTTTCAATGAGCTGGTTTTAATTTTTAATAATTTCCTAAAAATACCGTGCATTAGTTAATACATATGTTCCTTGAGCGACTATTTCTGAACAATTTTAATTATTGATTTGTATATCACAGGAACAGTTTATCCATCGCCTCTTTACATGAATACAATTGTTTTGCATATGTCTTTCAATGAGCTGGTTTTAATTTTTAATAATTTCCTAAAAATACCGTGCTTTAGTTAATACATATGTTCCTTGAGCGACTATTTCTAAACGATTTTAATTATTGATTTGTATATCACAGGAACAGTTTATCCATCGCCTCTTTACATGAATACAATTGTTTTGCATATGTCTTTCAATGAGCTGGTTTTAATTTTTAATAATTTCCTAAAAATACCGTGCTTTAGTTAATACATATGTTCCTTGAGCGACTATTTCTAAACAATTTTAATTATTGATTTGTATATCACAGAAACGGTTTATCCATCGCCTCTTTACATGAATACAATTGTTTTGCATATGTCTTTCAATGAGCTGGCATTAATTTTTAATAATTTCCTAAAAATACCGTGCTTTAGTTAATACATATGTTCCTTGTACGACTATTTCGAAACATATTCAATTATTGATTTGTATATCACAGGAACAGTTTATCCATCGCCTCTTTACATGAATACAATTGTTTTGCATATGTCTTTCAATGAGCTGGTTTTAATTTTTAATAATTTCCTAAAAATACCGTGCTTTAGTTAATACATATGTTCCTTGAGCGACTATTTCTAAACAATTTTAATTATTGATTTGTATATCACAGGAACAGTTTATCCATCGCCTCTTTACAGGAATACAATTTTTTTGCATATGTCTTTCAATGAGCTGGTTTTAATTTTTAATAATTTCCTAAAAATACCGTGCATTAGTTAACCCTAGTCTGCATTCATGGGGCCGCCACGGCCCACTTCGATTTTAATTGTTAATAACGACTCTATAGTTTAATTTCATATATTCATATTTTAAGTAATCCTTCTTCTCATCATTCTTATTGAGATTTTGTGACAAGAAAATGTATTGCTCGTATACATCAATTATAAAAAATATTTGAATAATCCTGCACGCTCGATGCCTTCATGGTGCCGCTGCGGCCCACCTTATCAATGCATGATGTCATGCTTAGATCTAACGTGTCCGCACTAAACGTAGCTAGTAGACTGTGGTAATAATTTATTCAGAGTGTTCTTTTGTGCAAATTTAACAAGTAAGTATCATATAAAAGTATTAATTTATATAAATATCTATCTACATTGGATATGTATTATTATCATATACGTAAACATAAAATTTACCTATATCTAATGGTGTAATACTTTTATAACGTTTTATAACTTCATTCAATAGGTATCACTCATTTTATATTATCAGTTTCACAAAAAAAAAACAGTTTTTGATTGTACACTAAAATGTCAGTTGTTACCATTAGCTTATTACTTCTTGTTTTTTCAGCAACCTATTTATTACTGTTGGGTGATGACCGTTAACTATACTGTCATTCGACTAATCACCAACTGCCACAACATAGGTCACCAGCTGTCAAGTAGCTTATCAATAGCTGCCATCAGTTTATTCAATAAAGCCTTTTCTTTTAACACTCCCCTCTCATTCATACAATTACTAGATAAAATGTCTCGACGCGGTCTAACCGATGAAGAACTTCGTTTAGCCCTTGATTACGACGATGAACCGGATGATGAAACAACTTTTCATAATGAAATTTCTAGTGACGAGGAGAATGATAATTACGATGATGATAACGATGATAATGAAGAAGATCATATAAGCGTCATATGTTGACGATACATGTGAATTTCAAGAAACCGATGAAACTACACCTGAAGAACCAAATACGAATATTTTGCCAAATAATGATTTTCATGAGTTGCCAAAAGATAATACTAAATGGTATTGTAATCCACAACTATTTGGTCGAACTCCTACACACAACATTATAAAGGGATCTGTTGATAAGGTCATTCTTCCTCCAGGCCGTATAATAGAGGAACCAATTAATCGCAGTGGTTTCCAACCTGTGGGGCGCGCCCCCCTAGCGGGGCGCGAGACTATTACAAGGGGGGCGCGCAGCTGTTACCAAAATGTCATTTTTGAGTACAAACAAACAATAAGAACTTTATTCATACAGAATATGGTATATTGTTTTGTAGCCCATTAAATAATTATTATATCAGAACCGTATTTATGAAATTAGATTGATACGAAAAGTGAGAGGGTCGCAAATTTTTTTTTATGAAAAAGGGGGGCGGAGGTACAAAAAGGTTGGAAACCACTGAATTAATGCATTTCGCTTGTATATAACAGACGAAATTATGCATAAAATTGTTACATATACAAACATTGAAGCTGAGCGAGTACATAGAGAAAAAGTATTAGTAAAAAAGTGGAAAGATGTTGATTCCATAGAAATAGATGCATTTATTGGAATTTTATTGACAGCAGGGCACATGCAATTATCACATCTAAGTTCCAAGCGACTTTGGACTAAATTGTACGGACCAGTTATCTTTCGCGCAACAATGTCTTACAACCGCTTCAAAGAAATTCTACGCTTCATTAGATTTGATGATAGATCATCTAGACGAACTAGGAGAGAAAATGATAAGCTTGCACCAATCCGAGAAATATGGGATATGGTAAATATAAATTTGAAAAAATATTACATGCCTGGAGCAACCATAACTGTTGATGAGCAACTTGTGGGCTTTAGAGGACGTTGTCCCTTTAACCCTAGTCTGCATTCATGGTATAAGTTACGTAGCAGCACTGCTTGGGCCTCTGCGGCCCACGCTGAAAATAATGCTTTGGCTCTGTAAATAAAATTGCTATATAATGTTTATTGAAAGTAACAAATGAATATAGGGTACATTACATATATTTGAAACATATTTGTAAATTTAAAATTATAACAATAAATCAGTAAGGTATTTATAAAATAAATTAGCGATGTTAATATTAAACAAAACGACTTATTTGCAATAACACAATTAATTTACATATTTATAAAATAAAATCGTGATGCCAGTAATAAACTAAACGAAATATTTATTTATAAAGTCATGATAAACAATTTATTCTTATATACGATTATTGTACACAATTATGGCACACTATTTTCGAATGTTCTTTGCAAACATTTTTTTTACACAATGCGCAAATTTGAAATATTTTTCTTCTTTTTTCACAAAGATAACAAGCTGATCGTTTTACTTTTGTAGGTGGCTCAAAAGACGTGCTAGGTGCATCATATATCTTTGCCTAAATATGGCAAGCCATTTAGAGGATAGCCCGTTGCATAGTCGTTGGCCCAAAACATTTTCATGCCATATTTAGCTGGTTTAGACGGGATATATTGTTTAATACATATGTTCCTTGAGCGACTCTTTCTAAACAATTTTAATTATTGATTTGTATATCACAGGAACAGTTTATCCATCGCCTCTTTACAGGAATACAATTGTTTTGCATATGTCTTTCAATGAGCTGGTTTTAATTTTTAATAATTTCCTAAAAATACCGTGCTTTAGTTAATACATATGTTCCTTGAGCGACTATTTCTAAACAATTTTAATTATTGATTTGTATATCACAGGAACAGTTTATCCATCGCCTCTTTACAGGAATACAATTGTTTTGCATATGTCTTTCAATGAGCTGGTTTTAATTTTTAATAATTTCCTAAAAATACCGTGCATTAGTTAATACATATGTTCCTTGAGCGACTATTTCTGAACAATTTTAATTATTGATTTGTATATCACAGGAACAGTTTATCCATCGCCTCTTTACATGAATACAATTGTTTTGCATATGTCTTTCAATGAGCTGGTTTTAATTTTTAATAATTTCCTAAAAATACCGTGCTTTAGTTAATACATATGTTCCTTGAGCGACTATTTCTAAACGATTTTAATTATTGATTTGTATATCACAGGAACAGTTTATCCATCGCCTCTTTACATGAATACAATTGTTTTGCATATGTCTTTCAATGAGCTGGTTTTAATTTTTAATAATTTCCTAAAAATACCGTGCTTTAGTTAATACATATGTTCCTTGAGCGACTATTTCTAAACAATTTTAATTATTGATTTGTATATCACAGAAACGGTTTATCCATCGCCTCTTTACATGAATACAATTGTTTTGCATATGTCTTTCAATGAGCTGGCATTAATTTTTAATAATTTCCTAAAAATACCGTGCTTTAGTTAATACATATGTTCCTTGTACGACTATTTCGAAACAATTTCAATTATTGATTTGTATATCACAGGAACAGTTTATCCATCGCCTCTTTACATGAATACAATTGTTTTGCATATGTCTTTCAATGAGCTGGTTTTAATTTTTAATAATTTCCAAAAAATACCGTGCTTTAGTTAATACATATGTTCCTTGAGCGACTATTTCTAAACAATTTAAATTATTGATTTGTATATCACAGGAACAGTTTATCCATCGCCTCTTTACAGGAATACAATTTTTTTGCATATGTCTTTCAATGAGCTGGTTTTAATTTTTAATAATTTCCTAAAAATACCGTGCATTAGTTAATACATATGTTCCTTGAGCGACTCTTTCTAAACAATTTTAATTATTGATTTGTATATCACAGGAACAGTTTATCCATCGCCTCTTTACAGGAATACAATTGTTTTGCATATGTCTTTCAATGAGCTGGTTTTAATTTTTAATAATTTCCTAAAAATACCGTGCTTTAGTTAATACATATGTTCCTTGAGCGACTATTTCTAAACAATTTTAATTATTGATTTGTATATCACAGGAACAGTTTATCCATCGCCTCTTTACAGGAATACAATTGTTTTGCATATGTCTTTCAATGAGCTGGTTTTAATTTTTAATAATTTCCTAAAAATACCATGCTTTAGTTAATACATATGTTTCTTGAGCGACTATTTCTAAACAATTTTAATTATTGATTTGTATATCACAGGAACAGTTTATCCATCGCCTCTTTACAGGAATACAATTGTTTTGCATATGTCTTTCAAAGAGCTGGTTTTAATTTTTAATAATTTCCTAAAAATACCGTGCTTTAGTTAATACATATGTTCCTTGAGCGACTATTTCTAAACAATTTTAATTATTGATTTGTATATCACAGGAACAGTTTATCCATCGCCTCTTTACAGGAATACAATTGTTTTGCATATGTCTTTCAATGAGCTGGTTTTAATTTTTAATAATTTCCTAAAAATACCATGCTTTAGTTAATACATATGTTCCTTGAGCGACTATTTCTAAACAATTTTAATTATTGATTTGTATATCACAGGAACAGTTTATCCTTCGCCTCTTTACAGGAATACAATTGTTTTGCATATGTCTTTTAATGAGCTGGTTTTAATTTTTAATAATTTCCTAAAAATACCGTGCATTAGTTAATACATATGTTCTTTGAGCGACTATTTCTGAACAATTTAAATTATTGATTTGTATATCACAGGAACAGTTTATTCATCGCCTCTTTACATGAATACAATTGTTTTGCATATGTCTTTCAATGAGCTGGTTTTAATTTTTAATAATTTCCTAAAAATACCGTGCTTTAGATAATACATATGTTCCTTGTGCGACTATTTCGAAACAATTTCAATTATTGATTTGTATATGACAGGAACAGTTTATCCATCGCCTCTTTACATGAATACAATTGTTTTGCGTATGTCTTTCAATGAGCTGGTATTAATTTTTAATAATTTCCTAAAAATACCGTGCTTTAGTTAATACATATGTTCCTTGTGCGACTATTTCTAAACAATTTTAATTATTGATTTGTATATCACAGGAACAGTTTATCCATCGCCTTTTTACATGAATAAAATTGTTTTGCATATGTCTTTCAATGAGCTGGTTTTAATTTTTAATAATTTCCTAAAAATACCGTGCTTTAGTTATTACATATGTTCCTTGTGCTACTATTTCGAAACAATTTCAATTATTGATTTGTATATCACAGGAACAGTTTATCAATCGCCTCTTTACATGAATACAATTGTTTTGCATATGTCTTTCAATGAGCTGGTATTAATTTTTAATAATTTCCTAAAAATACCGTGCTTTAGTTAATACATATGTTCCTTGAGCGACTATTTCTAAACAATTTTAATTATTGATTTGTATATCACAGGAACAGTTTATCCATCGCCTCTTTACAGGAATACAATTGTTTTGCATATGTCTTTCAATGAGCTGGTTTTAATTTTTAATAATTTCCTAAAAATACCGTGCATTAGTTAATACATATGTTCCTTGAGCGACTATTTCTGAACAATTTTAATTATTGATTTGTATATCACAGGAACAGTTTATCCATCGCCTCTTTACATGAATACAATTGTTTTGCGTATGTCTTTCAATGAGCTGGTTTTAATTTTTAATAATTTTCTAAAAATACCGTGCTTTAGTTAATACATATGTTCCTTGTGCGACTATTTCGAAACAATTTCAATTATTGATTTCTATATGACAGGAACAGTTTATCCATCGCCTCTTTACATGAATACAATTGTTTTGCATATGTCTTTCAATGAGCTGGTTTTAATTTTTAATAATTTCCTAAAAATACCGTGCTTTAGTTAATACATATGTTTCCTTGACGACTATTTCGAAACAATTTTAATTATTGATTTGTATATCACAGGAACAGTTTATCCATCGCCTCTTTACATGAATACAATTGTTTTGCATATGTCTTTCAATGAGCTTGTTTTAATTTTTAATAATTTCCTAAAAATACCGTGCTTTAGTTAATACATATGTTCCTTGAGCGACTATTTCTAACGATTTTAATTATTGATTTGTATAATCACAGGAACAGTTTATCCATCGCCTCTTTACATGAATACAATTGTTTTGCATATGTCTTTCAATGA